>CM054145.1:32678861-32776361 GCA_028751875.1 Rapana venosa | reverse complement strand
CGTGTCTGTCTGTCTGTCTGTGCGTGCGTGCGATAACCCAATTTATTCAGATAATCTCTATAGGCTGCTTTTTTTTTTCAAAACAACCATTGCTGGTTGGGTGGCTGATTGGTTGGCTGGTTGGCGAGTTTGTTGGTTGGCTGCTTGGCTGGTTAGTTGGTTGGTTGGCTGGCTGGTTGGCTGGCTGGTTGGTTGGTTGGTTGGCTGGTTGGCTGGTTGGTTGGCTGGCTGGTTGGTTGATTGGTTGGTTGGTTGGCTCGTTGGCTGGCTGGCTGGCTGGTTGGCTGGTTGGCTGTTTGGTTGGTTGGCTGGTTGGTTGGTTGGTTGGCTGGTTGGTTGGCTGGTTGGTTGGCGAGTTTGTTGGTTGGTTGGTTGGCTGGTTAGTTGGTTGGTTGGTTGGTTGGTTGGCTGGTTGGCTGGTTGGTTAGTTGGTTTTGGCTTGGAGGAGTGTTGGGTGTGGGTGGTGGTGGGGGGGGGGGGGGGGGGGGTTCGTTCCTCGGCTACAGCTCCTAGGTATACTTAATGGTGAGATTTTGTTTATGCCACCGTTTTTTGCCCACCATGAAGGTAGCCGCATTCCGACTTCAGGGATAAGAGGAGTCTTTTTTCTCCCTTTTTCTCTCCTACTTTCCTTTTTTATTTTTACTTTTTATAAGTTAATTGCAATACAGTGACAAAAAAAACTTCACTGAAGGCCTTTGTCATATCAGTGTTTCTGTTTTAAAAAGAAATTCATCCACTTTCTATTGACATTGGAAGAAAAAATAAATTGCTTCGAATCTGAAACTGAATGGCATTAAGTGAGATTCATTCCTAAACTAGTTCTATAAACCCAATCAATAAAATGTAAATGCATGCTCACTTAAATCCCTGTTTTTACGCGCTCGACTGAGGGGGAGGGGAGGTTGGGAGAGGGAGAGAGGCAAGCAGACAGGCAGACAGACACACAGACACACAGAGACAGACAGACAGACAGTGAGAGAGAGAGAGAGACAGACAGACAGACAGAGATAGAGATAGAGAGGGAGACAGACAGTCAGGGAGACAGGGAGACAGACAGATCTGCATACGTTCAACGCCACCTTTTGTGAAGAAGAAAAAATTGTCAATTACGCACGCTGATGCGCTTTCATCCTGGTTATTAAGACCTGAATTTTCACTGCGTCAGAATGCAAATTTGCCAAGCACGCGGCCACTTCTGATTGGAGGATACTGCGTGACGCGTTCATCTGGCAGCCATGATGAGAAGTTTAGTCCTGTGTCATGCTATAGGATTTGCTGGCTTGCCTTGCAATGCAAACTTTTCTTTCTTCATTTCCCTACCCCCCCCCCCCCCCCCTCCAACTTTCTTTTTGGTCCTAGTCCAAGAGACAGAGAGGGAAGCAGGGTTCTGGGTCGTGAACGATTGAGATCCAAGAGTGGCTTTGTGTGTATGTATGTATGTGTGTGTGTGTGTTCGTGAGATTTTTTGGATTGATATTTATTAAAGGATTTTGTGTTTAATCTGTGAAGACATACAATGTCATCTTATTGTTTCTGTTGATGGGATTGTGGCATTGCAGTATTTTGTATTGATTAAAGTCTTTCGGTTATTTCACCGTAGTGTATGAGTGGTATTGTGTTATGTATCTGAGTGTGTTGCTTTGGGCTTTTTGTTATAATGTACAGCGCTTTGTGTTGCCCCTATAAAGAGGAAGAAAAGCTCTCAAAAAGTTTCTGTTGTTATCATTAATACTCCATGCCTTAAGAAGCTTGTGGTGTGTTTAAGTTTGAACTAACTTATTCCATTCTACATCAGATTACATCACTGATGAGGAAGTGAAAGCCAGAGTTAAAAAACGCCATTCGACCATATGAAGAGCTTTTTTCAGTGAAAAAAACCGCAAACTTAAGTGGTATGGGCACGTCACACGAATATCTGGACTGGCCTAGATTGTCTTACAGGGAACAGTACAAGGAGGGAGACGAAGAGGCAGACAGAGAAAACGATGGGAAGACAACATCAGAGAGTGGTGGACTGGCCTTGAGTGGACCGATTTGCTACGGAAAGCAGAGGTCCGCGGGGGAGTGGAGGAAGCTGGTTGCAAAATCTTCACTGGTGCCCCCATGGTCCAAGGGACTACGGGATAGGTGAAGGTGAAGATGATACCCTTGCACAAAAGGACTGCTCTGTAATTTTGCCCTGAAAGTAGAGATCTAAGAAAGGAGGGTGGATGGGACATTTCCCACTCGCCCACTTGGTTCTACAGAAACAGCAAAGACAAACTTGTCTTTAAACCTTTGCCATATCTGAATTGACTGATTACAAAAGAAAAAGCAAACAAGAAGGAAGAAAAACGTGTGGTATTATTAGTCAGTACGCAGAAAGTGGCCCAGATAGCAGACGGGGCGGGGTTAGAGAGGGGGGCAGGGGGGCAGTGTGATGTGTGTTGCGATAAATTCGCTGTATAATGCAGGCAGTGACATTTACAGGCAGTCCGTTTGTTTCATTGCCACGGGGCTTCTGCATGCCGATGAGTGGAGTGTAGCGTAGTGTAGTGTGGTGTAGTGTGGTGTGGTGTGGTGTAGCGTAGTGTAGTGTAGTGCAGCGTAGCGTAGTGTAGCGTAGTGTAGTGTAGCGTGGTTGTAGTTAGTTAGTGTAGTGTAGTGCGTAGGTAGTGTAGGTGTGTAGTGTGTAGCGTGGTGTAGCGTGGTTGTAGCGTAGTGTAGTGTAGTGCAGCTGTAGCTGTAGTGTAGCGTAGTGTAGTGTGTAGCGTGGTTGTGAGTTGTTAGTGTAGGTGTAGTGTAGTGTAGTGTAGTGTAGTGTAGTGTAGTGTACGTTGTAGTATAGTGTAGGTAGTGGGATAGTGTTAGTGTAGTGTAGTGTAGTGTAGTGTAGTGTAGTATAGTTGTTAGTGAAGTGTAGTGTAGTGTAGTGTAGTGTGCCTTTTGCTTCTTCTCCCGTCAACCAGGATTTGTTGGAGCCTACCTAGGTGGATGGTTTAAAATGTATTTATGTCAACATCAGTTCTGAACAAGCGGATGGGCTTTGCTTAGATGAAAGGATTCTACAGCCTATAATGATTGTCTGTATGCTAGTTTTGTAAGTATTTATGTCAACAAGGGTTTTGAACAGGTAGATGGGTCTTGCTTACATAAAAGAATTTTAAAGGGGAGATTGATTCTCTGTCTGCTAGTTTTGTAATTTATGTCAACATGGGTTCTGAAGAAGTGGATGGGTTTTGCTTAGATTAGAGGATGTTAAAGTCTAGATTGATTATCCTTATGTTAGTTTAGTTTGGGGACGGGATAGCTCAGTGGTCAGAGCACTCGCTTTCCCCCAGCTAAGGTTAAGCAGCATCGAGTGTGGTTACCAGTTGGATGGGTGACCGTTAGCGCGCCTTGGCTTCAGAACAGTCCCCCAGTTCACCCAGCTCTAAATAGGTACCTGCCTCTTTAGGGACAGGGAAGGTAAAGCAGCGAGGGAGAGGAGATGGGCGCCGCCCTCAATATGCTGGCGGGAGAAGAAGCAAAAGGCAAACTACACTACACTACGCTACGCTACACTACACTACACTACGCTACGCTACACTACACTACACTACACTCATCGGCATGCAGAAGCCCCGTGGCAATGAATATGCATAAGCTGAGGTCTTTGATACCTCACTCCCCTACGACCACATAGGTTATGGGACACCTTTACCTCTTTTAAAAAAAATATATAGTAAGTCAGAAAAATGGATTTGCTTTACACAATAAGATTACAAAGAACGAAGATACTGGCTATTGCAGGCTATGGAACAATACAGTATGACCAGTTGCATACAGTGTAAAGACCATTAGTTAGTAATATTGACTTCTTTCTTGATAAACCTGGTCAAATGCTCATTGGGGGATCAATGATCAGGATTTTGTGTTCAGTTAGGCGTTTCTGAAAAGATGTCATTACCAGGTATACAATTCGTGTCAACGATACCACCAAGTCTGCCAAACCATTTTTAAAAGCAGAAAAACTCTTGACCGTTCATATAACTTAATGCACTGCTGGAGCTTTTAATAAGAGTTTACAAATAAGTTATGATTTGTTCTGTTCACAACTTTGACCCAATTTTGTTACCAAAAGAAAAAAGTCTGGAATATAAGTTTTTAGATCGTCTTGGCTAAAAACGACATGAATTAATTTTATGTATCTCCATGTTGCAAAGCGTGTTTCCCAGAATTCCATTTCCGGAACCAGCAGACAGTACACAAATGAATTGGCCCACACCTGGCCTCTGCCACGCCTTGTTTACAGGAAAGACCATCCCTGCGAAATGAAGGGCAGAGATACTTGAACCAGACTCCCACCAGACCTCCCTCCTCTTTATAACGTGCAGCAAGCAACCAAGGGACCAGGAATAATATAAAGAGGGATTAATTCCCTCAGCGTGTGAAGATCGTTTGATTTATTCCTGATGAACAAAAATTTGAGGTTTTGTGACTGTGATTGCTCCTTATATCATGCTGGAGAATGGTCATTAAAGGCAGTATGACGAGAGAGAGAGAGAGAGAGAGAGAGAGAGAGAGAGAGAGAGAGACAGACAGACAGACAGAACAGACAGACAGACAGACAGACAGACGAAGAGGAGGGAACAGACAGACAGACAGAGGAGAGGGACAGACAGACAGACAGAGAGGTAAGAGAGAGAGACAGACAGACAGAGAGAGAGAGGGGAGAGACAGACAGACAGACAGAGAGGAGAGACAGACAGCAGAGAGAGCGGAGAGAGAGACAGACAGACAGACAGACAGAGAGAGACAGAGAGAGCGAGCTGATCAACAATCAAAGTGACCTACAGGGCGAAAAAAGAAAAGAAAGGTAGGAAGAGGGAAGAGCTATTTTGCAATATTAGTATTTTGTATTTCCAATTACATAACCAGTGCATAAAGATTTAAAGGAATCAATTTGTTGAGTTTTGTTTGTCCAGTTGGCTGGTTGGTTGGTTGGTTGGGGTTTGGGGGGCTTGTATTGAGCGGCGGGGACAGGATAGCTCAGTGGTCAGAGCACTCGCTTTCCCCAGCCAAT
Source organism: Rapana venosa (assembly GCA_028751875.1). Lineage (NCBI taxonomy): Eukaryota > Metazoa > Mollusca > Gastropoda > Neogastropoda > Muricidae > Rapana > Rapana venosa. The sequence continues at coordinate 32,771,314 of CM054145.1, read as the reverse complement.
GTTAAGTAGCGTCGAGCGTGGTTACCAGTTGGATGGGTGACAGTTTGCGCGCCTTGCATTCAGTACAGTCCTCCAGTTCACCCAGCTGTAAATGGGTACCTGCCCTCTTTAGGGTCAGGGAAGGTAAAGCAGCGAGGGAGAGGAGATGGGCGCCGCCCTCAATATGCTGGCCCTAGAGAAGTGAGGTCTCTGACGCCTCGCTCCCCTACGACCTTATAGGTTATGGGACTCCTTTACCTCTACTTTTAGTGAGGGGAGGGGGGTGGGGTGGATGTCGTTTTGGTTTTATTGTTTATTTGTTTGTTTGTTTGCTTTATTAAATGATTCTTGCCTTTATTTCAGATTTCTCTTGACAAGTCTTTTATTAGTTTAGGTAAGGTAAAGGAGTCCCATAACCTATATTAAGGTCGTAGGGGAGCGAGGCGTCAGAGACCTCACTTCTCTAGGGCCAGCATATTGAGGGCGGCACCCATCTCCTCTCCCTCGCTGCTTTACCTTCCCTGACCCTAAAGAGGGCAGGTACCCATTTACAGCTGGGTGAACTGGGGAACTGTACTGAAGCCAAGGCGCGCAAACGGTCACCCATCCAACTGGTAACCACGCTCGACGCTGCTTAACTTGGCTGGGGGAAAGCGAGTGCTCCGACCACTGAGCTATCCCGTCCCAAAATTGTGTTTGTTTTATTCGTTCGGCTGCTTTGTCTGTATTTCTTTGTTTCCCCACGTGGAGATGGCAGGGGCCTATCGGTATACGTATGAATAGCACCCCTCGCCTTCTGGAAATTCTGTGCTAGGAATTCCCTCTTTTCTATCGCTCTCTTTATTTCTGCTTGTTCCTTTTCTTCCTGTCATCTTCTTGTCTATGTTCTACCATCTTGGTCCATTCTCTTCCTTATTAATTATTTTTTCCCCAGGAAGATTTAACATAGAACAATTCTCTTGCATGTCAAAGTCGGATCCGCTGGGCCTGACTTGTCAGGCGTCTGACGGCATGCAGCGCAACGCATTTTCGCTTATATGACAGACAACAAAGCTGCTGTCTGAGCGGGATTTTTTGTTTGTTTGTTTATTTGTTTGTTTTTATTCTTTTATATCGAGGAGAGTGGAATAAGCACTCATGTGCTTTTTTACATCCAGTCCCCGTGTGCATGCGCTTTTTTGGCAATTCTGTCATCTGTTTCCACCGGCACACAATGGCCTACTCTTTGAGAAGGGAACAGGATTTAACGTCTCGGCAAGATGTTCTGCATGCGTTCGAACACGCGGCCTCGGTTTATAGTCTCATCCGAAGGACGTTCAACGAATAAGATTTTCTTTGTTTTATTTATTCCTTTGCCTGTTTTGTTTGTACAGTCTTTTTAGTCTGTTTTTTTTTAAAATAAAATAATGGGAATCTTATTTGTTTGTTTATGTGTTTGTTTCTTTGCTTGCTTTCTTTGGTGTGTTTATTTGTTTTTTGTACAATTTGTTTATTTTTTTGTTTCTTTGCTTTCTTTCTTTGGTGTGTTTATTTGTTTTTGTACACTCTTTTTTTTTTTATTCTGTTTTCCTTTTAAACGAATGATTTCAAGAGCTGAGATAAGAATTGTTATACAAACAGAATTTTGAATAATTCATTTCTGTTGTTACTTGGCATATTTTTGTTTGTTTGAGGTTTTTTTTTATTGTAACTTGATGCATGTGTTAGAGTAGGATGAATGCAGGCGCTTTGATTTGTTTTTGCAAGATACAGCGCTATATAAATTCCATTTATTAATATCATTATTACTATTATAACCATTCCCCAGCTTTGAGCTGCTAGAACATAACTGGAATTCTATCTTTATTTTTAAAAATCCAAAACGAAAACGTTTTTTGTGTTCTTACACTATCACAAGCTTGCAAACATTAAATAATAAAACAAATATATGCTTCGTGCTAAAAGTGACATTTTGCCACACTCGACATGGGTTTGTTGTTGTTTTTTTAATCTACTAGAGTTTTGCATAGATTGACAATCTTTACCTTCAATCTTTTTTAATCCTTTTTTTATCTTTTTTTTTTTTTGGCGTTCTAAGTTGTTGTTTTTGAAAAATTCTTTCTTCTTTTCTTTCTTTCTTTCTTTCCTTCCTTCCTTCCTTCTTTCTTTCTCTCTATCTTCCTCTCTGTCTTTCTTTCATCTCTCTCCTCTCTCTCTCATCTCTCTCTCTCTCTCTCCCCTCTCCTCTTTCTTTCTTTCCTTTCTTCCTCCCACTCATTATTCCTCTCTTTTTCTCTCTTTTTTTTCTTCTGTAATTCCCTGGCTTTGATCTGTGGACGCCTTTGTGCCATATTTGCGGCAGAGCCAATTCCCCAGGGCGTCCTCTGGCAGCAGGGCAGCAGGGCTGGGGAATCGTGAACACGTGATTATGGGTGGCTGCGGCTGTGCCGCTCGCAGGGGTGGGCCCGAGCTTGAGGTGGGTACTAGGGGTTGGGGGAAAGGTTTAAAGCGTGGGGGGTTTTCGCACAACTATGCTGAAATATTTCTATATATATTATATAAAATAAAAGAGAGAAGAGGGGGGAGAGAGAGAGAAGAGAGGGAGGGGGGGAGGAGAGGAGAGAGAGAGAGAGAAGGGGGAAAAAGAAGATAGAAGAAAAAATTGATAGATAGAAAATAGATTGATAAAAAGATAATGATAGATGATATAAAGATAGATAGAAAATAAAATAAGAAGAAAGAGAAGGGGGGGGGAAAAGAGATAGAAGATAGATAAAGATGATAGATAATAGATGGTTTGATAATGATAGATAAGATAATATAGATAAAGTATAGATAGAAGGATTTGGGGTAGATGTAGAATAGAAGATAGATAAAGATAGAGATAGATGATAGATAAATATAGAAAGATAGATAGAGATAGAATAGATAAAGATAGATAGATAGAAAAAGATTAGGAAAAAAATAGTAAAAAAAAAAAAATTTTTTTTAAATAGATAGATAATAGAAGAAAAAAAAGAAAAGAAGAGAAGATAGGATAAAAAGTAGATAGATAGATAGAAGAAAAATTAGTAGAATAAAATAGATAAAATAGATAAAAGATATAAAAAAAATTGATAAGATAATAATAGAAAAAAATAGATAGATAGATGATTAGAAAAAATTTGAAAATAAGAAAAATTTTGATAGATAGATAAAAATAGAAATAGATGGGGGATATGGATGGATGGATGGATGGGTGGATGGATGGATGGATGGTAAAAGAAAAACATAAATAAAGATAAGATCGTAGATTAAAGATTGATGATAGAAGAAAAAAGAAAGAAAATGAAAAAGATAGATAGAAGATAGATAAAGATAGTAGATAGATAAATAGATTAGAAAAGATAGATAGATATATGATTAATTAGATAGATAGATAGATAGATAGATAATAGATAGATAATAGATAATCAGATAGATAGAGAGAGAGACTAAATAGATAAATAGAGAGATAGAGAGAGAGAGACATAGATAGATAGATAGATAGATAGATAGATAGATAGATAGATAGATAGATAGATAGATAGATAGATAGATAGATAGATAGATAGATAGATAGATAGATAGATAGATAGATAGACACCCACAAACTTCACTTTTTGCGGGCTTTACATACATACAATTGGTCGGTGAGGAGCGTCTAGCGAATGGTGGTGGTGGTGGTGATGATGAGGTGGGTCGGTGAGTGAGTGGTGGTAGTAGGGGGGGGGTGGGGGGTGGGGGGGATGCGGTGGTTGGTGGGTGGTGGTGAAGGTGAGAGTGATGGGTGGTGGTGGTGGTGGTGGGGATTGTGATGATTGTTTTTTGTTGTTTTTGTTGGTTTTGGTGGTGGTGGTGGTGTGTGGTGGTGGTGGTGGTGGTGGTGTGTTTGTGTTTGTGTGTGTGTGTGGGGTGTGTGTGTGTGTGTGTGTGCGCGCGCGCGCGCACACACAACGTGTTTGGAGACATATACACAAAGTATGTGTGCGTGTATCTGCAGGATGCACCTCATCAATCATCACTACTACTTGAATGTAGTCGTAGCAGCAGTAGTTGTAACTGTAGTCGTAGCAGCAGTAGTTGTAACTGTAGTCGTAGCAGCAGTAGTCGTAACTGTAGTCGTAGCAGCAGTAGTTGTAACTGTAGTAGTAACAGCAGTAATGGAAGTGGCAGCAGCATCAGTAGTAGTAGCAGCAACAGCATCCTCATCAGCATCATCAGGAGTAGCCGCAGCAGTAGTAGTAGTAGTAGTAGCAGCAGCAGTAGTAGCAGCAGTAGTAGTAGTAGTAGCAGCAGCAGCAGCAGCAGCAGCAGCAGCAGCAGAAGCAGCAGCAGCAGCAGCAGCAGTAGTAGTAGTAGTAGTAGTAGTAGTAGTAGTAGTAGTAGTAGTGGTGGTGGTGGTGGTGGTGGTGGTGGTGGTCGTCGTCGTCGTCGTCGTCGTAATAGTAGTAGTAGTAGTAGTAGTAGTAGTAGTAGTAGTAGTAGTAGTAGTAGTAGTAGTAGTAGTGTTGTTGTTGTTGTTGTTGTTGTTGTAGTTGTAGTAGTTTAGTAGTTTAATCTACTCAAATTTTAAAATCCTCATCTTCTGGAAATTCTGGGCTAGGAATTCCCTCTTTTCTGTCCCTCTCTGTTCTGTTCTGCCTTGTTCCTTTTCTTCCTGTCACCTCCTTCTTGTCTCTTTTCTGCCTTCTTGGTCCATTCTCTTGCTTTTTCTTTTTTATCCAGAAAGGCTTAACAGATAACAATTCTCTCCCACGCCGAAGTCAGATGTGCTGGGCCTGACTCGTCAGGATCTTAACGGCAGCACAACGCATTTTCGCTCATTTAGCAGAGAACAATAGTTGCTGTATGGGACGTTCGAGGAAGAAGAATTATTCGGGTAGTTTGTCTTCAGTGAATCATACTAGTCTGTACTCTTTCGTTATGTATTATACTTTCCGCAATACACATTTTCGTTACATGTCACTATAACACTTCCTTCATTTCTATGTTATAACTCTAAAAGATTTATTATGATCATCATCATCATCATCATCGTCATCATTATTATTATCCATCATCATCAGTATTATTATTCATCATCATCATCATCATCATCATCATCGATAATTATTCTTATTCTTATTCTTATTATTATTGTTGTTATCATTAATTATTACTATTATTATGATTAAAAGATTTTTTCTTGCCTTGAATCAATCAATCCTGCATCTTCTTCTATTCTACACGGGCTGTCTTTCACAACTGTACTACTTACTATACGCAGAGTCGATAGAGCCCTTTCAGAAATGAGCAAAAACAACACACACACACAAAACCCACACACACAAAAATCCCAACAACAACAACAACCCAGAAATGTGGTGATGACAAAGACAGAAACAGAACGAGTTCTGGTTTTCGGAGCACAGTGAGCGAGCGAGCTGTCAGAATGATGATCAGTGGGTGCATGCTGACTTGACGGGCTACTGTGGGGCCTACTGTATAGTGGTAGGCTAGCCTATGCTGCACTGCCGGCCCGATTCCTGGGAAAGAAAGGAAGAAGACTCTTATCTAGGCATTCCCTTATTATGAATGGCACAGAGACAGAGGGAGGGGGTAGAGAGAGAGGGGGGGGGGAGGGAGAGAGAGGGAGAGAGAGAGAGGGAGGGGGAGAGAAAGAGAGGAGAGGGAGAGAGAGGGAGGGAGGGGGACAGACAGACATAAGTACAGACAGACAGCGATGGAGAGACAGAGAGAGAGAGATGGGAGAGAGAGGAGAGAGAGAGAGAGAGAGAGAGAGAGAGAGAGAGAGAGAGAGAGAGAGAGAGAGAGAGAGAGAGAGAGAGGATAGAGACGGACAGACAGACAGAGAGACAGACAGACAGCGATGAGAAGAAGAAGGAGAGAGAGAGAGAGAGAGATAGAGACAGGGAAGACAGACAGACAGAGGCGAAGAGAGCAGAAAGAGAGAGGAGAGAGAGGGGAGGGAGGAGAGAGGGGGGGGGGGGGGGGGGGGGGGGGAGGGGAGGAGGAGAGAGAGACAGAGAGAGAAAGAGAGAGAGACGGACAGACAAACAGACAGACAGACAGAGATAGTGAGGGAGAGGGAGGGAGAGATAGAGAAACATAGAAGACAGACAGAGACAGACGGACAGACAGAGAATGAGGAGGAAGAGAGAGAGAGAGAGAGAGAGAGAAGAGAGAGAGAGAGAGTGTCAGACAGACAGACAGAGACAGACAGACAGAGACAGAGAAAGCAGGAGAGAGACAGAGAGAAAGAAACAGAGACAGGCAGACAGACACACAAGAGACACTGTAGATACACAGAGAAAAGCGATCAGTCTATAAAGCATAAACTCTTTTTTTTAAGTGAGTCTATGGGGAGGAGAGAGAGAGAGAGAGAGAGAGAGGAGGAGAGAAGAGAGAGGAGAGAGAGAGAGAGAGAGAAAGACACACAGATACACAGAAAACACACACAGACACACACACAGACATACACACAGACACACACACAGGCACATACACACACACATACACACACACACACACACACACAGAGGCGCCAACTAGAAGTAGCATTACTCTCTCTCTCTCTCTCTCTCTCTCTCTCTCTCTCTCGGCCTAGCTGTCAACGGCACTGCAAGCAGGATGATAGATGATTGTCTTCTGTTCCAGCTATTCCTAACCCCTACCACCACCACCCCCACCACCACCACCCACCCACCCCCTACCCCAACCCCTCACCCTCCCTACCTCACATTCTGACTGCTATAATTATTGTGTGGAGCCAGGCTACACTACAGTGCTCTCATATAACAATGACATGGTTTGGGACTGTCAGTTATTATGTGGTTTGTTGTTATTTTCACCACGTTGCTGTTGTTGTTATTCTTTTCTTGTTAGTGGTGGCTTTTCTTGTTTTTGTACTTGTTCTTGTTCTTGTTCTTGTTCGTCGTCGTCGTCGTCGTAATTCTTCTTGGAAATTCTTCTTCTTCTTGGCAATTCTTCTTCTTCTTGGCAATTCTTCTTCTTTCCAGTTCTCCCCCTCCTCCTTTTTCTTCTTCGCAATCCTCCTCCTCCTCCTTTTCTTCTATTCTTCTTTTTTCTTTCTTCTTCTTCTTCTTCTTCTCTTTTTCTTCTTCGCAATTCTTCTTTCTTCTTCTCCTCCTCCTCCTCCCTCTTCTTTTTATGGGGGGAGGGGGGGGGGCGGTTGAAGTCTTTGGAGGTTGAAGTTAGCAAGCACGGAGTGGTCTCGTTTTAGGAAAATATGTTTTGACAAGAAGATAGAATGAAATAAGCTATAATTATCATTGCCTTCTGCAGTAAGTGTGTGTGTGTGTGTGTGTGTGTGTGTGTGTGTGTGTGTGTGTGTGTGGTGTGTGGTGTGTGTGTGTGTGTGTGTGTGTGTGTGTGTGGTGTTGATGTTGTTGCTGTTGTGTGGTGGTGGTGGTGGTGGTGTGGGTGTGCTGTGGTGTGTGTATGTGTGTGTGTGTTGTGTGTAGTGTGTGTGCGTGTGTGTGTGTATGTGTGTGTGTGAATGTGTGTGTGTATATGTGTGTGTGTATTGTGTGTGCGTGTGTGTGTGTGTGTGGTGCGTGTGCGCGCGCGCGCTTGAAATCGAAATCACTGATCTCTAGCACTAGACCACCTGGAGATTTCAGGGGGGGGGGGGGGGGGGGGGGCTTGTTCCTCGGCTGGAGCTCTGCGGTTCAGCAATGATGAGATTTTGCGTAAGCAACCGTTTTTAATCCCCCATTAAGGTAGCCGCATTCCGACTTCAGGGATGATTTTTAAAAAAAACTTCTGGTTGAGTTCCAAGCTCTTGCTGAATGTGGGTCTGCTCACATTGGAAAACCTTTTGTGACACATCTGTCTTTTCTCTATAACCATCAAGTTGTAGTTTCACTTTGATACTGGACTACTAGGACAGCATCAGAAAGAATAAGTATGGTTCCAAGCCACAAAATCAAATGTGTATAAAACACTGACGTTTTAGTGAAGGATTGGCTTGCTGTCCTTGTTTACATCTAGAAATCGTCTTTTTTTAAAAAATATATAAATGCCAATCAGTTCCAAAGTCTGCGCACTACTTAGAATTATATTATACATCTTTGACATAGTTATTTACTGCTTGCGCAGTACCTGAATCCTTCGTCTTCATTATATTATAATTATTCCCATGTGTTGGTGATCACCCATTCTTACTTAGCCTACCACACTTGGTAACAGCTAGGTGATGTTAAAGTGTGCGCGTACGTGCACCAATCCTGTTGTTTATAGCCCCGCCAACCACAGAGGCCATATCAGACCTGTCACCTTGTCAAATTTTTAATCTCAGATTAAAACCATGCAACTATATTATACAGATTAAAACAGGGTATAGCACCAACTCTACTGTCATTCCCTGTATCAACGCCCTGGTCAATCATAAGGGTCAACCTAGGACGGGCACCGCCTTGTATAAAAAAAAAAAAAAAACCCACATCAACCACACAAAATATGAGATACAACCAAAACCAGATTCCTTAAAACAACACGTGCGTATGTGCACATATTCGAAACTTGCATGTCAATTGTAAAGCAGACTGTAATTGCAATGAACGCCTACAGAAATGCTATGTGTTCCTCATACACGTGCACACACATACAAAATATACGTGTCAGTTGTAAAACATACTGTGACTGCAATAAACGCCTGTAGGAATGCTATTCCCGACATACCTTTGGCCATAAAACACGTAGAATTTACGGCCGTCTTCACATTAACGTCATGCTTTAAATGCTGAAGCCTCCAGGGGCAGATAAGCCAGTGATAAACGGCGAAAGGTGGGGACAATAAAACGGTCAGCCTGGTCAGCTGTCTGTTGGACAAGACTAGTGTGGTCATCCTATTTTTCACACACACACACCCACCCCCACCCCCCACCCCCTCCAGACCTGGCCAATCGGTCATTGGGACTGTCACAGAGTTAAGCTTTAGGGCATGGTGCATGGTGTATGGCTGGGTCATAGCTAAAGTGGGTTTTTTTATGTGTGTCTGTCGATTGAGAACCGTGTGTGTGTGTGTGTGTCTGTCTGTTTTTATTTTTTTTTTTTTTTTTTTATTCTTTTATATTGAGGATAATGGAATAAGCACTTATGTGCTTTTTTACATCCAGTCCCCGTGTGAACAGCGGAACAGGATTTAACCTGTGCGCAAGATGTTCTGCCTGTGTTCCCACATGGGGCCTCGGTTTATAGTCTCATCAAGGACTGTGTGTGTGTTTATTTATTTGTTTTTTTATTTTATTCTTTTATATCGAGGATAATGGAATAAGCACTCATGTGTTTTTTTACATCCAGTCCCCGTGTGTATGCGGATTTGTGAATTCTGTCATCTGTTCCCACTGGCACACAATGGTCTACTCTTACGAAAAGCGGAACAGGATTTAACGTGTGCGCAAGATGTTCTGCGTGCGTTCGCACACAGGCCTCGATTTATAGTCTCATCCAAGGACTGTGTGTGTGTTTATTTTCTTTATTTATTTTAATTTTATTCTTTTATATCGAGGATAATGGAATGAGCACTTATGTGCTTCTTTAAATTCTGTCATCTATTCCACTGGCACACAATGGCCTACTCTTACGAAAAGCGGAACAGGATTTAACGTGTGCGCAAGATGTTCTGCGCGCGTTCGGACGCGGGGCCTCGGTTTATAGTCTCATCCGAAGGACTTTTGGGGAGAGTGAAGTCTGCACTGATGTAAACTCCAAGGGAAAATATCCCCTTGAACGGGAATCGAACCCGGGTCGTCAGATTGCGAGTGCAATGTTCTGACCACTAGGCTATCCTATCCGGGGTCGGCCCGCTATTGCGCGGGCCCGATATTGCGGGGCCCGCTATTGCGCGACGGTGTGGCAAAGACAATGCATATTTTTAAACAATAAAGGGAAATAAAGAGGTGTCACAGTTTTTTTATTCCACAAAATCACTTTTGCAATCCCAACATTCAAAGCATCGAGCTCAAAACCACTACCTTATAAACAAATCTCAGGTGGTCATAATATGATACCAACAAATAAGCTGGCAAAGAAAATATTGATATTGCATTCATTCGAATCTTGAAAATAAATTCAAAACATAACACGGCATCCTGAAATCATCTTTCGTCTTCTCAACTTCTCAATAAAAAAAAAAACAACTAAAGTAACTTGGAAGAACAAAATTAATACATGAGGAAATGCCAGTCATTTTTCGCATTTTCCGAAAACCTGGACAAAATGAACTTTTCCGCTTCGTCGTTCGCGCAATAGCGGGCCCCCGCAATAGCGGGCCTGCCCTGGCTATCCCGCCCCCCCCCCCCCCCCCCCCCCCCCCCCCCACCCCCGTGTGTGTGTACGCGCACACGTGTATGTGTGTGTGCTCATGTGCGTGCATAGTATGTGTGTGCGTGCACGCGCACGCACACACACACACACCCACACACTTTATCCACTTGGTCAGTTACGGTAGCGTTGCGTTCTGATGCAAGGGAAGCAACCTGTTCCAGCCTTTCGCAAACGAAGAACGTTCATACTATTTCCTGATCCACAGAACGCTAGCTAAGTAAGATCACTCTGTCTATACTCGTGGTGGTACTTTCTTTGCTTTACCAGTTTTGCTGAGTCCCTCTGTCCAAAATGATAGGATGGTTGTTTTTTTAATGACATGCTAAAATAATTCTTTTTCAGTGGTTTCTATATAAACGTTTGGAAAGTGATATTACAATTATGTTCAAAACAGTCGTGTGTGTGTGTGTGTGTGTGTGTGTGTGTGTGTGTGTGTGTGTGTGTGCGTGCGTGTGTGTGTGTGTTTGTGTTGTTGTGTGTGTGTGTGTGTGTGTGTGCGGGTGTGTGTGAGTGTGTGTGTGTGTGTGTGTGTGTGTGTGTGTGTGTGTGTGTGTGTGTGTGCGGGTGTGTGTGCGTGTGTGAGTGTGTGTGTGTGTGTGTGAGAGAGAGAGAGAGTGTGTGCGGTGTGTGTGTGTGTGTGTGTGTGGTTGTGTGTGTGTGTGTGTGTGGTGCATGTGTGTGTAGTGTGTGTGTGTGTGTGTGTGCGTTTTTTGTCATTTAAATTTTTTTATTGTTTCTGTTTTTTTCATTTGTTTTGTTTGTTTTTGTTAGCCATCACTTTTCAGACGTAATAATGATTTATTCATGAAGTTAGATGAGTATTTTCTGAATTCTTTCTTGACAAATGTTTTATATTCTCTGCTACAAGTTTGTACTTTTTCGTCAGAATTCCTGTCATTATTCATTGCGTAAACATTGGTTGGAGCATGTGTGGCTGTCTATTAATTTATTCATCTATTTATTCATTTAGTTATTAAAATTTTGTCTGTTCATCTTCCCTCGTGGGAATGCCGGGGGAACTGTCAGTATAATAGCAATAATAATAATAAATAATAATAATGTATGGAATTTATACAGCGCTGAATCTTGTAAAGCAACAAATCAAAGCGCAACCCCACCTTCTGGAAATTCTGTGCAAGGAATCTTCTCTCTCTCTCTCTCTCTCTCTCTCTCTGTCTCTGTCTCTCTCTCTCTCTCTCTCTCCTCTCTCTCTCTCTCTCTCTCTCTCTCTCTGTTTCTTCCTTGTTCCATTTCTTCCTTGTCGTCCCCTTCCTGTTTATTTTCTGGCTTCTTGGTCCATTCTCCTGCCTTTTTTTCCCCCAGAAAGACTTACACGAAAACAATAATAATTATTATCTCCCACGCCAAAGTCGGTTGCGTTGGGCCTGACTTGCCAGGCGCTTAACGGCAGCGCAACACCTTTTTGCTCATTATAACAGACAGTAGTAGCTGTTAGAGCGTTCGACGAAGAATAATTATGTTTATCGATTTATTTATTCTTTCATTTTAATACGTCTAATCTTTTTTTTTCTTTCTAGGGAACAGGTATAAAAAGGGATGCTAGATACCGATATTTGTTTAAACGATAATTAAGAATAAAAATTAAAAAGAAGAATTAATATAAGTTTTTTGTTTCTGCCTGCCTGCACCGTGTGTATGTATGTGTTTGTTTGCGTGCATGCGTGTCCGCGTTTGTGTCATGCGTGTGTCCTCCTCCATCCCATAAGTGTTTTCCTCCTCCTCCTCCTCCTTCTCCCTTTCTCTTCCTTCTTCTTCTTCTTCTTCTTCTTCTTCGTCTTCTTCTTCTTCTTGATTCTTTTCTTCTTCTTCTTCTTCTTCTTCGAATTCCGTCTTCCAATTCTTCTCTTCTTTCGCATTTTCTTGTCGTCGTTGTCACGTCGACGTCGTCATCGTCTTCTCTTCTTTTTCTCCTTTTCTTTCTTTCTTTCTTTCCTTCTTTCTTTCTTCTCTTCTCTTCTTCTTCTTCTTTGTCGTCGTCGTCGCGTCGCGTCGTCCTCCTCCTCCTCCTCTTCTTCTTATTTCCTTCTTCTTCTTCTTCTCTTCTTCTTCTTTTTTGCGTTCTTTCTTTCTTTCTTTCTTTCTTCTTCAAAGACTATTTTCCTTCGACTGTTCTGAAGCAATTTCCTTTTCTTGCAAGCATGTGGTGAAGGATACACCTTTGTGGAGAAAATGATGGATAACAGGAAAATTGAACTTCAAGCGAAGCCAGCCACAAGAAGGAGAAGAAGAAGAAGAAGAAGAATGTACCTAAGTGATCGAGCACAGCTCTCCTGCTTTTCAACAAAGATTCATCACTAGCACGCCGTGTCACTGACGACCAAGACAGAAGGCTCAACTATTGGTTTGCACATCTTGTTGAGCTGATGGACAGAGAACACTCCACAGAAGAGATAAGACCGCGCAGAGAGATAGGAAACATTTGAAGGTGTGTGTGTGTGTGTGTGCGTGTTTGTATGTGTGTGTGTGTTTGTGTGTGTATGCTTGTGTGTGTGTGTGTGTTGTGCTGTGTGTGTGTGTTGCTTGTAGTGTATGTGTGTGTGTGTGTGTGTGTGTGTGTGTGTGTGTGAGGAGAGAGAGAGAGAGAGAGAAGAGAGAGAGAGAGAGAGAGAGAGAGAGAGAGAGAGAGAGAGAATCAGTCACATTTTTATTTCCAGATGGTACATTAGATAACCAATGCATTTATGTTGCGTGAGTGTGTGTGTGTGCGTGAGTGTGTGTGCGTGCGGCGTGTGTGTGTGCTGGTGTAGTGTGTGTGTGTGTGCGTGCTGCGCGCGTCTGTAAGTGTGTATGTGTACACGAGCGCGCACACGTGTCAAAGGGAGATAACATCACGAAAAGACAAAACAAACAACCCACCACACACACTCTGAAAAATTATGTCACTGTAAAGAAAAAACAACAACAACAACAAAACACACACACAAACAACAAACAACACACCCAAAAAACCCAAACCAAACAACAGCACCAGAGAAGACAGCCACCCCTGGAACAAAAGGAACTGGTACACACGCTGACAGGACTCAAATTGCTTCTGCACTCTTCAAGCTGGGGGAAAAGTGTGGCCAGATAATGGATGAGCAGGGTGGGTAACTAGTTATAGGGTATACAGCAACACACAGGCTGTGTGCAACTGCTCTGCCGGGACCCCCAAGCCCTGACAGAGTCATTCCAACTGTGATGGATGGCAGAGAGATGGTGCCAGATGGCGAGACAGAGACAGAGACTGAAGACTGAGGGAGTAGAGTAGAGACCCACCCCTCCTGTGTGAGCTTGTAGGTTACCGAGGACTGTGGTGGGTGAGTGGGTGGGTGGGTGTGGTGTGGTGTGGTATGTTGATGAATACAGGCTACACTCCACCGTTAGCTTCGGGGGTGGGTGTGGTGTGGTGTGGTATGTTGATGAATACAGGCTACACTCCACCGTTAGCTTCGGGGGTGGGTGTGGTGTGGTGTGGTGTGGTGTGGTGTGGTGTGGTATGTTGATGAATACAGGCTACACTCCACCGTTAGCTTCGGGGTGGTGGGGGGTGATGTGAAGAAGCATCTTGGGATCCAATCCAATCCTGTTGTTTATAGACCCCGCGGACCACAGAAGTGTCTTCTATAGCTATAGGTTATAGCTCCACCTTTAAGCTCTCGGGTGAAGAAATATTCTTTCTGTAGAGTGCTAGCCTATACTTGTCAGTAAAATGTTTTCTTGATTTTTACAGATTTTGGGGGGGGATTAAAGTATGAAAAAAATGGGCCGTATACATTTTTTGTGTTGGGGTTGATTTTTTGTTGTTGGTTGTTTTGGGGGTGTTGTTGTTGTTGTTTTGTTGTTGTTGGGTTTTTTTTGGGGGGGTGGGCGGGTTGAGGATACAGAGACATAGGTTATAACTCTACCTTTAGCTCTTGGGTAAAAAAAAAAAAAAAGTAGCATATTCTTTATATTGAGAGCTGTGAGAAAAAAAATTTTGCTGATTTTTACAAGTTGTTTAGGTATGAAAAAATGCACTAGAGTGCTCGTCAGAAAAAATGTTAGCTGATTTTCAACAGATTTTTTTTTTTAAGTATGTTTATAAAAAAAACATGCACTGTGTACGCTTTACTTGTTTTGGGGGATTGGGACATAATTATAGTTATACCAGGTAGTTATGAGACAGTTGGAAATGATCATCAAAATTAATGAGGATTGCTTGTGTTCTTACAATGTTGACCCCCCGCGCATGCATATTGTGACTAGGTAGCCAGCAGAAGACTCTGCACTGAGGGGGTACAGCGTTTGCAGATTAAGAAAACGAAAGTTCAGCTCCACCCAATTAGCGCAAAATCGTAAGGGTTTTGAGTCAGAGGCTAGTCTTTCACGCAAAAAAATGGGGGCGGGAATGGGGGGGGGGGGGGGGGGGGTGTGTTGTTATTGATGTGGATACTTTAGTACGTGCGTGCGGTATGAACGCAAAAGTGATATTATAGGGAAAACAGAAGGGAAATGGCAAAATGTAACAGTGGTGTGTAGCCGAGGTAGAGCCCATTATGTTGTGTTACGTTGTGTTGTATTCTAGTGTAGTATTGCATTGTGCTCTCTCTCTCTCTCTCTCTCTCTCTCTCCTCTCTCTCTCTCTCTCTCTCTCTCTCTCTCTCTCTCTCCTCTCTCTCTCTCTCTCTCTCTCTTCATACCAAAAAGAAGATTGACTAAAACTGACGAATAAATCTGTAAAACAATTGAAACTTGTCGCGACTGGATATTCCTTGGAGCCAAATTAGGCATGCTTTACGTTACCCCCCTACCTCAACACACCACAACACAACACAACACATACGCTCACAACACACATACACACACACACACACTCAACATACACACACACACCACACCACACACAACACAACACAACAAAACACACACAACACAACACACACCACAACACATCACACCAACACACAAAACACATCACACAACACAACTACCACACACACCACCACCACACCACACCACCACACACACACAACACACAACATCCAACCAACACACACACACACACACACACACACACACACACACACACCTCCATCACCACCAGCCTTTACCCACGATAAGAGTTGTATAAACATCTACAACACCAACAAAACCTCATGTTTAAAACAATCTTCAGTAAAACAACGTAATGACTAAACAGGACATAAACATTGCGCTCCCTTTGTCGTTTGATTTTTGCCTTTGATGTTATCATATTATTTATTTACCTGACAGGAAAGCAAACAACACGTATGATGAATTTATCCGATACAAAAATACAACAGTAACAGTTGTGAATGTTTTCAGAACATGGCAGCTTCTGTTAGTTAACGATTCGGAGCGGCGATGGAAAAAACCATAACGATGCTGTTATGCACATAATAATACAGTGATGTTGTTGTTGCTTTGGATTCGTGTTGTTTATATCTGTGTAGACCATAATGGCCCATGAAAAGCTATAGTGTTGTTACTTGCTCAGCACACACAGAGAAAAAGTTAAATTAGGTTACCACACTGGTTGAACAAATTCTTTTCGGGTTTTCATAACTCCAGCGGTCTCAAGAAATAATGATTTTAGAATTGAAATGTTTACATACCCACTAACTACCCTCTCCCCCCCCCCCCCCCCCCCCCCCCCCCACACACACACACACACACCACAAACACATCCAATCCAATCCAGTTGTTCATAGCCTCGCGACCACAGAGGCCATAGCAGGGATGTCACCTGTCAACTATTAAATCTCAGATTACACACACACACACACACACAGAGGAAAGCATGCACGCACATTCTGGCATTTATTTTACTCAAGTTTATCTCTTTTCCCTCGTTTGATTTTGCAGGTATAGTTCAATGAGTTCCCCTCCATTCAACTCTACTACCTAGAGACACTAGCTTTTATCTCTTTCCATTCCTTATTTCCTGTCTTAAAATCGCTTTTTAGTGGATAGATGTTAAAACCTTTCCTCTCTCTCTCTCCTCTCTCTCTCTCTCCTCTCTCTCTCTCTCTCTCTCTCTCTCTCCTCTCCTCTCTCTCTCTCCTCTCTCCACACACACACACACACACCAACTACCACCACACCACACAACACCACACCACAAGCACACACACACACATACACACAACCCACCCACCCCCACCGCACCATAGGGTCAGCTAACAGCTACTCTTGCCTCTGTAACTAGACTTCGGCTGCTGCTGTTGCTAGTACTGCTACTGCTGCTGCTGTCTGTTGCTAGTACTGCTGCTGCTGTTGCTAGTACTGCTACTGCTGCTGCTGTTGCTGCTACTGCTGCTGCTGTTGCTAGTACTGCTGCTGCTGCTGCTGTTGCTGCTACTACTGCTGCTGCTGTTGCTAGTACTGCTACTGCTGCTGCTGTTGCTAGTACTGCTACTGCTGCTGCTGTTGCTGCTACTACTGCTGCTGCTGTTGCTAGTACTGCTACTGCTGCTGCTGTTGCTGCTACTACTGCTGCTGCTGTTGCTAGTACTGCTACTGCTGCTGCTGTTGCTGCTACTACTGCTGCTGCTGTTGCTAGTACTGCTACTGCTGCTGCTGTTGCTGTACTACTGCTGCTGCTGCTGTTCTAGCTAGCTACTGCTGCTGCTGCTGCTATACTGCTACTCTGTGCTGCTGTTGCTAGTTACTGCTACTGCTGCTGCTGTTGCTGCTACTACTGCTGCTGCTGGTGCTAGTACTGCTACTGCTGCTACTACTGCTGCTGCTGTTGCTAGTACTGCTACTGCTGCTGCTGCTACTACTGCTGCTGCTGCTGACTGCTACTGCTGCTGCTACTACTGCTGCTGCTGTTGCTAGTACTGCTACTGCTGCTGCTGCTGCTGTTGCTGCTACTACTACTGCTGCTGTTGCTAGTACTGCTACTGCTGCTGTTGCTGCTACTACTACTGCTGTTGCTACTAGTACTGCTACTGCTGCTGTTGCTGCTACTTCTGCTACTACTACTGCTGTTGCTACAATTACTACTACTGCTACTGCTGCTGCTGTTGCTACTACTGCTGCTGCTGTTGCTATTACTACTGCTGCTGCTGTTGTTATTACTACTGCTGCTACTACTACTGCTGCTGCTGTTGCTATTACTACTGCTGCTACTACTACTGCTGCTGTTATTACTACTGCTGCGACTACTACTGCTGCTGCTGTTGCTATTACTTCTGCTGCTACTACTACTGCTGCTGCTGTTGCTATTACTTCTGCTGCTACTACTACTGCTGCTGCTGTTGTTATTACTACTGCTGCGACTACTACTGCTGCTGCTGTTGCTATTACTACTGCTGCTACTACTACTTGCTGCTGCTGTTGCTATTACTACTGCTGCGACTACTACTGCTGCTGCTGTTATTACTGCTGCTACTACTACTGCTGCTGCTGTTGCTATTACTACTGCTGCGACTACTACTGCTGCTGCTATTACTGCTACTGTCACTACTGCTGTTGCTACTACTGCTGCTATTACTTTTGCTGCTACTACTGCTGCTGCTATTACTACTGCTGCTGCTGCTGTTGCTACTATTACTACTGCTGTAGCTATTACTACTTCTGCTACTTCTACTGCTGCTGCTATTACTACTGCTGCTACTACTACTGCTGCTGCTGTTGTTATTACTACTACTACTGCTACTACTACTGCTGCTGCTGTTGCTACTACTGCTGCTGCTGTTGTTATTACTACTACTACTGCTGCTACTACTACTGCTGCTGCTGTTGCTACTACTGCTGCTGCTGTTGTTATTACTACTACTACTGCTACTACTACTACTACTGCTACTATTGCTGCTGCTGGACAAGAAAAGCAAATTAGTCAGCGACAATGAAGGATGATGATGATGACGACGATGATGGTAATAATGATGATGATGATGGTAATGATGATGATGATGATGAAAACGCAGCTGACGGTGATGGGGATATGATGACTCCCTGGCAGATCTGCCCAGAGCTTGCGAAAGACAAGACAACAGGGAGGTTGGCAGGCTGAATGGAGAACACAGTTCCCCATCATTCATCACTGTCGCAACCGGCATGCTATGCGTTCTCCTCCTCCTCCTTACAGTCTGCCTGCCTGCCTGCCTGCCCCTGACGTCTCTAATTGCTTCGCCAGGTATTCTGACTGATGCGTGAGTGTGTGGAGGTGATGGATAGAGGGGGAAGGGGGTGGGGGGGGAGGGAGGTTGGATTTGTTTTTTGGTATTGTGTTTGGGAGGTGTTGGGTGGGGGAGAGGGTTGGGGTGGTGGTGGTGGGGGTGGTGTAGTGTTTGTGTGTATGTGCTAGTGTGTGTGCGTGTGTGTGTGACTAGTGTGTGTATTGTGTGTGTGGTGGTTGCTAGTGTGTGTGTTAGTGCGTGCGTGTATGTGTGTTAGTGTGTGTGTGTTTATTAATTTATTTATACTGAGGATAATGGAATAAGCACTCATGTGCATTTTTACATCCAGTCCCTGTGTATATGCAGTTTTGTAAATTTTGTCATCCATTCTGACCGGCACACGATGGCCTACTCTTATGAAAAGCAGAACGGGTTTTATCGTGTGCGCAAGATGTTCTGCGTGCGTTCACACACAGGACCTCGGTTTATAGTCTCATCAGAAAGACTTATAGGGAGAGTGGAGTTGGCACTGATGTTAACTCCAGAGGAAAATCCTCTCGAATCAGAATCAAACCCGGGTCAGCAGATCATGAATACATCACTGTAACCACCAGGCTATGTGTACACGCATAATGAGAAATAATTTATTAAAAAACCAATCCAATCCTGTTGTTTATAGCACCACCGACCATGGAAGCAATTTCGAGTGTGCTGCTCAAATTATCTGACCAACACTGCAGGTGTCTGTATCTCTCAGGGCCGTTGACGCCAGGATACATTATAATAGGAAGCATAGAGTACAGTCCTGTCACCTAGTCTCAAAGCAACTGCATTTCCAAAGCAGCACTTTTTTTCATCATCTTCATTTATCAACATGGCATATAAGAAAATTGTCTCTGATTTGGTGTTTCACAGAAGATGAGACAGCAACAACAACAAATCTGTCTCTCAAGTCCAATCCAATCCAATATTGCTGTTTATAGCCCCGCTAACCACAGGGGCCATATCAGGGCTGTCACTTCATAAAATTTTTAATCTCTCTTGAGTGAATAATAATTAAATAGAAGCAAACTGCTGCGATGTCTTTATAACTATCATGAGGATAGACTAAAACAAAGAAATGCAAACACATACTTCATGCATGCTACAATGCATCAAAAGAAGCAAAAGTACATTTTTCTGAAAATCTTTTATTTCGTTCATTTGCTGTTAAATATACATGTCCGATTATTCCAAGGAATCAGAAGATTCAAACACAATCAATTTCATGTCAAATTCTTTATAGCCCTACCAACCATGAAGGCCATATCAGGGTTGTCATGAAAATGTTTCATTTCAGCAGCTCCAATAACATTTACATCAAATTCAAAATCAACACCATCTGACCTTTTCCAATATCCAACACTGTCATCTGAAAATTAAAATAAATCACAGAGTGCTTTAATTATCTTATTCCTAAAGGCTAACAAACAAAACCAGGCCATGCTATGGACACCAGCCCGTTCCACATTATTCATCATCGCATCCCCATGTAACAAAACAAGCATTAAAAAGGAGTAAAGAAGAGTAAAGAACACTTCACAATGTACAAAAAAATAAAAGAAGAAAAATGCCATATGGGCATAGAACACAGGCCATCCGTGTGTTTACAATCCAATCCAATCCAGTCCTGGTGTTTATAGCCCCATGTTTACATCACAACCTGATTGCCAGAACAAAACAATACTGGTCCAATCCAATCCAATCCAATTGTTTCGTTTATAGCCCAGCTGACCACATAGGTCATATCAGGGCTGTCACTTTGTCCATTTTTTAAAACCTACCCCATCATTTCCAATCCAATTATGTTGCTTATAACTCTGCCAACCACATCAGGGCTGTCATCTTGTAAAATGTAAAACCTCAAATAAAAAACAGGGCAGCTATACACAGATTAAAACAGGGTATAAAATGTTGTCCAGTGGAACACCACAAAAAAAGGATCTTTAGGGTGTCTGTAATGAAATGCTTGTGCCTAATATCCTGGACATCTCTAAATCCAGAAGTAAATGCTTGGTTTTACCCTCAAGCCAAAAAATGGTCCTTCCAATCCAACCATATGTATATTGTTATAACCCAAATATATGAAGACCAGAATTGTCTCCAAATTTCTTGTAATAAAGATGCTGTGATAATCACTGAGGATGTTAAGATTGGTGATAGAGCTGCCATTCATTTCATTCCCTTCTGCATGTTCTGTTCTGGACAGAATGCTTTGGATGTCCTGAACAAGATCCCCCTTGAAAGGATAAAACAAGACACAGTCATACAGCAGAATTTCCTTTTTTTGAGCTCCACAGCAAACTCCTGGCATGCAAACAACCCTCCACCTCATCAGGACCGACTCAATCTAATCTTCTTGTCTATAGCCCAGCAGACCACAAAGGCCATATCAGGGTTGTCACCTTGTAAAATTTCAAATCTCAGATAAAACAGGGCAACTATACACAGATTAAAACAGGGTATAAAATCAACTCTACTGTCTTTCCCTGTAGCAATGCCCTGGCCAACCATAAGGGTCAAAGAAAACCAAAACCAGAATCCCTTAAGAACCTTGTTCTTAGCGACTTACTATGACAGCTTCACTCATATCAGACAAAAAAAAAGCCTCTACTCTCTAGGAAGTTTAAAATGTTGTCTGGTGGAACATCGCAAAAAAGGATCTTTAGTGTGTCTGTAGTGATATGCTTTTGCCTAATATCCTGGACATCTCGACTCTCCAGAATCAGATGTCTGATGGTTTTACCCTCAAGCCAAAACATGATCCTTCCAACCATATTGTTATCAGCTCAACAGTTCTTGTAATAAAAGATGCTGTACATGTGCCATACCAGGGCTGTCACCTCCTCAAATCCAATCCAATCTTCTTGTCTATAGCCCTTCTGCCAAAATATGATACTTCTAACCATATTGTTACAGCACCAATAATTATATGGAGACCGTAATTGTCTCAATAATTTTCTAAGCCCAAACGACCACAAAGGCCATACAGGGCTGTCACCTCCTAAATTCAAATCCAATCAATGCCAGGTGCAGAGCAAAATATGCTGAAATCCAGAAAGCAAAGAAGCTTGCTGAGCAGGAACAAAATACCAAAGGCATTCACAGCCAGAGTGCAGATTTACTCCCTGATGACCACACCCCAGCTGCTCACAGAAAGGCTCTTAAAAGGGCAAGAGATAGCATTACCCAGTAGCCCAAACAAGTTTGTGTCAACTGTGAACCAGCTAATCCAAAAGTCCTCTGTATGCAAACGCAGACTGTTTCATCAGTCAATGATGGGCAGTCAAAGCACAGAGACTGGCCACCTTTTTCTGACAGCAGGTCAGCGCTTAAAGAACAAGACATCTGCGGAAGACTGACAGAAGCGCCAATTTGCTTTAGATATTTGCCAGGGATATAGCTTGATATCCCACCAAGCATCCCTCCTTGGATGCAACCGACGAACCCTGCTCCACACCATGAAGACCAAAGTTCTGAGCAAAGTCAAGGTAGAGACTGCGGCACAAAAAGATCTTACTGAAGCCTACTTTGACAATGCAGCAACACCTCTTCCTGACAAAAAACCAACTTGTCAGTAAGAAGACTGGCAAGGAAGCAGCACAACTGAAAAAGCCACTGAAAGAGCTATTCGAGGATTTCTGCAAAGAAAAAGGGAAGAAGATGAGCTTCTCCAGCTTCGCCAAATGCAGACCAAGGAACATCCGACTTATGGCACAGGCCCATCTCAAGTAATGCCTGTGTGAGTACTGCACGAACGTGGAGCTGACCCTGACGGCCATCAATGCCTTGGCTGCCTCCATCATAGGGGAATCCCGTATAAAAAATGAAAGACACACTGTGGACATCATCACCTGTGACAGCACAAACAAAGCCTGCTGCTGTGGAGACTGTCCACAGTGTGGAGTCCACCTCCTGGATGACCATGTCCAGCCACTCCTGAACCGTGATGGACAGCTGACGTGGTACTGCTGGGAGAACAAAGTGACAGAGTCAAAAGGAAGACAGGTCATTTTCTTTCTTTGCAAGTCCACAAGTTAGTTACAGTACACATTAATTGCAGTTGGTGTTATGTTCTATGTTAATTCAGACAAGTATTGTGATATGTGCATGATGTGAAGAACTTATTAATACTTGTAAAGCAGTACAGGTAAATTCAAGACCTTATCAATACATCATTTCAAGTGAAATGTATGTTTCATTCATCACTATTCACTGGGGGTTGTGGTTAGAGTCTGAGCTGGTGATCTGACGCCTGTGGGTTCAAGCCACCACTGAGACGCCTGCTGAAGTGCAACAGACTCCCTGCAGCTCATCTGATGCTGGGTGTTCTCATAAAAAACTCTGCAAGAAGAAAAGCTATGCGGAAATAATGAAGCAGATGCCTCAGAATTCCACAAAGCACAGCTTCAGTTGTTAAAGACGGACCAATGTCAAGTCACCAACAAAGCAGTAGGCCCTTATATCAAGAACTTCTGCCAGAAAGTACACCAAAAAAAAAAAAAAGTACTTTGCAGACGCTGTACAGGCAGTAACTGCCCAAAATCTGCAGTCTTTGAAAAGTAAAAATGTGGCCTTGGACTCTACCCAAGAGGGGGTTTTGTGGCATTCTGGTATGTCGAGTAGCAAGGGATCCAACACGGTCATTTCATTGCTGCATCATTTTATTTTTTTGGACAACATTTGGTCTGGGAGAGATGGAGGTAGACTTGCATTGTAGTAACTGACAGCGGCTAGAACAAGAACAAGTTGATGCTGTGGTACCTGGCCTGCAGAGTGATGCAGAAACTGCACACCTCCTTCTTCCTCAACTTCATGCCTGCTGGCTGACCACACAATAGCTGCTTCAGACCGGTGTTTTGGTCTTTTAAAGAGACGTTTCAAGTGCTGTGAAGTGCACTGCCTTCAAGACCTCTGCCTCATTTTAACTTTTTTTTTATTGAATAGTCTTTTAAAACATTTTTTTTAAATGCAGATTAATAACATATCAATAACTAAAAACTGACCTTAGGTGCAAAGTGACTCCTTATGTGATGGAGCGTCACAGACGTGAACAACATGAAAAATATCAACAATGTCTTTGTTTTTCCTGACACCAAAGACTACTAAATTGTTGGTCACACTTGGTGTCTCAAGTAACATTGTTACCACACAGAATGTTCATCTCCATTTTCTCTTCAAATGTTCTTGTAATGATATGACTATATGTCTCCAGTCTGACTAAACCCTGATAAAAGCATTGTGAAAGTGTGTCAGTGTGAAGTGCAATGCAGAGTTTGAGCTGTGTCACAGTTTTGTGATTGCATTTCCATGTACCCAAATAGGAGTTTTCTGAATAAAGAATTCTGACTTAAAAAAACCCCACACACACCAGAAAATACACCTAAATCCAAAGCAAATAACAAAACAGCCAAACCCAAACAAGTCCAAATAACTACAAATATATTCACTTCAGGAAAAAAACAGAACTGTAAATCATTAAACTCACCAACAAAATGTCACTGACATGGAGTAAACACAGGAATGTTTCTTTTTTTGTTGTCTCTTTTTCGTTCCTCGGCTAGAGCTCCAAGGTTCACCAACGGTGAAATTTTTGTGTGTACTGTGACCTCATCCATTAAGGTAGCCACATTCCCACATTGTGGATACAGCTGGGAATTGAACCTACCAATTTTGCCAGGACAGTCAGAAGCTACCACCCTGCTCTTTCTGTTCTTCAACTGTCTTAGGAGGGGTGGTTGTTTTGATGTGCACAAGATGGCAAGCACAGGGGTCACAGCTGTCAGTTTCCCCCACTTTCAGCTCCTCTCAGCTGCTATCCCTTCCATCCCACTTGGAGCTAATTATAGCAGAAAGTGACTGTGCTTGGACAAGGTATAAAGGGGTGCGCTTATTTTAGCACTGGGCTTTGGACCCTTGACTGAGTTATGCTGGATTTGCGCGCTGTGGGGTCCGAGTGGTTTAGAGTCTCCTCTGAAAAACCTGACATACAGTTCGAACGTCCCGTCAAACTGGGAACAAAGGGCAATAACGATGGAATCTAAAAAAATAAAAAACAAAAAACAAAACCAACAAAACAAAACGTACTGGTATTCTACCTTCACAATGCATGGGGTAAATTTGCACACACACACACAAACCAATTCAACAATGACTAACAAAGGAAATACCACACACGACTGAACTTTTGCTTAACCATGAAGTCAGTCATCCATGAACTGCAGACCCAGTGTTTCCAGACTTGCTGCCATGGTATCAAACTTGGTGCTCGTCTCTGGGCTCAGGTGTTTTTTCCAGTTCCCAACCTCACCTGCAGCAGCAATTATTTTAGCAAGGTAATTGACAAACCAGTCTTATTCGCAAAATCATTTCTCCAACTTCTACCTCTTAGAAACTTTTTTTGAGAAAGCGAGACACTCATAACTATGCAAAAGATGTGACATACTGACACCACCTGCCCTCAAAATTATGACACTGACTATTTTATTCAGAACAACCAGAGACCATTACATTGTACAATGCAGTGTATGAACACCGCAAAATTGCATTTAATTCACCAGCATTCTGTGCTGTGTGCTTCTCTTATATACCAATTTAACTAAAAACACTGAATATGACCAATATCTCTCTCTCTCTCTCTCTCTATATATATATATATATATATATATATATATCTTTGACTCTTGTCTTGCAATGAAACAATTTTCTGCCTGAAGGTTTTTTCTTTCTTGTTTGTTCTTTTGGGGACAAGGTAAGGGCGTTTTTCTTTTTTTGCCCTTTCTTCCTTTCATTTTGAAAACAAATCACTTGTATTCCTACACGTTTTATATTTGACCTGATGAAATGAAATGTGCAAATAAAAGGTTTGTGGGAAAAATTTGCAACCTGGAAAAAAAAAGAGGAGAAAATGAACACAGACCCCATCCCCCCCTCCTACCCCCCCGCCCACAACAAACAAACAACACTGACAGTATCTATATGTCCTATATATCTCTATACCAAAACCACATCTTTCTTACAAGTATATGATTCGTAGTTTCTAAGCCAAAATCAAACAACCTTAATATGCACTGATGACAATATTTCTCATTTCTTATAACAGTACGGAAAAGCATTCATGTTGCATCCCATCATTTCATCTGATATGACAGCCGTCCAGGAATTTCCCTCTTTGTCTATGTACTTCAATATAAAATCAAAAAAGGCAGACTGAAATTGTGGTCATTCGTTTCAGTGCAAGATGGTTTGCAAAATCATGAAAATACCCATATGCAAACTACACTTCACTCGCACCCTGTGCTGTAATAATGATAAATCATCTACAAGCTTAATTTTTTTTTTTAACTGTATACCTGGAGCTGGAAGTAAAAACATCAAATAGTCTTCTCAAAGCAGCTCTTCAGCATCTGGAGGCAACTAAAATCAAACTTAAAATCTGCTTTTTTCAGGATGACAAGAATACGACTATGGGCAACGTTTACTGTTTAGTGATGTCCTATGGGCAAAGTTTAGTGATGTCCCCTGACCTTTGCGCAGAAAGTGTCCTTCAGCCCAGAGGCCTTTCATCCAGGAGTAGTTGACGCTGTCGTTGCTGCGCATGTTCTGGAAGCTGCAGTGCTGCTCCAGCTCTGTCAGCTGGGACTCGGTCACAGACTTGCCCAGAAATCTGGCAATGTCTTGAACGGTGCCACGGAAATCCTGGAACATGGAGAAGTGTGGGGAGACATTTATCTACATAGCTTAGTATGCTGGCAGTTTTATACAGACACTCTTTTTTTCATGCCTCGGCTAGAGCTCTGCGGTTCATCAAAATGGTGGGATTTTTGTATATGTGACTTGTTTTTTTCACTCCTACCATTCAGGTAGTGTGCATTTCCACTTCGGGGAGTACTGACTAAAAAATATTTTTAAAAGGATTTTTAAAAAACCCAGATAATAAAATACAACAAAGAATCTTAGAAAACAACCACAAATGCCAAAAAGTGAGTGTGCCTGGCATGACAGTTTCTTTTCCTTGCCATGATAAGTAATTACATCATTAGTACAGGTACATTAGTACTGACTAGATTTAGAAACAAAATAATCCATTTTTCTCTCTAAAAGAAAACAAAAAGCAACAGAATGGTTTAACCCTTTGCTGGGCACAGCAAAATCATTTGATCACTTCCTGCTGGGCAAGCAAAATGGAGGTGGATGGCCTCTGAGTGGGTGTGTGTATTTAACATGCAATAACTCCACAATGGTTTAATGGATTTTAATGAAATAAAAACAGCAAAATGCAGAAATGAATAAAGAAACTGCTATTTGCTATTGTGTGTTGTTATTTTTGTTTATTTTAGAATTATAATGCATAAACACGCAAGGTCATTGATCGGTTTGTATGTGTCACAGTTAGTGTTGCAATAGCTTTGGAATGCATGCATGGATTTTGATCAAATAAAAAGTAAAACATTCAGAAACAATTACAGAAGAAAAGTTTTCAACCTACTGTTGGGTTTTTAGTTTTTTGGATGAATGATGCACGAAAACATGAAACATTCCGACGGTCGCCATTTTGTTTGCCAAAGAACGCCGACGATCGCGATGCATGTTAACTTTACAGTTCAAGCCGCTACCGTAACAAAAGTCCCAAATAGCAATCAATTCACAAAATATATCAAGTTGTGAACCATTGCCAAACTCAAAATCCGCGATAATTTCCTCAATTCTATTAGCAGAATTCAAAACGCGCAGCGGCCGAGTTAGATTTGACGATCGATTTACGTCTCGAACTTCGTTGTAGTCAAAACCGTCTTTCTTACTTCAATCAACAAAGTCAGAAGCGCACACACTACTCAGATCGCTTACATCGATATTTGAGCCTGGATACACATCTCACAGCGTCATATTTTCGGCATGAAAGCCATAAAAACGATCATACATGTCGGATTCGAAGATAGCGTCCATCTTGGGAAAAATTGCGATTTTTTTCCTCCAAAACTTGCCACAAACACACTCCAACCACCGCCATTTGCAATTTACATGCGGAAGTCTCGTGGGCAGTCTCGTTGCTTTTATTTTGACGAGATTTGAAGCGAGATTGGCGGGAATTTCGAATGTATGAACGCACTGAAGTGACGGTCACGTCGCCGGCCGTTTTTGGCCGTTGTGCCCAAGGATAGGTTCGGCCGTTTTGGGACGCTATGCCCAGCAAAGAGTTAAAAATTGGTGGTAATATATACTTTTAAAAAGCACACTTTCACTTCCACAGCAATTCCAGACTTAAATCATTGTACCCCTTAACAGTGCAAGATACAGACAGCACTGACACTGGAACTACTGATTTTAAAAAAGATTGATACATACTACTGTCCCCCCCCCCCAATGCTATCTACATCCCATTTACACACACATACACACATGCACATGCATACACACACACACATGCATACACAAACCTTGTGAAGGTCTTCATAGGTGATGAACAGGACATTGTCATTGTTTCTCTGTGCCCATCCCTCTTGAACATGCTTCATCCACGGACCATACACCACTGTAACACCACAATAACTTTCACTAGTATCAGGTAATGCTACATCATGTTTCATGCTTGAAGCTTTCAGACTTTGAACTACAGAAAATGAGAATCAAGGTCTGAAATATAATGTATAGTTCATCTCCATTATGCCTTGAATTATGTATTGTATGGCATGAGAATACAGAAGGACTTTGGGATTTTACTTTAAATTCTTTGCATGATTTAAAAAAAAAATCTTTAATTGTAACACAAAAAGTGAACATTGTGAAACAATATTTTCTAGATTAAGTTGTATGTAATTTTTTTTTTAATTACTAGCTACAAACTCTGCTTTTGAGCCTTTTCAGCAACCTTATTGGCATAATTGTTCACAATTTGGAAAGCTGCAATAACAATTCTGCAAAAATCTTTTAAAGAACAAATAATATTCCGTAAGACATGGAAATAGGTCTTCAACTACTACAACTTCATGCACATATCCCAAGCAACTTTTGTGCATTACATGATCTACAGTACGGCATTATAACAAGCAAGGCTGTTTATGTATGCATCACATGAGCAAGCTTGCATTACACCATAATAATAGTTTTTGTTTTATATACTTTTTTTTATTATCAAGATTCAGCGCTATATAAATTCCATACATTATTATTATTATAAAACCTACCAATGCCTTCCAGAAAGAGTTGGGCAAATTCCTCCAGGGTTCCACGGAAGCTGGACATGTTCACCAGTTTCTGAAAGGCCAGCAGCGACACCGCCGTGTCCTTGGGGTTACGGGCAATGTAGATCACCTACACAGTCATCCAAAAGAACACCATGCTTTAGTTTAAAAAAAAACAACAACATAATACCGTGCTTCAAATAAATATAAAAAGTGGAAACATGCACTTACTGCCAAAAACAATATATACCAGAGCATCAACAACAACAAATAACCCTTTTATTAATTTAGAGACAGAGTTTCATTCAAACAACAAGAGACCTTAAAATGTACCTTATTGATCTGATATAATATATATATATATATATATATATATATATATATCTAATCTTACATTATGTTGACAATAAAATGGATAGGTTTCAAATGTTAGAAGTACATTAGCTGTGTACAACCAGCCAAATACTGCAGGGAAGCACATGGGAATGAATTATCTGACCTTATGATAAGAGTTGAAAGCTGAGTTAACCTTCTCTCAGACCAAAAACAAAAACACAACAAAAAACCAAAATTTTCTCTCAGACAAATGCTTCAAGTCTTCAAAGGTCACTGCCAATGACCAAACACTGTCACAAGAACTGTAACAGATCTGACATCCTGCAGTGGTTCTGACTCGTCATCGTGTCATCAATGAGAAGTTTAACTTTCAAGGTTCAGCTTTCTATCACTCAAAGAAAAGGAAACAAAAACTAAAAACAAAACAAACAAGAAAGTTAAAGAAGTTTTACATGCAACACTGTCCGTGACATATATTGATATAATCAACAAAATTAACATCTTGGTTACAACATATTAATTCAAGAAATATAGTTATAAGTTACATCAGTTATATCTATTGTATTTTTAAGAAATGTCACTAATTTAGTAATTACTTGAGATCCACAATACAGAACAGACATGACAGAACACTAAAAAGCAGATTTTGAAACCTGAAACACACAAGCAACCTCGCCCCCCACCTAAAAAAAGCCACAAAAAACAACAAAACAATAGATTTTTTAAGTTTAAAACCCAAATAGTATCCAAACAGAGACAGATTCTGAAATTTTTCAGTTTTGAAATTAACCTATTTTCTTACAGCAGGCCTATAAACTTAAACAGATGCAAAAGTTTCACGCTTTTAGAAATGAATTTATACAATCACTGCTAATTCTTTTCCCCAATAAAACCAGCCACAGTGATGAATAATCAACTCTCTGCTTGATAAATGGTAGATCAAGTAAATAATTATCTCTCAGACAAATGCCTCAAGTCTTCAGAGGTCACCGCCAATGACCAAACACTGTCACAAGAACTGTAACAGGTCTGACATCCTACAGTGGTTCTGACTCGTCATCGTGTCATCACTGAGAAGTTTACCGTTAACGTTTGAGCTTTCTACCAGTCAAAGAAACAACAACAAAAAGAGAAACCTTGGAAAATTTCTTTAAAAACTGATTAAAGCCGTACAGGACATAAAACCAGTAATTTAGCATCTCAGTTTTAACACACACTAATTCAAGAAGCTTACATCCTGATATCCACTGTGTACAGAACTTTGAAAATTTCTTCAGAACCAGAACACACACCAGAAATGACAGAATATTACTAAAACAGATTTTAAAACTGCAAGCAAGGAAGGTAGCAGGACGGTTGAGACTTTCACCCGCCTAACATGTAAACTGTGAGGTTCTGGGTTCAATTCCCAACCTTACCCTTCCTTCCCAATTTGAAGGGAAAATTAAACTTTCTTCTTCTTTATTGAACACTCCAACACTGAAACAGCAACTATCAGAACTATGTTGTCTCTCTCATATGAGTGAAAATGCGTTGCACTGCCATGAAGCGCCTGACTAGTCGCTACAGTATATCCAACTTCAGCATGAAAATTAAATTTAATGTCACATTCAGAGAAGACTCAAGTTGCATATATGCAAAAACTCACCATTGGCGAGCCTCGGAGCTCTAGCCGAGGAACAAACACAAAAAAAGACCTCTCTCAGACAAATGCCTCAAGTCTTCAGAGGTCACTGCCAATGACCAAACACTGTCACAAGAACTGTAACAGGTCTGACATCC
Source organism: Rapana venosa (assembly GCA_028751875.1). Classification (NCBI taxonomy): domain Eukaryota; kingdom Metazoa; phylum Mollusca; class Gastropoda; order Neogastropoda; family Muricidae; genus Rapana; species Rapana venosa. Next base: position 32,740,518 of record CM054145.1, on the reverse strand, counting down.
TGCAGTAGTTCTGACTCGTCATCGTGTCATCACTGAGATGTGTGAGAAGTTTACAGCTACTGAGCTAGTTAATGTTAGTACTATCAAAAGAAGACAAAATATTATGCATTGTATTGTTTTGTGTTGTGTCCATCAATATGCACTGTGTTGCAGTGTGCTTCAGTATTCTATACTCTCTCAGTCTCACTCTCAGTCTCTTTAACATTGATTGTCGCAGCAGATTTTGCTGCAGAAAATTTGGGCTGCTCTTTCCAGTCCAGCATGTTATCTTATACAGCAACCTTGCCCCCCCCCCCTTCCCCCCCCCCCAATTAACTCAATTCTTCAATATTATATATATAATTATATATATATATATATACACATACACTACATTCATAGTATTCCTGTTAGCTTACTACAGTGTTCAAGTAGTAGAACTGTTAACACAATTTTGTGCACGACAATTCTTGTCCGCAGTGGATTGTTTCAAGTGTAAGACTAAGAAAGCAAATGCATGCTCCATGTGGCATCTGCATAGTATACTATAATGCAAAAGATCAGAACCCAGACCCTCCAGGGTTGACTGGATGGCAAAGAAGTCTGACAGCTTCAGGCACACCTTATGGCTATTAATGCACTCTGGACAGTGCATCGTGCTAGATTCACCCAATGAGGTATTTATGAACAGATACTAAAGCATAGTGGCACAGATATGTCACATCCAGTCATACAATGTGGTAATTTTCTCTCAGACAAATGCCTCAAGTCTTCAGAGGTCACTGTCAATGACCAAACACTGTCACAAGAACTGCAACAGATCTGACATCCTGCAGTGGTTCTGACTCGTCATCGTGTCATCAATGAGAAGTCTACCTTCAATGATTGTAAAGAATCAAACAAAATCTTAAATCCAACCCCTAAACAAAGATATGAAGGTATTGATCAGCACATGTCCTGCTTTGACTAATACTTGGTATGCTCTACTTTTTTTCCTTTTCATAAAATTACGCATGATCTGTAAGCCGTTCTTGTAAGAATGATCGTATTCATAGCACAACATTAGCATAGCAATTCATATGGTGCAAGATGATGAAATTACTCTCAGACAAATGCCTCAAGTCTTCAGAGGTCACTGCCAATGACCAAACACTGTCACAAGAACTGTAACAGGTCTGACATCCTGCAGTAGTTCTGACTCGTCATCGTGTCATCACTGAGATGTGTGAGAAGATTACAGCTAGTTAATGTTAGTACTATCAAAAGAAGAAAAAGGAAGACAAAATATTATGCATTGAATTGTTTTGTGTTGTGTCCATCATTATGCACTGTGTTGCAGTGTGCTTCATTGTATCAGTATTCAGTATTCTATACTCTCAGTCCCACTCTCAGTCTCTTTAACATTGATTGCCGCAGCACATTTTGCTGCAGAAAATTTGGGCTACTCTTTCCAGAGTCAAGCTTATTATTTTATACAGCAACCTTGCCCCCCTCCCTCCCCCCCTTTTTTCCCAATTAACACAATTATTCATCATATATATGTGTATACACTACATTCATCGTATTCCTGTTAGCTTACTACAGTGTTAGAGTAGTAGAACTGTTAACACAATTTTAAGCAGGACAATTCTTGTCCGCAGTGGATTGTTTCAAGTGTAATCTTGTCTAAGAAAGCAAATGCATGCTCCATGTGGCATCTGCATAGTATACTATAATGCAGAAGATCAGGACCCAGACCCTCTCAGAGTTGAATGGATGGCAAAGAAGTCTGACAGCTTCAGGCACACCTTATGGCTATTAATGCACTCTGGACAGTGCATCGTGCTAGATTCACCCAATGAGGTATTTATGAACAGATACTAAAGCATAGTGGCACAGATATGTCACATCTCAACAAAGATGATGAAATCCAGTCACACAATGTGCTAATTTTCTCTCAGACAAATGCCTCAAGTCTTCAAAGGTCACTGCCAATGACCAAACACTGTCACAAGAACTGCAACAGGTCTGACATCCTGCAGTAGTTCTGACTCGTCATCGTGTCATCAATGAGAAGTCTACCTTCAATGGTTCAGCTTTATAAATTTCATTCAAACAAAACAGAAATGAACATTAGCCAAGAAAACTTGTAAAAACTATTGATATGCAACACTGCACAAAATCATCACCACATCATCTCAACTCCTGGTAAATGCTATAAGCCTTCATATGAAGAACTTCACCGATTCCGCCCTGAAAGGACGCAAAGTCAAAGACTAATTATAAAAATTATATTCAGCAATAAACAAAATTATAACATGTAAGACAGGGACAGATTATGAACTCTTACCAAGTTTAGTTTTCAAATTTATTAACACAGGCTTTCTTATAGTAAACTACACAAAAAGTGTTGAGATGTTAGAAAATACATGAATTTACCTAATGACTAATGTTATTTAGACTTTAAAGAAATACTTCTCGGCACACAAACACATTTGTGTGCACAAACGCATGCACACACATCAATCACACACACACATTTTATAAGCATCCTCATACCCACACCCACATGTATATGCTGTATACGTGTATACACACACCACTTGTAAAGAATCAAACAAAATCTTAAATCCAACCCCTAAATAAAGATATGAAGGTATTGATCAGCACATGTCCTGCTTTGACTAATACTTGGTATGCTCTACTTTTTTTCCTTTTCATAAAATTACGCATGATCTGTAAGCCGTTCTTGTAAGAATGATCGTATTCATAGCTCAACATTAGCTATAGCATAGCAATTCATATGGTGCAAGATGATGAAATTACTCTCAGACAAATGCCTCAAGTCTTCAGAGGTCACTGCCAATGACCAAACACTGTCACAAGAACTGTAACAGGTCTGACATCCTGCAGTAGTTCTGACTCGTCATCGTGTCATCACTGAGATGTGTGAGAAGATTACAGCTAGTTAATGTTAGTACTATCAAAAGAAGAAAAAGGAAGACAAAATATTATGCATTGAATTGTTTTGTGTTGTGTATGCACTGTGTTGCAGTGCGCTTCATCGTATCAGTATTCAGTACTCTATACTCTCTCAGTCTCTTTTAACATTGATTGTCACAGCAGATTTTGCTGCCGAAAATATGGGCTGCTCTTTCCAGAGTCCAGCATGTTATCTTATAGTATACAGCAACCTTGCACCCCCCCCCCCCCTCTTTTTTTTTTCCATTAACACAACTATTCATCATAATTATATACATGTGTATACACTACATTCATCGTATTCCTGTTAGTTTACTACAGTGTTAAAGTAATAGGACTTTTAATACAATTTTGTGCAGGACTATTCTTGTCCTGCAGTGGATTGTTTCAAGTGTAAGACTAAGAAAGCAAATGCATGCTCCATGTGGCATCTGCATAGTATACTATAATGCAAAAGATCAGAACCCAGACCCTCTCAGGGTTGAATGGATGGCAAAGAAGTCTGACAGCTTCAGGCACACCTTATGGCTATCAATGCACTCTGGACAGTGCATTGTGCTAGATTCACCCACTGAGGTATTTATGAACAGATACTAAAGCATAGTGGCACATATATGTCACATCTCAACAACGATGATGAAATCCAGTCACACAATGTGCTAATTTTCTCTCAGACAAATGCCTCAAGTCTTCAAAGGTCACTGGCAATGACCACTGTCACAAGAACTGTAACAGGTCTGACATCCTGCAGTGGTTCTGACTCGTCATCGTGTCATCAATGAGAAGTCTACCTTCAATGGTTCAGCTTTATAAATTTCATTCAAACAAAACAGAAATGAACATTAACCAAGAAAACTTGTAAAAACTATTGATATGCAACACTGCACAAAATCATCATCACATCATCTCAACTCCTGGTAAATGGTATGAGCCTTCATATGAGAACTTCACCGATTCCGCCCTGAAAGGACGCAAAGTCAAAGACTAATCATAAAAATTATATTCAGCAATAAACAAAATTATAACATGTAAGACAGGGACAGATTCTGAACTCTTACTAAGTTTAGTTTTCAAATTTATTAACACAGGCTTTTTTATAGTAAACTATACAAAAAGTGTTGAGATGATAGAAAATACATTAATTTACCTAATGACTAATGTTATTTAGACTTTAAAGAAATACTTCTTGGCACACAAACACATTTGTGTGCACAAACGCATGCACACACATCAAACACATACGATACATTTTATAAGCATCCTCATACCCACACCCACATGTATACACACACCACTTAAAAAGAATCATACAAAATCTTAAATCCAACCCCTAAATAAAAATATGAAGGTGTTACTATCAGTACATGTCCTGTTTGACTAATACTTGGTATGATCTACTTTTTTTCTCCTTTTTATAAAATTATGCATGATCTGTAAGCTGTTCTTGTAAGAATGATCATATTCAATAATCCATAGGACAACATTAGCATAGCAATTCATATGATGCAAGATGAAGAAATTTCTCTCAGACAAATGCCTCAAGTCTTCAGAGGTCACTGCCAATGACCAAACATGTCACAAGAACTGTAACAGGTCTGACATCCTGCAGTAGTTCTGACTCGTCATCGTGTCATCACTGAGAATGAGATGTGTGAGAAGTTTACACTTAACCCTAAGTTTAGTACTATCAAAAAAAGAAAAAGGTACTCAGGAAGACAAGACATTATGCATTCTAACTGTATTGTTATGTGTTGTGTTGATCAATACGCACTGTGTTGTAATGCGCTTCATAGTATCAGTATTCTATACTCTCCCGTCTCGGTCACATTCATTGTCGCAGCAGATTTTGCTGCAAAAAATTTGGGCTGCTCTCTACAAAGTCAAGCATGTTATCATAGTACAGCAATCTTGCCCCCTCCACCCCCCCCCCCCCCCCCCTTTTTAAAAAAAAAAAAAAAAACATATATCACATCTATCCATACTTATGTACATTTGTATACACCACATTCATTGTATCCCTGTTAGTGTTACTACAGTGATACTATAGAACGGAACAGAGATGAACATTCAACTCAATTTTGTGCAGGACAATTCTTGTCTGCTGTGGATTGTTTCCAGTGCGTAATTTAAGCAAATGCATGCTGCATGCGTGATCTGCATAAATTTTATAGCATAATCATATAAAAGATCAGAACCGGACCCCTCTCAGGGTTGACTGGATGGCAAAGAAGTCTGACAGCTTCAGGCAGACCTTATGGCTATCAATGCACTCCAACTCCAGTCAGTGCACCATGTTAAGATTCACCCAACGAGGTATTTATAGATACTAAAGCATAGTGGCACAGATATGTCACACCTCAACAAAGATGATGAAATCCAGTCACACAAAGTGGTAATTTTCTCTCAGACAAATGCCTCAAGTCTTCAGAGGTCACTGCCAATGACCAAACACTGTCACAAGAACTGAAACAGATCTGACATCCTGCAGTAGTTCTGACTCGTCATCGTGTCATCACTGAGAAGTTCAACTTCAATGGTTCAGCTTTATAATATTCTCTTCGACTTCAATGCAGCAGTCACAACCCATCTTCAAGGAAGACAAAACACTTTGAGCCACAAGAACTGAATTTTTTGTTAGTGTTTTTGTTCCTTGGATCTATAGAGCAATTTTTACCCAAGGTGAGATTTTACCTTGTTGTATGCGACCGTTTTGACCCATTATTAAAGTAGCTGCATTCTGACTTAAGGGATGAGTTTTATTTTGTTTCAATACTAATACTTATTAGTATATTACTAATAATGTTTAACACAGGGAGAAAAAATGAAAATCTGATCTCAAAATAAAAATAGAAAAAAAAATCAAGTGTTTAACACAATTCATTGTTTTTCTTTCCATGAACCCAATAATTTTAATTAAATAAAGTCCTATGGAGGTAGGTGCAGAACGGTTAAGATGTTCGCCTGCCTAACACGTAAACCGTGAGGTTCTGGGTCTGATTCTCAGACTTGCACTTTCTTGGAACCCAGTTTGATGGAAAAAAAAAAAATCAAACTGAAAATCAGTCCTTCGGATAGGCTATAAAATAGACCAAGGTCCCCTTTGAAAATGCATGCAGAACATTTTGTCACATTGATTTGTGCACACATTAAACTAAGCCTGTCCCGCCTTTCAGAAGAGTACATCAATTTCATGCCTGTAGGAACAGATGACAACATTTTAACTGAACAAAAAAAGTGCATGCACACAGGTGTCGTGTTTAGGCACCATCCCTGAAGTTGGAATGTGGCTACCTGAATGGTGGGGGAAAGAAACAGAACTTGGCATATTGCAAAAATCTCACCATTGGTGAACCTTGGAGCTTTAGCCAAAGATTGAAAAACGAAAATGAAGTCCCTGTATAATATGTACAGTTTTTCTTTAATAATCAGTTAAATAATAAAATATGTTTTACCTTTGGTTTCTTCTCCTCAATCTGTCTTGGCAGAAGAGAAAAAGGGACATGGGTTTTGATGAAACGGGGAGAATCCATCCTGGCGATTTCCTTGTGGCCCGGCATCGGGTATTCTAGGAATGGGAATCTCTGATCCAGCTTGAGGGCTTTGGCTTTTTCATAGTCAAAGTCTGTGTTGAGTAGGTACACTATCTCCTGGAGCCAAGTTGTACCTGTAACAACCATCCCACGATATTAATGTATAACAATTAACATGGACCTGAGTAATCTACATCCACGATAATGTTCAGTATTTTAGTCTTATTTGTTTGATTTTAATTTAATGTACTTAAATTTAAATATAGGGATGTGCCAAAAAAGGACTGTAAAAGTGTAAAGTTCTGTTTTTGTGTAACTGGTGACTAGTGTACATCTACTATAATTCGTTTAAGTTTGCTACTTTGTGGATGACTACCAATACCACAGTACCAGACAACAAAACTTCAGACCAAGAAAAGTTCTGAACATTACAGTGTTAGTGTTAGCTGCCAATAAGCACCACATAGTTCCCCTTCACCTCCCAATGCCAATGGTCAACCAGACTACAGCAGTACAGGGTAGGTGAAGTGAAGTGTTAACTATGTAAACTATAAAGTTCTGTCAGTGTAACACTGTCACACTGTAAGGCAGCTAACATTTTTCTTGGATTGAAGTTTTGTTGTCTGGTACTGGTAGAAATCTGCAGCTAGCAAACTATCTGATTACTGTACACATAAAATTATGCCAAATTTACTCCAGGCAGAGAAAGTTGCAGTTAGTACATGATGTATTGATCAATCAAAAGAAGATCACTGATCAGATTTTAAAAAAACTACATGTTTACCTGCTTTTGGAAAGCTGACCACCCAAACATCATCAGGACGAACTTCAAACCATGGCACATCATTGACAACTGTGTCAATAAAAGCTGATGGTAAGACATAACCTCTGTAGCGATATAATTCTCGGTTACGCCTTCCAAACTGTGGTGCATCGACTTGTTCGATCCCCCTAGCCCGTTTTTTGAATCGACTGAAGAATCGAAAACCTACAGCAGTCAAGAGCACAATCCCAATCGCAGCCGAAATATATGTAGCAATCATTAAGTGTCTGACTCTACTTCTATTCGGTTTAGTGGAATATTGTGCACAGTTTTGAGACAGCAAGTGAAACACAGTTGACCTCCCCCACCTGTTTAAACTGAAAGCCCTTGTTGTGACATTCCCAAGAGAAAGCACTGTCGCCGGTAGAGGTGGTACTGCTGAAAATCTACGCGTATGTAAAAATTCACTTTTGAACACTGATCCATGAAGACTTTGGCTAAAATCATATCTTGATGAGCAAATATTTCTAAACACCAAACGATCATTGCAATATTTCCTGACAGATGCCAAAGACAGGCGTGATTGAAAAACACGTTGAAAGCAACCACATGTGGCTGCCATCTTGGTCTCCTGGTCTCCACACATGTGAAGATTACTGCCCCTGGTATAAGATCAAGAGTAAAAATGCAAAATTGCTTTTACGATGGCCATAAGAGTCATTATAGTCGGTCATCACGGTAAATCACAAATATCAATAACACTATCTTAAAAATAATAGAAAGCACTGTTTGTCGAAAATAATTGTAATCAAATGGCGACTTAAACTTACAATCTATGTGATATTATATATTTGGAATGACAGGAAGACAGATGGTTCTGTGGTGTAGTGGTTATCACGTCTGCTTTACACGCAGAAGGTCGCGAGTTCGAACCTCGCCAGAACCTTTTTTTTGTGTGTGTGTGTGTTTTTTTTCCAATTTTTCTCTCTCTCCTTTTTCCAATCAAAATGTTTGTTGCTATGTAAAGAGTTTATCTGGCTACAATAATCATGTGTGTGTGTTTTGCAAATATTTTCACTACTTGCATATGGATAAAATAACCTTGAGATGTTCTAATTGGCATAATCATGTTATTGTGTGTGGTGTGGGTGTGTGTGTGTGTGTGTGTGGTGGTGGGGGGGGGGGGTGCGTGCGTGCGGCGCGCGCGCGCGGGTGGTGGTGTGTGGTGTGGTGTGTGTGTGTGCACGCGCGCGCGTGTGCGGCGCGTGCGTGTTGCTTGTGTGCGTGTGTGGTTGTGTGTGTGTTTCTTTATTCTTATTTATTTATTCTTTTAGTTCGAGGGTAATGGAATAAGCATTCACATGCTTTTTTTTTTTTACACCTAGTCCCCGTGTGAACGCAGTTTTGTAAATTTTGTCATCTGTTCCCACCGAAACACAATGGACTACTCTTCCAAAAAGCAGAACGGGTTTAGTCCAATCCCGAAGGACTTTTAGAGGGAATGGAGTTGGCACCGATGTTAACTCCAGAGGAAATATCCTCTTGAATGAGATTCGAACCTGGGTGAGCAGATCACAAGCTTCAGTTCTATGAAGATTGCCAAAGAAATACACGCCGCTGTGTACAAAATGCAAGGCAACATCTGCCAAAAAATCCAACTTCTTTGCAGATATTAGGCTGACCAAGACGTAACTGATTAGTTGACTCAAATTTGGCAGAATTGGTTTGTTTTCGGTAAACGGATTAGTCAATCCTTTCATGACAATGGAATCGTTCAGGTGAACTCTGAAACAATGAAAGTGGTAATGAAGTTATTTATCATATTTATTGATTTATGTGCTCAGTAATTTGCAGCCGAAATAGTAGTAATATGTTTTCCCTATTGTTTGCGTTGTGTACATAATTTTTTTTCAATGACTTTGTCGGTGGATCTCGCTGACGCTAAGACTAGTCAGTCCTACTCAGGCTAAGGCCATGGGTGCTCTTGGCGCGGGATAACCAAATTTATTATGCAAGGTTGGAAAATTGTCTGTAGATTACCTGTGTTATCATACTGCTCCATGAAGTTAGAGGGAAGAGCTATAAACAAATACGTAGTTATCATTATTGAAGAAAAATCATTTGGGGATGGAAGCCCAGCTTGTCCACAAGCTGCAGAAGTTTGGCGGAACTGAAGGCCACGCCATTTTGCGAGAGAGAACAGTTCACCATTGACGCCATGGCAATCCAGCATTGGTTGGTATTCCATATTCTCTGTGGCGTATGCTACAGTTTTACCAAGATAATTGTTAGTGCATAAATCACTAAACATAATATCAAAATGGGTCTTTATATAATCAGTAAGTGTGTTAAATGTTTAATTTGTGAATGAGCACAAAGTGTCCCAAGAATGGATAGCTCAGTGGTCACAGCAGTTGTTGCCCCAAAGCAAAAGTTGAGTTGCCTCATGGACGGGTGACCATTGGTGCACATTGACTTCAGGGGCATAGAACTGATTACCACAGTTGTATGACTGCCATTGTCTGATCAGACTACAGCAGTCCAACAACATCCTGTTCAATGTTATAATCTTACTGCATTTAATCCACCCCACAGCTATGTAGTCAAAGTAATGCCCCTTCCCTCAGAGTTCTTGACTGATGCAAAATAATGATAGATAATGAACAACACAATAATGTTATCCATGATATGTAGTCCATTGTTGCTGATTCACTTTAAAATGAAAACTGTTGAGAGAGGAATATCAGCAGGTCTGGCTCAGAACTCAAACTCTCCCAGCCACAGTACACAGAATCATAAAGATCCCTATTATTACTGTGGTGTTAAATTAAAAATTACCTGTTTTCAAATGCAGCAAAAGTGTGTTTACATTGAAAAAGAATTCATTGGTAGTGACCTATAAAGTATAATAATATTGAAGATTGACCTGAAAACTTGTGTAGACAATAAAGTTGGTCAACCATGATCATAGGTTGTCAAATGTAAAACTGTACTTAGTTCTTTGCAGGTTGCAGCTTTCCTTCAACACAATTGTAAGTCACCCGACAATGATGTAACTACACTTTCATCAAGCCAGCCCCAGTGGTCCCAGATATCTTGTTTCATGTTCATTTATGTGATGCTAGGATACCAAATTTTAGGTTTCTAGTTTTACCCAATTAAATGCTGTCATAATGTAAAGTTTTCATCAATCTCTTTAAGTACTTGGTCAAAGGTGATTTGTAATAATACAGGAGAGAGAGAGTTTTCATCTTGCAGACATGCTGCACCAGGTATCATGAGTCATCCCAGTTTTTACAAAATTTTTGGTAATTCATTCTTGAAACTTCTGTTTTTGATGGTGATTGAGTGACATAGCGCATGTGACCAAAACTGTTTTGAGGAACTGATTTGAAAATATGCTCTTGCAGTAATAAACTGGTTCCTTGACATAGGGAGGAAATGGACACTAACTCCCTGAGAAACAGTTTTGGCTAGCATGTCAAATGATGAAAGAAAGATACATTATCAGATTTTGAAGGTGCATACTTTAGCTAGATTAATTGCTTGATAGATAATGAGGTTGGATTTCCACATTTCACAGATTATGACCAAGGTGCTTCTGATTAAAGAGTGCATCACCAAAATTATGACAAAAATTCAAATTATATCATAACTTAAAACCTAGCCTAGATAAAGCACACATTAAAGTGCAACACTAAAAAATACCCCCACTACACCACCCCCTCCCCTAAGAAGTCCTACCCCTCCACCAAACCCCAAATAGATCTCCATAAAAGGAGAAAAACCCTAATAAATGTCACCTGAATCATGAACTAAGGTAACTATCACACTCTTGTTACCTACATAATGTTTTTTAATTGAATAAAAAAAAAAGGAAATCTGTCATGAATGCTGGTAAAGGAATACACCACCCTTTCTGTTGAAATTGAGTTAACCCCCCCACCATCGCCACCACCTTTTCAAGCCTACCCCTGCACCACAAAAAAGACAAAGCAGTTATTGCTGGTATGAAAAATATATCCTATTTGACACATTGACAGTGTATGGATTTATAAAAATAGCATTGCTACTTCACAAGTTACCCACTTCTTCAGGGCATCTATTTGTAACTGTCTTCAAAGACTCTGTGATGGAGTCAGCAATGGTGAGAATGACCACTGTGCAATAAAATAGGTTTTCTGATACTGATGCTGGCAAAGTGAAGTATACCCCTTCAATAGAATTTCTTGCTAATGATTTTTTTTTTTGGTAACACAGGATCAGCACAGAGGAGCCTGAGGTCACTGGACAAGATGCTGAGATCAGAAGGGAGAGAGGACTCCAAACTTGAGAGCAGTTGCATGAAAGAAGATTGAGGTAAGCATTTAAGGAGAGTGTGTGACAAGTGTCTGAGATGATATGTGTTATAAAGATTGGCAGGGCCTCTAGCCTGTGAGCATTGGTAGCCAGACAAATTTTTAGCAGATTGCACCAGGTTGAGGAACCAGGCAGACAGGCTGACGTTTCCATAGGCGATTTTCCTTCCGTTTTAAATAGAATTCCATATTGGTGATTTTTGGATTTGAAAAAAGAAATTGAATAATATTAGATCTGAGACTTTAGATCTTTTCTTCTTGTTCTCTCATTTGCTTTTTACACCGTCAGATTGTTTGGGAGAAATAGTGGCAAGTCCTTTCTAGCTCTTCTTGTGGGCTGTACGGCTTAGTTTGCATGATTGTCTCTGTCGGCCACACAGTCTTCCTCAGGTTGCTGAATAGTGTGCATCTCTGAAGGATGTGCTCGCCAGTCTGGTTTTCTTTGCCACAGGAGAGAGGGAATGACTCCAAGAGTTCCAGCTTTGTGGACATGTGGTGATTTATTTAATCCTTTTGAAAATGACCAAAATGACAACCTGTGACAAGCCCCTCCTTGAAAACCCTTGAAAGTCAAGGCTTGTCTATCAAAGTAATCTCATTAAGGATAATGATAAACTAAAGATACATTTCTGTGCGGAAAAATAGTTTCACGACACATGTGAATGCAAGGGTGAAACAAACAAGGACTAGCAGACGAAAAAAATCTCTATGGAATTAAAAATTAATTTTGGTGCATGTGCTTTGAGTCTACAGAAGTTGTCGCACATTCGCCAGGTAGGATAGATTTTTGTCAGAGTTCAGCACGAGAGATCAAAGCCAGAACTATGCATTGAATCCTGTGTAATATAAAGCAGAGATTGGAGGTTATTTTAATGAAGTAGCAACAAACAAAATAAGTGTTTACGCTGTAGGTGTGATAAAACATAGTGCCTAACATTTGAGCCAAAATGAAATGAGAAAGGGGAGGCAGTGAAGGTGGTGGTGTACACTGGTGGTGTGTGTGTGTGTGTGTGTTTTCTTCCATTTCTTCGAGGATAGTGGATAAGCACTTGTGTGCTTTTTTTTTTACTTCTAGTCCCGGTGTGTCTGCAGTTAAAAAGAAATTGTCATCCATTCCCACTGGCACACAATGGCCTACTCCTCGAAAAGTCACAACATGTTTTAATGTGTGCACACAGTTGTGTATGTGTGTTTATTTTATTTCATTTATTTTTTATTTGTGTGTGTGTGAGAGAGGGCATGTGCATGTATATAATTGCATGTAAATAAGTTTTTTGGGGGGAAAGAGGAGGGGAATCATAGCTGACTTTGTAGAAGAGGTACTAAAGGGAAACTGATAATGAGAAGGAGGGGTGGGTTTTGTGTGTCTAGGTTATTGGAAATAGAATTAAAAGGCTAGCTAATAAAAGAGCGGGCTTTTTGCATATGGGTTTTTTTTGGGGGGCTAATTCCCTAATTTATCTTCTAGGTTCTTTTGTCAGTTGGGAGAAAGGGGTAGGATATGTATGGCTTGGTAGGTGGGAATAGAAAAAGAAAAAAGATGAACACATGGTTTTATTTTGGGCTGATAACTATCTTCGTTCATCAGTTCAACTTGGGTTCTTTTGGAAATGGACGTGATTTTTTCAACCCAAAAAAGTAGGAATGAAATTGTCAATTTCAGAGTTGGAAAATTGTAAATGCAAGAAGTAAGCAAGAAATAACTGTACCTTTGGGCTTGTTCTTTTATCAACTTAAATTTGGGACTGAAAACGCCCATAGCCTGTTTGAAAATAATGGTAAGCTGCTGGAAACCACTGAGCTGATTCCAGAACTGAAAAATCGTCATAAAAAATCCAATCAGTGAAGCACCAGAAATGGCTTGTTGATAGGATGAGTGATTTGTGATTTACAGAAAACTAGGAAACCATTGTACCAAAAGCTAGATACCATTGTGTCTGTGCCATTGTGTCCACATGCATGCATACACTAAATACAGGCAGACAAGCCAGCTGACTGACAGCCCTTTCCCAGTTACTAACGTTAATACTAACCCTAACCTTTACATTAACCTTTATTTCTTAACCTGGGCCCACATGTGGACACAAAAGGCAGGAAGATATCATCTATCATGATACAATATGTGATACAGAAACAAACCTTTTTTGTTTCTTGCTTTTCTAGGTGAGGAGGAGTATAGGGGTTGTTTTCGGAAAAGGGATGTTAGACAGAAGGAGCAGGTGGATACTGGGTAGCTTATGTGGGATGGGGCATAACGCCATAAGAGAAGTTATGGCTAAGTCGTCTTGTGTGAGTGAGTGTGGAAGCAAAAATAGGGAATAGGCAAACTTGGTTTTTTGTGTGTGTTTTGTTTGTAAGAGAGGATAGGGATTTAAAAAAAAAAAAGCGAAATAGATATTTAAATATAAAAAGGTGGGGTTAAATGGGAAATGCAGTTACCAAGAGGATTACTTTTTTGTATATATGCACGCATGTGTGTGTGTGCGTGTGCATGCACATACTTGAGGGAGATAGTATACATACCATCATACATGCATGGATGCATAAAGTGAAAAGGAATGAAGTGTGTGTATACGTATTCCTTTATTCTTAATGTTTTCATTTTGCTTTGATCAGATGAACCATTGGTTGAAAAAAAAAAAGCATAAAATGCAACCTCCCCCCAACCCCCCACCCCCACCCCCAACAACAAAAAGCCCAACAAAAGAAGCCAAAGAAACGGAAGTAGGAGTACAAGAAAAAGGAACTCATAAAGGCAAAAAGGCAATTAAAACAAAGAAGAAGAACAAAGGATGGAAAAATAGGAAACTGCAAAGAGACAGAAGGTAACAAGAAAGAAAGTGGTAGAAACACAAGAACAACAAGCTAAAGCAACAAAAAGGAGAGAGAGCAAAATGAAATGGTGAACAAAACCAAAAATGGCAACACCAACAACAAAGAATTCAAGCCTGGAAAAGACAAGTGGAAAGAACAGATTTTGTTGTTGTTGAAAGAACACAATGGGGAAAAACAAAACAGGGACAAGAAACTAGTGAGTCTTATAAATAGACACAAACACAGGAGTATACACACTATCACAAAACGTCAGTCAATAATCGGAGTCAGAAAAATTCAGTTCTTCATAAAGAAAAATTACATCCACGGCAACTGTTTCCCAAAGACAATAAAGAAACTCTGAAAGTAGCACAATCAAGTTGATGTTAATACTCAGCCACTCCAAGAGACTTGACCCAAAGGTAATACAGTAATCTAAACCTACCCAATCATCTTCTCTACTGAGCAATGGATCCCTGACATTAAGTCAAGGATGATGATTTATGTAGTTCTTGCGCTTTAATGACTTGATTATTGTAATTCTGGCAGAATGATCCAAGTATCTTTCTTTCATATTAAATAGAAGATGCAAAACTAGGCTGCATGTCTTGTTTACCAATCTTTCAAGCGTACAGTAATCATTTTAGCACTCTCTTCAGTAGGTGCCTGTGGAAGAGACTAAATTACAAACTCTTCTTCTTGTGCTACAAATTTATGAATAATGGGACACAGGCCTATTTAAATTGCCTCCTTCTGTGCTATTTCATTGTCTTCCCAAAGCTCCATTCTTTATCTTGCATCCCCAGTTTATTTAAAATTCCTCCACAGAGCTGAATTGTATGGCCAGGATACCTTCATCTTCCAGGGCTGTTCTACTTGGAAATGCCCTGCCTAAGTTCTCTATTCACCATGCTGCTTCTCTTCTTTCCTTTAAATCCTCCTCAAGATGTTCCCCTCTTCATAAGATACATAATACTAGTTTCCAGTACCTGTGTTTCATCTTCACGCCTTAGTAGTGTGTGTGTGTGTGTGTGTGTGTGTGTGTGTGGTGTGTGTGTGTGTGTGTGTGTTATTTATTATATATATATTATATTATACTATATGTATATTTGAATTATACTATACATTTTTTTCTCTCTCTGTTTTTATGTATTTGTGTGTGTGTGTGTGTTTGGTTGTTTTTTTTTGAAAAATACATTTCTGCTGTTGTTAACACCTAAGGCTTTTGTCTCCATTAGATTCATTAAGCACTCTAAATATTCATCATCATCATCAACATCATCTTCATCTTCATCTTCATCAGATTGGTCACCATTCCAGAGAGTAGGGAGTACTGAAGAAATTTTGTTAATATCAGTAGATTGTAGGATTATTGAAGATTATTTGTTATGGTTGTTTTGTTTATGAACATTTTAAATGAAATTGAAATGGATAGGGAACACTAAAAAAGAAGAAAAAAAAGACCAGCCTGGTTATCATTTAAAATTTTTTAGTTTTGTTTAAACATACATTGCGTATGTTATGAGTTAGAACACAATGCCGGTTTTTTTGTTGCATAATCCATAGAAAAAAGAAACAGAAACAAGAATGATTCAGTAGACAAACTAGCCATTTTAGTTCCATTGCTAGGATGATGAGCAACATAGATAACAAAAAATTTGATTAACTTTTATCAAAAGCTGTCACTACTTTGTAAGTTTGTTTATTGCATTTTCTTGTCAGTTTACTTCCCTACATAATCTATTCTTTTGGTTTTTGTTTATTATATAATTATATATTTTGATTTGAGTTTTAATCCTTAGAAAAGATTTGTTCTTGTACTCTATTTTCTTGTGCTCTATTTTCTTTCTGGTCTAGTTTTATTTTGAACTGCAAACAGATGCCACATATGAAGTCTAAAACATGTATGATCCTAAGTTTGTCATTACTTTGAAGTTGCATAGGTGTGTGTGTGTGTGTGTGTGTGTGTGTGTGGTAGTGTGTTGTGTGTTGTTTGTGTTAGTTGAACGTGTGGTGTAACTGTGTAGTGTTTATATGTCTGATTGGTGGTTCAGTATATAGGTTTTGTGAAGGTAGCTTCAGTTTCAGATAGTTCCAGTTACACTCTCAATATGACTTCCTGGGTATCTATTGTCTTAAAATTATTTCAGCTGTAGGTTTGGGATAGAAATAGTAAATATGCATGTTTAGTTTTAAACTGTTCTTAGTTCAGGTTTAGTGTAGGAGTCTTCAGGTTTGAATGGGTCCCAGCATAAAATATGTTCTTAGTGTGCCTAAGTTAGTTGACTTATTTTGTATAAGAAGAGTTGAACTGATTATTTGGTAATGGTTGCCATATTTGAATTCTTCCATTGATAACTTGTTTTAATCTTGTCTAAGCATTGATGTCAGAAAAAAGGCAGAGCTGTAGTTGGTACATGAAGAGAAGTGTGGCTGATGCAGTCTGCCATTTTGCAAAAAGACAAATTCTACCACATGTGATATATGGTTGTGGTGTAGAGGGAACACATGATACATAAATCAGAAAGCAAGGGATCCATGGATCAATTTCAAATCTGAATCTGAAACTTTTGAAAAGCTATTTGGATGCTGAAAATTCCTTTTGGGATGATAAATATACTTACGTGCAAAACACAGTCACAACATCTTTATAAAATCCATGGTAGCAAGGTAAACTTTCCTTTCCTCTGGTAATTTGTGCTGGGAAATTCATTGATCTATTCATGAATCATATGCAAGTGATTTAGGGCAGATTAATGTAAAAAGGGGGTCCTGTACTGTGTAGTGTTAAGCTGTCCTGGGAAAGGAGCACCCCTCATTACGCCCCCTTACCATGTTTCGCTCCCAGCCTCCCTAAGCCTCCCACGTTGCGCCCCTACCTCCACCCCAGAGCTCCCCCCATCACATTCTCCACCCCACTCCACAGTAGCACACTACCTCACACTGCACCCCATCCCATGCTCCCCCCTTACTTCAGCACACTACATTACAGTCCACCCCACCTGATGCTTGCATTCCACATCCATTGTAGCACCACATTCCCATCCCACCCCACCTCCATGCTCCCTACCCCCACCACCCTAGTAACACTATACACCCCCCTACAACCCTACCCCCATGCTCTCATCCACCACCATGTAGCACACATCACATCCATGCTTAAACACAACCAAAGCACTGTATCATTAACCATCTACAACCACAGTTTGACCCATTCACTTAGCACTCTACACCCCCCACCCCACTCCATGTACTATTCTGTACTAGTTATTTTCTGTAGCACAGACAATTGTATCATGCCATATCAAAGTGTTATATGAGAGTGAAAAAACAGACTGCGAGATTATGAGAAGAAAACTATAAGATATTGTACATTAAGGTGTTTGTTTTTAGCATGAAGAATAATGCATGCATGTACAGAGCATATTGTTTGGCACCGTAACTTTTTTCGCATAAGTATAGGAATGTGTCATTGTATGGTGTATATTGACATTATTGTTTCAATGTTTGGCACTGTAATATGCTTTTGTATATTGCAAAGTAATGTATAAATGCCTTAAGTAGTAATAACAGATTCTTGTCTTGTGTGTTTTAAAATAATTTTTCAAAATGTCATTAATATTGATGAAAATCACTATGAAAGCGGATGATATCAATTTGGCTGCTGTGTATTATTACTTATTTCACAATGTGTGTGTGTGTGTGTGTGTGTATTCGTATAACACTGATGCTTAATTAAAACAATTGAGCAACAATGTCTTGTTTTAGATAAAAATGTTGAGAAATTTTGTGAAGAAGTATGACATTTCCTTGTAATTTTTTGCCTGTTATTTATGTGTATGCCCAATCAAGTACATGAACATATTTTTGTGCATAATGCCATGAGATATGCTGTGTATACATGTGTGCATGTACTTGTATCATGCATGAGAGAGGTGGAGGGAGGGGGAGGAAGGAGAAATTGGGGGGGGGGGGGGGGGGGGGGGGGGGGGTTTTGGTGATAAGGGTGTGATTATTTGTGTGCAATTAGCCATTCAGTGTGTGTGTGAGAGAGAGAGATTTGTGGGGGGTGGGGTTTGGAAGGAGGTGTGCTTATTTGTGTGCAACTTGTGTATGCCATTGAGTTTGTGTGTGTGTGCATGCATGGTGTGAGAGAGAAATTGAGGGGAGGGGGGTCTGCTTATTTGTGTACAACTCATGTATGCCAT
Source organism: Rapana venosa (assembly GCA_028751875.1). Lineage (NCBI taxonomy): Eukaryota > Metazoa > Mollusca > Gastropoda > Neogastropoda > Muricidae > Rapana > Rapana venosa. The sequence continues at coordinate 32,721,905 of CM054145.1, read as the reverse complement.
TGAGTGTGTGTGTGTGTGCGTGCGTGTGTGGTGCTTGTGGAGTGTGTGTGTGTGTTTGTGAGAGAGAGAGGGGGAGAAAGAATGAGGGAGGGGGGGGGGGTGCTATGAGTGTTGTGTGGAGGGGGGGGGGGCAGGGGGAGGGACTCAAGGAGGGGTGTATTATATGCCAGTCGTTGTGTTTGTGTGTGGGGGGGGGGGGGGGGTGGGGGGGGGGGGGGGGGGGGGGGGGGGGGGGGGGGGGGGGGGCAGGGAGTGGGGCAGGGTGAGAGACTTGGAGTGGTGTTGTTTGTGTGATTATTGTATGTAACGTGTGTGGGAGAGAGAGGGGGGGGGGGGGGGGGGGGGGGGGGGGGGGGGGGGGGGGGAGGGGGGGGGGGGGGGGGGGGGGGGGGGGGGGGGGGGGGGGGGGGGGGGGGGAGGGGGGGGGGGGGGGGGGGGGGGGAGGGGTAGGTGAGAGGAGAGAGATATTATATTTTAAAAAAATAATGAGAGAGAGAGTTATTAAGTTATTACTTAAACGAAAAAAAAAACATTTGAAGAGATAAAGAGTTATTAGTCAAAAGAAAAAAAGAATAGAATCCCTTTATTTTGACTATTAGTTTCCATGCAGACACCATTGCATACATAAACATCATCATTGGTAGTTCATGGCTCGTTGCTCGTTGTTATTGGTTGCTTACAAAGAATTTTGTTTTTTTGTTTCTCCTTATTTTGTCCTTTAGTCCAAGTCATACTGGTGTTGATACTTTTCGGAAGGTTAGGCAAAGATAGTCACTGAAGTTAGATGATGATGTTGATATAATTTGGGAGGTAAGGCAAAGACAGTCACTGAAGTTAGATGATGATCATGCAGGTGAAATGGTGATAATCATGTCAAGAACACTTTAATCATCCCATAAGGGCAGTTACAACACTGACAGGAACATTATTCAGTAAACATTATAATTAAACCATCAAGAAAAGCTGTGATTGGTATTTGTTTAAACATTTCAAGAAAACATCAGGTAAGAATCACACACACTCACACCAATGTCCACAGTATTAAGTGATACAGGCCTTTTTCCATAAGAGTTGAGATTATACATATCAAACTACCAAAGTAGCAGGTGAAACTAAAAGGAGAGTAGGTGGCAGATTTTTAAAAAAAGCTTCTGTCATGTTTTGAAAAAAAGATGGGCAAGGCTTGTCTACACATTATGGCATATTTTACCTCGGTCAGTCTTGCATTCATGAATGTGTGTTGTGACAAAAGACACATCACACCACACACACACACACACACACACACACACACACACACACACACACACACACACAGCATGTGTGTGACTTTAACTCACACATGTATACATAATATGATACTAACATACACAGATTATGTGACAAAAGTAGCATGTGAAACTACTATTCAAATAAGTGGCAGATTCAAAATGTTTTTTTCTTATTTTGAGGAAGAGATTGACAAGGCTCCTGTACACATTTGGCATACTTTATCTAGGTCAGTCTTGCATGAACATGTACATTGTGACAACACACAAACACACAGAGCATTTGTATGACTTTAACTCATACATACACATATGCACTTGTACATGGTATGTGACTTTCACTCACATTTGTTTCACACACATGCTTGTGTGAACACACACACACATATTCTCACATATTGTGTGTATTTTTTTAACTTTAATTAACACACATGGACACACACATAAGCAAGTGCACAGAATATGTGACTTTAACTCACTTTTGTCATGCACCTGCATGCATGGGCACCAAAAACACACACACTTGGATACACACAGAGCATAGAATGTAAAACCACTATTTTTAGAAACTAGAAGTAGCAAGACATGCATAAACAACAGCTTTTGCAGAACTGATACTTCTTATACAGTTGTCACCGTTTGTATTTCATCAGGTATTCTTTCAGGCATTGTAAATATTATTTTAGTAGTGTTTTATAATGGATGCAGCTGTCATTCTGACCGTGATGCCACACCACACTGTGACGGAACACAGACCACCGCAGATGGAATGGCATTCTGAAAAGACTGCTGGCTTCTTTGGGTGGTTCTGTGGCAGGACACGCTGAGTACGTGTGAGACTGCGAGGTTGAGACTTGGACCTGACCCTCAGCTGCTTTCTTTGGTCAGTGGCATCGTTTAGTAGATGTAGATGATTGGTGATGCCACAGCCCATGATGGACAGACTCAGTCTTGCTGGTCACACCACCATGCGAGGGAGAGAGTGGGGTGGAGGCAGAGCGATGTTGGTGGCGGGCACACTCAGAGGGGAGTGTGGTCACCTTCAGGCTTGCTCTGCATGCCATGGGGGTGGTGTGACCTGTGGAGCGTTGGAGCCCCGAGGAGTTGAGGGGTTGATGTAGCAAGACAGATTGAGCTGTGAGGGTCGACCAGCAGCGTGAAGTGCACACATGCATGCACACACACACGCACGCACGCACGCGCACACACACACACACACACACACACACATGCACATACACACACACAGCACATTCACACACACAGACAGGTTCCAAAGTTCTCTCCTTTTCCCGAATATCAGATTGTCGTGTGTCATCACTGTTAGAACTACAGCTGTTCTAAAACTTAAACCACAGCACTAAAAAATGAAGGGGGAAAAACCCCTTTAGGAGAATAAACTTATAAGAAGTAACGGTTGGGCAAAAGCAACTTCCTTATTAGCATGCGCTCCACATACAGCATTGGGATCAAAGAAGGATAAAGTTTTCACTAATGTAGTAGTGTGTGTGTGTGCATGCATGCATGCTGTTTGCATGAGCAAAGAGGGTGCATGTGAATGTATATTTGTAAGTGTCAACAGTGTATAGGTGTCTTCATCTCTTCCTGAGTTCAGTTTTAAATGGTGTTTTGCCCTATTTGGAAAAAAACCCAACCCAACTCATTGTTTCACATACTGTCGACCATACACACATATATTGTATATATTGAAAGTCATATTATTAACTATTTCTGTAGTTCAAAAGCAACATCTGTCACATGTGTAACAAGGCCTTAAAAAGTGACAAGGATTGTTTACTTGGTGAAGCCTTGATCTTACACATTACATGCATGCATACACACATGCATGCATATATGCATGCGTGCAATCACATACACACACACACACTCTGCTTTATGCTTGAATCTAATGTTTCAACATTGTAATGTAACACACACACACATACAATGCTCATTAGGGAAATGTATCAAGCCACCTGCCCGTAAACTGTTCACATATCATTAATTTATTGTATTTCTTCATTTATTTTGAGGATAATAGAATAAACACTCTGCGCTTTTTTACATCCAGTCCCAGTGTATGCAGTTTTGTAAATTTTGTCATCTGTTCCCACATGGGGACATATAATTCATAATGAATCCAGATCCCTATCAGGACAGTGTGAAGACCTGGATCTCTTTACCCCCCCCCCCCCCCCCCCCCCCCTCATCACCAGCATCCATTAATATAACTATAACTAATAGGTTAATTGTGGCATCTATTAGTGTTACTGCATGTGCAATTCTGACTCTCTCAACACTCTTGAGATGCATACTTTGTTCTGGTCAGAATATTTACATAACACTTTATTCATATTTATCAACAGACAATATTTTGATAAAAATATTTCACACTAGTATCAGTCATATCCAACCTTTTACAGTCAGTCGGTCTGCATCCTACTTCAGTTACACCTTGTGTCTTACCTCCCTTTACTTAGCAGACGGACCTGTTGAAATTTCTTGCAACGCTGCCAAGTAAGTTGGTGACTGAATGAAAGTGTTCACATCACTTTTGGCTCCAAGAGAAACTTCAGTACACTAGAAGTTCCCAATTTCGTTGAGTATACTTTATTTTTATCCTTGGTTTATCTGCTTTTTAAATATATATATATATATTTAAGAAACTAAGAATCAGCTAATGTCGATGAGCCATTTACAGCCCCAAATGGTGTACAATCCAAGAACAGAGGTGTAGGATATGTTACCACATAGTTTTGAAATGTATGTTCGTGCCATTTAAAAAGACAATTTGATTATAAATGATCAGTTGTTGATTAGTTGTTATTACTTTGGTTATAATGAGAAATTGCATGTTGGAAAATGCAGTCTGTGTGAAAAGGGATGGTAAAGGAGGAGGAGAAGGGAAGGGGGAGGGAGAGAGAGAGAGAGAGAGAGAGAGGGTGTATGTGTGTGTGTACTGTGTGTGTTGTGTGTGTGTGATATCTTCTTCAAGGAGTGACTTAGAAGAATATGTTCTTGTTTAATTTAAATTTAGTATCATCTATATTTTTTAAGCCCATATTTTTGGTGTGAAAAACTGATGAGATTGTCTGGTAACTGAGCTTGTTTTGGGGTGATCATGGCAGTTCATTCAGTATAATGTGGTGATACCAGAACCATACTGATAGGGTTCAGTGATAGAATCACAGAGAACACTTTCTGTCAGCCAAGTGCCCTTGCTACCTGTAATGTTGAAGAAAGTTTTTTTTTTTTTAAAGATTGTGTGTGTGTGTGTGTGTGTGTGTGTGTGTGTGTGTGTGTGTGTAGATGGGGGAAGGGTGGGTGAGTGTGTAAACATGTACTTGTGGTTTTGTATATGGGGAGGAAGGGAAGGAGGGAGGGAGGGTTGGTGAGTGTATGTGGTATGTGTGTGTGTGTCTGTGCATGCACATGTGTGTGAAGACAGGGGCAGGTGGATGAGTGTGTATGTGGCCACATTCATGGTTTTTAGTTTGTGTATGTAGGGGAGGAGTGGAGTGAGGGTTGTGGTCAGTGCTTGCATGCGTCAGTGTGTGTATGCTTTTTTTTTGGGGGGTGGGGGTAATTGAGTGTGTATGTGCCTGCATTCATGCTTTGTGTGTGTGTGTGAAGAGGAAGCAGGGAAGGGGATCTGTGGATGCATGTGTGCCTACATTGTGTGTGTGCGCATGTAAATGTGTGTGGAGGTGGGTTGGATAAGTGTGTATCACTGTATTGCCTGTATTTGTGCTGCGTGTGTGTGCGCGCGCATATGTGAAAATTGTTTATTTGCCCATGAGTTTTGATGATGTGATTTGAGACTGATTTTGGAGCATGATAGTGAGAGGTGTTAACTTGGCTGTGAAGATGGGTTTTTGTTAATGTTGTGATTTTTGCATTTGTTCCTTTAAAAGAAAAAAAATTGTTTATCATAAAAAAGGAAAAAAAGTTCCCCCATCCCCCCCCCCCCCCCCCCGCCTCCTCAAAAGAAAAAAGGATTAAAAAGCAGAGAAAAAGATATGGAAATAGAAAGACAGAAGGGAAAAGCATTTGAACATGACTGAAAGAGTGCATGTTTTTAGCGGAAAAAAAGAAGAAAAAAGCATGCTGTGTGCATATGTTTGTTATTTAATATGTGTGTGTGTGTGCACACACATTTATCAGGGTAGGTGAGAGCGCATGTGCCTGATTTGGGCTTTTATTGGAGTATGAATTGGGGGGGGGGGCTGTGTATGTGCATGTATTTTTGTGTGAGAGTGTGTGTATTAGAGGGAGGGGTGGGGGAGAGGGAGTTGAGTGTGTGCTTGTATTCATTTCTTTGTGTGTGGAAGGGGTGTATGTGGGGGGAGGGGAGGGGTAGAAGATGGGGGTGGGGGGGGGGGGGGGTAAGAATGGTATGTGTGTTGAGAGAGAGAGGGGGGGGGTAACATGTATGCCTGCAATTATGTGTGTGTATGTGGCATGAGAATGTCTTTATTCAAATGTATATATATATATGGATGTGGTGTGTGACTTCAATTTTTTCTCAATTCTTGTGACTGCAAGATCTAGAGTTCTTGCAAGATGTCCTGTAAATTCTCATTACTACATCATTTTAAATTTGAGTGAAATTAAATTAATAAAAAAGAAGATAGAAATGGCATTCATCACATACCATGTCAAAAGAAGAGACAGATATTTATTTGAAATATATATCTGGTTCGTGGTGTGTCCCATTCCTATTATTTTTGATGCATTGAATTTGAATGTACACTTGATACTTAGAAAAGGCATTCTGCTTGAGCCAGTCAACAGAGCAGACAGCTGTTTATGTACGTTCTTTTAAAAAATTTGTTGTATAATGTAATTTGAAACTGATTTTAGAGCATGATAGTGATGTGTGTATGCATGTGTGGAGGGGGGGGGGGGACAAGGCAGGTGAGAACTTGGATGCCTGATTTTGTAGGGTTTTTTGTGTGTGTGAGGGTGGGGATCTGGAGGGGGGGGGGGGGGGGGTATGAGTGTATGTTTCTATTCATGCTCTGTGTGTGTGTGTATTTATTTTTTATTTTATTCTTTTCTATCGAGGAAAATAAGCACTTAAGTGCTTTTTTTTTTTTTAACATTCAGTCCCCATGTGTATGCAGCTTTGTGTGTGTGTGTGTGCATTTGGGGAGTTGTGTGTGTGTGTTTGGGTGGGGTAGGGGGTGGGGTTGTTGTGTGCATGTGGCACCAATAAAAACTATAAAAAATGACAGAAATGGAATTCATCCACTACCAGGTCAAAGAACAGATTTCTGTATGAAATGTCTGGTAACGTAAGGGGTGCATTCCATTCCTATTGTTTTTTTTGTTTTTTGTTGTATCAGTTTTGAATGCAAGGTGAAATAGAAATGGGAGAAAAGGGCATTTTGCTTGAGCCTGTAGAAAAAACCCAGACAATTGTATTTGTATTTATTTCTCTTTTTTTCATGTTTATTAATTTTGTGATTTGACACTGAGGTTGGAGCATGATTTGAGCATGGATTTTGAATGCAAAATGAATTACACAGGATAGAAATGGCATTGTGGTTGAGTCAGTTAACAGAACAGACAATTGCTTTTGTTCTTTCATTTTCATTTGTTGTAAATATGATGTATACATATGTATGCATGTGTAGAGGGATTGGGGGGGGGGGAGGCAGGTAAGAACTTGGATGCTCGGTTTTGTAGTTTTTTGTGTGTGAAGATGGGGATCAGGAGGAGGAGGGAGGAGAGAATGAGGAGATGGGTGGTGTGTTTGTGTGTGTATTCATGCATAGATGAGGGAAGGGTGGGTGAGTGTGTATACATATGTCTACATTCATGCTTTTTGGTGTGTGTGTCAGGGTGGGGGGGGGGGGATGGGGAAGAGAGTGAGGGTGCAGTGAGTGCATGTGTGTGTGTGTGTAAGTGGGGAGAGGGGCAGTTGGGAGAAGGGTGGTGAGTGAGTGTGTTTGAGTGTGCATTTATGCTGGGGAGGGGTTGGGGGGGGGGAGGGCGCGAAGGGGGTCGGTGGATGCATGTGTACCTACATTCATTGTGTATGTGCGTGCATATGTGTGGAAGTGGTGGAAAGGGGGGCCGGGGGTGGGGGGGGAGGGGGTGAGTGTATATGCTTGTATTCAGGGTGTGTGTGCATTTGGGGAGTTGTGTTTGTGTGTGGTTGGTTGGTTGTTGTTTGTTTGGTTGTTGTTGGGTTGTTGTGTTTTTTTGGGTTTTTTTTTTGGGGGGGGGGGGGTTATTGTGTGCATGTGTACCAATAAAAATTTTTAAAAATGATAGAAATGGAATTCATCCCATACCAGGTCGAAGAACAGATTTCTGTTTGAAATGTCTGGTAAGGGGTGCATCCCATTCCTATTGGTTTTTTTGTTTGTTTGTATGAAAATGTTTGAATGCAAGGTTAAATAGAAATGGGAGAAAAGGCATTTTGCATGAGCCTGTAGAAAGAACCGACAATTGTTTTAAATATCTTTTTGTTTTGTTTATCCTTTTTTTTCATGTTAATTAATTAATGGGATTGGGAGGAGGAGGGAGGAGAGAATGAGGAGACAGGAGATGTGTGTGTTAGTGTTTGCTTGTGTGTGTGTATTCATGCATAGATGGGGGAAGGGTGGGTGAGTGTGTATACATATGTCTGCATTCATGCTTTTTGGTGTGTGTGTGTGAGGGGGGAGGGATGGGGAAGAGAGTGAGGGTGCAGTGAGTGCATGTGTGTTTGTGTGTGTGTAAGTGGGGAGAGGGGCTTTGGGGGAGGGGTGGTGAGTGAGTGTGTATATGTCTGCATTTTTTGCTGGGGAGTGGGGGGTCGGGGGGTCGGTGGATGCATGTGTACCTTCATTCATTGTGTATGTGCGTGCATGTGTGTGTGTAGGTATGGGTGTGGTGGAAAGGGGGGGGGGGGGGGATGAGTGTATATGCTTGTATTCAAGGTGTGTGTGTGCATTTGGGGAGTTGTGTTTGTGTGTGGTTGTTTGTTGTTGTTGGTGGGTTTTTTTTGGGTTGGTGTTTTTTTTGGGGTTTTTTTTTTTTTGGGGGGGGGGGGGGGGGTGTTGTGTGCATGTGTGCCAATAATTTTTTTTTTTTAAATGATAGAAATGGAATTCATCCCTTAGCAGGTCAAAGAACAGATTTCTGTTTGAAATGTCTGGTTAGGGGTGCATCCCATTCCTATTGTTTTTTTGTTCTTGTTGTATGAAAATGTTTGAATGCAAGGTGAAATAGAAATGAGAGAAAAGGCATTTTGCATGAGCCTGTAAAAAGAACCGACAATTGTGTTCAATATCTTTTTTTTTTCATGTGTACATATGATTTTAGATCATGATTTGAGCATGGATTTTGGAATACACATGATAGAAACAGTATTGTGGTTTCAGACAAGAGTCGGTTAACAGAGCAGACAGTTTTATTTCTGTTTTCATTTGTTGTGAATATTATTATGTAACTTGAAACTGATTTTAGAGCACGGTAATAATGTGTGTATACATGTGTGGAAGAATAAGGGAGAGTGGTGGGGGGGGGGGGGGGGGGGGGGGTGGCGGCAAGGCAGGTGAGAACTTTGATGCCTGGTTTTGTAGGTTTTTGTGTGTGTGAAGATTGGGAGGAGGAGGGGGGAGAGAATGAGGAGACGGGAGGTGTTAGTGTGTGTGTGTGCTGTGCGTTTGCGTGCGTGCTTGTGTGTGTGTGTGTGCGTGCGTGCGTGTGTGTGTATGTGTGCATAGATGGGGGCAGGGTGTGTGTGTGTATGCATGCATAGATGGGGGCAGGGTGGGTGGGTGTGTATACATGTCTACGTACTTGCCTTTTGGTGTGTGTGCGGGGGATGGGGAAGAGAGTGAGGGTGCAGTGAGTGCATGTGTGTGTGTGTAAGTGGGGAGAGGGGCAGATGGGGAGGGGGGAGGAGGAAAGGTGTGTATGTGTTTGAATTTATGCTGGGGGGGGGAGGGGGGGTGTGGAGGGAAGGGGGTTGGTGGATGCATGTGTACCTACATTCATTGTGTGTGTGCAGGTATGGGTGTGGTGGAAAGGGGGGGGGGGGGGAGGGTTAATGAGTGTATGTGCTTGTATTCAGGTGTTTGTGTGTGTGTGCATTTGGGAGTTGTGTTTATGAGTGGTGGGGGGGGGGGGGGGGTGTTGTGTGTATGTGTGGCAATAAAATATTTTTTAAAATGATAGAAATGGAATTCACCCCATACCAGGTCAAAGAACAGATTTCTGTTTGAAGTGTGGTAAGGGGTGCATCCCATTCCTATTGTTTTTAGTTTTTTGTTGTATGGATTTTGAATGCAAGATGAAATAGAAATGAGAGAAAAGGCATTTTGCTTGAGCCTGTAGAAAGAACAGACAGTTGTTTTTGACTTTTGTTTTTTCTCTCGTGTGTATTGGTTATGTGATTTGATTGGTTGAGTCAGTGAAAAGAGCAGACAGTTGTTTTATTTCTGTTTTCATTTGTTGTGAATATTTTGTAACTTGAAACTGATTTTAGAGCATGGTAATGATGTGTGTATGCTGCATGTGTGGAAGAATGGGGGGGGGGGGGGGGGGGGGGGGGGGCAAGGCTGGTGAGAGAACTTGGATGCATGGTTTTGTAGGGTTTTTGTGTGTGTGAAGGTGGGGATTAGGAGGAGGAGGGGGAGAGAATGAGGAGACGGGAGGAGCTAGTGTGTGTATGCATGCATAGATGGGGGAAGGGTGGGTGTGTATACATGTACCTACATTCATGCTTTTTGGTTGTGTGTTGTGGGGGGTCGGGAAGTAGAGTGAGGGTGCAGTTAGTGAGTGCATGTGTGTGTATGTGGGGAGAGGAGCAGTGTGGGGAGGTGGGGGGGGGGGGGATGTGAGTATGTGCCTGCATTTATGTGGGGGGGGGGGGGGGGGAGGAAGGAGGGAAGGGGTTGGTTGTGTGCCTGTGTGCCTACATTCATTGTGTGGATTTATGTGGAGGTATGAATTAACAGAGTGTATGTGCTTGCATGCTCTGTGTGTATGTGCGTGTGCGTGCGCATGGATATGCATGAGCAAGTGTGTGTATAGGAAGTTGTGTGGGGAGGGGGTGGGGTCGGGGTGCATGAGTGCCAATAAAAAAAAAAATTTTAATGATAGAAATGGCATTCATCCCATACCAGGTCAAAGAACAGATTTCTGTTTGAAATATCCGTTAAGTGGTGAGTCCCATTCCTATTGGGTTTTTTCTGGTATAAATTTTGAATGCAAGATGAAATAGAAATGGGAGTAAAGGCACTTTGCTTGAGCCTGTAAAAAGAAGAGACAGTTGTATTTATTTCTTTTTTTTTCTCGTGTGTATTGGTTATGTGATTTGAGTCTGATTTAAGAGCATAATTTGAGCATGGATTTTGAAATAGACATGATAGAAATGACATTGTGGTAGAGTCATTTAACAGAGCAGACAATTGTTTTATTTCTTTTTTCATTTGTTGTAAATATCATGTAACTTGAAACTGATTTTAGAGCATGGTAATGATGTGTGTATGCATGTGTGGAGAATTTGGGGGGGGGGGGGGGGGCAAGGCAGGTGAGAACTTGGATGCCTGGTTTTGTAGGGTTTTTGTGTGTGAAGGTGGGGATTGGGGAGGAGGAGGGGGGAGAGAATGAGGAGACGGGAGGTGTTTGGGTGTGTGGTATTCATGCATAGATGGGGAAGGGTGGGTGAGTGTGTATACATATGTCTGCATTCATGCTTTTTGGTGGTGTGTGTTGGGGTGGAGGGGGATGGGGACGAGAGTGAGGGTGCAGTGAGTGCATGTGTGTGTGTGTATGTGGGGAGAGGGGAAGTTCGGGGTGGAAGGGGTGTGTGTTGTGTGTGAGTGAGTGTGTTTGTGTCTGCATTCATGCTTGGGGGTGGGGTGGGGGGAGGGAGGGAAAGAAGGGGGTCTGTGGATGCATGTGTACCTACATTCATTGTGTGTGCGTGTGTGTGGAGGTATGGGTGTGTTGGGGGGGGGGGGGGGGTAGTGAGTGTATTTAATTATGCTTGTTTTCACGTGTTGTGTGTGTGTGCATATGGGGAGGTGTGTTGGGGGGTGTGGGGGGTGTTGTGTGTGCCAATAATAAAAATTAAAAAGTGACCAAAATGGCATTCATCCCATACCAGGTCAAAGAACAGACAGATTTCTGTTTGAAATGTCTGGTAAGTGGTGCATCCCATTCCTATTGTTGTTTTTTTAAAAATGGATTTTGAATGCAAGATGAAATAGAAATGAGAGTAAAGGCATTTTGCTTGAGCCTGTAGAAAGAACAGACAGGTGTTTGTTTTTTTTCTTTCTCGTGTGTATTGGTTTATGTGATTTGAGGCTGATTTTAGAGCATGATTTGAGCATGGATTTTGAAATAGACATGATAGAAATGGCATTGTGGTTGAGTCAGTAAACAGAACAATTTTTTTTTTCTGTTTTCATTTGTTGTGAATATTATGTTACTTGAAACTGATTTTAGAGCATGGTAATGATGTGTGTGTGCATGTGTGGAGGGATGAAAGAGGGATGCCTGGTTTTGTAGATTTTTTTTTTTGTAATGGTGGGATTGGGAGGAGGGGGAGGGGGGAGAGAATGAGGAGACGGGAGGTAATACTCTGTGTGTGTGTGTATGCATTGATGAGGGCAGGGGGTTGAGTGTGTATGTGTCTGCATTTTATGCTCTGTGTGCGGTGCGTATGTGTGTAGGGAAGAGGGAGTGAGGGTGCAGTTGTGAGTGCATGTGTATGTGGGGGGGGAGGGGGGCAGTGGGGGGTGGGGGGTGAGTGTGTATGTGCCTGCATTCATGCTGTGGTGGTGGGGGGGGGGGGAGGGTCGGTGGGTGCATATGTACCAACATTCATTGTGTGGATGTGTGTGGAGGTACAGGTGTGTGGGGGGGGGGGGGGGGGGGGGGAGTATTAGTGTATGTGCTTACATTCATGCTGTTTGTGTGTGTGTGCGTGCATATTGTGTGTGTAGGGGGAGGATGCATGTGTGCCAATAAAACATGGAATTCATCCTATACCAGGTGCAAGAACAGACGGATTTCTGGTTATCCAGTAAGGGGTGCATCCCATTCCTATTGTTTTTGTTTCTTGTTTTTTTGTATGGATTTTGACTACAAGATGAAATAGAAATGGTAGAAAGGTCATTCTGCTTGAGCCTTTGGAAAGAATAGACATTTGTAAATTTTTTTTTTTTCTCATGTGTATTATGTGATTTGAGACATTTCAGAGCATAATATGAGCATGAATTTTGAATGGAAGATGAATTACACATGATAGAAATGGCATTCTGCTTGAACCAATTAACAGAGCAGACAGTTGTTGTGTTTACTTTAAAAAAGAATTGGGGTGTGAATATTATGTAGTTTGAAACTGATTGTAGAGCATGATAATGCCATGTATGCATACATGGGGGTGGGGATGGGGGGCAAAGCAGGTGAGAACTTGGATGCCTGCTTTTGTGCTCTTTTGGGTTTAGGTGTGATTGGAAAGTGTGTGTGTGCGTGGATGTGTGTGTGTGTGTGTATATATGTATGTGTGTATGTATGTGTGTGTGTGTGTGTGTCACTGTGTGTGCCTGCATGGAGGGGAAAATGGGGGGGTGGGGGGCAGGGCGAGTGAGAGCATGAGTGCCTTGATGTTGTGTTTTGTTGTGTGTAGGTGGGGAGGGGGAGGATACAGGAGGGGTGTGTGTGGGTGCTGGGGTTGTGCATGTGAGCCTGTATTAATTTTTGTGTGTGCGCGTACGTGTGTGTATGTGTACCCATGTCAATGTCAGTGGCCAAACAATTAGATAGAAATGGCATTCATCACATACCAGGTCGAAGAACAGATTTCTGTTTTCAAGAAATAGCTGGAAAGTGGTGCATCCCATTTCTATTGGTTTTAATGCATGGATTTTAAACGCGAAATGAAATGCGCATGATAGTAATGGCATTCTGCTTGAGCCAGTTAAAATAAAAGGGTTTAAAAAAAAATGTTTATCTGCATAGCCATTTTTTTATTTGATCTGAAACTTATTTTGGTCTATGGTGCGACAGAAGTCTTTACTTGGCTGTAAAGGTTGTGGTTACTTTCTTTTTCTGAATGATTTGTTCATGTGTTGTGTGAATTATGTAATTTGAAATTGATTTGGACAGAAGTTGTGAAGATGAAAAGGGGAGGGAGTGCAATAGCCTCAGCTTTCTGCCCAGAAAAAAAGGAATCGGAAAAAAAAACCAGAAAAGAGAAGAAAAAAAATGAAAATCTGAAAAAAATTACAGAAAAAAAGAAGAAAAAAAAGAAAAGAAAAAGAAAAACAAAGAAAAAAAGAAAAAGAGAAAAGAAAACAAAACAAACTAAAAGATGAAAAAAGAAGAAAAAGACAGAAAGAAAGAAAGGGCAGCAAAAAGAAAGACTGATCTCATCACTTGTTTCAACTCAGAAGTATGGAAAAGGGGCATGTGTTGTAAATATGCCAATTGGTTTTTGTTTTTGTTGCTATTCATTTGTTCTGGATTTGTTAAAAAAAATTGTGTTTGGACAAAATTGTGAATTTTATGCATGATGATCATTGTTTAGACCGATCATAATTCTGGAATACCGTACTATTGTGTTGATGAAATTGGATGGTAATGTTGGCATGTATTCATGGCTCTGGGATACTGTTTTTATTATTTTGCCATTGTATCACTCTCAAAACAATATGTCCCCACACAATAATAGTAGGTCTCATTTCTTAGTCTTCTTACACTCTTCCTAGTGAAGACAGATGTGTGAACCATCACTTATGCAGCAAATATAAATTTTCCTTTTACATGCATTTTAATTAACAGTATCTTAAATGTTATTTCTGTTGTCATTATTATCATCAGTATGACAAATATCAGTATGGCTATTATGTCAGTGCAAATATGCTGTTTATCACGTTTTGACTTTTGGTACAAAGGAATATTCTCTGTGAAAATTTGGTTATTGTCTGAGGGAGAGCATAGCACCACCGCAGTGCAGGACCAATCCTTTCTTTTAAATTGTTTTCTAATATCTAATCCTCAGTTTGCATAGTTTATACATTTGTTTGCCAGTAGGTATGGGCTTTGGCTACATACTTTCATTATTCATGGAGTACTGAGCGTATATATATTAGTATATAAGTTAACACGTTTAAAACTTTAGAAAAGAAATCAAGGAAATTAAAAACTAACAAAAACTTGGTTTACAATTTGAAAATCTTACAAAAGATGAGTGGTCAGAAATAACAGAAAATGGCCTTTGCATCATCACCAGGGTAAATGTTGGGACATTATTTTTTTTGGTGGGGGTGGTGGGGTTAAAACTGTACTAGGAAAAGGAGTTAAATGCCATTGTTCAGTGTTGCACTAAGGGTTGCAGTGTCTATAATTATGAGGTTCTGGTGGTATTTGTACATTGCTTAGAATTAGGATGATTGAAGTAGGTTACTCTTAGTAATGTTACATCAAATTGAAAAGTGTGTGTGTGGTGGTATCAGCATAAGGATCACAACCATGCTAGTCTTCCTAAGTACTGAAGTAAGTATGTTGGTATATAAGTAATAATAGGAGCTAGAGGGCCTGTGTGGAAGATGCAGCTAGAGACATCTACTAAACACTTGCTAAGCACTTATGTTAAGCAATAATAGTATTAATTAAGAACATACATTAAAATTTTGTATGTTTAATCTGTTTTATGAATTCCATATCAGAATGGTGACCACCGTTTTTGAAATATTCCTCATATTTTTTCTGGAATGGTGACTTATTGTGACTTCTTTTTTTCTTTCTTTTTAACAATATACAAGTTTTCTTCATTTCTGTAACATTCTCCAGTATTCATAGGAATGATAAGTTCTGCTTAGAAATACCTGTATCAAAGCATATAATTTTGTGTGTGTGTGCGCATGCATGCGTGTGTGGGGGGGGGGGGGGGGGGATCAGTTTGCACAGCAGATGAGTTGCATGGGATTGTCTTTTATTGTATGGTAGACAGACTCATTGCCTTTAAAATTTTTGCTTATACTTAATTGTGTGTGATGTGTTCACGTTCGTTGTTATATGTGTTCACGTTTGTTCTTTTGTTGTCAACTCGTATCCACCCCATTGTATGGTTGGTGGCCTTTGCCAATCAAATTTGTGTTTGTCCTACATTGAAGCTTCTCACCTTGACTAATGTAATTCTGTCTCGTCTGTTTTGCCAGCTTTATCCACTTATTCTTTTCAGTGCATACTTAACTATGTTGCTTGACTGTCTTCTTCTACTGGCTTTTTTCTGGAGCTATTCAGGATTACTGGTGTCTCCTCCACTCAGATCTTTTCTCCACGTCTCTTGGTTGGACACCTTGGTCTCTCATTGTTATCTTCCTCCACATAGTCTTTCCTTCTGATCCTGGGTCTTCCTCTCCCTCCTGTTCCAGTTCTCATGTGTATCACTTTCTTGCCAACATACTGGTCATTTCTCTTCTGAACTTTATTCAATCTTCAGCATTTCAATACTTCTGCTCTGTTATTCAATCTTCAGCAATTCAATACTTCTGCTCTGGGCACTCTGTCTTATGCATTCCCCAGATCTGTGATTAACAGTTGAGTTTTTACCTGCCTGTTCTATAGGCCTACTTGTCTATTAGCTGTCTCAAAGGAAATGTGTGTCAGTGTGTAAGTGGTACTCGGAGGATGTTTAGGTCATTCAGTTCTACATAGCATATCAGTGCTAGTCACTCTGTTCAACTTTGGATGTTTAGTCACTCTGTTCAGCAAAACATGTCAGTCAGGATGTGTAGTCAGTCTCTTCTCCTTCTGCAGTAGTAACCCTGCTGGTTCTCATAGTTTTTCCTGGAGCTCTTTTGGGCTGGGCCACATCAGGTGTCTGAAGTGTTGAAAGTAGGACAGGACTGCAGGATGTGGGAGGGGCTTTGAGGACCTGTGCCACAGGGGCACTGGTCAGTGTGGGGTATTTTCATGCGCTGGAGATGGGGTAGGAGCTTTTTCTAGACTCTGTGCCACCTTCTTATAGTCCCTAAATCTTATCATACAATGTAGGATTAGTCATAGCACTTCTTTTAAGTCTGAATGGGTGTTTTAAAATCTTCAGTTTAATTTCTGTAAAATAGCAATGTGTCCATTTTGCGACACACATATGCACGCGCGCGCACACGCACACCACAACACACACACACACACTTAGCACCCTTACACAAACAAAACAAAAATAAGAAAAGAATTTTAAACAGTGAACATAGCTGTGATTAATTCTGTTATGTATAAACGACATGAAAGCTAAGAAGTGACAGTCCTGATAGTGATATGGCCTCTGTGGTTGGTGGGCATGAACACAGTGTAATTGGATTCAACCACATGAAATATGTAAGGAATAAAACAGAATATGGATATTTGAGGTTACATTTCCTGAAATATGAAACATAATTAAAACACACACCAAACTAAGTTATGAAAACAACAACAAAAGAAAATGTGGAAAACAAGACTGGATTGGATTGGAAAGAGTGTACGCAATGGAAGCCTTCAGAAAGTTGCAGAGCAAACTGCGATCTTCCTGCTGTTAGAAACTGAGAAAAGGCTAGTTGGAACATCAACACTATGATATGGTCATGGCAAGTCAACATGGTAGGTTGTCATTTGTTGTTACTGAAGGTCATGAGATCAAACAGTATGAGACCGAAAAGTCAGAGAAGTCACACGCATAGTAGACCATCCTCTGTTGTTGTGTTAGTGAATATAACGGATCCAGAGGGGATGACGGCTGAAGTAGGACAGTCAGAGCTGAAATGAATTGTACCATCAATATGTTGCTCCACAGGCTGAACAGATATAGAGGCAGAAAGTCAACAAGGAGACCTCATAGAACAGCCCCTGCATGCATCAAGCAATTGTCCTGTGTGGAATTAAAGAGCAGTCACTGAATGAAGTTTTCTCTTGCATCCAGCTTAAATTTTTTTTTTCAGCCTATAAAAAGATGATTGATGGCTTTAACATGAAGGCTTAGTGGAAGCTAATGAGTTTGTATTCATCAAGTCCTCTGACCAAGATAGTAGTTTGGGAGGGGAGGGGGGCAGGGGGCAAACAGGAGGGACGCAGTGTGTATGCGTGCGGGAGAATACATATCTGTTTGAATCTTGTGGCTATGTGTGTGCATGCATGTGTTGTGTTTGTTCATCCTTCAGTTCGAAGTTTTTCCACATGCAGTGCATTGATAAAAAGGTATCTACTAAACCCTGTGTGTGTGTGTGTGTGCCTGGTGTGTGTGTGTGTGCGATTTTGCGTGTGTTTGTGTTCACATGGCTGGTGTACCGAGAGAGATCCAACGCTGGAGACACGATGCTGCCATATCCATGAAGTTAGTACTCTGTAGATATGCATGTGTATTTGAGTGTGTGTTGAGGAGGGGGGAGGGGGAAAGTTGTATTTATTATTTTGAGGATAATGGAATAAGCATGCTTGTGCTTTTTTTTTTTTACATCCAGTCCCCATGTGTCTGCAGTTTTGTCAATTTTTGCCATCAGTTCCCACTGGCACACAATGGCCTACTCTTCCAAAAGCGGAACATGTTTTAATGTGTGCACAAGGTGTTCTGCATGCGATCGCACATGAGACCTCAGTTTATAGTCTCATCCAAAGGACTTTTGGGGGAGACTGGAGTCGGCATTGATTTTAACTCCAGGAGGTAATATTCCCTTTAATGGAATTCAAACCCAGGTCAGCAGGTCATGAGTGCAATGACAACACTCTAACCAACCAACCAGTCTCTTTCCCTCCTTCTCCCCCCCCCCCCCAAAGTGTGTGTGTTCGTCTTTTTATGTGTGTGCGCATGTGTTGTGTTTGTTCATTATTCAGTTTAATGTTGTTGTTTTTTCCATATTGCAGTCCAGTGATAAAGTTTCCAATTAAATCTTTGTGTGTTTGTTCATTGTTATAGACATAAAATTGACTTTTTTTTTATAATGGTGGTCTTCAGTTTTACATCTTTTTACAAAATAGTGATATCAGACATAGATAAGAACAGCAAATAAACACATAGATTCATTTAAATGTGTGTTCATGCATGGATGTTGGCACATGTGAAGGCGTATATATGCAAACACATTTGTACAAATGGTTGTGTTGTGTGTGTGTGTGTGTGTGGTGTGTGTGTGTGTGTGTGGTTTGAACATGCCTTGAATATGCCTTTTCTTCTGTGATGTCCCCCATCCTGCTGTTTCCACGCCGCTCATTCCAACACCATACATACCCACAACCATACCCAGATTTGTTATGTCTCATCCTCAGGGTCGGAAGTCCACAGGGAGCCCATCACTGTCAGGCCGCCGTGGGGCCACCAGCCAAAGGGATCCTGCACTGCTGCTGGGTCACTTTGGTGGTGTTCAGTGGTGCCTGTTCTGAGCTAACATATGCAGGACACCACCTACTATGCCCCCTACTAACGACAGTATTAGCTCAGTCGCGGAGCCAGACCGAGTGAGTTGCCCACCCGAGGTGGCAACCACCACACCGTCCCTCCAACAACTGTCCCCCGTGAACCCCCAACCTGAAAGGCTTTGACACAAACTCACCACAGGCACAGAAGTGTATGGACAAACCGAATCTGAGGTCACCATGAGACCAGAGCAACTGGGACCACCGAATCAGAGGCTTTTTATTTTTTTTATTGCATGACGATCAATGACAAGAGGATGACGTAATTATGCTGCTGTGGAAGTGCATGTGCTTGAGACTACTTGACAGGGTTGTGCTGTACGCTTACTATCATAATATATCCCGGCGTCAACCGGGCCCGAGAGATACAGACACCTGCAGTGTTGGTCAGGTAATTTGAGCAACACTCTCAAACTCGCATCCATTAAGAGGATGAAGCTCGACTGTGTGGTCCCAGTCTTCCCACTGAGCCCACAGCACACTCACTCTGGGTAGGAGCTGGCCAGAGTCCGAAAAATCCCTATGACTCTTATGGGAATCGAACCTGCGACCTTCCAGTCCGTAACCCAAGGCGCTAACCACTGCGCCATGGTGGCTGGTGAGATTGAGTGCTTAATGGGATGTTAGGTTCATATTATGACTGATGATGGGGAGATCCAGGAGTGAAAGGAATCCATCACTGATCAGAACATTTTATCAGGTTAACAACTAGGCTGTCCGGGGCCCCATTTCTTAATATGAAATATTGTAATACTGCAGGGTATATAATACAGTATTTTATATCATAGGGTATTTAACATTAATATCTTTAAACATAACTTTGCTATGTTACTTGGTGTTTAATATGTTGCTGTCACAAATGCACTACTGTAAAATAAGATGTTGATGAGTATTTATACTGATTTACATGGCATTTATGTTGTGCTGACAAGATTGGGGCATCAAGAAACTGAGGATGTGGCAGAGGGACAGCCTAGTCAGAAGGTGGACCACCCTGAATGAAAATCTGAGGTAAGGTCCGAGTCAGAGAGAGATGGACAGGTATCTCTGCATGAATTGTGGGCTGCTTTCCCTGTGGAGAGTTGTTTTACCACTAGTGCATTGCCTATCCATCCCTTTTAAATAAAAATGTCGTCTGCAAGTGTATTATTTGTCAGAAATTTTCCCCAGCAACAAGTATTTCACACAGCCTATGCTTAATGTGTGTTGCACATATGGCCTTGGTTTATGGTATGGTCAGAAAACCATCACCCAGACTGACCACTCCTCAGGGAGTCAAGTCAAGTTCTTGTATTTCGAAGACGTGTCCTCTGTGGTCGGCTGGGCTATAAATAACAGTTGGTTTATTTTGAGGATAATGAATAAGCACTCGTGTGCTTTTTACATCAAGTGCCTGCCCTTATCGGCATAACATCAATAAAAAAAAAACTAATAAAAAGAAACAAAAAACAAAAGTATAACCCCAAAAAAACAAAGCAAAAACCAAACAAAAAAACAATAAAAACAAACAAAAAAGAAACAGGAACAGAAAGACAATAACAACATAACAAAATAGCACACACACAGAGATCTAAAATACGAAACAATCAAATTGAGTGAAGGGAGAAGCCAGACAGAAGGAACGTAACAATTACTATGCAGTGTTTTACACGGACTGGGATAACTTTACACACTGAGCACTCAGGTATGTCTGCAAACCGTAATTATGTCTTCTACAGGCAATGTTGTCCTGTGTCATAGGACGTCAAGTTGAAAATGAAGGTGACAGTTTCAGAATGACGGTTTGGATGCCTGTGTTTGTAGTTTTAAAAGAAGACACTGGCATTTCTTTCAGCGTGCCTTCAAGTGGTTGGAGAAGCCGTTCAGCAGGCATTCCTGACTTAAATGCAGAGGAAGA
Organism: Rapana venosa; assembly: GCA_028751875.1. NCBI lineage: Eukaryota > Metazoa > Mollusca > Gastropoda > Neogastropoda > Muricidae > Rapana > Rapana venosa. The sequence continues at coordinate 32,701,340 of CM054145.1, read as the reverse complement.
GTTTAATACATAATTTTGTAAGAGCTGAGGAGTCTTGCACCTTGCAGGCTGCCATGCAAGGGAAACTACCCCACATGTTTCAGGGAGGAGGAGGGAGAGATTGGGTACATTGTTATCAATAATGATGTTTAGTAATTTCGATTTTTGTAGAATTTGGTCTTATAAAGTATTTTCAAATAGTGGAAGTTATGGGGGTTATTTTCTGAGAAGTTCGTAAAAAATTCTGTAACAGTTTTGAATTGTACTCTTTTATTCTACACCTGTCTCTAAGAGATTGCACGAAACAACTTTTGGTAAACATTTATCAAATTTTCTTTTATGACTAAACCTTTTGTCTATGAGTATTATTAACATTGAATCTACATTTTTTTGTTTTGGTGTTTACAGAGTTGGTGTACCAAAACACTGAAGATGAAGGGATACAGATAGCAGACACCATACCTATCTCAGTAAGGTAGTGTGTATAGTTTGTGGTTTCTTACAACTTTGAATGCACACAAATGTGACTGCACAAGAGAGCACAGTATAAATCACCTAGTACAGTTTAGAGCTGCACTGAAAAATTGTCAGCAACCTGGAAATAGCAGCTTACTGTTTCAGACAATTCCAGCTTACTGTTTCAGACAATCAGTTGTGGGTTTGTTTTTTTTGCATGGAGCTTTCTATACATTCAGAAAACTTGTGAAACTTCAGTATATTTCATGCTGTAATAAGCAAAAGGGATTTAAAGTGTATATTGTGTTTCTCGAAAACATAGAAATACTCAAGTCAGATGAGCAAACAATAAAAAAAGTTACCAGCAACCTCATTATTGATAAACCTAGCTTGGAGCACTAGCCAAGGAATGAAAAAATAAAGAAAAAAGAAATGGTACTCGCCATAAAAACTGGGTTTCATTTGCTTAAAAGAAAATGTAGGTCAGTCCATTTGAATGAACAATTATGTGATGCCTTCCAGGGAAACAGGGATCCAGTGTTGTTGTATCATTAATTCTTATACAAGAATTTTGTAAAGAAAATCAGTATAGAAATCTTCTGATCAAGCTGGTGATTTTTTTGTAATTTCAAATAATTGTAATGCCTCTTTAGAAGTAATATAACTCTAAAATTGATTTTCCGCAAAATGTCTGCAAGTGAATTTTGAAATTCAAATGACCATAAAAACAGAACTAAGAAAGATGCTTGAATTCTGTTTTCTGCCTCATTTTCATGGTTTTATTTGTAGATTTTAGATAGAACGCTGCAACTTGTAAAAAAAAAATCCATTATAGGACCTACCTCGTTTTCTTTTGCACTGTCAGATGTACTGTGTTAATATTCAGCTTACCATTTTTCTACATGCAATGATATCAGGAAGGTTATGCTTCTTTCTTTAGTGTGGTGGTGGGGAATGCATTCATCATAAAATTGACCGAGGCCAAAAGCTTTGTCAGTTATTGATGTAAACAATCTGCCAGCGCCTGCATTAAAATGTTATGTTGTAAAATGTTATGTTGAGATTGTCTTCAGCCATGGCAAGCTAGCTCCTAGCATAACAAACACATTTTTTTGCAAAGGAGAAAAATATCCTCTGAAGTGAGAGTATCGCTGCCTAAATGGCGAAGTACTTGAAAACAATTATGCACACGTTTTCATCTAGAGTGTTCTCACGTTCTCAGAGTGAGACTGTGGGAGAGTCGTTATTGTAGGGGCCCCCTCAGGGTGTTTAGCTGGGTATCAGCCAACAATAATAATTCATTTATTTATTCATTCTTTTATTTGAGGATAATGGAATAAGCACTCATGTGCTTTTCTACCTCCAGTCCCTGTGTGTATGTTGTTTTATAAATGTAATCCATTCCCACGAGCACACAATGGCCACTCTTCCGAGAAGCAGAACAGGTTTTAAACATGTACGCAAGATATTCTGTGTGCATTTGCAAACAGAACCTTGGTTTATAGTCTCATCCGAAGCACAGAGGGGGGGGGGGGGGGGGGGGGGGTGTTAACTCTAGGGAAAAAAAAATCCCCTTGAAAGGGATTAGAACCCAGGTCAGCAGATTTCTAGCACAATTCACAACACTATAACCACCATGCTATCCCGTCCCCCATTAAAAAAAAAAATGATAATGTTATTTTTGTATGTTTACAGGGTGAGCTTTTCAAGACGGTTGAAGATGTTTCAGAAAGGAGGACACGGTACAGAGCCTGAAGAATGGGACTAGGCAGGCAGGCAGGTTACATTTTTGTCTGTTTGGGTGTGTGTTGTGTTCTTTTGCTGTGCATAATATTGCTTGTTCCCAGTGTAAAAAATATTTCTGAGTTTCATATAATGTTTCTTTCTAAATCGATGACCCAACCCCCCCAAAAGTCTAATTTTTCATAAATTTTTTTAAACAGAAATTCTTGTTGTCTTGTGTTTATATCTGTAATTAGTGTAATGGGTTTTGGATGTGCTTTAAAAATCTTTAGGGCTGATTCTTGGAAGCTGTCTCTTAGGGACCCCTGAAAGTGCAAAAAACAGGCCTTAAAGTTTAAAAAAATGTGAATATGTGTAAAATATTTCCAGAACATATTTTTTTCAAGAAAGTAAATTAAAAAAAAATTTTTTGCAGCTGAGAAGGAAAGAAGTAACAATTCAACAAGTTTACAAAGTTAAAAGAAAATCAAACTCATTGATTGGCAACTTATGACCGCATAACTCTACATGAAAGCAAAGGAGTTAACTCTTCCATGCCTGTTTCTTCTCTTTTCCATGTCGCATCATGAATCTTCATGAACAGGCAGGGGGAAAGTTAAATACTCTGTGATCTAAGAGAAATAGTGATGGCAGATTTAGACATGTTCCATCAGAACACAACACTAATAATCAAGCAGAAATGTTTATCATTATCGTTTTTAGGAAAAAACAGTTTAGGGGGGAAGAAAAGCCAGTAAGAGTCCAAGTGGTTTAATAAAGCGCAAACACACAGAGGAATTGTCAAAACCAAGCTATGCTTGCTTAAAACATAAAGCCTGAAATGCTCTGGGAATGTTTTGACATCTTCACATTCAAGATATTTCTGTCATTGTAGAGCATACAAGAACTGAAAGTATAAAGCCATTGTAGGAAAGCCAGCTGTTTTACATGAAAAACAACGCAGATTTTTGTAGGACAGGAAATAATAGTAAACTGTAATAGTGCATTCCAAACTTGTGAAAATAAATCTACCTACTGAATTGGTGCAGTGCGACACCAGGCTTAATATTTTTTTTAAAAATCTGAATTCTCCCAAAAATTTTCTGTGCACATTATTGGTAATTATTCTATTCATGACTCTCCCCATCCTTCCCTTGTCTGTGGGACCCTGTATTCCAGTTCAACAGGTTTAGATGGAACATTGTGTATAACAGTTGTCCGGAATTGATCTGTAAGATATGAACTATACCAGGTGTGGACTGCAATTAATAAAAAAAAATGTCTTGGAGATGCATGAGAATTGAATGGTCTTTAGTGTCAAAGGTGTGAGAAAGGAGACCTTTTCATGAATCTGAAGCAAGTAGAAGAGTATTTGATCAGTGGATTGATGTTTCACTGTTGTTACTGTGTGCAGATGGTGTCAGTGATGGAAGAGGAAACAGCACAAGTCTGTATCACACTGGATGGGAACCTGTGGAAAAGACCGTTCAACAACGACAAAGCTGCAGAGGGTGGGGAGGGGGGGGAGGTTCATGCATGCATGTCCACATGGCTTCCGTGTTTGCATTTGTGAGATTGCGTGTGTATGTGTGCATGCTTCCTGCAAATCATTCATTCACCAATTCTTTCTACCTAAAGAAACATCATGCGTAAAACTATTCCACAAGAATCATCACAATGACAACTCCCTTGAGTGCTGCAGAAGTAAAGACACACCACTGAAACAAAAAAGGAAACTAGGAGATAATTTTTTCCTCCGACTTTGAGATGAAAGAAAAAAAGTTCAATATGAGATCACCATCTATGACTCTCCTGAAATTAAAAAAAACTATCTATCTATCTATCTATCTATCTATCTGTCCCGTAGTCTGACGACCGTGGGGGCACCCTCAAAGACTCAGCAACCAGTTCCCTCCATTCCTCTCTCTGTTCTGCCTTTCTCAGGGTTTTGTTGAGTTCTAGGCCTGTCCATTCACTGATGTTATCCTCCCAGCTCTTCCTTGGTCTGCCTCTTCTTCTTCCTCCTTGGACAGTGCCTTGCAAAACTGTCTTTGTAATTCCTTGGGATCTTGTGACATGCCCATACCATTTAAGTTTACGGTTTTTTCACGATCGTTAGAAGGTTCTCATAGGGTCCAATGGTTTGCTGGATTCTGTTATGCACGCTTTCGTTGCTTATGTGGTCTTTGTAGGAGATGCCAAGGAGTCTCCGAAAGCATCTCATCTCCACTGCCTGTACTCTTCTCTCCAAATCTGCAGTCAGGGTCCATGATTCACAGGCATACAGAAATATGGATATGACAAGGGAGCGCATTAGTCTGATCTTGGAGATAAGTGAGATATTCTTATCTCTCCAGATGGTGTTTAGTTTTGACAAAGCTGTTATTGTCTGTGCAGTCCTGCATACTACTTCTGGCTTGGATCCCTGGTCGGATACAATGGCTCCCAGGTACTTGAAGCTTTGAACTGTTTCCAGCTTCTGGTCATTAACCCTGATATCAGTGCTAATCCGTTGGTGTTATAGTCATCAGTTTGGTCTTCTCTGCACTGATTTCCATGCCGTATGTTTTGGAGGCCTTATTCAGGTGTTCTGTTAGCTGGCAAGCTCTTTTTCTGATCCTGCTTATTCCATCAATGTCATCTGCGAAGCGGAGGTTTTGATCGTTCTGCCACCAATGCTGACGATCCTTCATGATGTTCCAGTGAAATCAGCCATGATTCTCTCAAGGAAGATTTGAAAAGAGTGGGTGAGAGTAGACAGCCCTGCCTTACCCAACTGTTGTTCAAAAACCATTCCCAATGTTGTTGTTGTAGTACACTGGCACTGGTGGCCTCGCGTACAGCTGTTTGATGACTCTGATCAGGTTTGCATTGATGCTGAAACAAATTCATGGTTGCCCACAAAGCTGCATGCCACACCCCTGTCAAATGCCTTCTTAAAATCGATAAATACGTGGTAAAAGGTCTTGTTGATGTTGAAGGTACCGCTCACATAGTATTCTGAGGTTGCATATCTGTTCTGTTGTGCTGCGCCCTGCTCTGAAACCTGCTTGTTCCTCAGCAATGATGGTCTCTGCTTGTGGCTTCAGTCTATTCAATATTATCTGCAGCATGACCTTGCTTGGGTGACATATGAGGCTGATTGTGCGGTAATTATGGCATTGTTGTAGATTTCCTTTCCTTTAAAAAAAACTATAAAAAGAAATTTCCTCTTTGCTTGAAATGTCGGCTTTTGAAAACGGTAAACTTTGAAAACACATTTCCCTTCACTACTGAAATAATGACATCCTAAAACATGAGATCACTTGGCCTCCTCCACTGCAGAATTAAGGACAACGAGAGAAAAAGTCAAATTTGACATAGCTCTCCTCCTCTGCTGAAAAAGGGCCTACCACTAAAATTGAAGTATGAGATTGCTTTCTTCTTCACTGCTGAAATGGAGATGACTTAAAGAGGGAGTCAGATATGCGATCAATTCTCCTCCTCTGCTTACTAAAATGGACATCAATAAAAAGAGAAACAAATTGAGATCAAACTAAGATGCAAGGTAAAATGCAGCAACCCTAAGATTGAATAAAAACTGATACGCTGATACGGAGTTCTGAGGAATGAAAGAAAAATAAATACGAGATCACTTTCTTCTCTACTGGATGAATAACGACCTAAAAATGAAAACGTGAGACCACTTCTGTACTGTAGGAGTGATGAAATCAAAGTAAAATGGAAAAATATCTTGCTGCTGAATGACAAACTAAAAGTAAAACACAAGATCACTTCTCTACAGCGGGAATGACGATTAAAAGAAAGTATGAGATAACTAACCCCCTGCAGGAATGATGAACTAAAGTTTTAAAACAAAAAGACCACTTCCCATCATCTGCAGGATGAACAAACTAAAATCAAATACAATATTGGGGGCAGGATAGCCTACTGGTTAGAACATTGATCGAGCTTGTGATCTGACAATCTGGGTTTGATGCACTTGTTGAAATGAGGTTTTCTCCTGGATTTACCATTATACCAACTCCACTGCCCAGAAAGTCCTACAGATGAAATGATAAACCAAGGTCCCATGTAAATGCATGCATAACATTCTGAACACATCTAAAAACCCGTTACACCTTTTGGAAGATTAGGCCATTGCATGCCGGGAGGAACAGAAGACAAAATTTAAAACTGCATGCACACTGGGTGTATTTTGACATCATTCCCCGAGTTGGAACACAGTTACCTTACAGGCAGGTAAAGTGTGTAAAATTTGGCCATTGCTGAACCTTGGAGCTTTAGCTAAGAAACAAAAATTCCCCACATCTATATGAGATTGCTCCTCAACTGCAGGAGTAAAGAACTGGAGTAAAAACATTAGGTTATTTTAGTCTACTGAAAGAGTGAGTGATAAACAGAACATAAGATCATTTCTTCATTACTGTAAAATATTAAATCGTTACTTCTGTAGTAAAAGAAGTAATTTGGAATGCCAGACCGTCTTTACTGCATAAATAATGAACTCAAAAAGAAATTTTAATGTGAAATCTGTGGTTATGAAATAATGAATTGACGAAAATGTTAAGATGCAAGTTTTGGAAACTGATCTTTTAAACTGGAAAATCTGTGGGGTACAAGCCATGAAAAAGTGGAAAACTAACTGTAGAAAAACAACTACATTGTTGTACCCTAAATAACAAAACAACTGCCTTCCTATCCACCCATTAAAAAAAACTAGGCCTATGAAATGTGTTCGCAATAGGCGTCAGAAACGTTGGTATTTTATTCGCCAGTGAAAGGGGTCACAGCCTCCATGTCACCCGTTTTGCACATCACGGAAAAATACACTTTTTAGAAAAAGAAAAATCCCAAACATAGGCCTACGGGGTTTAACTCGACAGTGCAAGGGTTTTTCACCACCAGTACCCCGCACTAGAAAAACAAAAACCGTCGCGGCACGCACGCACAGTGGGCATATACAAAACCCCGCACAGCACAAAATTTCCCGTACTGCGGATCAATGAAGAGCAAAAACGAAATTGCATCCGTGGTACTTCACAAATGAATTGAGTTGATAAAAAACCACTTCTGTACTGCAGGGGAAACCAAAAGCCCCAAAAAACGCAACAAAAATACGCAAAACAAAAAAATGGATCTGTAGGGAAAACGGGGGAAAAATAAAATGCAAGTGATCATACAGATAGAAGGCTATGAAAAAAATGCCCTTTTTTTCCCAAAACAGTAATAATGAATTTGGGGTCCCCACTTGCTGTTGGAAAAAAAAGGTAAAGGGCAATTAAGATTTTCATCTTTCATGATTTAAATGAGAGATTCCTTTATTCCCCAGGACTGAGGAACGAAAAAGGGGATAAATTTCTGTGGGGTTGTATAAAAAAACAAACCCACCCCTTTAATATAAAAATATGAAGTAAACCCCTCCTTTATAAGGAATCAGAAGTCAATGTAAGATCCTTTACTTGAAACGATGAACAAATGTAAATAACGAATGGCTATTTTCTGCAGGAAAGAGAGCTAAAAATAAACCGTAGGCACTTCTCTACTGCAAAAATACAAAAAAAGCCATTAAATTAACCTTTCGAGGGGGAGGAATGTAATACTTTTTAAAAAAAAAACCAACTTTCCCCCCAAACCCGCCCCTTCCCCCACCCTCAAAATGTGAACACCGATCCCCTTTTTATAAGGAATACGAGTTAAGCTAAATAATCCCCCATCACTGCAGGAATGTCGACCTGAAGTAAAACCTAAGATCCTCTACTGCAAAACTAATGAACTAGAAACTGAAAATATGTAACAAATTACGAGATAGTTTGTCTACTGCAAGAATGATTAACTAGAAGCAAGGTGTGAGATCACTTCTCTACTGCAAGAATAGATCACATCTCTACAATCCCTCAACTTGGAATACAGCTCCCTCAATGGTGGATAAAAACAGCGGCAAAACAAATAAACAAAAAAAACTCGGTATTGGTAAATCTTGGAACTCTAGCTGAGAACAGATTTTTTAAAAACAAACCCAACAAAACGTTCTCTGCTGCAAGAATGATGAACTAAAAACGAAAAAAGTTATCTCTTTTCTTCTCCAGGAATAGGGACAATTAACTTTTCTTCTACTACAGGGATTACTAGAGTGAAACATGAAATTCCTTCTCTACAGCAGGAATAAGGGACTAAAGTAAAACATGAGATCATTTCTGTACTGCAGGAATAAGGAACTAAAGTGAAACGGAGATCCTTTCTTCTCTACTGCAGGAATAAGGAACTAGACTGAAAGATGAGATCCCTTCTCTACTGCAGGAATGGCAAACTAGTGAGACACCAGATCCCTTATCTACTCCAGGAATAAGAAAATAAGCTGAAATATATCCCTTATCTACTGCAGGGATAACGAACTAAAGTAAAACAGAGATCCCTGTACTGCAGGGATAACGAACTAAAGTGAAACGGATAACGAACTAAAGTAAAACAGAGATCCCTGTACTGCAGGGATAACGAACTAAAGTAAAACAGAGATCCCTGTACTGCAGGAATAACGAACTAAAGTGAAACGGGAGATCCGTGTACTGCAGGAATAACGAACTAAAGTGAAACGGAGATCCTTGTATTGCAGGAATAACGAACAAAAGTGAAACAGGGTGTTGTACTGCAGGAATAACGAACAAAAGTGAAACGGATCGTTGTTGTACTGCAGGAATAACGAACAAAAGTGAAACGGAGATCCTTGTACTGCAGAAATAATAAACTAAATTGAAACAGATCTTTGTTGTACTGCAGGAATAACGAACTAAAGGGAAAAGGAGATCGTTGTTGTACTATAGGAATGACGAACTAAAGTGTAAAAGAGATCCTTGTACTGCAGGAATAACGAACTAAAGTGAAACGGAGATCCTTTTTGTACTGCAGGAATAACGAACTAAAGTGAAACGGAGATCCTTTTTGTACTGCAGGAATAACAACTAAAGTCAAACGGAGATCCTTTTTGTACTGCAGGAATAACGATCAAAAGTGAAACTGAGATCCTTGTACTGCAGGAATTACGAACTAAAGTGAAACGGAGATCCTTGTTGTACTGCAGGGATAACGAACTAAAATGAAACGGAGATCCTTGTACTGCCTGAATAAGGAACTAAAATGAAACGGAGATCCTTTTTGTACTGCAGGAATAAGGAACTAAAGTGAAACGGAGATCCTTTTTGTACTGCAGGAATAACGGAAATAAAGTGAAACGGAGATCCCTATTGTACTGCAGGAATAACGAACTAAAGTGAAACGGAGATCCTTATTGTACTGCAGGAATAACGAACTAAAGTGAAACGGGGATCCTTTTTGTACTGCAGGAATAACGAACTAAAGTAAAACGGAGATCCTTGTTCTGCAGGAATAACGGACTTAAGTGAAACGGAGATCCTTGTACTGCAAGAATAACGAACTAAAGTGAAACGGAGATCCTTGTACTGCAAGAATAACGGAACTAAAGTGAAACGGAGATCCTTATTGTGCTGCAGGAATAACCAACTAAAGTAAATCGGAGATCCTTATTGTACTGCAGGAATAACGAACTAAAGTGAAACGGAGATCCTTGTACTGCAGGAATAACGAACTAAATTGAAACAGAGATCCTTGTACTGCAGGAATAACGAACTAAAGTGAATCGGAGATCCTTGTACTGCAGGAATAACGAACTAAAGTGAAACGGAGATCCTTGTACTGCAGGAATAACCAACTAAAGTGAATCGGAGATCCTTATTGTACTGCAGGAATAACCAACTAAAGTGAAACGGAGATCGTTGTTGTACTGCAGGAATAACGAACTAAAGTGAAACAGAGATCCTTTTTTGTACTGCAGGAATAACGAACTAAAGTGAAACAGAGATCCTTTTTGTACTGCAGGAATAACAGAACTAAAGTGAAACAAGATCTTTGTACTGCAGGAATAACGAACTAAAAGTGAAACGGAGATCCTTGTTGTACTGCAGGAATAACGGAACTAAAGTGAAACGGAGATCCTTTTTGTACTGCAGGAATAACGAACTAAAGTGAAACGGACATCGTTGTTGTACTGCAGGAATAACGAATTAAAGTGAAATGGAGATCCTTGTACTGCAGGAATAACAGAACTAAAGTGAAACAGAGATCCTTGTACTGCAGGAATAACGAACTAAAGTGAAACGGAAATCCTTGTACTGCAGGGATAACAAAGTGAAACGGAGATCCTTGTACTGCAGGAATAACGAACTAAAGTGAAACGGAGATCCTTGTTGTACTGCAGGGATAACAAAGTGAAACGGAGATCCTTGTACTGCAGGAATAACGAACTAAAAGTGAAACGGAGATCCTTGTTGTACTGCAGGAATAATGAACTAAAGTGAAACAGAGATCCTTGTACTGCAGGAATAACGAACTAAAGTGAAACGGAGATCCTTGTACTGCAGGAATAACAAAGTGAAACAGATCCTTCTTGTACTGCAGGAATAACGACCTAAAGTGAAACGGAGATCCTTGTTGTACTGCAGGAATAACAAAGTGAAAGGGAGATCCTTGTACTGCAGGAATAACGAACTAAAAGTGAAACGGAGATCCTTTTTTGTACTGCAGGAATAACGAACTAAAGTGAAACAGAGATCCTTTTTGTACTGAACTAAAGTGAAACGGAGATCCTTGTACTGCAGGAATAAAAACTAAAGTGAAACGGAAATCCTTGTACTGCAGGAATAACAACTAAAGTGAAACGGAGATCCTTGTACTGCAGGAATAACGAACAAAAGTGAAACAGAGATCCTTGTACTGCAGAAATAATGAACTAAAATGAAACAGATCTTTGTTGTGCTGCAGGAATAACGAACTAAAGTGAAATGGAGATCCTTGTACTGCAGGAATAACCAACTAAAGTGAAACGGAGATCCTTTTTGTACTGCAGGAATTACGAACTAAAGTAAAACAGAGATCCCTGTACTGCAGGAATAACAACTAAAGTGAAACGGAGATCCTTGTACTGCAGGAATAACGAACAAAAGTGAAACAGTGTTGTTGTACTGCAGGAATAACGAACAAAAGTGAAACAGAAATCCTTGTACTGCAGAAATAATGAACTAAAATGAAACAGATCTTTGTTGTGCTGCAGGAATAACGAACTAAAGTGAAACGGAGATCCTTGTACTGCAGGAATAACCAACTAAAGTGAAACGGAGATCCTTTTTGTACTGCAGGAATTACGAACTAAAGTGAAACGGAGATCCTTGTACTGCAGGAATAACGACCTAAAGTCAAACGGAGATCCTTGTACTGCTGGAATAACGAACTAATCAAATAATATAAGATCTCTTCTTCTCTACTGCAAGAACCACGAACTGACCATAAATACGAGATCCCTTCTCTACTGCAAGACTAACAAACTGACGGTAAATGCGAGATCCCTTCTCTACTGCAAGAATAACGAACTAAGCACAATAAACTATTGAGATCAGATGGTGTTTAGAATGCAGCAAGAAGGAAGATGGCAGGACAGTTAAGACATTCATGTGCCATGCATTGCCCTTTCTCCCAATTTTAACGAGGAAATCCATCTGAATGTCAAAGTCTTTGGGATTAGATTATAAACTGAGGCCTTATGGGCAAATGCACCAGAACATCTTTGCACACTGGTTAAAAGCCCATTCCGCCGTTCGGAAGAGTAGGCCAGCTCTTGCTGGTAGGAACGATGACAAAATGCTAAAAAACCCCAAAACCCTGCATGCACACAGGTGGTGTATTTAGACACCATCCCCGAAGGTGGATTGCGGCTGCCTAAATGGATTTTTTTGGGGGGGGGGGGGGGGGGGGGGGGGGGGGGGGGCGCAGGGTGAGTAAACGGTGACATGTGCAAAACGTCACCATTGGTGAACTTCAGAGCTCTAGCCGAGGAACGAAAGAAATAAATGCAGCAATAATTAACTAAAAGTAAGATAACTTCCGTACTGCAAGACTTAAACTAAAATAATGAACTGGAAGTAAAATGTGAGATCACTTCTGTACTGCAAGACTAACCAACTAAAATAATGAACTCCTGTACTGCAAGACTTGAACTAAATTTATTATGAACTTAAAGTCAAATGTGAGATAACTTCTGTACTGCAAAACTAACGAACGAAAATTATGAGAATACTTTTCCAGTACAGGAGTAACATTAATACAGAGCACTTGTCTATTGATGAAATAAAGGCAAAATAGCGAAATAATTATATGTGACATCACTTGTTGACTGCTGGAATAATGAAGATAGTCCTTCCGATGAGACTATAAACCGAGGCCTCCCGTGCAAACGCACGCAGAACACCTTGCCCAACGTTAATCCCTGTTCCGCTTTTCGTAAGAGTAGGCCATAGTGTGCCGAACAGATGACAAAATTTACAAAACCGCATACACATGTAAGAGCCTACTCCATTATTCTCGATATAAAAGAATAAAATTTAAAAAAGATATACAAGTAAGATATGAGATCAATTGATTTCCCCTGCTGAAAAAAAAATCCAACTGAAAAGAGAATCCACCTCTCTACTGCTTGAAAGGGGACAACTTAAAAGATAATAATCATTTTTAAAAAATCCCTTCTACTCGGCTAAAATGAAAACTGCCCCTCCCCCAATAGGACGGTTTTTATTTTAATGCTGAAAAGGATATGCACACACACTAAAAAGTAGAATGAGACCCTTCTTCACTGCTGAATAAAATAAATAATTTTGATATATTCTACTGCTGAACTATAAGTTCGACATGAACGCACGCGCGCGCGCGCGCACACACACACACACACACACACACACACAACAATGACAAAATAGGATTGCATCACTTCTCCACTGCTGAAAAATAAAGCAACAAAATCCAAAAACTTAACTCGAATGAAACAAAATGTCTCCTCTCTTGCTAAAAGTAAGATGGCTAAAACGCACCATGGCTGAAATCGATAAAACAATAAAAGACATATCGCTAAAAAACATGCAATATCAGATTATGATTTTGAGCTATTTTGTGGTAGTATCTGGTCATAACAACAACAACAACAACAAAAACAAAAACCCACCAAAAACGACTGTTCAGACAAAGCCCCCCCCCCCCCCCCCCCCCACAAAAAAAAAAATGCCAACGCGAGCAAGCGGTTACAGGGAAATAACTCTGTAAAAGGTACAGGAAAAGTGATTTGATAGTTACCCTGTATTAACTCCCGCCATATGCGGTAACAAGCTCCTGAGACCAAAGCTGACATAAAAAAAAAAAAAGAGAAAAAGTTTCAAGTCGTTTCAAACTTAAACTTTTATGTCTTTGGAGGAACCAAGAGAGTTCTGGAGAGTTGTCACAGACAAATTGGCGTCTGAGCTTTTAAAGGAGCTGTCTTTCAAAGAACGCTCTTTTAGGTTTTCCTTTTCTGCTTTGTTCTGATTTATTTGTCAAATCGTACGCTGAAACCAAAAGGCTCTGGACTATTTGGTCATATACAGTATAGTCGGGAAATAGGTATAGCAGACAATGCTTATAACTGCTTTGACTGGTGTACGTATATGAACAGGATACATAAAATGCGTCGGCAGTTTTTCTTTTCTTTCTTTCTTTTTTTAGATATATAATTTTTTTTTTATCAAACGAGGCGACAGTTTATAAGTTTTGTGTCACCACAGCGTTTAGCTGTTTAATTTCTTTGGAGTCTTTTTACAAATTATTCTACATTTTGTTCTTATGCAGGTTATGTAATAAACTTTAGCTTCATTGTAGTCACGTCTGTCAACTAGATAGGAATGAAGCCCGTGATTAAAAAAAAATCTGTCCTTCAAGTGGTTTTGTTTTGTTTTGGGGAGAGAGAGAGAGAGAGAGAGAGATTAAAAATTTTTTTTTTTTAATTATTTCATGTCGAGGATAATGTGTGTGTGCGCGAGCGCGCACGCGTGCGTGCATGTGTGCGTTTTCAGCAAGGATTAACGTGGGTCATTTAAAGATTGACTATATATATATATATATATTCACACTGGACCAGACCAAAGGGTTTGTCAGTTATAGATGTATACCAAGTTTTTAAGTTTCCATGAACATGTCATTATGCTTTAAAAATGTTCTGTTTGAGATTGTCAGTCAGGACAAGCTCTCAGCGTAATAACCAGCAACCTCTCTTGTAAACGAAGAAAAAAACAAATAACTCTGAAGTCAGAGTATGTCTGTATCATGGCGTGGTACTTGAAGACTGCTACACACACGCAAACTTCTCATACAGTGTGTCCTTACAGGGATTTTTAAGTGCGATGAGAGAGACAGGGTGCACACGATCCCCCCTCTCTCTCTCCAAACGGCAAAGGTATCAAGCTGAGGGACACCCAACAACCCAAAGACTATACTATTAGGTTAGTGGGTCAAATAGGCGATTTGGTTGAGTTGTGGATGATGTTGATTTTATGTTGGTGAGGAGTGTTGTCATACCGGCTTCAGTTCAGCCCTGTATTTAAGCAACTTCTGAAAATAAAAACACTCCACCCATTTCATGACACTTGTGTAGAGAATGCAGGAGCTGGTGGACTTTCTCAATGTACAGTCAAAACAAAACAAAACAACAACATAATAAAAAGACAAGACAAAACGACAACCCCCCGAAACAACAACGAACAACTGCACTGGCGCCTCTACACACACACACACACACACACACACACACACACATCACACACACACACACACACACACACACACACACCACCACCACCACCATACGCCCCCCCCCCCACACACACACAACACAATACACACACACAACACAACACACACACACACCACAATACACACATACACATTCTACTCAACACCCACAAAATCAGAACTCATTAATTTGTTTCCATGGTTTCTTTCAGGTTTTTTTATTTTTAATCAGCTGTCATAAAATTTCCTTTCTTTTCCCTTTTTTTAAAAATACACATCCATTCATAATACAAAGACTAGATTATCAAGTATATACATTTCCATTCCTTTGATCTTGTGATTAAGCAATATAGAAACGAACATTCAAACAAACAAAAAAACATGTTGGAAGAAATTGCGAATCTGAAGAAACGCAGCCATAATGCTGACAACAGTGCACAGCATATTGTATGATACTGTTGACATAGAAACAACCTTTTCAATACATTTTTAATTAAGTACGGTAGTTGGTTTTTTTTCTTCCTTCTCCGGAATAAATAAATGCATACCAGATTAATTTACGAAAATTGCAACCAAGTCAGCGTATGAAACTAGTATAGTCCTCTTTTTCAACATTGATGCACACACACACACACACACACACACACACACACGCGCGCGCGCGCACGCAACGCACACACACGCGCGAGCGCGCGCGCGCACACACACACACACACGTAGATTGAGATTCACAGGTAAATGCTACCATTTAAATTAAAGAAAAAGAATTTTTACGTACATGCGTAGGCGTGTTATGCATTCACACAATGTTGACAGCACAAAAGGAAGAATGAAATAGGCACTTTTTTCACACATAGGCGTGTAGGTGCACACACGCATATGCTTAGACATATCTCCATACACACACGTGCGCGCGCGCGCACACACACACACAAATAGACATGCGTGCACACACACGCGCGAGCGCGCGCACACACACACACAATGTTCCACATAAATGAGATTAGTTTATCCAGTCTTATCCAGAAGCCTATCCTTATGGTCCATGGTGCAAGAGTGAGTGAGTGAGTGTTTGCGTGCGCACACACCTGCACACAAGTTATGTGTACATGCAAGTTTGTGTATGCATGCTGTGAAGAGCATAGGGAACACAGACAGAATCACCTTTTGCTAGGTTTCTTTTGCAGTGTGTATTAGCCTAAGAAACAGCCAACCTTTTAGCTTTAGCAAAAAGGACACAGTGGAGTGTCAAAGATAACTATCCCCAAAACTAGACTATGAACAAAAATGATTCAAATCACAATTATTCAGATAAGATCAAAATTAAATCAAATACAGCGGAAAAACGAGAAGGAGACATATTGACAATGGAATGGTGACACTAACAACAACAATAATAATGATGGAAACAGTACAGACAGGCTCCCAGAGATGTAAGGCACAAACAGGTTCTGTGCACACAGTCTGTGTGTATGGAAGATCAGGACAAGTCAATAGGTATAGAATAATACACTGTCAACACTCCGCTCACACCATGGGCTGTGGGCTACTAGATCTACTCTAAGGGCACTGCTAGATCTAGATCATGCATTCAGCAATGGTGTGGACAACCAAACCCTCCACAAGGGGCTTTGTCTAATCGAGACTAATTATCAATAAAAGACAAAACAATACTTATTACAGCATGCGAACTGTTATAGCTCAGTGGTCGGAGCACTCGCTTTCCCTAAGCTAAAGTTGAGCAGCATTAAGCGTAGGTATCAAGTGGATGGGTGACCGTTTGCATGCCTTGGCTTCAGTACAGTCCCCCAGCTGTTAATTAATGGGTACCTGCCCTCTTTAGGGTCAGGGAAGGTAAAGCAGCGAGAGAGAGAGGAGATGGGCGCCGTCCTCAATATGCTGGCCCCTAGAGAAGCTGAGGTCTCTGATATCTCGATCCCCAACGACCGCATAGGTTATGGAAACGCTTTTGATCTTTTAAGGGCTGACAACTTCTGACTTATATTGGCGGTCAACAATGGCAAACATTGGTGTGTGTGTGTGTGTGTGTGTGTGTGTGTTTTCGGAACAACAGCTGCCACATCCAACACTTTGATTGGACTTGGATGGTGCATCATGCAGATCTGATGAATGCCAAGCCTGCCTGTCTGTCTCCTTTTCATGGAGCTAACAACATGCAAGGCTCTCATGACCCTTACCAACATGGCACTACCTATGTGCATGGCTTTCGTTTGCTTGCAAATTTTTACCCCCCCAATTGTGAGTAAAATGAACGCAAAGCCACATCAGGGATGGGGGTGAGGGGGGGGGGGGGGGGGGGAGCGAATGGGGCAAGTCGACGGGGGGGTGGGGGGGATAGCCTAGTGGTTAGAGCGTTGTGCTCGCGATATGAGGGCCCGGGATCGATCCACCACCGAGACGCCCGTTCAAAGAAATCCCAAGCTACTGCATACTAACAACCAGCAAGAGGCTCCTGTCACCATCTCTGGGAAAGCAGTAGAGGATGTCAGTGAATTTGTGTACCTGGGCAGTAAGATCAGCCAGACAGGAGGCACAGACGAAGACATCAAGGCAAGAATAAAGAAAGCACGCCAAGCATTTGCCATCTTGAAACCCGTATGGAGAACAAATGCGATCTCCACATCCACCAAGCTCAGGATCTTCAACTCCAACGTGAAGTCTGTGCTTCTCTACGGGTCAGAGACTTGGCGGGTCATCAACACCAGCTCCTCCAAGATCCAGACCTTCATCAACGGATGTCTCCGGCAGATCCTTCATCTCAGATGGTTCGACAGAGTGCCAAGTACCGACCTGTGGATGAGGGCGAACCAACAGCCTATGGAAGTCCAAGTAAAGCGGCGAAAGTGGCGTTGGGTCGGCCACACCCTACGGAAGGAGCCTGGCAACATCACCAGACAAGCGCTCGAGTGGAACCCGCAGGGGAAAAGGAAGAGAGGGCGCCCCAAACAGACCTGGAGGAGAAGCCTGCATAGTGAGCTGAGAGACTCCAGCCTGACATGGGAAGAGGCCAAGACCCTTGCCAGAGACAGGAGAAGGTGGAGGGACGCTGTTGAGGCCCTATGCTCCGCTAGGAGCTATAAGGAATAAGAAGAAGAAGAAGAAGCCCCCCACCTCCCAAAGTTTGCACACGTACTGAATGAACTCCACCTAAAAGTCCTTTGGATGAGACTATAAACCCAGGCCCCGTGTGCTAGTGCACGTAAAACATCTCACGCACACTTTAAAACCCGTTCTGCTTTTCGGAAGTGCAGGCCATTGGTACTGATAAGAACAGATGGCACCCCCACCCCCACAAAACCTTTTTACCCCCCCCCCCCAAAGTAAAACAAGACACCCCCCCCCCCCCCCCCACAACACAAACTGGTGTCCTGTTTACACATCATCCCCCAAGTCGGAATGCGGCTACCTTAATGGTACGTACAAACGAGCTGCATACGCAAAAATCTCACCATTGGAGCTCTAGCCGAGGAACGGGCTTAAACCCCCCCCCCCCCCCCAAACAAACCCAAACCAAACCAAACAAGACTACACATTCCAACTTTAACCCAAAGCCTGATCCTTCACTCCTGGTGCTTCCCTAGTGACAGGAAACGGATAAGAAGGATCTGATAACATTAAAGATAAGAAGGATCTGATAACATTAAAGATAAGAAGGATCTGATAACATTTAAGATAAGAATGATCCGGTAACATAAAAGAATAAGAATGATCCCATCAGATTAATAAGAATGATCTGTAAACCTTAAACAATAAGAATAATCCAAAAACATTAAAGAATAAGAATGATCCCATGAGATTAAAGAATAAGAATGCTCCAGTAACATTGAAGAATAAGAATGATATGATAAGATTAAAGATAAAAAAGATCTGATAACATTAAAGATAAGAATGATCTGATAACATTTAAGAATAAGAATGATCTGATAACATTAAAGGAATAAGAATGATCCGATAACATTTAAGATAAGAATGATCTGATAACATTAAAGAATAAGAATGATCTGATAACATTAAAGATAAGAATGATCTGATAACATTAAAGATAAGAAGGATCTGATAACATTAAAGGAATAAGAAGGATCTGATAACATTAAAGAATAATAATGATCCCATGAGATTAAAGAATGAGAATGATCTGATAATATTAAAGAATAAGAATGATTCGATAACATTAAAGAATAAGAATGATCTGATAAGATTAAAGAATAAGAATGATCTGATAACATTAAAGAATAAGAATGATCCAATAACATTAAAGAATCAGAATGATCTGATAAGATTAAAGATAAGAAGGATCTGATAACATTAAAGAATAAGAAGGATCTGATAACATTAAAGAATAAGGATGATCCGATAAGATTAAAGAATAAGAAGGATCTGATAACATTAAAGAATAAGGATGATCCGATGAAATTAAAGATAAGAATGATCTGATAACATCAAAGAATAAGAATGATCCGGTAAGATTAAAGAATAAGAATGATCCGATAACATTAAAGATAAGAATGATCCGATATTAAAGAACAAGAATGATCTGATAACATTAAAGATAAGAATAATCCGATAAGATTAAAGACAAGAATGATCTGATAACATTAAAGATAAGAATGATCCGGTAAGATCAAAGATAAAAATGATCCAAAAAGAATGACCCGATAAGATTAAAGAATAATAATTATTCCATATAAAATTAAAGAATATGAATGATCCCATAATATTAAAGAATAAGAATGATCTGATAACATTAAAGAATAAGAATGATCCGATAAGATTAAAGAATAAGAATGATCCGATAAGATTAAAAATAAGATTTCTAATAAGATTAATCCAATAAGATTAAAGATAATATTGATCCAATAAGATTAAAGATAAAATCGATCCAATAACATTAAAAAATAAGAATGATCCGATAAGATAAGAATGATCCGATAAGATTTAAGAATAAGAATGATCCGATAAGATTAAAAAATGATCCAAAGGCTTTAACCAGTAAATCATATGATAAACATTTAACAAAAATGTCCATAGTGGAATGTACCACACGATAAAAGCTCTAGTTTTTTTTTTTTTTTCTATCAGAGATCCGATGTACATGCACTAATGCCGTCTAAAACAACGACAAGTTGATAAATAAGCAAGCCAACTTTTACAAACACCATGAAGAACAAACAAATAATACATCTGAAAACAGTCAAGGCGTTATATGAACCCCTCACACTAAAGAGAGAGAGAGAGAGAGAGAGAGAGAGAGAGAGAGAGAGAGAGAGAGAGAGAGAGAGAGAGAGAGAGGAAGGGAGGGTGGGGAGAGAGAGAGAGACAGACAGACAGACAGACAAAGACAGACAGATAGAGACAGACACACAAATAGACACACTGACAGACAGACAGGCAGGCAGAGAGAAAAACAGACAGACAGGCAGACAGAGCGGTGATAACACGACTGGTCCGACTGCATCGATTCATCCGTAGATACAAAGAAACCAATGCATACAACAACTACATGATTTCTCAGCTTACGTACTCTCCACTGCAAGGAATGTTAATGAAACTAAACGTTTCTCTATGCAATCATAAGGCTTCTCAAAGCACTTTTTAAACACTTATATCTCACTGTTAAAGTCACACCAACATGAGAGCAATGCATGACAATCAATAGCAGCAGTAACAGCAACAACAACATGACAAAGATTTTTTAAAAAATCAAGCAATATTAATTAAACATCCCAAAAAATTTGTTCAGTGTTTTCTTCTTCAAAGTATGAAAGACTTTGGGTACAAAAATCCCTCTCCCTCATAAGAAAAAAAGACGACCCCCATGCCCTCCCGCCCCCAACCCCCCCCCCCCCCCCAAAAAAAAAAAGAAAAAGAGTTAAATAACGTCAGATCAGTTCCACTGAAAGCAGTGACATCACATCAGGTCCGAACACACTTTAAACCACTTTGACACAAACAAAAACTTAAAAAAAATCACCACCCCTCCCACGCCCCCCCCCCCCCCAAAAAAAAGAAACCAAACAAAAAGAAAACAACCCCAAAACGACCCCCCCCTCTCCACCCCACACAAAAAAAACAACCACCCCAAAACAATGGAAAAGAAAACCTTGTAACTTCACATCAGTCTTTCAAAAACACAATAAAAAGCAATGTGGTCCACTTTAGAGTCCCCACTGCCTTTCTTCTTTTTAAAAATAAAAAAGAAGAAAAAAGCAGCCCCCCCCCCCACCCCTACCACCAAACCAAAAGATGACCTCACACAAGTCCCCTCCCCCCAAAAAAACCCCCCCAACAACCCCCCCAAAAAACCCCCCACAAAAAACCCAAACAAAACAACAAACCCAAAACAAAACAACAAACAAACAAATCACCCCCCACCCCCCCAACCAATCACCCCCCCAAAATAAAATACACACTTGAAGAGAAAAAAGCAGCCCCCCCCCTACCACCACCACCATCTAACCAAAAGATGACCTCACACAAATCCCCCCAAAAAACCCCCCACAAATCAACAACAAACCAAACCAAAAAACAAATCACCCCCCCACCCCCCCCAAAAAAAACCACAAACAAACAAACAAACCACAACCCAACCAAAACCCACCAACAACATCCCTCCCCCCCCCCTCCAACCCCCCCCCCCCCCTTCTCCCACACACACACACAGAGTGACATCACCACCACCCTACACAACACACACCCCAATGACGCCGTCACCGTCATCACCGCGTCACCGTCATCACCCCCCCCCCCCCCCCACCCCCAGCACACCGGATGACGTCAGGTGCCTACGATGCTGTGACGTCGCCCGACGTCCAAGACCTCCATGACGGGCATCAGGCGGTGGTTGAGCACCCCGTGGCTGGAGGAAGTCTCCAGGAGACCCCCACCTCCCCCCTTGCGCATGGAGGCCGGGGAGGCCACGGGGTGGTGGTGGTGGTGGAGGAGGTGGTGGGGGTGGTGAGGGTGGGGGTGGGGTGGTGTGTGGGGGTGGTGGTCAAGCTTCACAAGGCGCGGGGAATTGGTCAAGGCCTTGTCCACGTCGGCGGCTGCTGCGTCCGACACTGTTGTTGTTGTTGTTGTTGGACAGAGAGAGAGAGAGAGAGAGAGAGAGAGAGAGAGAGAGAGAGAGAGAGAGAGAGAGAGAGAGAGAGAGAGATACACACACACACACACATACAACCACATACATACACATACACATACATACACACACACAGACACACACACACACACACAGATTAATATCACAACTGGGAAAAGACGTTATATGAATTCGAACATACAGAGAGACTTCAGACTTCAGACTTTTACTGTACATCGGCCTTAGGCCACAATACAAAAGAATGGTGGGCATATGGAGTGGGCATATGACATAAGTGTTATAAACATGTTACTATCAACGTATATACATATGAAACAATGCAGCAGCAATAATAACACAAGGAAATTTCATCCACAATATCTTGAAAATTCATCACAAAATAATTCACGTGCGTCATAATCGACAATGTTTTGAATGGAGAGAGAGAGGAGAGAGAGAGAGAGAGAGAGAGAGAGAGAGAGAGAGAGAGAGAGAGAGAGAGAGAGAGAGAGAGAGAGAGAGAGAGAGAGAGAGTGTGAGTTAGTTAGTTAATGGTTGTGTTGATA
>CM054145.1:32668861-32673861 GCA_028751875.1 Rapana venosa | reverse complement strand
GGCCCTCGTGTTCGAACGCATGCAGAACATCTTGCGCACACGTTAAATCCTGTTCCCCTGTTCGGAAGAGTTGGCCATTGTGTGCCGGTGGAAACGGATGACAACATTGACAAAATACGCATACACACGGGGACTGGATGTAAAAAAGCACATGAGTGCTTATTCCAGTATCCTCGATATAACAGAATAAATTAAACAAAATAAATAAATATGTTTTGGTTTGGTTTTGCCGAGCATGAAGATATTCTCGTTCCGACTTCAGGGAGAGTGTCTCAACACGAGTGTGTGTGTGTGTGTGTGTACTGTGTACTGTGTGTGTGTGTGTGTGTGTGTGTGTGTGTGTGTGTGTCTCTGTGTGTGTACTGTGTGTGTGTGTGTGTGTGTCTGTGTGTGTGTGTGTGTGTGGTGTGAGAGAGAGAGTGTGTGTGTGGTTGTGTGTGTGTGTGTGTGTGTGTGGTTGTGTGTGGTGTGTGTGTGTATGTGTGTGTGTGTGTGTGTGTGTGTGTGTGTGTGTGGTTGTGTGTGGTGTGTGTGTGTGTGTGTGTGGTGTGTGTGTGTGTGTGTGGTTGTGTGTGGTGTGTGTGTGTGTGTGTGTGTGTGGTTGTGTGTGGTGTGTGTATGTGTGTATGTGTGTGTGTGTGTGTGTGGTTGTGTGTGGTGTGTGTGTGGTTGTGTGTGGTGTGTGTGTGTATGTGTGTGTATGTGTGTGTATGTGTGGGGTGGGTGTGTGTTGGTGTGTGTGTGTGTATGTGTGTTGCGTGTATGTGTGTGTGTGTGTGGTTGTGTTGTGTGTGTGTGTGTGTGTGTGTGTGTGTGTGGTTTGTGTGTGTGTGCGTGTGTGTGTGTGTGCGGTGGTGTGTGTGTGTGTATGTATGTGTGTGTGTGGGGTGTGTGTGTGTATGTATGTATGTATGTGTGTGTGTGTGTGTGTGTGTGTGTGTACTGTGTGTGTGAGTGTGTGTACTGTGTGTGTGTGCTGTGTGTGCATGTATGTGTGTGTTTTGTGTGTGTTGTGTGTGTGTGTGTGTGTGTGTGTGTGTGTGGTGTGTGTGTGTGTGTGTGTGTGTGTGTTGTGTGTGTTTTGTGTGTGTGTCTGTGTGAGTGTGTGTGTGTGATGGATGTGTGTGAGTGTGTGTGTGTTGTGTGTGTGTATGTGTGTGTGTTGTGTGTGTGCGTGCGTGTGTGGTGTGTGTGTGTGTGTGTGTGTGTGTGTGTGTGTGTGTGTGTGTGTGTGGTGTGTGTGTTTGTGTGTGTGTGTTTAGTGTGTGTGATTGTGGTGTGTGTGTGTGTGTGTGTGTGTGGTTGTGTGTGTGTGTTGTGCATGCGTTTCTGGAATTCTGTCATCCGTTCACATAATCATGCACTCCATGGCCTACTCTTCCGAAGGGCGGAACAGGTTGTAACGTGTGCACAAGATGTTCTACGTGTGCTCCCACAATTGTGGGACTCGGTTTATAGTCTCATCCCAAGGACCTTTTGAGGAAGTGGAGTCAGCACTGATGTTAATTCCAGGGGTTAAGGAATCTCCTTGAACAGGCGTCTCGGTGGTGGCTCGAACCCGGGCCGTCAGACTGCGAGCACAACGCTCTAACCACTAGGCTATCCTAGCCCAGGTTAATCCTGCCACCTATTGATAAGAAAGCTGTCAACTGCAATAATAATAACAACATGCAATTGGCTTGCACAACATAAATTTCAATTGCAAGCCTAAGCTGGTAACAAGAGTTAATCAAGGTAAAGTATTTAGGTAAATCAATAATACCTTTTAGGAAGGACATGATTCAAATGACCTACAGGACTCCGAGGGCAGCATCATTACTGGCATCTCATTAACAGCTGCTTACCTTCCCTTGCCAAAAGAGACAGGACATGAGGATTGGGGATGAGTGATGTGGCGGAAAAATAAAGGAACAAGGAGCGAAGGTACATCAGTGGTACCAGCGATGCTGCGTAACATTGGCTTCAGGAAGGTACGTGACTCGACTGCTTAGACTAGCTCCTGCCAATTTATGTTACAAGTAATTTGTTGAAGTCACCGTTTCCTTGTAAAAACACAAACAAGCAACATACGTGTGCCTATAACATGATTAAAAAAACCAATAATGAATAAGTTGTTTATTTAAAAGGGAATGATGGATTTGGGGATGGAGTGATGTGGCGTCGATAAAAGAAATAAAGTGGAGAATAATGATTATGCGGTGGTAGAGATGGGGTTAGGTAAGGTACCGTAACTCACCTGTAAGACTAGGAGCATCTGTCGAATGTTGGGAGGTATTTCGTATTTCTTGGAGTCTATCGTTTCTGTGAAGACGAAAACAAGCAAGAGTTATTGTGATGATAATGATAATGACGATTAAAAACAGATAACGACGAAAATAATGATAATATCATGATGATTTTGATCGTCATTGTTGATACTATTGCAGCGGCTGTTAAAGTTTTTGCCGTTCTTCCTCTTGTTATATGTCCTCTTGCTCATTACTCTCATCTCCTACACTCATCACCCATCTCCACTCACAACACACACACTCACACACACGCGCACCGCACACCACACACACACTACCACACTCTCCTCACTCCTACTCCACCACAACACAAACTCCCGCGCGCCCGCCTCACACACAACCATGTCTTTCTGCCCCATCACTTACCTCCTCAGTCCCCCCCCCACCTTCAGCACCACCTTCCCCTAACTCACATAGTGTTTTGCGTAAAATTGGACACGATGCGAGAGTTGTGTTGCGAATGTCCACGTCCTTGGTGGACTCCTGATGGACACACAAGGAACCATGCAGAACAGTGCAGTGCAAAGCCTCCGGACAAGGCTTCCAGCCACCACCGAAGCCCTCATTCCAGAGGAATAACATTTCCCCCTGCTTCCAAAGTAGCCTCGAATGAGACTATAAACCAAGGTCCCGTGTGCGAACGCACGCAGAACATCTTAAAGGAATGAGACTATAAACCGAGGTTCCGTGTGCGAACGCACGCAGAACATCTTAAAGGAATGAGACTATAAACCGAGGTCCCGTGTGCGAACGCACGCAGAACATCCTTTGGATAAAAAGGTAAAGGTGTCCCATAACCTATGTGGTCGTAGAGGCGCGAGGTATTAGAGACCTCAGCTTCTCTAGTGACCAGCATATTGAGGGCGGTGCCCATCTCCTCTCCCTCGCTGCTTTACCTTCCCTGACCCTAAAGAGGGCAGGTGTCCATTTACAGCTGTTCGCGTTTTCGGAAGAGCAGGCCATTTCGTGCTGGTAGAAACATGACGAAATTGAAAAAGAAACGCATGCACACTGGTATCGTATGTAGACATCGTCCCGAAGTCGGAATGCGGCTACCTTAATGATGGGCAAAAAACAGCCGCATACGAAAAATCTCACCATTGGTGAACCTTGCAGTTCTCGCCGAGGGAGGGAAGGGGGGAAAAATAAAGGTTTCAGGTGAACAACGTCACATCAAATAGAAAGGAAACGTTGATACAATGATTATTACTAAATCAAATGATACAATGACTATTACTAAATCAAATGATACAATGATTGTTACTAAATCAAATGATACAATGACTATTACTAAATCAAATGATACAATGATTGTTACTAAATCAAATGATACAATGATTATTACTACATCAAATGATACAATGATTATTACTAAATCAAATCTGTTTTAACGAGTGCTTTAAGGCTGAAAAGTAAAGCCAAAAATACCCCCCAAAACAACACACAACAAAACAAACAAACATAAAAAGCTCATATAATCAAAACTCCAAGAAGCTTACAGCAAAAGACGGACAATCAACTGCAGTTACTTGTACTTAAAAACCAACCGAACACAGACTCATAGTAAAAAAACAAAACCCAAAATTTACAACAGGACACCGGAAGCTTATAGCTATTATATCTTTGTGCTTCAGATAATAAAGAAACCGTAACCATTTATTTTGACGGATTTTACGGCATCAAAACCTTCTATGTAGTATAGTCGCTCCATTCTTTGCCGAGTTCAGTCCAAAACTGTGGAAGAAAAACTGGCCTACTGTTGTTTGATCCACGTTTATAGACAACGCATTTACTGACAAGAGCAATTTTGTTAAAAGTTCCATCCATTCATTATTCTTCTTGCTGTTATGGTTGTCGTTGTTGTCGTTGTTGCTTTTTGGTGCTGTCTTCTTCTTCCTCTTCTTCTTCTGCTGCTGCTGCTGCTTGTTGTTGTTCTTCTTCTTGTTTTTCTTCTGCTGCTGCTTCTTCTTCTGCCTCTCCTCCTCCTCCTCTTTCTCCTTCTTCTGTCTCTCCTCCTCCTTCTTCTTCACCTCCTCCTTCTCCCTTCTCCTCGTCCTTCTTCTTCTTCTTCTGCTGCTCCTCCTCCTCTTCTTCTTCTGCTCCTCCTCCTTCTCCCTCTCCTCCTCCTCCTCTTCCTCCTCCCTTCCTCCTCCTCCTCCTCATCATCATCATGACAGCAGGGGCGAGGCACTCACCGCTAAGGGGTACATCAAGGCTTGCAGGGTGGGAAGAATTTGCGTAAAGAA
The DNA here is from genome assembly GCA_028751875.1 of Rapana venosa. Classification (NCBI taxonomy): domain Eukaryota; kingdom Metazoa; phylum Mollusca; class Gastropoda; order Neogastropoda; family Muricidae; genus Rapana; species Rapana venosa. Next base: position 32,669,327 of record CM054145.1, on the reverse strand, counting down.
GTAGTCCCACGTTTCTCCCAGATTCTCCACCAGTTCCGCCCCTGTAGCGATCAGAAAAGAAACAATATCACACACACACACATGCAAACACGCACGCACGCACGCACGCACGCGCGCCACACACACACACACACACACACACACACATACATACACACACATATTCTCAGATAGACACACGCTCACGAAAAGAGACAGACACACAGACAGACAGACACAGACAGACAGACAGACAGACAGAGACACACATATTCTCAGATAGACACACGATCGCAAAGAGAGACAGATACACAGACATACAGACAGACAGACAGATACACAGACACACGCAAGCACGCACACACATACACATTCTCAGATAGACACACGCTCACAGAGAGAGACAGATACACGGACAGACACAAAGACAGACAGACACACACACAAACCCACGCACGCACACACACACATTCTCAGAGAGACAGAC
>CM054145.1:32651361-32663861 GCA_028751875.1 Rapana venosa | reverse complement strand
TTGAATTGAATGAATTTCAAGACAATTCAATTCAATTCTCTCTGTCTCTCCTCATAAGTTAAGAGTATGTAGTAGTGTAGAGTAGTGTAATGTAGTGTAGTATAGTGTAATGTAGTGTAGTATAGTGTAATGTAGTGTAGTATAGTGAATTAGATGTAGTTAGTGTGATAGTGTAGTGTAGTGTGCAGTAGTAGATGCAGTAGTGTAGTGTACGGTAGTGTAGTGTATTTAGTCAATAGTGAATGTAGTGTAGTGTACGTGTAGTGAATGTAGTGCAGTGTAGTAGTGTAGTGTAGCAGTGCAGTGTATGGTAGTGGTGAAAGTTTTATTGTCAGTGTAATGTAGTGCAGTGATGTGTAATGTAGTGCAGTGCAGTGTAATGTAGTGCAGTGCAGTGTAATGTAGTGCAGTGCAGTGTAATGTAGTGCAGGCAGTGTAATGTAGTGCAGTGCAGTGTAATGTAGTGCAGTGCAGTGCAGTGTAATGTAGTGCAGTGCAGTGTAGTGGCAGTGCAGTGTAATGTAGTGCAGTGCAGTGTAATGTAGTGCAGTGCAGTGCAGTGCAGTGTAATGTAGTGCAATGCAGTGTAATGTAGTGCAGTGCAGTGTAATGTTGTGTAGAACTCAAAAAGTCACGACAGGTTTTCTTTTTTTTTTTCTCTCTTTTTTTTACTTGAACACGGGGTTGCTCACATTACAGAGAAAACGCTATGCTAAAGAACGATGTCATTCATTTTTACATTTTCCTGTCTGTGTCTGCAGATTTTTTCCCCTATGGCAACTCGCTCTCTTAATGCCCTAGTGTTTCTTTTTTTTTTCATGTACACTTGATACCCCGATTTATTGTCTTGTCTATAAGGTAAAGGTGTCCCATCACCTATAATATAAGGTCGTAGGGGAGCGAGGCGTCAGACACCTCAGCTTCTCTATTGTCTCGTCTACAAGACAAATGTTCAGACACAGACATTTATGATTTATTGAAAAAAAATTATTATGATTACCAGGTGTGTGATAGACAAGAGCGCGTATACTGTGTAATAGCAAAGTGCAAATCTGGGGGGAGGAACGCTTAAAACTAACAACAGCAGCAGCAGCAGCACAAACAACAACACAACACAAGAAGAAGAAGAAGAACAACAACAACAACAACAGACAAGCCACCAGCAGCAGCAGCAGCAACATCACAAACAACAACAACACAACACAAGAAGAAGAAGAACAACAACAACTACAACAACAGACAAGCCACCAGCAGCAGCAGCAGCAGAAACAGCAACAACAATAACAGCAGCAAAACCGCCACCACCATCACACCCAACCCACAACCTCCACCACTTCACCATCACCACCACCACCACCACCACCACCACCACCACCACCACCACCACACCACTTTCACCACAACTAACACCAACCTAATTTCTTTCCTTAAATTACGCGTTCTACCCTTGCAATAACTCTTTGTCGTGCAAGCTTGCAAGCTTCATGCACCAAGTGTACATCATTTAAAAAAACAAACCCCAAACCCCTGATGTACCTTTAATCAAACAACCCGCTGTTTGGCCTCTGTACATCTCTGTTACCTGGCCACATACTCTGCCTGCTGCTGTGCGGTGCTTATACCCCCCTCCCCCCCACCCCCTTCAGCACAACTGCCTGGGTCAACAACACATTTTATTTATTTATTCTTTTATATCGAGGATAATGGAATAAGCACTCATGTGCTTTTTAAAATTTTTACATCTAGTCCCCGTGTGTATGCGGTTTTGTCAATTTTGTCATCCGTTCCCACCGGCACACAATGGCCTACTCTTCCGAAAAGCGGAACAGGATTTAACGTGTGCGCAAGATGTTCTGCGTGCGTTCGCACACGGGGCCTCGGTTTGGGGAGAGTGGAGTCTGCACTGATGTTGTTAACTCCAGGGGGAAAATATCCCCTTGAACGGGAATCGAACCCGGGTCGTCAGGTTGCGAGCGCAATGTTCTGACCACTAGGCTATTCCGTCCCCAAGACAGGAGCAGTAAGGAATCTTACACACACAGTTCTTCAAGTGGAAAGTATCGTATTTGCGGGGGATGTTCACACACACACACACACACACACACACACACACACACACACACACACACACACACACACACACACACACACAACACCACACACATACAACAGCAGACACACACACACATGCACGCACACACATTTACACACACTCAATCATACAACAGACAGACTGACACACACACATGCACCACACACTCACTCTCTCACACACACACTTACACCTCACTCACACAGACACGACACACCATACACTCACTCACCATTCCATACACAACACTACTTCTCACAGACACTCTCAGCATACACGACACACAACACAACATCCACGCAGACAGACAACAACCACACACACTCACTCACTACTCACTCACACACACACTAAATAACCACACATTCACACACAGACACACACTCACTCTTTCTCTCACACACATATAGACACACACACACATACACACACTCACACATACATATAGTGGATATGTAGGAAAGGCTTTATTGTCTACTTCTCTTTTCCCTAGACAATAGAACAACGACAAGCCGCCATGAACAGATTTGACATTTAAGTTAATGGAGTCTTTGAGAAGATTTATTTTTTGGCCTGAAGAGTCAGCGGAATACATAGCTGATGATTATTACACACATGCGCGTGTACCGGACGTGCGCTAGCCCATAATTAATTATCCGCGCGCGAACACACGCATGCACACATTTACGCTAGCATACACACACGCATACATGCACTCATACATATGCACACACACACAGAGACACAGACACTCACACACGTACCCCCTCCCCACCGTCTAAAACAGAGAAACTAAATATTACACACGCATGCAAGCATGCACACAAGGACGCATGCATACACACACACGTACGTACGTACGTACGTACATAAGTACACACACATACACACACACACACACACACACACACACACACACACACACACACACACACACACACACACACGTACGTAAACACACACACACACACACACACACACACACACACGAGCGCGCGCGCGCGCGTACGTAAACACACACAAACACACACACACGTACGTAAGTACACACGCAAACACAATACACACACATATTCATTCATTTATTTACACAATACAGGCTTACCTTGGTCGTTCTTAATCTTCTCCCGGAGTATGACCATTCCCTTTTTCAACAGCTGGTCCTGCACAGAAACACCACCAACATGTTAGAGTAACATCAGACATACAACACACAGTAGAGTAAAGAACATGGATGCTGCATTACATTTCTTCTTCTTTACATGGATGCTGCATTACATTTCTTCTTCTTTACATGGATGCTAGATGACACTTCTTCTTTACATGGATGCTAGATGACACTTCTTCTTTACATGGATGCTAGATGACATTTCTTCTTCTTTACATGGATGCTAGATGACACTTCTTCTTCTTTACATGGATGCTAGATGACACTTCTTCTTCTTTACATGGATGCTAGATGACACTTCTTCTTCTTTACATGGATGCTAGATGACACTTCTTCTTCTTTACATGGATGCTAGATGACACTTCTTCTTCTTTACATGGATGCTAGATGACATTCCTTCTTCTTTACATGGATGCTAGATTACATTCCTTCTTTTTTACATGGATGCTAGATTACATTCCTTCTTCTTTACATGGATGCTAGATTACATTCCTTCTTTTTTACATGGATGCTAGATTACATTCCTTCTTCTTTACATAGATGCTAGATTACATTCCTTCTTCTTTACATGGATGCTAGATGACACTTCTTCTTCTTTACATGGATGCTAGATTACATTCCTTCTTCTTTACATAGATGCTAGATTACATTCCTTCTTCTTTACATGGATGCTAGATGACACTTCTTCTTTACATGGATGCTAGATTACATTCCTTCTTCTTTACATGGATGCTAGATTACATTCCTTCTTCTTTACATGGATGCTAGATTACATTCCTTCTTTTTTACATGGATGCTAGATTACATTCCTTCTTCTTTACATGGATGCTAGATGACACTTCTTCTTTACATGGATGCTAGATTACATTCCTTCTTCTTTACATGGATGCTAGATTACATTCCTTCTTTTTTACATGGATGCTAGATTACATTCCTTCTTCTTTACATGGATGCTAGATGACACTTCTTCTTTACATGGATGCTAGATGACACTTCTTCTTCTTTACATGGATGCTAGATGACACTTCTTCTTCTTTACATGGATGCTAGATTACATTCCTTCTTCTTTACATGGATGCTAGATGACACTTCTTCTTCTTTACATGGATGCTAGATGACACTTCTTTACATGGATGCTAGATGACACTTCTTCTTCTTTACATGGATGCTAGATGACACTTCTTCTTCTTTACATGGATGCTAGATTACATTCCTTCTTCTTTACATGGATGCTAGATTACATTTCTTCTTCTTTACATGGATGCAAGATTACATTCCTTCTTCTTTACATGGATGCTAGATGACACTTCTTCTTCTTTACATGGATGCTAGATGACACTTCTTCTTCTTTACATGGATGCTAGATTACATTCCTTCTTCTTTACATGGATGCTAGATTACATTTCTTCTTCTTTACATGGATGCAAGATTACATTCCTTCTTCTTTACATGGATGCTAGATGACACTTCTTCTTCTTTACATGGATGCTAGATGACACTTCTTCTTCTTTACATGGATGCTAGATGACACTTCTTCTTCTTTACATGGATGCTAGATGACATTTCTTTACATGGATGCTAGATGACACTTCTTCTTCTTTACATGGATGCTAGATGACACTTCTTCTTTATATGGACGCTAGATTACATTTCTTCTTCTTTACATGGATGCTAGATGACACTTCTTCTTCTTTACATGGATGCTAGATTACATTCCTTCTTCTTTACATGGATGCTAGATTACATTTCTTCTTCTTTACATGGATGCAAGATTACATTCCTTCTTCTTTACATGGATGCTAGATGACACTTCTTCTTCTTTACATGGATGCTAGATGACACTTCTTCTTCTTTACATGGATGCTAGATGACACTTCTTCTTCTTTACATGGATGCTAGATGACACTTCTTTACATGGATGCTAGATGACACTTCTTCTTCTTTACATGGATGCTAGATGACACTTCTTCTTCTTTATATGGACGCTAGATTACATTTCTTCTTCTTTACATGGATGCTAGATTACATTCCTTCTTCTTTACATGGATGCTAGATTACATTCCTTCTTCTTTACATGGATGCTAGATTACATTTCTTCTTCTTCTACGTCGAACGTTCAGACAGCAACTATTGTTATCTGTCATCTGAGCGAAAACGCGTTGCGCTGCCGTTAAGCGCCTGACTAGTCAGGCCCAGCGCGTCCGACTTCGGCATGGGAGATCCTATCCTTTTAAGACGTCCAACTGCGATTTTAGTAGAAAGACGAACAGACTGAAAATAAAAATGCAGCGCTGGATAGTTAATCAAACATGTTTTTAAAATTCTGGAACTTTTCAAAGTATTAAAAAATAACCCCCCTCTTGGAAAATTTAAAAAACAAAACAAAAACAAAAGACATCTCTGTTCCTTTGTTAGTTGGCTTAGTTTTACATTTCCTTTCAAAAATGTAATTAAAAGGGACAGAAACAACTTATGCAGAAAATTAATTGGAAAAAAACCGATAATTTTGTCAACAATTGTAACTGGATAGCACACTATCATTGCAAAGACAACTCAAAGACAACACTAGTGGTGTGATTCACCTTGTAATACTGGTATATCAAAGGCAATGTTGTGTGACTCACCTTGTAATACTCGTATATCAAAGGTAAATGTTGTGTGACTCACCTTGTAATACTCGTATATCAAAGGCAATGTTGTGTGACTCACCTTGTAATAATACTGGTATATCAAAGGCAATGTTGTGTGACTCACCTTGTAATACTCGTATATCAAAGGCAATGTTGTGTGACTCACCTTGTAATACTCGTATATCAAAGGCAATATTGTGTGACTCACCTTGTAATACTCGTATATCAAAGGTAAATGTTGTGTGACTCACCTTGTAATACTCGTATATCAAAGGCAATGTTGTGTGACTCACCTTGTAATAATACTGGTATATCAAAGGTAATGTTGTGTGACTCACCCTGTAATACTCGTATATCAAAGGACCAGCTTCCGCGGCCGATAATGCCCTGTAACACAGTGAGCAAGGGAGATGGAATTAGAAAAGGTTTACGCACACACACGCAAACACGTACGCACACACACACGCACGCGCGCGCGCACCCACACACATACGCACGCGCACACACACACATATACACACACACAGAAACACGCACGCACACACACGGGGGACGGGATAGCCTAGTGGTTAGAACATTGCGCTCGCAATCTGATGGCCCGGGTTCGATTCCCGTTCAAGGGGATTTTTTCCCCTGGAGTTCACATCAGTGCAGACTCCACTCTCCCCAAAAGTCCTTCGGATGAGACTATAAACCGAGGCTCCGTGTGCGAACGCATGCACAACATCTTGCGCACACGTTAAATCCTGTTCCACTTTTTTAAGAGTAGGCCATTGTGTGCCGGTAGGAACAGATGACAATTTACAAAACCGCATACACACGGGGACTGGATGTAAAAAAGCACATGAGTGCTTATTCCATTATCCTCCATATAAAAGAATAAATAAATAAATAGAATAAATAAATAAATAAATAAACATACACACACGCTAACACATACATAAATACACACACACACGCACGCATGCACGTGCGCGCACACACACGAAAACAACAACACACACACACACACACAGGAAAAAACAACACACAAAAATTCTACGTTACCTGACACTCTCTTGTAACGTTCCCAGTTCGTTTTCTTTGAGACAGTTCCGTTGAAACAATTTTATAATTGCCACCTGTACCCTGTAACACACACACACATACATACACACAATACACACACACACACACACACACACACCACACACACACACACACACACACCACACACACATACACACACACACACACGCACGCACACACACGTGTCAAATGTTTAGAACCTTACACAAACCGAAAATATTCATTTGGATGCTGTACTACAGGACTGTTAACGATAACTGTGGAGCTTCTTCAAACAACAACAACAACACCAAAGAAATAGTGCAGTTTGTGGACCTTCTCCGAAACAACAACAACAACAACAACTAAGAAATAGTGTAGTGGCTGTGTGTTTTATTTATTTATTTATTTATTCTTTTAGATTTATTTATATTTTAAATCGAGGATAATGGAATAAACACTCATGTGCTTTTTAAACATCCAGTCCCCGTGTGTATGCGGTTTTGTAAATTTTGTCATCTGTTTCCACTGGCACACAATGGCCTACTCTTCCGAAAAGCGGAACAGGATTTAACGTGTGCGCAAGATGTTCTGCATGCGTTCGAACACGGGGCCTCGGTTTATAGTCTCATCCGAAGGTTGTGTGTGTGTGTGTGTGTGTGTGTGTGTGTGTGTGTGTGTGTGTGTGTGTGTGTGTGTGTGTTCAATACATATTATAGTATATGCATGTCATTATGTTATGGTTACGGATACGTCAGGCACTTTCAGAATCTGAGTTTCTAGTAAAATAAAACTGTTAACTTTTCTCTCTCTTCTCTGTGTTCCCTTACCGGGTGGCGTGCAAAGTGCCTGGTCTTCTCCCGTGCTTGTAACTCTGCAGAAAGTCTGCCCGCTGGCCACAGACGACACATTCCCACTTCAGAGCAGCTCATTTCAATGTACAGGTTGCATGCTGGGTATGTTTGTGTTTCCGAAACCCACCGAACGCTGACATGAATTACGGGATCTTTCACGTGCATGTTTGATCTTCTTCTGCGTGTGTGTATACATGGAAGGAATTAATGCACTGGCAGGTCTGCATTTGAAGTTGACCTGGGAGATCGTAAAACACCTCCACTCTTAATTCACCAGGCGCCGCCGCCAAGATTGGAACCCACGACTTCATGGACCCGCAGGATTGAAGTCACACGGTCTTAACCACTCGGCTATAGCGTCGGTCGATCAGTTAATTTTGCTTTTTTTGGAAAAAAAAGTTTTCTTGGTCAAATTGGGCCCCCCTCCCTCCCTTTCTCTACTTAATGCTTTTGGTACATACACGAATGAATACGTTTTTGATACCTCTCAAGTTTCAGGTATTACTGTAACATTCCTGCCGACTGCTGAGGTTAGATCACAGGCCTCTTACCCCCCCCCCCCCCCCTCCTCCCCCCCATCTTTTTTCTGTTTTGTTTCACGTGCGTTTTCCCAAATATTATAAAATCAGTATTTCATAGGGCTGCTGAAGTAAAAAACAACAACAACCAACTAGTTTCAAATCATAATACTTTTGAACAACTATTTTATCAACAACAATTAGATGTGCTACTTGCAAAATCCGGATTCCTCCTAAACTAGTCTATACTACACGCAACTAACTAGTTCTGGATAACAATTTTACCGTTTCCAGTCGTCCACTCTCGACGACAGATGGGCGGGCAGAGGCATGTGCTGTAAAACCGACTCGGTGTCCATTTTCTGCGCTAGCCACGTCAGCCATTCAGAGAGAATGAAACAATTCATCATGACCAATCCTCCACAGCCTAACAATTCAACGGTGAGAGTGAGAGTCGCAGCCGTTAACTTTTCGAACCGACCAATCAGTGAAAAGTTGAAAGTAATAACGGTTGTAATAGCGCTTCGATTTGTTTTTTTGTTTTTTTACAAGATTCAGCGCTATATAAATTCCATATATTATTATTATTATTATGATTAATCATTTGCTGGCGGTGTGTTTTGGGTGTTGAATTTTTCTTAAAGCTAACACATGTTTCGTGGAAACTGGTCACTTGTACTGAAACGGTTTGAGATTTCCTAAGTATCAAAACAACACAAATAAAAACCGCAACAAATCAGCTAAAAAAACAACCCACACACAACGATAAACATCAGTAGAATACCAGAAAGTCAACGACTGAAATGCACAATCACGCGTTTGACAGCACTAAGCAAAGTTGTGATTTCCATTGAACTGAATCGTCTGAAAGATGTTAGTGTGGTGGACCTACCTACCTAAGTGGGCCACCTACCATCAACACTAAAATCCTATTGATTATCCCACCTGTCAACCCTTAAAATGCCTCTCTTTCTCATCTTCTTTCTGCTATTGGGTTATGGTTGATTTTAGGTTTATAACCATGAAATTGGGTAATGTGTGTTTGTCTTCTTTAAGCAGTCGTAAAACAAATTTTTTTTGTGCATTTGCTTTGCCAATGACATGAATTAACCCATTGTTCCATCCCAACAAATGCATTGTGACCCAAGGCCAATGTACATTAAATCATTTCAGAGTTCAGAGTTTTCTCTCTCTCTCTCTCTCTCTCTCTCTCTCTCTCTCTCTCTCTCTCTCTCTCTCTCTCTTTTACGGTGCATTAAAAAAATCTCAGAAACACTACTCTCCTCTTGTGTGTCTCAAGAATCATTCTGTACTGATGTGCATTACATCATTCCTTTCTCGTGTGCATTTAAATAAATATTAGAATGATTCCATACTAGGTACGTTAAAACTGTTATTGGAACTAGTCTTTTCCAGAAATGTATTCCAAGAACTATTAAAAGAAAATATCTGTTTCCAGTCTATACTTTGGCTTGTGTCATTTCTGTGTCTGCCTCTTTGGTTTGTGTCATTTCTGTGTCTGTCTCTTGGCTGGTGTCATTTCTGTGTCTGCCTCTTGGCTTGTGTCATTTCTGTGTCTGTCTTTTTGGCTGGTGTCATTTCTGTGTCTGTCTCTTTGGTTTGTGTCATTTCTGTGTCTGTCTCTTAGCTTGTGTCATTTCTGTGTCTGTCTCTTTGGCTTGTGTCATTTCTGTGTTTGTCTCTTTGGTTGGTGTCATTTCTGTGTCTGTTTCTTTGGTTTGTGTCATTTATTTGTCTGTCTCTTAGCTTCTATCTTTGCTGTGTTTGTCTCTTAGCTTGTGTCATTTCTGTGTCTGTCTCTTAGCTTGTGTCATTTCTATGTCTGTCTCTTAGCTTGCGTCATTGCTGTGTCTGTCTCATGGCTTGTGTCATTCCGTGTCTTGGCTTGGGTCATTTCTGTGTCTTGGCTTGTGTCATTTCTGTTTCTGTCTCTTTGGTATGTGTCATTTCTATGTCTGTCTCTTGTTTAGTGGATGGCGAAGTCGCAGTGACCTTGCCGGTCCCCACAGTTTTTCCTGGAGCTCTACTGGGATGAGCTACGTCTGGTGTCTCGAAGGTTTATGTGTTTGTTTTTGCTTTTCTGTTTCTGTCCGTACGACTCTTTCTCCCCTCATCCCTCTCCCCTCTCTCTCTCTTTTCCATTCACTACTATGTACAGCTTTTTTTTTTCTCTGGCTTTAAGTCAGAATTCATCCGAAAACTGAAATGATCATGCCTGGAGTTAACATCAGTGCAGACTCCACTCTCCCCAAAAGTCCTTCGGATGAGACTATAAACCGAGGCCCCGTGTGCGAACGCACGCAGAACATCTTGCGCACACGTTAAATCCTGTTCCGCTTTTCGTAAGAGTAGGCCATTGTGTGCCGGTGGGAACGGATGACAATTTACAAAACCGCATACACATGGGGACTGGATGTAAAAAATCACATAAGCGCTTATTCCATTATCCTCGATATAAAAAAAATAGAGGTGTGAAGGTTATATATATGCATTCTATCGATCATTTATTAATTCATTTACAAAGTCCCTACTCAGCCGTATCGATAGTACAAAGATTCAAGTTCACAGTCGACTCTGGAATACTACTGCTGCTGCTACAACAATTACTGCTACTGCTGTAGTCGTTAATATTAATATAAGCATATTTACAGGTGGAATTTTTAAGATTGAATTTTTTTTAATGACTTTCTGTGATGACTGTCTTCTGTTTATTGTTCTTATGTATGACTTGTCCCCCGTGGGTGATGCTGGAGGCCTGTCAGTATAAACAGCATCTCCACCTTCTGGAAAATCAGTGCAAGGAATTCCCTCTTTTCTATCCCACTTTTTTTCCCTTCTGCCTTGTCACCTTCTTGTCCATTTTCCTCCTTGGTCCATACTCTTAACTTATTCCACCCCCCCCCCCCCCAAAAAAAAAAAAAAAAAAAAGACTTAAAAGATTCTCTCCCATTGCCGGAGTAGGATGCGCAGGGCCTGGCTTGTGAGGTACTTAACGGCAGCGCAGCGCATTTTCGCTCGTATGACAGACAACAGTAGTTGCTGTTTGAGCCATTCGACGAAGAAGAAGACGAAGGAAAAAGAACGTATGACTTGTAACCCACATCAATTCTCTGCTATTGAGATGACAAATTACTAGTATTGGTATACTGTATATCATGCCTTTCTTGAATCTACTGATTTTTAACATTTTACTACATATTACCCTTTATTTGTCTTTGATTCACATACTTCTTTCTTCATCATCATCATCATCATCATCATCATCATCATCATCATCATCATCATCTCTTCTTCTTCTTCTTCTTCTGCTCCTCCTCTTTCTTCTTCTGCTCCTCCTCCTCCTTCTTCTTCCCTCCTCCTCCTTCTTTTCGCTCCTGCCTCCTCCTCTTTTTTCCCTTCTCTCCTCCCTCCTTCTTCTCTCTCCTCTTCCTTCCTTCTCTTCTTCTCCTCCTCCTTTGTCGAACGTTCAGACAGCAACTAGGCCTACTACTCTCTGTCACAGTTATCAGTGAACGTGCGTTGTACTGCCGTTAAATTAAAAGCGCCTGACGCTAGCAGACCTATGCTGCTGGGCAGGTGTCAAGCGTAGTGCTTGACAGGTCAGCATCTGTCCATCTGTTGCGTGCTGAGTCCATCCAATCAATGCGTCAGTCGTTCAAGTGCGTCATAGTCTTCTTTTCATTATGGCCAAATCCCCTACAACCAACAGCAAAACAAACTGGCCGCGAACACTGAAGAGGCCGAATTGTTCCTATGGCAGGAGGTGGTCAGGGTTGTTTGTTTTTTTTCTTTTAGCCAAGTTTCCTGTTTTCTTTCTCTCTCTCTCTCTCTCTCTCTCTCTCTCTCTCTCTCTCTCTCTCTCTCTCTCTATCTCTCTCTCTCTTCTCTCGTCTCTCTCTTTCTCTCTCTCTGTCTCTCTCTTTGTCTCTCTCTTTCAACTGCATGATTTTAGCACTTGTTGCTGTTGCTGCTCTTGTTGCTTCTACTGTTAGGTGGACTGATGAATCGGCAGCTTCTGAACAGAACAGCTACTCAGAAGAAAAAAAATCAATCCGTTAAAATCATTAGTGGTTATCTTTTCTATTTAAAAAAAATATTTGTTGACGCATCCAGCTGCAAATTAATGGGTACTTGCCCTCTTTAGGGTCAGGGAAGGTAAAGCAGCGAGGG
>CM054145.1:32636361-32643861 GCA_028751875.1 Rapana venosa | reverse complement strand
TAGTAGTAGTAGTAGTAGTAGGAGCAGTAGTTTAGTAGTAGCAGCAGCAGCAGCAGCAGTAGTAGTAGCAGTAATAGTAGCTGTAGTAGTAGCAAGCTTGCGACGTTGCCCAGTACTTTCAGATAACGTGGCAAAGCCTGAATGTCACTTTAGGATCATCACTGTCATCACAGCCAACACACTGTCCCGTCCTTGTCACGACCTACAACAACAACATCGGATACCCCGACAATGCTTTCACACCTTCCTCCTCATCCTCATCCACCCGTATCCTCCCCTCTCTTTCCTCCCTCCCTCTGTCTTTGTCTGGGGTGAAAGGAACAAGGAAGGGGTAGGGTGGGTGGGTGGGGAAGGATGTATTTAGGTGGGGAGGGATGTATTTATCGCCAGGGTTTTTTGTGTGTGTTCCTGCGTAATAGTATGGTATATTTTTGTATTGATTTAAAATTAAAAAAATTCTTTTTATACCAAGGATACTGGAATAAGCACTTATTTGCTTTTTTTTACATCCTGTCCCCGTTATGTATGCGGTTTTGTCAATTCTGTCATCTGTTCCCATCGGCACACAATGGCCTATTCTTACGAAAAGCGGAGCATGATTTTAACGCGTGCGCAAAATGCTCTGCGTGCATTCGCACACGGGGCCTCGGTTTATAGTCTCATCCGAAGGACTTTTGGGGAGAGTGGAGTCTGCACTGATGTTAACTCCCGGGGGAAAATATCCCCCCTTGAACGGGAATCGAACCCGGGTCGTCAGATTGCAAGCGCAATGTTCTAACCACTAGGCTATCCCGTCCCCAACACAAACCAATGATGGTAGCTATGTCTATGATGATGACGATGATAAGGAAGATGATTCTTCAGTGTGTGTGTGTGTGTGTGTGTGTGTGTGTGTGTGTGTGTGTGTGTGTGTGTGTGTGTGTGTGTGTGTGTGTGTTATTGTGTGTGTGTGTGTTATTGTGTGTGTGTGTGTGTGTGTGTGTGTGTGTGTGTTGTGTGTGTGTGTGTGTGTGTGTGTGTGTGTATGTTGCAGACGGCTGTTATGCTAAGAGCTCGTCAGGGCTGAAGACAATAACTTATTAACCTAACATTGTACACCATAGCATCAGGCCTTGAGACAAAGCTTATGTCAACAACTAACTAAGCTTATGACTTGGGCCATTTCCCCCGCTGACTTCTAATTCTCTTTACAAGCCGAGTCAAAATTCAACACGTATTTGGACAGGCCATCGTGGGGATGCCGGCAGGGGTGGGTGGGGTGGGGGGAAACTGTCAGTATAAATAGCATCCCCACCTTCTGGAAAATCTAGAAAGCTGCATGCATACGAATAAATAAATAAATACGTAGTTAAATAAAAGGTTGTTTTGTGACATTGTGTGTGTGAGTATGTGTGTGTAAGTATGTGTGTGTGTGCGTGTAAGTACGCGCACGCACGCGCGTGTGTATGTATATGTGTGTGTGTGTGTGTGTGTTTGAATGGGTCACTGAACAAGAAAAAGACACCTATTGGAGCGACGTTGGTGGGGGAGAAAGCTGATCCGTAGAACGACCAACGACGATGACACCCGATAACCCTGACACTACAGGGTGGAAACTATAACACAACGAGAGAGAGAGAGGGAGGGAGAGAGAGAGAGAGGGAGGGAGAGAGAGAGAGAGAGAGAGAGAGAGAGAGAGAGAGAGAGGAGAGAGAGAAGAGAGGGGGAGAGAGAGAGAGGGAGGGAGAGAGAGAGTGAGAGAGAAAGAGAAGAGAGAGAGGGAGGAGAGAAGAGGAAGGGAGAGAGAGAGAGGAGAGAGAGGGGAGAGAGAGGGGAGAAGAGAGAGAGAGAGGAGAGAGAGAGAGAGGGAGAGAGTGAGAGAGGAGAGAGAGAGAGAGAGAGAGAGAGAGAGAGAGAGAAGATGAGGAGATGAGAGTGGTGAGAGAGATGAGGAGAGAGAATGAGAAGAGAGAGAGAGAGTGAGAGAGAAGACGAGAATGAGAGAGATGAGGAGAGATAGATAGAGAGAGGAGAGAGAAGAGAGAGGGGTTACATATAAACATCACATGGGTTGTTTTTTATCTGGTCTTTGTTCTGAATAGGGATTACAATAATAAAGTCCAAGCTATACTTTAAGAAAAACAAAATAAAAGGCAAATGGTTCGAAAATTATCAGACATATTGAGATTGAGATGGAGAGAGAGAGAGAGAGAGAAGAGAGAGAGAGAGAGAGAGAGAGAAGAGAAGAGAAGAGAAGAGAGAGTGAGAGAGAGAGAGAGAAGAGAGAGAGAGAGAGAGAGAGAGAGAGAGAAGAGAGAGAGAAGAGAGAGGAGAGAGAGAGAAGAGAGAGAAGAGAAGGCCCACGAGAGGAGCTGGAAAGGACTTGCCGCTATTTCTCCCAAACACATCTGACGGTGTAAAAAGCAAACGAGAAGAAGAAGAAGAAGAAGAAGAAGAAGAAGAAGAAGAAGAAGAAGAAGAAGAAGAAAAAGAAGAAGAAGGAGAAGGAGGAGGAGAAGAAGAAGAAGAAGAAGAAGAAGAAGAAGAGAAGAAGAAGAAGAAGAAGAAGAAGAAGAAGAAGAAAGAGGAAGAAGAAGAAGAAGAAGAAGAAGAAGAAGAATTGCGAAGAAGAAGAATTGCGAAGAGAAGAAGAATTGCGAAGAAGAATAAGAATTGCGAAGAATTGCGAAGAATTGCGAAGAAGAAGAAGAAGAAGAAGAAAAGAAGAAGAAGAAGAAGAAGAAGAAGAAGAAGGAAAAGAAGAAGAAGAAGAAGAAGAAGAAGAAGAAGAAGAAGAAGAAGAAGAAGAAAAAGAAGAGAGAGAGAGAGAGAGAGAGAGAGAGAGAGAGAGAGAGAGAGAGAGAGAGAGAGAGAGAGAGAGAGAGAGAGTTGTACATTATTCAGGTGTGGTGGCATTAAGTTACTTCCTTTTCGCAAAGTGGATTGTCTTAACACGTTCAACTGCGCGACCCGATCCAAACGTAACTGGAGAAAATATTTTTTCAATCTGCTTAGCACATCGTTTCATATCATCAACACACACGAAAATAAAAACCCCGAATAATGGCAGCAGCAGCAGCAACAACAACAACAACAACAAAAGGTATCATCAGATCAATGAAAACTCACTCGAAACTGCCAATGGTTAAACGAGCACTCCCTAACTTTCCCAGGAAAATCTGTTAATTAATAATATCCCCGATTCGCACACGCACAGAGATGGTAGAAATTGTCAGATTTGGCATCGTTTGTCTCGCGATTTGTAAGTCTGTGCATTGGCAGGCAGCCCACTTGGTGAAGGAAAGGAGAAGGTCAGTTTCCACAGGAAGTTTCCAGCCCTGAGGAGAAGGTTTTTATTATCTCCGTTGAACCTGTCCACTTTACGACAAGAACCGCTTTAAGGACAGCGCGTAGAGGCCTTGACCCTTACTCAAGGATGTTAACACTAATTATTTCTGGTAGAGAGGGAGAGAGAGGGCAGCGACATGTCTTGACATCTCCGAAGCTGAATAAGGAAGGGCTTGAAACACTGACATGAATTATGAGAGTCTAACACACACAGACAGATAGACACACACACATATACGGACAGACGGACAGACAGACAGATGCGAGCGCGCGCACACACACACAATCACACACACACACACACACCATGGACAGACAGACAAATAAAACAGCCTCTTGCAAATTCTGTAATGATGAATCATTAGTTTTCGTTTCTCCAAAACAAAACTCTGTCTCTCTCTCTCTCTCTCCTCTCTGTCTGTCTATCTGTCTGTCTGTCTGTCTCACTCTCCCTTGTGATAGCAAATTCCTTGACTTTCATCCCCAACCCATCCCTCCATTTCACCTAACCCTGTCCTGCAAACTCATCACATTCATGCACGCACATAGGCAAACAACAACAACTAGAACAACAACGACAACAACCAAACATTACACTGTTGCACTCCTGCCTTAAAACAGGAAATTAAAAAAAATTTAAATGTTATTTTACACCCCTTTAAGTCATGAGATTTCTCTGCGTGAAATTCGGGCTGCTCTCCCCGAAGAGAGCGCGTCGCCACAAGAGCAGCGCCACCCTTTTTTTGTTTGTTTTTTGTCTGCAACTGTATTTGTTTCCCTATTAGGGTGGCTTTTTGTTTTTTTCTGAGAATTTTGCCAGGGACAACTAACTCTCTTGTTGCCGTGGGTTCTTTACGTGCGCTAAACTTTTCTAAACACGGTGGGTTCTTAGGGTGGCGAAACTTTCCACACATGGTCTCGTTTATCGTCTCAATCCGAAAAGACTAGAGCGCCCAGACTTCACCACTCAGTTCTACGTGATGGATAGGGGAGAAAGTTTCGGGCCCAACGATTCGACCACCGCAACTTTGACCCGGACTTTTCGCTTTCTAGCACGAGGCGCGTTTTACTCTAGACACCGATCCACCACGCATTGGTCCTGTGTCCCTTGAGTCCCTAAGGGGATAATATATTTTCCCTGGAGTTTAACATCAGTGCAGACTTCACTCTCCCCAAAAAGTCCTTCGGATGAGACTATAAACCGAGGGTCCCGGGGTGCGAACGCATGCAGAACATCTTGCGCACACGTTAAAATCCTGTTCCGCTTTTCGTAAGAGTAGGGCATTGTGTGCCGGTGGGAACAGATGACAGAATTGACAAAACCGCATGCACACGGGGACTAGATGTAAAAAAAGCACAAAAAGTGTTTTATTCCATTATCCTCGTTTAAAAAAGAATAGTATAAATAGAAACCCTCAAAAACCTTTTGTTTCAAAAGGAAAGGAGGGGGGGGGAGAGGGAAAGGGAATGCAAGGGGAGGGGGGAGGGGGAATAAAGGGGAATGAGTGGGGTGGGGGGGGGGGGGGGGGAAATCGTGAAAAAAAGGGATTGGGGAAGGGGGGTTTTGGGAAAGGGGGGGTTTCCCGCGAGGAAAAAGAGTAGGGTCGGGTGCAAACCCAAAATTTTCGGATGTCTTTTGATTTATGTTAGAAGTGTTGGAGGGGTTTTTTAAAATAAAAATAAAAAAAATTGGTTGTTTTTGAAATGAAATTAAGCATATAATTTTTTTTTTTTTTTTTTTTTGCAAGCTCACCCTTTAATTTTTTTTTCGGGTGGGGGGGGGGGGGTTTGGGGGGTTTTGGGGTGAAAAGTTACCGTTTTGAAAAATAAAAAGATAGGAATGAAAGCCAGATTTCTCCCCTTTTGTCGTTTCCCATTTAAAGAAACAAAACCCCCCCCCCCTTAAAATAAAAATGGGTTTGTTTGAAAATACGGGAAAAACAGGCGGGCCCAGGCAAGCAGACAGATAGACATGTGGCAGCCAGACAGAAATCAGATAGAAGATAGACATACAAGAAAAAGCAGGCAGACGGGACAGTAGATGGGACAGTCGGACAGCCAGACGCGGGACAGACAGACACTTACCCCCTTAAACCCCCCCCCCCCCCCCTTTTCCCCCCCACCCACACATACAAAACCCCCCCCACGAGAGAGGGGAAAAGGAGAGAGAGAGAGAGAGAGGAGAGGGGTGAGAGAATGAGAGGGGAGAGAGAGGGGAGAGGAGGGGAGGGGAAGAGAGAGAGAGAAAGAGGGAGAGAAAAGAGGGGAGAGAGAGGGGAGAGGGGGGGGGGGAAAGAGGGGAGAGGGAGGGGGGGGGGAAAGAGAGAGAGAGAGAGAGAGGAGGGGGGGAGAAAAAAGGAGAGAGAGGAGAGAGAGAGAGGGGGAGAAAGAGAGAGAGAGGAGAGGGGGGGGAAAAGAGAGAGAGGAGAAAAGAGGGGGGGGAGGGGGAGAGAGAGAGGGGGGGGAGAGAGAGAGAGAGAGGGGGGGGGATAAAGAGAGAGAGAGAGAGAGGGGGGGAAGAAAAATGAGAGAGAGAGAGAGGGGGGGAGAAAGAGAGAGAGAGGGGGAGAGAGAGGGGAGAAAGAGGAGAGAGAGGAGAGGGGTTTGGAGAGAGAGGGGAAAAGGGGGGGGAGAGAGGGGAAGAGAAAAGAGGGGAAAGAGAGGAGAGAGAGAGAGAGGGGGGGGGGAGAAAGGGAGAGAGAGAGAGAGGGAGGGGGGGGAGAAAAGAGAGAGAAGAGGAGGGGGGGGGAGAAAGAGAAGAGAGATGGGGGGGAGGAAAAAAAAAGAGGAGAGAGAGGGGGGGGGGGGGGGAAGGGAGGAGAGAGAGAGAGAGAGGAGAAGAGAGAGGAGGGGGGGGATAAAGAGAGAGAGAGAGAGAGGGGGGGGGGGGAAAAGAGGAGAGAGAGAGAGGGGGGAGAAGAGAGAGAGGAAAAGAGAGAGGGGGGGAAAAAGGAAAAGAGAGAGAGAGAGGAGAGGGAGGGGGAGAGAGGGGAGGGGGAGAGAGGAGGGGGGGAGAGAGAGAGAGAGAGAGAGAGGGGGGGAAAGAGAGAAAAAGGAAGAGAGAGAGGGGGGGGGGAAAGAGAGAGAGAGGAGAGGGAGGGGGGAAAAAGAGAGGAGGGAGGGGGGGGGAAAAAGGAAAGAGAGAGAGGGGGGGGAAAAAAGAGAGGAGAGAGGGGGGGGGGGAAAAGAAGAGAGAGAGAGGAGGAGAGAGGAGGGGGGAGAGAGAGAGGAGACAGACAGAAAGACAGGGGAAGAGAGCGGGAGAAAAAAGAAGAGAAAAAAAGAAAGAAGGGGGGGTGACATCGGGGGTTTGGGAAAACGAGGATTAGCTCGCAATAAAATATTTGTGCATTTTTTAAGTCAGGTATCCCTGAAATTTTAGGCTTGTTTTAAAGTGGGGGTTTTTTTTTAACCCAATTTCATTATCATTTTTTTTTTTGGAGGGGAAAAGGCTTAAAATTGTCAGCTCAGCATTATTTTGGCTTTTTAAACCAAAAAATGTTTTGCTGAAGAGGGGAAGATGTTACTACCCGGTAATGTTCCTCTTTTTCTCTACAACACACGCACGCAGTACACACGCCGAACGCACGCGCGCCCTTTCATACACATGACACACAGAGGAGCCCCAAAAAATACTCATTTTTGGGTGGGAAACGGGGTCTAGAGGTTTAAAGCGCCCGTCTAAAAAAGCGAAAAAAATCCGGGGTTTAAGTGTGCGGCGGGGTTTGTTTCCCCCCTTTGGCCCGGAAATTTTTCCCCCATCCTTTTGACCATGGTGGTGGTCTGGGGGCTAGTCTTTCGGAAGAGACGATAAAAGAGGTTCCCCTGTGTTACCGTAAATTTTTTACGCAGTAAAAAAAAAACCCCCCGGCAACAAAAGAGTTTTCCCTGGGAAAAATTTTTTAGGAAAAAAAACCACTTGATAGGGGGAAAAAAATACCGCTGCCCGAAAAAAAAAAAAGGAAAAAAAAAAAAAAAAAAAAAAAAAAAAAAAAAAAAAAAAGGGTGAAAGGGTGGCGCCCGCGGAAAATGGCGCGCGTTCTCCCGTCTCCCCGGGGAGAGGCAGCCCCCAATTCAAAAATTTTAAACCCCTTTGATTTGTTGCTTTTTCAAGTTTTAGCGCTATATAAAAATTTCCCTACTTTTTTATTATTATTATTTTTTGCGAGGCAT
>CM054145.1:32611361-32623861 GCA_028751875.1 Rapana venosa | reverse complement strand
AAGCATAAAAAAAATCACACTAAAAGTTACAGCGTGGGTTGGTCCTTTACATCTTTTCTGTACGCATGCAAGTCTTGTCTTTGACTTTAGGCAGACCTACGTTACAGAAAAACACGAATTCAAGCAGTAGAAATGCCTACATTCTTCTTGGCATGTTTTTTCTTTCCCCTTGAATTATGCCAAGGATGAGGACATGCGGAACATCCCCCAGACAGACCCCAGACCGCTATGAAGACTTCCGTAAAGCAGTCCAGAAGAGAAAATTGAAACGGTATGGTCATGTAACAAGCTGGAACAGCCTTTCACAGATCATCTTGCAAGGCACAGTCCATACAGGTAGAGTAAGAGGTGAAGTAAGAGGCAGACAGAGGAAAAACTGGGTGGGTAACATCACTGAATTGACTCGAAAGAGCTTTGCTGGGATCCAGGCATTGGCACACGATCGCCACAAATGGAGAAAACTGGTATATGTTCTCGTCTGTGCAGTGCTTCCTTTAACACTCTGGGTTCAGGGACTGGTGAAAAATATCGTGGAGTGGAGTGGAGTGGAGAATATTGTACTGGAGTGGAGTGGAGTGGAATGGTTGCAGTATGTAGTGTACCGTAGTGAGTGGAGAGGATGTGGAAATTACGGAGGTGGAGTTGGAATTTGTGAGTAGTGAGTGAATAGTGGAGTGAGTGATGGAGAGGTTAATAGATGGATGAAAGTATGATGGTAATTGTAGGATGGATGAGGTGTTGAAAGTGAGGGAGTGGAGAGGATGTAGAAATATTGTATAGTGAGGGAGTGATGTGAGAAATAGTGTATGGTGTAGTGGAGTTGAGTGGTGAGTGTGGAAGTGTGTGGAGTGGTGTGATAGAATAGTGAAGATGAGAGGTGTAGTGGAGTGAGTGGAGTGATGGGGGTTGATATTAGAAGGAGTGAGTGTGGTGTGTAGAATAGTGTCTATGTAGTGGATGTGAAATAGGTAGTGGTATGTAGTATGTAGTGTAGTGTATGTAGGTCAGGATGTGAATGACGTGGAGTTAGGTGTTAGATAGTGTATGTATATGAGTGAGTGATGGTAGTGTGTAAAATATGTATGGTAGTGTAGTGATGGAATGGAGTGTCATAAGTGTAGTGTAGTGTAGTGTGGTGGTAATGCTGTAGTGTGTGGTAGTGTAGTGTAGTGTGTTGTAAATGCTGTAGTGTAGTGAAGTGTAGTGTAGTGATAGTTGTTGAATGCTGTAGTGTGTGAAGTTAGTGTAGTGTGTTGTAGATGTGTGAGTGTAGTGTAGTGTAGTGTGTGTAGCTGTAGTGTAGGTATTTGTAATGCTGTAGTGTAGTGATAGTGTAGTGTAGTGAGTGTTGTTGTATGCTGTAGTGAGTGTAGTGGTGGAATGGTGTAGTGTAGTGATGTTGTAATGCTGTATGTATGTAGTGTGTTGTAATGCTGTAGTGTATGTAGTGTAGTAGTGTGTAATGCTGTAGTGTAGTGAGTGTAGTGTAGTGTGTGAGTGTGTTGTAATGCTGTGTAGTGTGTATGTAGTGTAGTTGTAATGCTGTAGTGTAGTGAGGTAGTTTTTTATGTAGTGTGTGTGAATGTGTAAGTGTAGTGTAGTGTGTTGTAATGCTGTAGTGTAGTGTAGTGTAGTTGTAGTGTTGTTGTAGCTGTAGTGTAGTGTAGTTGTAGTGTATTAGTGTTGTTAATGCTGTTGTAGTGTAGTGTGTGTTGTAATGCTGTAGTGTATAGTGTAGTGTGTATAGTGTGTTGTAATGCTGTAGTGTAGTGTAGTGTAGTGTGTGTAATGCTGTAGTGTAGTGTAGTGTTTAGCTGTAGTGTAGTTGTGTTGGTAAGTGTCTGTAGTGTAGCTGTAGTGTAGTGTAGTGTAGTGTGTTGTAATGCTGTAGTGATGTAGTGTGTTGTAATGCTGTAGTGTAAGTAGTGTAGTGTATGTGTTGTAATGTGTTGAGTTGTGTTACTATAGTGTTAGTGTGTAGTGATGTAGTGTATGTATAATGCTTGTTGTAGTGTAGTGTGTTGTAATGCTGGTGTTAGTGTAGTGTAGTTGTAATGCTGTGTGTAGTGTGTGTAATGCTGTAGTGTCACTATTAGTGTAGTGTGTTGTAATGCTGTTAGTAGTGTGTTTGTAATGCTGTGTGTGTATGTTGTAGTAGTGTGTGTTGTAATGCTGTAGTGTCATTAGTAAGTGTAGTGTGTTTGTAATGCTGTGTGTATGTGTGATGTAGTAGTGCTATAGTGTAGTGTGTTGTAATGCTGTAGTGTAGTGTGTTGTAATGCTGTAGTGTAGTGATGTGTATGTGTAGTTGTAGTGTGTTGTAATGCTGTAGTGTTAGTGTAGTGGTGTTGTAATGCTGTAGTGTCAACTATGTGTAGTGTAGTGTAGTGTAGTGTAGTGTGTTGTTATGTGTGAGTGTAGTGTAGTGTAGTGTTGTAGTGTGTTGTAATGCTGTAGTGTAGTGTAGTGTAGTGTAGTGTTTAATGCTGTAGTGTAGTGTAGTGTGTTGTAATGCTGTAGTGTAGTGTATGTAGTGATGTGTGTTGTAATGCTGTAGTGTAGTGTAGTGTGTTGTAATGCTGTAGTGTAGTGTAGTGTAGTCTATCAGGTTTTAGCGATATTTCTTATCAAAGCCACACTTTAAACTCAAAGGAGAAAGAAACCGAATCACCAACGACCTAATCTCAGTTTTTCTAGGAATAAAAAAAAATCCAATCTGTTTTCTGATTGGATTTGATGAAAATCTAAAAAGGTCCGCGTGTGCGTGCGTGCGTGCGTGTGCGTGTGCGTGTGTGTGTGTGTGTGTGTGTTTGTGTGTGTGTGTGTGTGTGTGTGTGTGTGTGTGTGTGTGTGTACGCGCGCGAGTGTGTGTGTGTGTGTGTGTGTGTGTGTGTGTGTGTGGTGTGTGTGTGTGTGAGTTTATTTATTTTAAAATATTCTTTTATATCGAGGATAATGGAATAAACACGTATGTGCTTTTTTTACATCCAGTCCCGTGTGTATGCGGTTTTGTAGATTTTGTCATCTGTTCCTACCGGCATACAATGGCCTACTCTTACGAAAAGCGGAACAGGGTTTAACGTGTGCGCAAGATGTTCTGCGTGCGATCGCATACGGGGCCTCGGTTTAAAGTCTCATCCGAAGGACTTTGGGGGAGAGTGGAGTCGGCACTGATGTTAACTCCAGGGGAAAATATCCCCTTAAACGGGAATCGAACCCGGGTCGTCAGATTGCGAGCGCAATGTTCTAACCACTAGGCTATCCCGTCCGCGCGCGCGTGTGTGTGTTGTGTGTGTGTGTGTGTGTGTGTGTGTGTGTGTGTGTGTGTGTGTGTGTGTGTGTGTGTGTGTGTGTGTGTGTGTGTGTGTTGTTGTGTTGTTGTTGTTGTTGCTTCGATTTACGTCTGTTCCTCAAAGTGATATAGATGATAGAAGAGAGAGAGAGGAGAGAGTGAGAGAGAGAGAGAGAGAGAGAGAATAGAGAGATAGAGAGAGAGAGAGAGAGAGAGAGAGAGAGAGAGAGAGAGAGAGAGAGAGAGAGAAGACAGACAGACAGACAGACAGAGACAGAGAGAGAGACAGAGAGACAGAGAGAGAGAGAGTGTCTGTGGGCGCACGCGTATGTGTGTGTGAGTGTGTGTGTGAGTGCGCGCGCGCGTGTATGCATGTATGTATGTGGTGTGTGTGTGTGTGTGTGTGTGTGTTGTGTGTGTGTGTGTGTGTGTGTGTGTGGTGTGTGTGTGTGCGCGCGAGCGTGTGTATGTGTTCATGGCACGCGTGCGTGCGTATGTGAACGTGCACGCAACTTAACCTCCAACAAAGTTTCATTTGACATTTTGTGAACTGAAGTTGTGTTTTAATTTCTTTCTTTTTTTAATTTGATGTCTTTTAAGCCCACAGAAAATATCAAAGCCACTTGCACTCACTCGGAGAATCGATAGCAAATGAAATGAAATAATAAATAAACACAAACAAACACAGAAACTGAACTTCTTGCAAGAACTTCATGCTCTTGGTAATCTAGTTCCGTGTTCAACATGTTTGTTTTGTTTTGTTCTTCAAAGATTGATTTCTCCTTCGGAAGAACATCTTCATTTCATTTTCAGAATTCCTTTTTCCTGTTCTTCTTTTCAACATCGTTTTTTTCTTCTTCTTTTCACTATTACTTCGAAAGAGAATATTCATTCCACACACGCGTACCCCCAAATCTGTTTATTGAAAAGTTCAAATCATTCTCATAACAATTCAGTTTTTAAATCATGAAACATATTTTTGTATTGTCAGTTGTATTCTTTCCTCCAACTGTAAACATGAACTTTGTGTGGTGCTTTTTTTTTTTTGGGGGGGGGGGGTATTTTTGGTTCGGGACACACTGTAGTGCCAGATTATCGTCAGAAAGATGGAAATAATCTAAATTTGTTGATTACAAAGAAATAAACTAACCGCGCAGATTTTTTTTCTTGGGGGGGGGGGGGGGGGGGGGGGGGGGGTTAATGAAAAGACCTGACATATTATTGTCAGATAGATGAAAATAATCTAGATATATTGAGATGTAATAATAATGATGATAATAATAATAATAATAATATTAATAATAATAAAAAGAAAATGAAGAGCAGGCGGGGGAGGATAGCCTAGTGGCCAGCAACACTCATGATCTGACGGCCCAGGTTCCAGCCACCACCGATAGTATAGTATAGTACAGTACAGTATAGTATAGCATAGACTAGGATAGTATAGTATAGCATAGTATAGGACAGTAAAGGATAGTATAGTATTGTATAGGATAGGATTGAACAGTATAGTATAGGATAGTATAGTATAGCATAGTATAGTATAGCACAGTATAGGATAGAACAGTATAGTATAGCAAAGTATAGTATAGCATAGAACAGTATAGTATAGTATAGCATAGTATAGTATATAGTAAAGTATAGGGATATGTAGTATAAATATAATAATATATAATTAATAATAATAATAATAATATATAATATAATGTATGGAATTTATATAGCGCTGAATCTTGTAAAGCAACAAATCAAAGCGCTCAGATGATTTTTTTAATAGATCTTTTTTAATATGCGTGTGTATGCGGTTTTAAAAATTTTGTCATCTGTTCCCACCGGCACACAATGGCCTACTCTTTCGAGCAGCGGAACAGGATTTAACGTGTGCGCAAGATGTTCTGCATGCGTTCGCACACGGGGCCTCGGTTTATAGTCTCATCCGAAGGACAGTATAGTATAGGATAGTATAGCATAGTATAGTATAGCACAGCATAGCATAGCATAGTATAGCATAGCATAGGATAGTATAGTATAGCATAGCATAGTATAGCATAATATAGCATAGTATAGCACAGTATAGCATAGCATAGTATAGCATAGCATAGTATAGAATAGCATAGTTTAGCATAGGATAGTATAGTATAGCATAGCTTAGCATAGCATAGTATAGCATAGCATAGTATAGCATAGCATAGTATAGCATAGTATAGAATAGCATAGTTTAGCATAGGATAGTATAGTATAGCATAGCTTAGTATAGCATAGCATAGTATAGTATAGCATAGCATAGTATAGCATAGCTTAGCATAGTATAGAATAGTATAGCATAGCATAGCATAGCATAGCATAGCATAGCATAGCATAGCATAGCTTAGCATGGCATGGTATGGTGTAATATGGTATGGTATGGTATGGTATAATATGGTATGGTATGGTATGGTATGGTATGGTATGGTATAGTATAGTATTGTATTGTATTGTATACCACTTTTAAGTCACGGCAGATTTCTCTGCGTGAAATTCAGGCTGCTCTCCCCTGGGAGGAGAGCGCTTCGCCACAAGAGCAGCGCCACCCATTATTTTCTTTTCTTTTCCTGTCTGTATATGTATTTGGTTTCCCATCAGAGTAGCTTTTTAAACAGATTTTGCCAGGGACAACTCTCTTGCTGCCGTAGGTTCTTTTACGTACACTTAATGAATATTACACAACGGGACCTCAGTTTATCGTCTCATACGAAAGACTAACACCCAGACCACCACCACACACGGTCTAGTGGATGGGGGGAAAGTTTCGGGTACAAACGGGGGATCAAACCACCGCACACTTGGAAACCTGGACTTTTCGCTTTCTAGGCAAGTGCATTATAACCTCTAGACCACCGATCCGCCTTATATTCTTCTTTATTCTTTTATTTCGAGGATAATGGAATAAGCCCCATGTGCTTTTTTTTTTTTTACATGCTAGTCCCCATGTATATGCAGTTTTGTAGATTTTGTCATCCGTTCCCACCGGCACACAATGGCCTACTCTTCCGAAAAGTGGAAAAAGGTTTTAACGTGTGCGCAAGATGTTCTACGTGAGTTCGCACACGGGGCCTCTCGATTTATAGTCTCATCCGAAGCATCGATGCATTTATAGCAGTTTGGCCCATAATCGTCGTCTGAGGATTGCGGCCAGGCTGTTTCAAGAGCATCCTATCAATTAGCGTGTTAGAGGCAGAGGGCCGAGAGATGCATGGCTGTCTGGTGGTCCTGGTCATTCTGCTCCCTCTCGTCCACTTTTGTCCAGCAAGCGGTCAGTTTGTGTCCACTGGGCGGGTACCAATCAGTAGTGGACATGCCATTAGTCCAATGTCTGTTTGTCAGTCTGTCTTTCACTCTCTTGTGAGGGTAAGGTATGCTTCTCTCTGTATGAATGTCACATGCACTACTCTCTGTTCCTTGTTTTCTTGTGTGTGTGTGTGTGTGTGTGTGTGTGTGTGTGTGTGTGTGTGTGTGTGTGTTGTGTGTGTGTGTGTGTTGTGTTGTGTTGTGTTGTGTTGTGTTGTGTTGTGTTGTGTTGTGTGTGTTGTGTTTTGTGTTGTGTTGTGTGTTGTGTTGTGTTGTTCTCTCTCTCTCTCTCTCTCTCTCTCTCTCTCTCTCCTCTCTCTCTCTCTCTCTCTCTCTCTCGTATCATATCAATTAGCAGAGGGCTGAGAGATGCATGGCTGTCTGGTTGTCTTGGTCATTCTGCTCCCTCTCGTCCACTTTTGTTCAGCAAGCGGTCAGTTTGTGTCCACTGAGCGGGAATCAATCAGTAGTGGTCATGTCATTAGCCAATGTCTGTATGTCATTGCTGTTGCTTTTCCATAACAGTACAATAAATTTGTTGACGTTTCTTTCTGTTCACCAAATTGATACTATTTACATGGTTTATTCTCCTTTATAGTATGGAGGTTTATGTTTTGGTGTTTTTTTGGTTTGGTTTGGGTTTGTAGGGGTTTTTTTGGAGGGGGGATTGTTCGGTTGTCCCCTCTCCCCTTGTTGTTGATGCTTTTATTTTGCTCTTGGTTTCTTTGTTATGTTTTTTGTTGTTTCTGTGTTGTTGTTTTTTGGTTTTGCTCCGTTGTTCCTTCTTTATTATTTGTTGTTGCTTTTTTTTTTCTCTTAATCCTCGGTGATTTTTGTGGGGTGGGGGGGGGGGGGGGTGTAGATATTTTACTTCCAGTTTACTGTGTGATTGTATTGGTATGGGCCTTATTATATTTTATCATCATATATATCCCTAAGGGCGGGGACTGGATGTAAAAAAGCACATGGGTGCTTATTCATTATCCTCGAAATAAAAGAATTTGTCATTGTCATTCTCTCTCTCTCTCTCTCTCTCTCTCTCTCTCTCTCTCTCTCTCTCTCTCTCTCTCTCTCTTCTCCTGCTTTCCTTAAATATACGAGCAACTCTCTGTGTGTGTGTGTGTGTGTGTGTGTGTGTGTGTGTGTTGTGTGTGTGTGTGTTGTGTGTGTGTGTGTGTGGTGTGTGTGCGTGCGTGTGCGCGGTGTGTATATGTGTACTAGTGCGCGCAGGTGCATATATATATATATAGAGAGAGAGATATGTGTTGTGTGTGTGTGTGTGTGTGTGTGTGTGTGTGTGTGTGTGTGTGGTGTGTGTGTGATGGTGGGAGAGAGAGGAGAGAGGAGAGAGAGAGAGAGAGAGAGAGAGAGAGAGAGAGAGAGAGAGAGAGAGAGAGAGAACTCGAACATTTTAATGAGGGTAATTGGATAAGACAGAGGCCTCAGAGAGAGGTAGAGAGAGAGAGAGAGAGAGAAGAGAGAGAGAGAGAGAGAGAGAGAGAGAGAGAGAGAGAGAGAGAGAGAGAGACAAGAGAGAGAGAGAGAGAGAGAGAGAGAGAGAGAGAGAGAGAGAGAGACCTAAAAGAGAGACGAGACAGACAGACAGACAGACAGACAGACAGACAGACAGAGACAAAGTGATAGAGAAAGAGAATACCATTCAGTTGCTTTAGGTGCCAGATCTCTTTTACTTCTTGTCCGATAATACAAACCGCATAAAACAACACAGCAAGTACACATCCCCTTCACACACACACACACCACACACACACACACACACACACACACACACACACACACACACACACACACACACTCACACACACATAGACACGGTAAACACAATGGATAAATTCCACCTAGCAATCACACCTGCCGGTTTGGACATTTTAATGTGCTCTATGTCTATTTCGGGGACGGGATAGCTCAGTGGTCACAGCACTCGCTTTCCCCCAGCTAAGGTTAAGCAGCATCGAGCGTGGTTATCAAGTGGATGGGTGACCGTTTGCGCGCCTTGGCTTCAGTACAGTTCCCCCAGCTGTAAGTGGGTATCTGCCCTCTTTAGGGTCAGGGAAGGTAAAGCAGCGAGGGAGAGGAGATGGGCGCCGCCCTCAATATGCTGGCCCCTTGAGAAGCTGAGGTCTCCGACGCCTCACTCCCCTACGACCACATAGGTTATGGGACACCTTTACCTTTTTATGTCTATTTCGTTCCTTCACTGACTTATCTATACATTCATTCAGTTTATTCATTCATCCTTTCTTTTCCTCCTCCTCCTCTTCTTGTTCTTGTTCTTCTTCTTCTTCTTCAAATTCTTCTTCTTCAGTCGTGTGAGCAGACGACGTTTATGTCCTCAGGTAATTCAGAGGCAATGTACCGTTTCATGATCAGTTCAAAGCCACCACCCCACCTTAAACCGGATCTATAATAATACCAGTAGGAGTGAGGCATGGTTTTGGAATATTTGCGGCTGATAATAATTACGTTCAATCCCCCTAAACTCAGAGTAAGTGTGACGTCTGTGGTGTCCTTCAATGGATTCCTTGTCGCTAAGTGGATTTGGATTATTATTTCTTTTCTTTACGTTTACTTGAAACTAGTAGTTGTGATTATTAAGAACAGTCCCTTCTCGCGGCAAGAGTCGGATAAAAAAAAGTATATCAATACTTATCTCTAACCCTTGGAAATGAAGACATCAATCAATCAATCAATCAATCAATCAATCAATCAACCAACCAACCAATCAATCAATCAATAATAATAAAATAATAATAATACATGAAATTTATATAGCGCCATATCTTGAAAAAAACACCCAAATCATAGCGCTTTCGTTCATCCCACTCATTCACATACAGCCAGTTACAATCAATAGTTTTTACAAATTCAAATGTTTACATTCACACGCACACACATAAAGGTTATACAATTCGGCAGTGTGGTGGGGTTTGTCTGTTGAGGGCAGGGACACAAATGAGGTGGAACAAGAGAGGAGAATCTTAGGTTTGAAATAAATGAGTCTTGAGGCCGGATTTAAAAGCTTCATAAGAAGGCTTTTGGCGGAGGGAGAGAGGGAGGTCATTCCAGATCGATGGACCAGAAACAGAGAAAGAGCGACGGCCAACGGTGGACTGGTTGAATCTAGGTGTTCTTAAGCACAAGGTATCTGCAGCAGAGCGTAGGGAACGAGAAGGAGTGTACAGATGAAGACATCCACAGAGGTAGGAAGGTGCTGTTTTGTGGAGGCATTTGCAACAGAGGGTACTGATCTTATAGTTTACTCTCTGTGGCACAGGCAGCCAGTGGAGAGATAGCAAGAGAGGAGTAATGTGCTCAGATTTTTTCTTTCTGAGGACTAGTCGAGCTGCAGAGTTTTGTATACGTTGAAGGGAGTGGATAGATGAAGCTGGGAGACCGGCCAGAAGAGAATTGCAATAGTCCAGTCGTGAGAGAATGAGGGATGTGACTAGTTTGTATGTTGCATCAGTGGACAGGTACTTTCGAACTGCACTGATGCGCCGTAATTGATAGTAGCACGACTGCCAAGTTTGGGTGATGAACTTTTGCATGGAGAGTGTGTTGTCGATAATGACCCCTAGATATTTCACAGCAGTGGCTAGAGGGACAGACGTATTGCCGAATTCTATTGAAGCTGTTGTGATGGAAGAGAGTTTGTGTTTGGTCCCTACAAGCATGGCTTCGGTTTTATCTGCATTTAACTGTAGCTTGTTCTGTATCATCCAATTTTGGATATCTTGAAGGCAGTAGGACATATCAATCAAGAGAGAAGGCAAATTTTCAGGTGTATCACTGCTAAGAATCTGAGAGTCATCTGCATAAAAGTGATGGTTGATCTGATGACGATTTATTATATGTGAAAGAGGAGCAGTGTAGAGAGTGAAAAGAACAGGGCCGAGAACTGATCCCTGTGGGACTCCACATTCCAGTTTGGTAGGTGTTGATTGAATCTTGTTTACTGCAACTGTGTGGAATCGGCCTGTAAGGTATGAACTAAACCAGATGAGGGCTGTGCCTTTAATACCGAACGTATTTTGGAGACGGGAGACGGGAGAGAAGAATTGAGTGGTCTATAGTGTCGAAGGCTGCAGATAGGTCGAGAAGAGTGAGAAGGGAGATTTTTCCTGAGTCAGCCGCGTGTAGAAGCGTGTTTAGGGTGTGGACAAGGGTGGTTTCGGTGCTGTGGTTGACGCGATAGGCAGACTGAAAATCAATCAATCAATGAAGATGCTCAACAGCGCAAACCTCGTCAAAAATAATTTATATATATATAATATATTTATTTTTTTATAAAATCTGCTTTAGCACATTGTTGTCTATCACCGCACATGAAAACACGACCAAAAGTAATGACACACTAAAAAGATATCACATAAATTAAACAAAAATTTAGGAGAGATTACGAACGCAGAATGAGTAGACTACTCCCGAACTTTTCTCGGGAAAATTTGCTGTTTTACCGATCGGATCGATTGGCAGGCTCCAAAGACGATATGAATTGTCAGATTTGGAATCGTTTGTCTCGTGATTTGCAGTCTGGGCATTGGCAGCCCCCCAGCTGGTGAAGGAAAGGAGAAGGTTTTATTACTTTTTTCCACAGGGAATTTCCATACCCAGAAAAGAGTTAATATCTCCGCTGAGCCTGTTCACATTACGACAATAACAACATTATATTACCACACAACAGACGTCCACATCACCACGCAAACAGCAGACGTCCACATTACCACACAAACAACAGACGTCCATATTATCACACAACAGACGTCCATATTATCACACACAACAGACGTCCATATTACCCCACACAACAGACGTCCACATTATCACACAACAGACGTCCACATTACCACACAACAGCCGTCCATATTTATCACACAACAGACGTCCACATTATGACACAACAGACGTCCACATTATTACGCAACAGACGTCCACATTACCGCACAAACAACAGACGTCCACATTATTACGCAACAGACGTCCACATTACCACACAACAGACGTCCATATTTATCACACAACAGACGTCCACTTTACCCCACAACAGACGTCCACATTACCACACAAACAACAGACGTCCACATAACCACACAAACAACAGACGTCCACATAACCACACAAACAACAGACGTCCACATAACCACACAAACAACAGACGTCCACATAACCACACAAACAACAGACGTCCACATTACCCCCACACAACAGACGTCCACATTACCACACAACAGACGTCCACATTACCACACAAACGACAGACGTCCACATTACCACACAACAGACGTCCACATTACCACACAAACGACAGACGTCCACATTACCACACAACAGACGTCCACATTACCACACAACAGACGTCCACATAACCACACAAACGACAGACGTCCACATTACCACACAACAGACGTCCACATTACCACACAACAGACGTCCACATTACCGCACAAGACGTCCACATTACCACACAACAGACGTCCACATAACCACACAAACAACAGACGTCCACATAACCACACAAACAACAGACGTCCACATTACCACCACACAACAGACGTCCACATTACCGCACAAACACAGACGTCCACAAACCAACAAAAAAAACGTCCACAAAACCCACAAAAACAACAGACGTCCACAAAACCAACAAACACACGCCCACATTACCACCCACAACAAGTCCACTTCCCGCACAAGACGTCCACTTACCACACAACGACGTCCACAATACCCCACAACAACCCCCCAAATTACCGCAAAAACAACAGACGTCCATTTTCCACCAAACAACTCCACTTACCCCACACAACAGACGTCCAATTACCGCACAAGAGTCCACTTTTAACCACACAAAACAACGTCC
>CM054145.1:32601361-32606361 GCA_028751875.1 Rapana venosa | reverse complement strand
TTAAGATATTTTTTTTTTGTGTCTAGCAAAGCTGTTCAGTTTGTTGACATGATATAGATTCATATAAAAATAACGACATCACCAGTCGGTAAACTCCTGTAAGTTGATGTTCATGTTGTTATTTTTGCTTCCATTCTTTTTTGTTGATTTCGTTGCTCGGCTACAGCTCCCAGGTTCACTAAATGGTGAGATTTTGCCTATAAGACCGTTTTCGCCCGACATGGAAGTAGTTGCATTCGGGAAATTTCGGGGATGTATACTAGAAAAAAGGGGTGGCGCTGCTCTTGTGGCGACGTGCTCTCCCCGGGGAGAGCAGCCCGAATTTCACGCAGAGAAATCTCGTGACTTAAAGTGGTATAAATAAATAAATAAATAAATAAATAGATATATTCGTGTTTCCGTAACCCACCGAACGCTGGTATGAATTACAGGATATTTAACGTGCATTTTTGATCTTCTGCATGTGTATATACACGAGGGAATTAAGGCACTGGCAGGTCTGCATTTGAAATTGAACTTTTTAAAAAAATCCCCACCCTTAAGTCACCAGACACCGCCAAGTTCGAACCTATAACTTCACGGACCCGCGGGATTGGAGTCAACGGTCTTAACCAATCGGCTAAAGCGTCCGTCTGTTTCACATTTTTGACATCAGTCTGTTTTCACCATCTAAAACCACCCTGGTGAAAAAGACATCAGGACAAAAGACTCATTCACTCATTTCAGACATCAAAAACGCCGAAGAAAAATGAATCACATCAACACACAGACATCACGCTTCGAACCCCAAAGCCAGCCAGTATATACAGCTTCCTTCTGCTCTTACGAGGATATAGATCTATCTATCTATACTCTTCAGTATAGCCTAGCAGGCCGGGTTGCCCCTGTATAAAAAAAAAAGATAGCTGATTCAATTAGCCAAAGCATCAACAAACAGCTTCACATCAAAAAAGGTAGACTTCATCGCTTACCGATAGGTAATTCAGTTAGTCCCGAAAGACGTGAACCGGATGGAGAGGCTTGATACTCTCAGAATAACCGCTTTGTTACAACCTCCCTCCCCCTCCTCTCTCTCTTCTCCCCCCCCCCCCCCCCCCCCCTACTGCCTTTCTCTATTGATTTCATGATCAGTGATAGATTTTTTTCATTGTTTGAAGTTCTTTTTTTTTTCGATCCTCAGCTAGAGCTTTGAGGTTCACTAATGATGAGACTTTGCGACGGGACCAGATTTTTTACCCATCATAAAGGTAGCCGCATTCCGACTCTGGGAACATCATGTGAATGCAAATTTCACTTTATGTTGGTTTAAGCCCCAGTCACCAGGAAGGCAATAATTATCAGCGCTGTCAACTCATTCACTTTCAGTGACTCCAACAGCATTTCATTCACTTCAAGTTCAAAACTAACAACCTCCTTAATCCCTTCAAATATCCAACACCCTCAAAAAGAGAAGGAAAAAAGTCACATTGCAAAATTAAATGTGAAAAAAGTTCTGTTTAATAATACCAAACGAAGTAAAATCCAGAGAGAGAGAGAGAGAGAGAGAGAGAGAGAGAGAGAGAGAGAGAGAGAGAGAAGAGAGAGAGAGAGAGAGAGAGAGAGAGAGCGAGAGAGAGAGAGGGAGAGAGAGACAGACGGAGAGACAGAGATACAGACAGACACACACACACACCACACACTCATACACACACACACAACACACACACACACACACACACACACACACACACACACACACACACACACACACACACACGCACACACCAAATCAGAAAAAAAGGAATGGATAAGAAAAAACACCATAGAGGGAAGCTTCAAACCTCCAAAGTAACCACCACCACCACCACCACAGCCACCCACCACCACCACCACCACCACACCGCATCTTCCTTTCAATCTTTACAAGGATACACCTCCTATCCTCAGTATTTAACAGGCCTGGCTGCTCTGTTTAACAAAAACAAAAGACAAATAGAGAGAAAAAAAGACTGATTCAATTAGCCAGGGCATCAACAGCTTCTTCGCATCAAAAAGGCAAGCCTTCAAGACCCATCAATAATTCAATTAGTTTCTGAAAGACACGTGACCAATTATAGATGAAGGTCAGCAGAAGAACCGCTTCGTTATATCCCTTGCCCCCCCCCCCCCCCCTCCCACCCCCCACCCACACCCCCCCTCCCCAGTCCGCCACCATCCACCCTCTCTCTCCCTCCCCACAGGCCTTTCTGTCTCTGTGGATGTCAGTCATTATTATCACTGTAGTTTTGTACTCGATCGATTTTTATATGAAATAATGATAATCTCTTTTTTGTTTTAACAAGCAAACTCACCTAAACGAAACTAATCTCCGAATTCGGAATGCGGCTACCTTAATTGGTGGGCAAAAAAACCCGCTGCAGTCCCATACGTAAGAACTTTATGGCTGGTTGACCTCGGGGCTCTAGTCGAGGAACGAAACAACAACAACAAAACCTGAACTTAGCTAAATTAGACTTAACTAAACTACGCTGTGACCCCATTTTGAGCATCGACATAATTATTTATATACTAAAAGGAAACTTATCTAAACTGAAAACAAAAACAAAACAACAACAACAAACCAAAAACAAACAAACAACAAAAAACCTCAACAAAACCAGCACCAACCAACAACAACAACAGAAGAGAAACCACAGCAAAACAAAACAACAACACCCCCCTCCCTCGCTCCCCCTCCTCTTTCTCTCTCTCTCTCCACACACACACACACACACACACACACACACACACACACACACACACACACACACACACACACACACACACACACACACTAATACCGCCTTGAGTGAACAGACGTTAAATTAAAGAAAGACACCACACACACACACACACACCACACACACACACACACACACACAGAGGTGTCTAGCTCTGAAAATGTACCATTTGAAAATAAAAGTTTGACTTTGACTTTGACTTTGACACACATCAGCTCTCTCCCTCATTTCAGCAGTTCACATTTTGGGATTCGTAAGAAATGACCGGTGTGGGTTTTTTAGATGGACCTATCATCATGAGGGAGAGGAGATGGGCGCCGCCCTCAATATGCTGGCCCTAGAGAAGTGAGGTCTCTGACGCCTCGCTCCCCTACGACCTTATAGGTTATGGGACTCCTTTACCTTTACCTTTTTATCATCATAATCTTAAAAGCTACTATGGGAGAAAGAGTTGGGTCCTGTGCTTCCATTCCCTCACAGCTGTCACCAGGATTAGAGGGAACATAGCACAAAAAAAAAGAAGAAAAAAAGGAAGGATATTGAAGCTGTATCTGTAAAACACCGTCAAATGCAATAATAACTGAAGTGCTACGTGAAGTGAACGCGATGAATCGAGGCCACGTGTGCGGAACAAAAAATATTCATGCAAAACATTCATCACGTTCAGACAGACAGACAGACAGAAGGACTCAGGCTACAGGAGAGAGAGAGCAGAAGAATGGAGAGAAGATGAGTGGTACAAGGACAGGATTAGAGGAATGAGAAAGAGAGAGAGAGAACGAGAGACTAGAGAGGATTATGAGAGCAGATTGAAGAACAGACAGAAGACAACACTACACTAAGCACAGAGTGAGGGACGAGAGGAGAAAAAATAGCAGAGAGATGAGAAGAGAAGAAGAAGAAGAGAGAGAGAGAGAGAGAGAGAGAGAGAGAGAGAGAGAGAGAGAGACGAGAAGAGAGACGAGAGACAGAAGACGAGAGACAAGAGTTGAGAGACGAGGTAGACAGATGACAGACGACAGACAGACACGCACACCACACAACACGCACAGAGTGAGAGAGAGAGAGACAGAAGAGGGGACTGAGAGACAGAGGCAGAGAAGACAGACAGACGCACACACAAAACAGGACAGAGGACAGAGTGAGAGACAGACAGACAGAAACAAGAGAGATGAGAAGACAGAGGACAAAACAGACAGACAGACAGACACGACACACACAACACACAGACAACAACATCAAACACACTAGGAACAGCGTGACAGACACGAAAATTACAGCAACCCCACACAGTCACACACAGACACACAGACCATAAAACAAGCAACAAACACACACACACACACAACACACACACACACAACACACAGACAGCTACAGACACAATAAAGCATACACCCCACATCACACACACACACACCAACACAACAACACACTCACACACACACACACACACACACACTCACACACACACACACACACACACAGAATACATTTTTACTTGTTTTTTTGTTTTCGTTTTTTCCTCCCCAACACTTACTGCTGCAACGTACCTTTTCAGCGCAGACACTCGTGGTGTTCCATTGGGCGCCAACAGGCCACTGGTTGGACGTTTATTGCTGTTACGCCGAGTCGCCAACGCGCTCAGGTTAGCCAATGACGCTCCGATTTCCTGTGTGAGGCTGCCCCGCCGCGACGTCATTTTGAATATGACGTAATGACTTAGACTCAGGGTGGCAGCGATTTTTAAAAAAAAAGATGACGTTTTTGCCACTGAGTGAGTACCAAGCTCTTGTTGTTATTGTTTATTATACTGTATCTGAAGGAGCATTATTATTATTATTATTATTATTATGAATACGTACACGTGGTTCCAAAATTCACAAGAATCAGCTGAATCAATTACGTTTCTGTTCCTGTTGGTGTTGGTGTTGTAAATGCTCCATACGTTTTTGGGTTTTGTCGACTTTTTAAAAAAAAATGTTGACACAAATGTTGACGCAACGGACGTAAATTGTTGATGTAACAGACGTAAATTGTTGACGTAATATATGTAACTTGTTGACGTAATAGACGTAAATTGTTGACGTAATAGACGTAAATGTTGGACGTAAACGGCACTGCTGCTCTTGTCTTTTCTCCTGATCTTTTTTATATGAAGAAAAAAAGTTTATTGTGGGGACACACACACACACACGCACGCACACACACACGCACGCACGCACGCAACACACACGCACG
>CM054145.1:32593861-32596361 GCA_028751875.1 Rapana venosa | reverse complement strand
TTTTCCTATTCCAACTATTTTTGTTTGTTTTTATGTGTTTATTCTACAAATTGATATGTTTCTTAGTGTTGTTTTCCTTTTTTCTTACATTAGCAAAGATTGCAATTGATGAAAATGTTTGTTATGGGTTTACATTCTGCAGCTCAGCAGCCGTTATGTTCATGTTAATCTTCCTTGTTTAATTGAGCACACCATAAGCTACAAGCTTGTTGTTGCTATGATTCCAAAATGCTGTTTGTTTTCAATGCTTATACCCATTTCTGAATAAAGACTATTTAAACCAACAAAAAAGGGAGGTCCGCGAGCTTACTCGACTCCACTGACTCATGGAGACGAGTGTCAAACTCCTAAGTTGCTGAAGTTAAACTCCCCGGGTTTTGAGAATGGCAACCTGGCTTGTACCATGCACGAAGCTATTAATTTGTTGATGGTGTTGCTACTCCTTCATCCAGACACGATTCACGTTATTGTCACGATTTCTTTATCAGAGTTGATTTGTTGGCTACCACAGTTAGTATTACTAATCCCATACACGTACCCAGACTACTCATTCTCCAGACACTGCCGTGCTTCTGTTCCGTTAGAATCACAGAACCCAGCGATATGCGCTGGGACCGACTTGTCAGGCGCTTAACGGCAGCGCAACGCATGCTTGCTCATATGACAGACACCAGAAGAAGAAGAAGAAGAAGAAGAAGAAGAAGACGATGATGATGAAGAAGCAGAAGAAGAATGCGAAGGAAAAATGAGAGAAGAAGAAGAAGAATGCAAGAGAAAAGAAGAATGCAAAGAAGAATGCAAAGAAGAAGAAAGAATGCAAAGAAGAAGAATGCAAAGAAAGAAGAATGCAAAGAAGAAGAATGAAGAAGAAGAAGAAGAAGAAGAAGAAAAGAAGAAGAAGAAGAAAAGAAAAGAAGAAGAAGAAGAAGAAAAAAAAGAACAACAACAACAACAACAAGAAGAACAAGAAGAAGAACAAGAAGAAGAACAAGAAGAAGAACAAGAAGAAGAAGAATGCAAAGAAGAATGCAAAGAAAGAAGAAGAAGAAGAAGAAGAATGTAAAGAAGAAGAATGCCAAAAGAAGAAGAAGAAGAATGCAAAGAAGAAGAATGCAAAGAAGAAGAAGAAGAATGCAAAGAAGAATGCAAAGAAGAAGAAGAAGAAGAAGAAGAAGAAGAACAACAACAACAACAACAACAACAACCCATTTCGTTCTTCGATTTACCCCCACTTCATACATGCTGGCACCTGTTGACAACTCTCCATACTCCTGACCTAGACATGACGATGAGTGAAGGATCGCTCCCATGCCACTGCTCTGTCTGTCTGTCTGTCTGTCTGTCCAAACATTGCCCTGCTAACAACCCTTCAATTGACACTTATCAATCAATCATCAGGTATACATCGCGTTATTATTCTCAATGTCATTTTTTTCTGGCTTAAAAAACACCTGTTTGGGTCAGAACGGGTGAATGATGCGTGATTAGGCTTACCTACCAAAGTTAACACTACTTTTTCACTTTTTAAAAAATAGTATAACATTCTCTATGGGGATGGAATAGCTCAGTGGTCAGAGCACTCGCTTTCTCCCCAACTAAGGTTAAGCAGCATCGAGGGTGGTTACCAGTTGGACGGGTGACCGTTTACGCGCCTTGGCTTCAGTATAGTTCCCCATTTCACCCAGCTGTAAATGGGTACCTGCCTCTTTAGGGCCAGGGAAGGTAAAGCAGCGAGGGAGAGGAGATGGGCGCCGCCCTCAATATGCTGGCTCCTAGAGAAGTTGAGGTCTCTGACGCCTCGCTCCCCTACGACCACATAGGTTATGGGAACACCTTTACCTTTTTTACTCTATATGACAGGCGCACAACTCTTGAGACCGATTCTGAATCTGATACGATAGAACACTAGTTCTTTTTGTTCCGTCTTCTCTCCCTCTCCCACCCACCAAATCCGAAGAGAGAGAGAGAGAGAGAGAGAAGAGAGAGAGAGAGAGAGAGAGAGAGAGAGAGAGAGAGAGAGAGAGAAGAGAGAGAGAAGAGAAGAGAACAAGAGAGAGAAGAGAGAGAGAGAGAGAGAGAGAGAGAAGAGAGACAGAGACAGAGACAGAGAGACAGACTGAGACAGACAGAAACAAGAGACAAGAGAGATACAGAGACATGGAGAGAGAGAGAGAGAGAGAGAGAGAGAGAGAGAGAGAGAGAGAGAGAGGGAGGGAGAGGAGGAGGAGGGAGGGGAGGGAGGGAGAGAGAGAGAGAGAAAGAGATCAAATCAAATCACAATTTGTTTTTTCGAGGATAATGAATAAACACTCATGTGCTTTTTTTTCTTTTACACCCAGTCCTCGCCTTCAGGGATACACACCATGATAATAAAATAAACCCAACACCCATACACTCACACAGAAAAGCAAAACGAAACAAAACGAGAGAACAAAAAGAAGAGAGGAGAGAGAGAGAGAGAGAGAGAGAGAGAAGAGAGAGAGAGAGAGAGAGAGAGAGA
>CM054145.1:32581361-32586361 GCA_028751875.1 Rapana venosa | reverse complement strand
ACACACACATTCACACACCACACACACACCAACACACACACACCACACACACACACACACACACACACACACACACACATACACAGAGA
Source organism: Rapana venosa (assembly GCA_028751875.1). NCBI lineage: Eukaryota > Metazoa > Mollusca > Gastropoda > Neogastropoda > Muricidae > Rapana > Rapana venosa. Next base: position 32,586,272 of record CM054145.1, on the reverse strand, counting down.
CCACATACACACACATTCACACACACATACATCACACATACAGAACCACACACACACACACACACACACACACACACACACACACACAAACACAACACATTCACACACACACCACACACACACTTATACACACAGAGACCACACACACACACACAAACACATCACACACATACACACACGAGCCACAAACACACACACCACACACACCACACATCTATCTATTCAGCACAAACAATGGAATGCGAGTGATTACGCCATGCTATCCTTCCTTCCCTTCATCTTCCGCAAGGAAGATATAAACCTATCAGCTACCATGTACTTGCATGCATGCATGTGATGCACACACACTACACACACGCGTTGCGCGCACGCACACACACACACTTAGACTTCAGCGCATGTGGCACTACATTCACACATATGTGTCACATACATTTACCACACTTTAAACTTTATAACACACACACAGACACAACGCTCACACACATACACACTCATTCCAAACACACATGCGGTGTGCACGCTATTTCAGTACACGTGTTGCCCACATGCATTTACGACATTCGTTTGAGGTAGTCGTTTGGGTCCTAGTTAAGGTAGTGTCAAACTGAGCGCGCGCGCGCGCACACCACACACACACATAGAACATCCCCCTCCCCAACACAGATACACACACGAGAGGCAACACAAAACACGTTCAAAACACAGAGAACACCCCCTCTCCCAACACACAATAACACTGATACACGCACACTTAGTGAAGACAATAGCCATCCGTTTGTGTAGGCTGAAAACAGTGGCCTGTATAAGGGGATTATGTCCATGAACTAGTTTTTCCTTTCCTTTCATGTCTGGCAAAGAGAAAGACATTATAAACGAGCGACAGAAGAGGTACGTGTACACGAACACACGCCCATGCATACACACAGGATGCCTGTAAGCCCATAAACACTCACATGCATGCATGCATGCACGCACGCACGCACACATGCATGCACGCACACACACATGCATGCACGCAACCATGCAGACACCCACCCATCCCTCACACATACTCTATCATTGCACCAACAAATCAGTCCACCATACACAGACTCTCTCTCTTTCTCCCCTCTTATACGCGGCACACGCACGCACGCGGCACACACTCATACACACACACACGCACACACACACACCACACAACACAACACACACATTATATCTACAACGAAGTTTTTCTCTGATCTACTGAGTCCAAATATGTCTAGAAAAGAAGACACGGAGAACATAAAAACATCCTCGAACATACCGCCCAAATTCGACCCCCCCTCCCCCACTCCCACTCCAACATATGTATACCACGGAGGCAGCATTAGACATTTCTGAGAAAGATTACAAGCGGTGTGTGTGGTGTGAGTGTGTGTGTGTGTGGTGTGTGTGTGTGTGTGTGTGTGTGTGAGTGTGAGTGTGTGTGATGTGTGTGTGTGTGTGTATGTGTGTGAGTGTGTGTGTGTGTGTGAGTATGTGTGTGCGCGCGCGCGCGTGTGTGTGTGTATTACTCTGTGTGTGTGTGTGTGTGTGTGTGTTTCAGAGATAGATATATACTACTAATAATAAGAAGAATAAGAATAATAAATGGAACTTATATAGCGCTGTATCTTGCACAGACAAATCAAAGCGCTTGCACTCAACTCATTCTTACACAGTCATGCAACCAATAGCAAGTAATAGTTCTAACAAGTCCAAATGCGTACACACACACACACACACACACACACACACACACACACACACACACACACACACACACACACACAGATAGATAGTTAGATAGACAGACAGAGAGAGACAGAGAGACAGAGAGAGACAGAGAGAGAGAGAGAGAGAGAGAGAGAGAGAGAGAGAGAGAAGAGAGAGAGAGAGAGAGAGAGAGAGAGAGAGAGAGAGAGAGAGAGAGAGCTGCGAATAGCACAGATTTCTGGATACGACGGGGAGACAAATCTACCAAAGAAAGTTACAGAAATTTTAAAAAACCAACGCAAAATAAAATAAAAACAAAACAAAACAAATAAACCGTACATGTATATCAAACACCACCCCCCCAAAAAAAAACAACTCGAGCGAAAACCAACCAACCAATCAACCAACAACCAAACAGACACCAGCCGCCATGGCGCAGTGGTTAGCGCCTTGGGTTACGGACTGGAAGGTCGCAGGTTCGAATCCCATAAGAGTCATAGGGATTTTTCGGACTCCGGCCGGCTCCTACCCAGAGTGAGTGTGCTGTGGGCTCAGTGGGAAGACTGGGACCACACAGTCGAGCTTCATCCACTTAACGGATGCGAGTTTGAGAGTGTTGCTCAAATTACCTGACCAACACTGCAGGTGTCTGTATCTCTCGGGCCCGGTTGACGCCGGGATATATTATGATAGTAAGCGTAGAGTACAACCCTGTCAAGTAGTCTCAAAGCATATGCACTTCCACAGCAGCATCATTACGTCATCCTCATTGTCATTGATCATCATGCATTAAAAAAAAAAATTGCCTCTGATTCGGTGGTCCCGAATTCTCTGGTCTCATGGTGGCCTCAGATTCGGTTTGCCCATACACTTCTGTGCCTGTGGTGAGTTTGTGTCAAAGCCTTTGGGGTTGGAGGTTCGCGGGGGGGCGGTCGTTGGAGGGACGTTGTTGTGGTTGCCACCTGGGGTGGGCAACTCACTCAGTCTGGCTCCGCGACTGAGCTAATACTGTCGTTAGTAGGGGGCTTAGTAGGTGGTGTCCTGCGTATGTTAGCTCAGAACAGGCACCACTGAACACCACCAAAGTGACCCAGCAGCAGTGCAGGGCCCCTTTGGCTGGTGGCCCCCCGGCGGCCTGATAGTGATGGGCTCCCTGTGGACTTCCGACCCTGAGGATGAGACATAACAAATCTGGGTGTGGTTGTGGCGGGGAGATTGGAATGAGCGGCGTGGGAACAGTAGGACGGGGGTCGTCAGAAGATGAGGCAGCAAAAAAACAAAACAAAAAAACCCAAAAAAAACCCCAAACAAACAGACAACAAAACCCCACCAAATTCATGTTTGTAGTATGCAAGTGCCTTACACAGTAAAGAACAAAAGCAAGACAAAACAAAGCACACACCCCTAAAAAAACGAAACAAAAAAAAAACCAACAAAAACAACAAACAACAAAAAACCCCAACAACAACAGAGAACTGAAGAAAGAAAATCACAAACAGCAACAAAACAAAAAACAAACACCCCAATCCCTCCTCCCCAAAATGGCAACAACAATAAACAATAGAAAACCTAACAAATTCGAGCAACAATGGCAATATTTAAAGAACGCATTGTTTATGATTGCTTCCCTTTTGTTGTATTTTTCTCCAACCTTTTCTCTCTTTTTCATCTTCGTGATGTCTTCTTTGGTCTCCTTCTTTTCCTTACAATATTGAATTTCTCTCTCTCTCTTTCTCTCTCATTGGTGTTTATTCCTCTCTCTCTCTCTCTCTCTCTCTCTCTCTCTCTCTCTCTCTCGCCATGTCAATGATAGACATCGCGTCGAAGCCCATGTAATACCAGCGCTTGCTGTATGGCCTGTATAGCTTAACAGTCATAAAATTCTCTCTCTCTCTCGCTCTCATCATTCGTGCTTATTCATTATCCTAGGAAATAAAAGAATTTAATTTGATTTGATTTGATTTGATCTCTCTCTCTCTCTCTCTCTCTCTCTCTCTCTCTCTCTCTCTCTCTCTCTCTCTCTCTCTCGCTGTGTGTGTGTGTGTGTGTGTTTGCCTGTCTGTCTGTCTGCTTGCCTCTTCGTCTGTCTCTTAAGTACAGTTTCGTCTACATTCACTCTTTCCTTTTGGCTTTTTGATTGTTGCTCTCTTTTTCACTCTTCAATTTTGTTTCTGTTCCTTTTCCACACAAACTTTGACACAGAACGAAAACAAAAAGCGAAAAGCCTGGAATTTAAAACCAATACCATCTCGGCGTTGGCGACTGGTGAATTAAGGATGGGATTTTTTTTTTACGATCTCCTGTGTCAACTCCAAGTGCAGACCTGCCAGTGCCTTAATTCCATTCGAGCATATACACTTGCAGAAAATCTACTATGCACGTTAAAGATCTGATAAATCATATCAGCGTTCAGTGGGTTACGGAAACACGAACATACCTAGCATGCAACATGTACGGAAAAATGAGCTGCTCTGAAGTCGGAATATGTCAGGCTGAGGCCAGCGGGCAGACCTCCTGCTTTGGTTTTTTATTTGTTTATTTGTTTTTATTCTTTTATATCGAGGATAATGAAATAAGCACTTGTGCGCTTTTTTTTACATCCAGTCCCCATGTGTATGTATGCGGTTTTGTAAATTCTGTCATCTGTTCCCACCGGCACACAATGGCCTACTCTTACGAAATGCGGAACAGGATTTAACGTGCGCGCAAGATGTTCTGCGCGCGTTCGCACACGGGACCTCGGTTTATAGTCTCATCCGAAGGACTTTTGGGGAGAGTGGAGTCTGCACTGCAACATGACAAGCACAGGAGAAGACCAGGCACCGCGCATTCTACCTGATAAAGAGACGCTGAGAAGAGAAGAATAGAAAAAAACAACGCGTCAACAAGTTTTTAAAAGGGCAGTTGCATAAGCCCATTCCACCCATTTGTTTGTTCTCCTTTTAAACCCAAAGCTTCGTCCCTTTATTAACATTCATAAACCGCGCCCGCCACCAGATCTCATGAATATCAATGAGCTCAGAACGACCAGGCTCCGGTGAATCCAAGTCTGTAAAAACGCAAATGATGTCAATAAATGCAGAAGTTTGCAAATACCTGGATTCTGAATTGAAATCTAAAAAGAAAACAAAATGTCCAGGAAAAGAAACGGACAGACAGACTGACAGACTGACTGACAGAGAGGCCAGC
>CM054145.1:32561361-32566361 GCA_028751875.1 Rapana venosa | reverse complement strand
AGCAGCAGCAGCGGGCAGCAGCAGCAGCAGCAGCAGCAGTAGTAGTAGTAGTAGTAGTTGTTGTTTTTGGTGTTTTTTATGTGATGATGATGGTGACGATGATGATGATGATAATGTTGTTGTTGTTGATACTGTTGTTGATGTTGTTGTTGATGATAATGATGATGATGACGACGACGACGATGATGATTATGCTGCTGCTGCTGCTAGCTGTATGTGTTGCTATTTCCAGCCATGCCCACATCGTTACCCCAGTAGAGAGAATGAAACCTGGTGCCTTTCTAAGCACATTTCATGGAATCATGCATATTTTCCACAACATCTTTCGGAAGACTGATGCACTCACGCTCATCTCCTTGCCAGATTATTGCAGGATTTCACAAAGACTTTTAAACTTAAAAAAAAACCTTTAAAAAAACACACCACCCAACCGTTTATATAACTTTCAAGTTGTCGGTAAAGAACATGAGGGCCCTACACCTCCTTTACCGCGTCCCCCCCCCTTCCCCCGATCAAACACACAGACGCGCGCGTGCGTGCACGTACGCACACACATTTACTTGGCTTGATGAAAAAAGCGAATGCATTGCTTATTCAATGTACCGTCTGGGAATAAAAATTTGACTTGACTTCACTTCACACACACACACAAATACACACACACACACACACACACACACACCTTATTTACTCTGTAAGTATCTTAGGTGCAGTTTGGCACCACTTGTGGAGTGCAAAAGATGTTTTATATTTGATTTTCGTGCGTCTTTGTTTGGTCTTTACTTTTAGTTTTTGTTTGCTTTTTAAGTACTATAGTGTTATAGGGTTATAAGTAGAGAATGAGAGAGAGAGAGGAGAGAGAGGAGAGAGAGAGAGAGAAGAGAGGAGGAGAGAGAGACGCAGAGAGAGAGAGAGAGAGAAGAGAGGAGAGAGAGGGGGGGAGAAGAGGAGAGAGAGAGAGAGAGAGAGATCATACGCTCTTTTTGAACTTTAAAAATCCTAATAATGTCCTTATACACTTCACACACACACACACACACACACACACACACACACACACACACACACACACACACACACACAACACACACACACTTTTTTTTCCAACGCAGATCTTGACGTAAACCACGTGGAATCTTTATAATTTTAGAATTCAAGTAGCAGACGACAAAAATAGACAGCTAATAATTATGAGCAGCTTGATTCGACTGAAGCCAAAAAAAAAAAAGGCAAGGAATTTAGAGCGTTTCCAAAAGAAGCATCAGCACTCAGAGATAGCTTCATCAGTTTCAGAGCTAAATACATATACTACAAAGGCCACTTTGAGGCTAAAATTTTCTTGACGCTTTAAGGGGCTCTGAAAATAGCATAATTTTTTTTTAAAATGTGTTTTATGCACACCCAGAGACACACATACACACACATGCGCGCACGCACGCATATGTAATATAATATAATATGATATGATGTAATATAATGCAATATAATGTAATATAATACTATATAATATAATATAAAATAAGATATATATACATACATATGCATACACATACATAATATGTACAGAGAGACAGACACAGACAGACACACGCGCGCGCACACACACACACACACAAACACACATAAACAAACACACACACGCTCACGTCTAATACCACTGAGAGTGAACAGACGTAAAATCGAAGACAACAACAACCCACATACCCCCCCCCCCCCACCAACCTACACACACATGCACACACACACACACACACACACACACACACACACACACACACACACACACACACACACACACAACAACACAGACAGACAGACAGACAGACAGACAGAAAAGCACAACATGAAAGCTTGAAGCTTGCCCTGTCTGCGACAAAGAAAGACAAACAGTGTTTTCATGTGTCCTTCTGTAAAGGTATAAAGATGTCACCACACCAGACGAGTTTTCTACTTTCCATCTCATCTTAATGCCATTCACGTCACACAGAGAGAGAGAGAGAGAGAGAGAGAGAGAGAGAGAGAGAGAGAGAGAGAGAGAGAGAGAGAGAGAGAGAGAGGAGAGAAGAGAGAGAGAGACAGACAGACAGACAGACAGACAGACAGACAGAGACAGAGATAAACAAGATAGAAAGAGACAGAGAAGAGAGAGAGACAGAGAGGGATACAGACACAGAGAGAGAGCAGTCAATCAGAATGAAAGTGACATACACACACATTACAGAGAGAGAGAGAGAAGAGAGAGAGAGAGAGAGAGAGAGAGAGAGAGAGAGAGAAAGAGGAGAGAGAGAGAGAGAGAGAGAGAGCAGTATGATGAAAGACTCACACATAGAGAGAGAGAGAGAGAGAGAGAGAGAGAGAGAGGAGAGGAAGAGAGAGAGAGAGAGAGAGAGGGAGAGAGAGAGAGAGAGAGAGAGAGAGAGAGAGAGAGGAGAGGGTGTGTGTGAGATAGATAGACAGACAAACAGGCAGACAGACAGAGACTGAGAGAAAGTGACAGCGAGAGAGAGGACAGAGAGACAGAGACAATGAGACCGAGATAGAAAGACAGAGAGACAACAAACAGGCAGACAGACAGAGACAGAAAGTGACAGCGAGAGAGAGGACAGAGAGAAAAGACAGAGACAGAGTCAATGATACTGAGATAAGAGACAGTGACAGAGAGAAGGAGAGAGAGAGAGAGAGGGAGAGAGAGAGACAGACATTCAGACAGACAGGAGACAAACAGAGACAGATACAGAGATAGACAAACAGGGACAGAGAGACAGACAGAGAATGAGAGAGGGAGACTGAGAAATAGACAGAAGGTGGGGAGGGGGGAGGAAGGGGGAGACGAGGAAGAAAGCATAGCCAGAAAAAAACAGTTCTCAATTCTCAAACTACAAACTATCCATGGACTAGTACGTACAGGTGAACAGCATTGCAAGCTATCAGGTTCGGCAGTGCCATACGATACCCTCCCCCCTCATCCCCTTCCCCATCCACACACACACACATTTTAACACACACACACACACACGCGCGCGCGCGCGCGCGTACGCACACACACACACACGCGCGCGCGCGCGCGCGGTACACTTACACAACTTACACACACGCTTACACACTTTAACACACACACACACCACACAACACACGCTTACACACACAACACACACACACACACACACCACGCACTACACACACATCACACTCCTACCACACTTCACAGCTTACACACACACCACCTACACAACACACACACACATACACACAACACACGCACTTACACTCACACACACGCACTTACACACACATTCTCTCTCTCTCTCTCCACACTTACACACACACACACTTACACACACACACACACACACACAGCACTTACACACATACACGCACTTACTCACACATTCTCTCTCTCCTCTACACACACACTTACACACACACACACAACACATCTACTACACTCTCTACACACCACACCACACCACACAACACCACACACACACACACACAACACTTCACACACATGAGCATTAGCGCGATGCTAAACTTAGAGCACAAAGCCAAGGACAGTGCGGTCTGGTGTATTTCTGTCCTCCTCTCTCCTTGTAAACCTATCTCTGACCTATTAGGTTTCTTTCCCCCCAAAAAAACCCCAAGAAAAAAAAAAGTATCTTGGTTCATCTTACGACTGGATTCTTTTATTTTTACAAGAAAACCAAAAAAACGGAAGTCCAAGGAATACTTTATTAATAGAAATTTATACAAGTCTAAGAAATAGGTGACCTTTTTTTGTTTCTTCTTTTAAAATAAAGGTATCTTGGTTGATGTTACGACTTGATAAAACGACAACAAAGGGAAGTCCAAGGAATATTTTATTACTATAAGTTTATACAAGTCTAAGAACTAGGTGACCTTTTTCTGAACGCACGCGCACACAGGCACACAGGTGTCGTACGTGCACACACTCACGGACACATAATATATACATACACGCACGTGTACACACACACATGCATAAATACACACACATATTCTGGTGTGAGCACGCATGCATGCATGCATGCATGCACGCGCGCGCGCACACACACACACACACCGTTTAATATCACTGAAAGTGAACAGACGTAAAATTAAAAACACTCTGTGTGTGTGTGTGTGGGTGTGTGTGTGTGTGTGTGTGTGTGTGTGTGTGTGTGTGTGTGTGTGTGTGCGCGCGCGCGCCGTGTTGCGTGCGTACCTGTCTGTGTGTGTGTCTGTCAAGTCAAGTCAAGTCAAATTTGTATTTCCAGATGGTTCATTGAATAAGCAATGCATTTGCTTTTTTTCCATCAAGCCATCTATCTGTCAGATTGTGTGTGTCAAGTCAAGTGAAGTGAAATTTTTATTTCCAGATGGTAGTACATTCAATAAGCAATGTATTTGCTTTTTTTTTTCATCAAGCCATCTATCAAGAACAAATTTCGTAATAATTATACTGAAATACTACATTATTACAACCGTTACCAATAAATTAAACCAGTAAAAGCAAGAAAATGTGTGCGTACGTGCGCGCGCGCGCGCGTGCACCCACGGTCCTGTGCATGTGCGCGCGTGAGTGCATGCAACTGTGTGCATGCGCATGTTTCTACTACTTCTCCTACTTCGCCATGGAACACTCAGGCAGCAAGAAGTTTGTCGATGTTTGAAAGGTCAGGGTGTTAGCCTGAAGATGTGGACCTGTTGCTGTCAAGTGCAACAGCATTGCAACATCCTCACCTCGCACTTGGTGAGAATAAACACAGAAACAAACAAGCAGCAGGAGATCACAGAGACAAAGGACACAGCACAGAAACAAAACAAAACAAACAAAAAACTGCAGAGAACAATGCAGTTCTTTTGTCTCTTTGACATTCTGCTGATTGCCTTCTGATCCTTCTACTGCTTCTTCTTGTTCTTGTTCTTGTTCTTCTTGTTCTTCTTGTTCTTCTTCCCCCTCCTCCTCCTCCTTCTTCTTCTTCTCTTCTTCTTCTTCTTCT
>CM054145.1:32548861-32553861 GCA_028751875.1 Rapana venosa | reverse complement strand
TCTATCATCTATCTAACTACCTATCATTCATCTATCTATCCATCTATCTGTCTATCTATCTGTCTGTCTGCCTACCTGTCTGTATGTCTGTCTGTGTGTCTGTGTGTCTGTCTATCTATCTATTTACGTGCATTGAATAATTATGTGTCGCACACAAGACCTCAGCTTATCGTCTCATCCGAAAAAAGAAAAACTAGCACCCAGACCACCACTAAAGCACTAGTGGATGGGGACAAAAGCTCGGGCTGAAACGAGAATGAAACCCACTCTTCTCCCTTTCTATACAATGTGCTTTACCTCTAGACCACCGATCCGCTATGCACAAGGTATTGTCATGTTTACGCTAGAAGTCTCTAAATAGCAACCCCCTGAATTTACGAACACGACCTAAAAAGAACACACACACACAGCGAGGGAGAAAACACACTCACTCTCTCTCTTTCTGTCTGTCTCTCTTTCTGTCTGTCTGTCTCTCTCTTGCCTTCAGTGATAAAGAGACTCGCCCACGAATGTGGAAGCTTGCCATGTACAAGTCTAGAAAAATAAGCACACAGGTGTTGGTTGGTGCGGTGTATCTGTTGATGTTTTGTAAACTATACTTGCTTTTATTAGTTTCTTGTTTTAACCCTTACTCTCTCTCTATGTCCTCGTCTGTCTGGTTTTCTTTCTGTTTCTGTGTGTCTTCTTGTCTCTCCCTCTCTCTTTTGGAAATAAATATTAATCGTGCTCACGCACGCGAGCGCGCGCGCGCGCGCACACACACACACACACACACACACACACACACAGAGTGAACTGACTAACTAACTAACTAACTAACTAACTAACTATAGATAGATAGATAGATAGATAGATAGTGAACTAGCTGAACTTAAAGTACGACTTATTCCCAGCAAACATCATTCACAAATGTGCTTGTTTCAACTGATATCGATTACGATTTCAACGAATGAATCGACTGTGAATCAGTTAGTTAGTATTGTGCTTTCTGGTAAACCTTTACTCTGAAAGACACTATGGAGACTGTGATAAATATACCACAATAAGTCACGGCAGATTTCTCCCTATGAAATTTTGGCTGCTCTCCCCGGGGCGAGCATATCGCCACAAGAGCAGCGCCACCCATTTTTGGTGTTGTCTTTCCTATCTGTTTGACAACGTGACTTCCTAAGTAGCAAATGATACAGTACTGTTGTGTTCTGGAGTCTTGTTAGTGTGTTGTTGGTTTGTTTATCCTCCTTTCTATGGGGCTTTTGACCTTTATGAATAAGTGTGTGCGTCTCTCTCTCTCTATCTGTCTCTCTCTGTCTGTCTGTCTGTCTGTCTCTGATGCTCAGCTCAGATACAGCCCATTGTACAATATGGTTCTGATGTATGGGGTTTAGGCAACAGTGCTGATGTACAGTAGGAGTCCGTTCATTTATTTGGTTTGAAGAAATTTTGGGGTGTTGAAATGAGAACTCCAAATGACTGGTAAAACAAGCATGTATCCCTTTTATATTGAATCTACAGTTAAATATGTCCGCTATTGGTTTAAATTGTTGAAAAAAGAGTAATGGTAGACCACCACATACGGCCTATAATATTTGATATAATTTAGATGCAATAGATAAAACTGAGTAACTAACGTGCGCATATTATGTATATATGAGCCTAACACGTCAGGCCTATAATATGTTATATAATTAAGATACAATACTAACTCGGTAACTAACGTGCACACATGCATATGTGAACTGGGTTTGGGTTACGCATGGATATTTCAGGGGATAAGGGATTAAAAAAAAGTTGTACACTCTCTTCGCCAACGGCTAGTAGACTGCAGATGGCAAAGTTGGGAAACTCATAATTATTTAATCAAGTAGTAGATTTGACATACACAGAATTCATAATTCAACACATACTTTGAAGAATTATCTTTCAATTACTATGGGCAGACATTTACGATTTGTTCTAACCAGATTTCGGTGTGGTATATCTGAAATTAATGTTCATGTCTATCGCACAAAGCTGATTTGTTGTGTCTACTATGCAAAGGGTCAGTTGAAGATGAACTTTACTTTGTTTTAATCTGCCCTGTCTTTTATAATCCGAGAGTAAGGTTTATCCACCAAAGCTATATAGGCAGCCTTGCTTATTTCGGGTTTCTTTATTAATGACATCAAATAATGAAAATACTGTGCGTAATCTAGCGTTGTACTTATATAAGCTTTTCAGTCATGATTTTCCTCCATGTTATCATATCATTGGAGTTTGTAAGTTTTGTTATTGTTATTGTTTTTTTAAAAGTCGTTCTGTTCACACATATTTTTGCCCCCTTTCGTATGGGGCGATGGCCTTAATGATTAAACTATAATTTAACTCTCTCTCTCTCTCTCTCTCTCTCTCTCTCTCTCTCTCTCTTTCTCTCTCAGTCTGACATGTTCAACACCGCCTACAATTATTCGGTGATAAAAGGTTTTTGTTCGCGGCAGACATTCATTGTTCTTGATATTGTCCATCCCACACCCCTGTGTGTGTGTGTGTGTGTGTGTGTGTCTGTGTGAGAGAGAGAATGAATGTGTGCGTGTGTGCGCGCGCGCGCGTGTGGATGCATCTGTATGTGCTGTGTTCTGTGTGCGTGTGTATCATATATTCTGTCTCTCTACCCCCCCCCCCCCCTCTCTCTCTGCCTGTCTCTGTCTGTCTGTCTTTCCCCCTCCCTCCCTCTCTTCCTCCCTCCACTCTCTCTCTCCCATCTCTCTCCCTCCCTTATTCTCTCGCCCTGCTCTCTCCCTCTCTGAAGGGGGTTCTATCTCTCCGTCCCCCCCTCTCCTCTCTCTTTGTCTGTCTCTCACTACCCCCCCCCCCCCACCCCCTCCTCTCTCTCTCTCTGTTGCTGTCTCCTTCTCTTTCCTCCTCTCCCTCCCTCTTTCTGACCCAGGGGTAAAGGATCTGTCTAGAAAGCGCCCCCCCCCCCCCCAAAAAAAAAAAAGAGTTCAAAGCAAGGTTAAAAAGCGCGCAGTCTTTTCCCCGTTAATCTCGCTATACCATGATCAATTCTTTTCGGCGCAAATCCTGGGGATGAAATGCTGAGCCAAGGTTCAAGTGTGCAATTTGTACTTAGCACACGCATAAAAAGCACCAAAAAAACCAACCAAACCAAAACAAAGAACAAAATGAAAAAAAATTCCAACCAACCCACCGACCAACCCACACAACAACAAAACTCCACCGAAATAAGAAAACTGACTCCTTCGGATGAGACTATAAACCGAGGTCCCGTGGGCGGACGCACGCAAAACATCTTGCGCACACGTTAAATCCTGTTCCACTTTTCGTAAGAGTAGGCCATTGTGTGCCGGTGGGAACAGATGCCAGAATTTACAAAAACCACATACACACGGGGACTGGATGTAAAAAAAAGCACATAAGTGCTTATTCCATTATCCCCGATATAAAAGAATAAATAAATAAATAAAAATAAAATATTATGTAGGAATAAACAACTACAGCACCACCACCAGTCTCATAGGCAAACCAAAAATTAATAAGAGAACTTGTATAATGGGAGCGGGATAGCCTAGTGGTTAGAAGTTAGAAGTTAGAGGTTAGAGCAGGGAGAGAGAGAGAGAGAGAGAGAGAGAGAGAGAGAGAGAGAGAGAGAGAGAGAGAGAGAGAGAGAGAGAGAGAGAGAATGACAATCTTTTATTGTAATAAGCTGTTAAAGCCCATTTACAAGGGGACAGTGGGAAGGGGACTGGGCACATAACACAGAGAGAGAGAGAGAGAGAGAGAGAGAGAGAGAGAGAGAGAGAGAGAGAGAGAGAGGGAGAGAGAGAAGAGAGAGAGAGAGGGGGTGAGAGAGAGGAGAGAGATAGAAGAGAGAGAGAGAGGAGGCGAATGCCAAAGTTTGATTCATTATAGGCCTTGGCCCCTCATGAAGGGTGTGTGTGCATAATCAACATTCCAAAACATGTTGCATAGGAAACATTTATGAACAGAAGAAAGATATCTCAAATACAGACAGTATTTCTAATTTTAAAAGCTTTATAGAAATAAATTGCTAGTCGCTTATTAATGCGTTCGTTAGTAGATGACATAAGTATGCAAAGTCTAAACATGGAAGGACAGCTCACACATTTTTGTGGTATCAACTGAGTTCTAAGATCATTTAACATAGGACAACATAATAAGAGAGAGAGAGAGAGAGAGAGAGAAGAGAGAGAGAAGAGAGAGAGAGAGAGAAGGCGAATGCCAAAGTTTATCATTATAGGCCTTGGCCCCTCATGAAGGGGGGGGGTGTATATAACAACATTCCAAACATGTTGCATAGGAAACAATTTATGAACAGAAGAAAGATATCCCCAAATACAGACAGTATTTCTAATTTTAAAAGCTTTATACAAATAAATTGCTAGTCGCTTATTAATGCGTTCGTTAGTAGATGACATAAGTATACAAAGTCTAAACATGGAAGGACAGCTCACACATTTTTGTGGTATCAACTGAGTTCTAAGATCATTTAACATAGGACAACATAATAAGAGAGGGGAGAGAGAGAGAGAGAGAGAGAGAGAGAGAGAGAGAGAGAGAGAGAGACAGACAAACAGACAGACAGACAGACAGACAGAGGACTTGGCAGAGGGGAGCGAGATCAAGTGTCCTCTCTTTTTACTGGTTTGTCTCCTATAATAAACCTAAGTTTCCGGAGGAGTGGTTGGGGGTCTTGTTGCTGAAGTTTTCAGGCCGGGTCTCTAGGGCAAAACATTGGATCTGGCGGAGCCCATTCCTCTCTCCAGGTACAGGATGCATGCAAGGTATGGTGTGTTTTTTTCGTAACCTATTGAATAGATGATGAAAAGAAGAAGAAGAAGAAGAAGAAAGAAGAAGAAGAAGAAGAAGAAAAGAAGAAGAAGAAGAAAAGAAGAAGAAGAAAGAAGAAGAATGCAAAGAAGGCGAAGAAGAATGCAAAGAAAAAGAATGCAAAGAAGAAGAAGAAGAAAATATGCAAAGAAGAA
>CM054145.1:32521361-32531361 GCA_028751875.1 Rapana venosa | reverse complement strand
TACACTGATCGGGCAATATCAAACTTACTCTTGAAGTCAGCACCAAACTGAATCTTGGGTCAATATCAAACTTAATCTTGAGTCAAATAAACGGAACTAATCTGAGTCCTTCTTTGGGTAGCGTACTGTCTGGATACGATCACCAAGAGATAGCCTAGGAACCAACTATTGACATACCCCCCCTCCCCTCCTCCCCCCCCCCCCCCCCCCCCCCCCCTTCAGGTCAGCGTTGTAGCTAGCTACGTCCATTGGCGTGTATTTTAATCAAAAGAAGGAGTCGTTTCTTTAATTAAGAACCGCGCGCCCCACCCATTTTTTTCTGTCTTTTGTGTACACGTACCTCTCTTTCTATCTCTGTCTCTGTCTGTCTGTCTGTTTCTCTATCTCGCATCCTACCTCTGTCTGTCTCACCCTATCTCTGTCTGTCTGTCTCTCTGTGTCTGTTTCTCTGTCTCTGTCTGTCTCTCTCATCCTATCTCTGTCTGTCTGTCTGTCTCTCTTTG
Organism: Rapana venosa; assembly: GCA_028751875.1. Classification (NCBI taxonomy): domain Eukaryota; kingdom Metazoa; phylum Mollusca; class Gastropoda; order Neogastropoda; family Muricidae; genus Rapana; species Rapana venosa. The sequence continues at coordinate 32,530,858 of CM054145.1, read as the reverse complement.
TCTGTTTCTCTGTCTCTGTCTATCTCTTGATCCTATCTCTGTCTGTCTGTCTGCCTCCTGCCTCTCGGTATGTCCCGTCTGTCTGTCTCTCTTACCCTATCCTGTCTGTCTGTATGTATATTTGTCCTTCTGTCTTATATAAATATCTCCTCTCCCTATCTCTGTCTGTCTGTCTCTCTCTCTGTCCCGTCTCCTCTGTCTCTCTCACCCTATCTCTGTCTGTCTGTATGTATATTTGTCTGTCTGTCTGTCTGTATATATCTCCTCCCTATCTCTGTCTATCTGTCTCTGTCTCTCTCACCCTATCTCTGTCTGTCTGTCTGTATATTTGTCTTGACTGTCTGTCTGTCTTATATATTCCCTATCTCTGCTGTCACTGTCTGTCTGTCTCTGTCTCTCTCACCCTATCTCTTTCTGTCTGTCTGCTTCCCCCCCCCCCCCTCTCTCTCTCTGTCTGTCTTTCTTTCTCCCCCTGTCACAGGAGGGTGTGACTAAGGCACAGCCAGCACGTTACTAACCGTGACACAGTGGACAGGCTGTGCACTCCCTCACTCCTGCTGCAGCCACTGCTCTGTCCGTCTCTCCAACAGACTGTCAGTGTGAACCGATGGTCTAGCGCTAAAGCACCCTCTTTTATTTATTTATCTATTTATTTATTCTTTTATATCAAGGATAATGGAATAAGCACTCATGCGCTTTTTTTTACAGCCAGTCCCCGTGCGTATGCGTTTTCGTAAATTTTGTCATCTGTTTCCACCGGCACACAATGGCCTACTCTTCCGAAAAGCGGAACAGGATTTAACGTGTGCGCAAGATGTTCTGCATGCGTTGGAACACGTGGCCTCGGTTTATAGTCTCATCCGAAGGACTTTGACATTCAGTTCGATTTTTTAAAATCAAACTGGGAAGAAAGGGCGAGGCTGGGAATCGAACCCACAACCTCACGGTCTACTTGTTGGCAGGCGAACATCTTAACCACCCTGCCACCTTCCTTCACTTCCTTTTAGAAGACGAGAGGTCTCGGGTTTGATTCCTGGCTTCAGTACAGTACAGTCCAGTCCAGTCATCCCCCGGTTCACCCAGCCTTAAAATTAATAGGTACTTGCCCTGAAAGTAAAGCAGCGAGGGAGAGGAAAGAGATGTGCGCCACGCGACCTCAATATGCTGAGAGAAGCTGAGGTCTCTGACATCTCACTTTTCAACGACCCCAGAGGGTATGGGAACACCTTTACCATTACTTTTTCTTCTTTTTCGTCTTTTTAAAAAAACTGAAGTCGAACTCCTCCCCACCCCCTCTCCTCCTCTCCCTCCACTAGATCATGAATGGTGGTCTGGATGCTAGTGTTTCAGGTGGGACAATAAACTGAGGTTGCGTGTCCACTATATCTAAACGTACAATAAAAAAACCCTATGACAACAGAATCGTGTTGGCAAAAGTCTGTAAAACAAACACACACACACACACACACACACACACGCACGCACGCACGCACGCACGCACGCACGCACGCACGCACGCACGCACGCACGCACGCACGCACGCACGCACACACACACACACCCCCCAAAGCACTGTAATAGGGAAACAAACAAATGGGTATACATCTGCTGACAGCAAGTTTGTTCGTTTTAGACTGATGGGTGGCGCTGCTCTTGTGGCGACGCGCTCTTCCTGGGTCGAGCAGCCCAAATTTCACACAGAGAAATCTACCGTGACAGTAAGAGGTATACAATACAATAACTAAAGGTAAAGGTGTTCCATAACCTATGTGGTCGTAGGGGAGCGAGGCATCAGAGACCTCAACTTCTCAAAGGGCCAGCATATTGAAGACGGCTAACGTCCATCTCCTCTCCCTCGCTGCTTTACCTTCCCTGACCCTAAAGAGGCAGGCAGGTCCCCATTTACAGCTGGGTGAACTGAGGGATCGTACTAAAGCCAAGGCGCGCAAACGGTCACCCATTCAAGTGGTAAGCACGCTCGATACTGCTTAAGCTTAGCTGGGGGAAAGCGAGTGCTCTGACCACTGAGCGTTAATAAAATATACAACAAAAAAACAACAACCGAAGAAGACTTCAGGGGATAAAACAAATCACCTAGACGAACTCGTTACACGAATACGTTTTTTGATTATCTCTCTGACTGGAACTGTGGAGAATGATGCATTACAATGTTTTCCTTTCTGTCACTTTCTCAACTCAGCTCAGCTCTTGCGCTCAGAAAAAATCAGAAGAAAAAGCAAAACACTATCAGATTAAATAAGTGCAAGCAGGCTTTGCACTTGCAATCCATCCATCACCCGCATACTAGCTAGCCTACAAGAAATGTACAGCACTGTTGTACAGCTGCAAGGAAAATCGTTTGCTGAAAATATGGAACGAGAGATGTCAGACCTAGATCTGGCCAGTAGGCAAGCGATGCTTGGCATTTCTCTTTCCCTTCCTCCTTCTACATGGCGCGCGCGCGCGCGCGACACACACACACACACAACACACACCACACACACACACACACACACACACACACACACACACACACACACACACCGCACGCCGCACAACGCACACTCACACACACACACACACACACAACACACACAACACACAACACACACAACACACACACACACACACACACACACACACACACACACACACACACACACACACACACACACACGTAGTTGAAATTTTATTTACATTTTTCATTGGAATTACTGATTTTGTTAGAAATTGTTAGAATTGCATTTTCCTGTTGTTTATTGTAGTTCAATAGGTTAGTAAATACATGTAAAGGTGTTTTTTTCCTATTATTTTGGTTGTTTTTTAAAATATTTTTTTATCTTTAAATATTCTTTATCATTTCGCATGCATTGATCCCCTGAAATTCCTTCTCCTGTACAGTACCAACTCCCCCCTCCTCCCTTGACACTCATACACCCTCCTTCTCCCCCCCCCCCCCCCCCCCCCCCCCCCCCCCCCCCCCCCCCCCCCCCCCTCGCCCCCTTCCTCCCACGCAAACCCGTATAATTATCACAACTGAAACAACTAACACAATTGAACACCCCCACCCCCCCCCCACACTAAAAACACAATCACACTCAATTTTAAAAAAAACTATTAACATCAACATCTGTCGCTATGCCTTTTTAATGACTTTACCACAGCCCTGCTTCTTCTTCTCAATGTCAAACATGCACGCTGATGTACTTTGAAAATATGATTATTCCGGTTTGTAAATACATCTGCCACAATCAGTATGTAAGCAGGCCTACACGTGTACCTAACGCTATGACATAGGGCTTACTTGACTTACTTGACTTATGCCTCTTGGTTCCTTGGGGAACATAGGGCTGCAACAACATCCCTCCAACGAACTCGGTTTTGGGAGATCTTCTTCAGCTCGGCCCATGTCATTCCGGCTGCCTTCGTTTCTTCGTCAACACTTCTGCGCCAGGTCTGTTTTGGTCGACCAACTTTCCGCTTCCCTTGTGGATTCCAGTCAAGGGCCTGTCTGGTGACATTTGTCGCAGGCTTGCGGAGTGTATGGCCGATCCATCCCCACTTCCTTTGTTTAATAATGGACTCGATTGGGGTTTGTCTGGTCCTGTCCCACAGTTGTTTGTTGGAGATAGGGCTTAAGACAATAAATATTGTTCTATAATGGGTGGCGCTGCTCTTGTGGCGACGCGCTCTCCCCCGGGGAGAGCAGCCCGAATTTCACGCAGAGAAATCTGCCGTGACTTAATTAAAGTGGTATGAAATGAAATGAAATTGTTCGTTGTCCAGTGTTCAACGTGTGTGTGTGTGTGTGTGTGTGTGTGTGTGTGTGTGTGTGTGTGTGTGTGTGTGTGTGTGTGTGTGTGTATGTGTGTGTGTATGTGTGTGTGTATGTGTATGTGTATGTGTGTGTGTATGTGTGTGTGTGTGTGTGTGTGTGTGTGTGTGTGTGTGTGTGTGTGTGTGTGAGTGTGTGTGTGTGTGTGTGTGTGTGTGTGTGTGTGTGTGTGTGTGTGTGATTCATTATTTTCGAAAAAAACACCCCAAGACCCCCTACCACCAGAACAACAAAACTGCTTGATGATCCATTTTCTCAAACTCAAACCTCTATGAATAGATAGTGATATCAGTATGGAGAAGAACATTCTTGGAGACGCGACTTCAAAATGTATAACACCACCACCACTATCACCACCACCATCACCACCACCACCACCACCAACAACAAAAAACAATAACAAAACTCTGCTTGACAAGCCAGTTTTTCAAACCTCTATAAATCCAGTGATGTCAGTTTGAAGAAGAAAATTCTTGGAGACTCGACTTCAAAATTACCACTACTACCATCACCACCACCACCATCCCCACCACCACCACCACCACCTTCGCCACCACCACCACCACCACCACCACCGACGACGACGACAGTAAAACTATGCCTGACAAGCCGTTTTCTCAAACTGAGACCTCTATAAATCCAGTGATGTCAGGTTCTAAGAGTCTCACCTTCAGAATCTGGAATTATTAGACTGCCACGTGTCCAAAGTCTGCGCCAAGAAGTTTTAGGAGATGTTGGTTCACAACAAAAGCACACACACACACACGCACCCACATGCGCGCGCGCACGCACACATACACATACACACACACACACACACACACACACACACACACACACACACACACACACACACACACACACACACACACACACACACACACACACACACACACACACACACACACAAGGAAGGTGGCAGGATGGTTAAGACGTTTGCCTGCCAACAAGTAAACCGTGAGGTTCTGGATTTGATTCCCAGCCTCGCCTTTTCTTCCCAGTTTGACAAAAAATCGAACTGAATGTCAAAGTCCTTCGGATGAAACTTTAAACCGAGGGCCCGTGTGCGAACGCATGCAGAACATCTTGCACACACGATAAAATCTGTTCTGCTTTTCGGAAGAGTAAGCCAGTGTGTGCCGGTGGGAACGGATGACAAAGTAACTGCATATATACGGGGACTGGATGTAAAAATCAAAGAGTGCTTTTCCATTATCCTTGTAATAAAAGAATAACTAACGAAATAAATAAATATCCCTTACAGTAAACAGACGTTTGAAAAATCCTCCATATCCGTAAAGGGATGACAGGAAATAAAGAATTTGAAATTGAAATTGTTCAACACACACACACACACACACACACACACACACACACACACACACACACACACACACACACACACACACACACACACACACACACAAGCACACACACACACACACACACATAAAAAAAAGGGTGGCGCTGCTCTTGTGGCGACGCGCTCTCCCCGGGGAGAGCAGCCCGAATTTCACGCAGAGAAATCTCGTGACTTGAAGTGGTATAAAATAAAATAAAATAAAATAAATACACACACACACAAGCACACGCACGCACACACACATACACACACGCGCGCGCGTGCGTTTCTTACAGTAAACAGACGTTTGTAAAATCCTTCATATCCTTAAAGGGATGGCAGGAAATAAAGTAATTGAAATTGTTAAATACAAACACACAAACAAAAAACAAACACAGACACATAAACACACGCTCTCTCTCTCCTCTCTCTCTCTCTCTCTCTCTCTCTCTCTCTCTCTCTCTCTCTCTCTCTCTCTCTCTCTCTCTTTCTCTTCTCTCTCCCCCCTCCCTCCTCTCTCTCTCTCCACCCCCTCTCCCCCTCTCTCTCCCCCTCTCTCTCCCTCCCCCAAATCTTTCACCCATGGCCATCCGTCATTCTTTCTTTACCCCCCCCCCCCCCCCCCACTTTTTTGTTTTATAACTTATTCTTTTTTGCATTACAAACAACGTCAACGTCAGCAACAACAACAACAACAACAACAAACCAATCAACAAACGCCTGCTACCACAGTCTTTGTTGCAAGCACGAATGTGATCGAAGCAAAGTTCTGGAGGTTTTTGCACAGACAAGCAAGCACACACTTGCGTTCGGTTGCATCTTCTTCAAAACAGAAAATGTTCAAAGGGATATAAGAAAAAAAATGGACCCAAAAATGCCTTGGTGGTTCTTTAAAAAATTGTTGTTGTTTTTTTAAACATGTAATCTATTTGTTGCTTTACAAGATTCAGCGCTATATAAATTCCATACATTTATATTATTATTATTATTATCATTTATTTTATTTATTTATTTATTTTCTATTGCTGTTGTTTTTTTAAAAATTGTTGTTATTGTTGTTGTTGCTGCTGTTATCTATTTTGTGCAGATATTTTCCAGAATATGTTGCTCCTCAATTCTTGCAGGCACATTCTACTGGACTTAGTAAGTGGGTTTTTTAAAATCCATATTTTGTGTTTGTTTTCTGGGGATGTGGATGTGTGTGTGTGTGTGTGTGTGTGTGTGTGTGTGTGTGTGTGTGTGTGTGTGTGTGTTGTGTGGTGTTGTTGTGGTGGTGGTGTGTGTTGTGTTGTGGTGTGTGTGTGTGCTTGTGTATGTGTGTGTGTGCTTGTGTGTGTGTGTGTGTGTGTGTGCTTGTGTGTGTGTGTGTGTGTGCTTGTGTGTGTATGTGTGTGTGTGTGAGTGTATGTGTGTGTGAGTGTATGTGTGTGTGTTGTGTTGCGTTGTAATGTGTGTGTGTGTGTGTGTGTGTGTGTGTGCGCGCGCGCGCGTGCGTGCGTGTGTATTTGTATGTATGCTGTGTTGTGTTGTGTTGTGAGGTGTGTGTGTGTGTATGCATGCTATGCTATGTTATGTTGTGTTGTGATGTGTGCATACGTGCATGCGCGCGCGCGTGTGTATGTGTGTGTATACACTGAAAACAGACAACAAACACGCATGCAAGACTTTCTTTTCCTCCCTCTCCATGCCGCAAGTGTTTGCGTGCTGGTTTGTGTTGCCTGTGTCTATAGAACCGCAGCTAATATAATCCCCCCCCGCTCGCCCCCCCCTCCCCCCCCCCCCCCCCAGCCCCGCTCCGCCCTCCCCAACCCCCTCCAACCATCCCCACCAGCCTCCCCGCCAACTAGAAAGAGAAAGAAGAAAACAGAACAAATGTCTCCGTTTACTCTGTATCTGCTTCCTTCTTTCCCGCCTGCTTCCACAGCGCCCTCCCCCCCCCCCCCCCCCCCCCCCCCCCCCCGTCCATTTCCCACTCCCTCACTTTTTCTTTTTCCAGCTTACTTCAGCACATCTGTCCGCCTCACTTTCCTTCTTCTCTCTTTCCTTACCATTTCCTTTTCTTCAGCACATCTGTTCCTCTCTCTCTCTTTCCTTCCTTCTTCTCTCTTTCCCGCCATTTTCTTTTCTTCAGCACATCTGTTCCTCTCTCTCTTTCCTTCCTTCTTCTCTCTTTCCCCCATTTCCTTTTCTTCAGCACATCTGTTCCTCTCTCTCTCTTTCCTTCCTTCTTCTCTCTTTCCCGCCATTTTCTTTTCTTCAGCACATCTGTTCCTCTCTCTCTTTCCTTCCTTCTCTCTCTCTTTCTGCCATTTTCTTTTCTTCAGCACAGCTGTCCCCCTCTATCTCTTTCCTCCTACTTCTCTTTCCTTACCATTTCCTTTTCTTCAGCACATCTGTCCCTCTCTTTCTTCTTCTCTCTTTCCCGCCATTTTCTTTTCTTCAGCACATCTGTCCCCCTCTATCTCTTTCCTCCTACTTCTCTTTCCTTACCATTTCCTTTTCTTCAGCACATCTGTCCCTCTCTTTCCTTCTTCTCTCTTTCCCGCCATTTTCTTTTCTTCAGCACAGCTGTCCCCTCTATCTCTTTCCTCCTACTTCTCTTTCCTTACCATTTCCTTTTCTTCAGCACATCTGTCCCTCTCTTTCCTTCTTCTCTCTTTCCCGCTATTTCCTTTTCTTCAGCACATCTGTTCCTCTCTCTCTTTCCTTCCTTCTACTCTCTTTCTTGCCATTTTCTTTTCTTCAGCACATCTGTCCCCCTCTCTGTCTTTCCTTCCTTCTACATCTCTTTCCTTACCATTTTCTTTTCTTCAGCACATCTGTTCCCCTCTCTTTCCTTCTACTCTCTTTCCTTACCATTTCCTTTTCTTCAGCATTATCTTTCCTTCTACTCTCTTTCCCGCCATTTCTTTTTCTTCAGCACATCTGTCCCCCCCTCTCTCTTTTCTTCTTCTCTTTCCTTACCATTTTCTTTTCTTCAGCACATCTGTTCCCCTCTCTCTTTCCTTCCTTCTACTCTCTTTCCCGCCATTTTTCTTTTTCTTCAGCATATCTTTCCCCTCCTCTCTCTCTTTCCTTCTCTTCTCTTTCCTTACCATTTCCTTTTCTTCAGCACATCTGTCCCTCTCTTTCCTTCTTCTCTTCTTTCCCGCTATTTCCTTTTCTTCAGCACATCTGTTCCTCTCTCTCTCTTTCCTTCCTTCACTCTCTTTCTTACCATTTCCTTTTCTTCAGCACATCTTACCCTCTCTTTCTTTCTTTCTTCTCTCGTTCCCGCTATTTTTCTTCTTCTTCAGCACATCTGTTCCCCTCTCTCTCTTCTCTTCTCTTTCTTGCCATTTTCTTTTCTTCAGCACATCTGTCCCCCTCTCTTTCCTTCTACTTCTCTTTCTTATCATTTTCTTTTCTTCAGCATATCTGTTCCCCTCTCTCTCTTTCCTTCTACTTCTCTTTCCTTACCATTTCCTTTTCTTCAGCACATCTGTACCCCTCTCTTTCTTTCTTTCTTCTCTCGTTCCCGCTATTTTCTTCTTCTTCAGCACATCTGTTCCCCTCTCTCTCTTCTCTTCTCTTTCTCGCCATTTCCTTTCCTTCAGCACATCTGGATACGACACAACACAATACAATACAGTACAATAAATCACAGCACAACACAATGCTATGCGATGTAATCAGGAAACTCTCTCATTGACAAAGGCGCTCACAACAAACAGGATAATGCACCAAATAACACAACACAAGGCTATGTACAATAATCCAAACAAAACACAACACAACACATCACAACACAACATAACACATAATGCAATACAGTCAGGAAGGACACTATCTCATTGACAAAGGCACTCAAAGCTAACAGAATAATTAAAAAAAACAACAACCAACAACCCAGCAGCCGCCACCTAGCTATTAACAGAGAGAGGTCCCATACATTTTTAATGACAGAAACTGATGAAGGGAACCCGTGGCCATAGAGATGATAGAAATAATGATGATGATGATGATAATGATGATGATGGCGATGATGATGATGGTGATGATGATGATGATGATGATGATGAGGATGATGATGGTGATGATGGCGATGATGATGATGATGATGATGATGATGATGGTGATGATGATGATGATGGCGATGATGATGGTGGTGATGATGATGATGATGATGATGATGATGATGATGATGATGATGATGATGATGATGATGATGATGATGAAGAAGAAGAAGCAGGGAATTGGCGCGGAGTGTGAGGAAGCAGCCAGCTGAAACAGTGACAATAACTGACACACACACACACACACACACACACACACACACAC
>CM054145.1:32503861-32508861 GCA_028751875.1 Rapana venosa | reverse complement strand
TGTCAGCACAATGTACATCTCCTATTCTTTTCCCTACACTAGAACCACCCACGACTGTCACTAACTACTGCCAGCAGAAGACCTGATGACATTCTGTTCTGTACACCCCCCCCCCCCCCTGACACGTCAGTCACGTGTACACCGCCTACAGGTGTTCAGGATCTAGGATGACGAAGCACAGCGTTAATATTTCCCCCTCTGCTCTCAACACAGCACAGCCATACATTACACCACAAGTAAGCCGTACGTGCGTAAGCGTCATGATAAAAACAAATGTCAGCAACAACAATAATAATGTCTCTCTTTCTTTTTTTTTGGCTTATGTTATTGTTTTCTGAGACAACAGGCGGCAATAAAATATACATCAAATCGTCTGTTATTCCATAGGTTAAAAGTAAGCGTTGGGTAAGTCTGATGACAAAATATAAATGCCAGTAAGAATGGTTTGTTTGTTTTGCTAATGTTATTGTTTAGTGAGACGAAAATATTCGCAGAAATAAGCCAAACAACAACAACAAAAAAAACAAAAAACAAAGACCCCCCCATGTTGTGTATGTGATACAAATTAAGGAAAATAATTATATGTCAAGTGATCTTTAGTAAATGAGTCTAAACTGTAGATAACAGAGTCATTGAATTTAATCCTGCTGCAAAAGAAAAAAGTAATCTTTGAAAAAAAGAACATGGTTCACATTCATACTTACCACGTACATTTGTTTGTAAGTACATGGGATGGTGTGTGTGTGTGTGGTGTGTGTGTGTGTGTGTGTGTGTGTGTGTGTGTGTGTGTGTGTGTGTGTGTGTAAAAGAAAGTAAGGCTAGTTTTAAAAAAAAAGTCCGAACAAAGAAAAAGAAAGCGTACAAAGATGAAACGACTATAAAGACTATACAAAAAGGTACACCCCCCAAACAATTCAGAAAAAACGTCTCATCACATACAACCTCGCACAAAAACAAAACAAAACAAAACAAAATAATAATACAGGATAACAAAAATGTCAGCACAATGTAAACTCCTACTCCCTACACTACTACCACCCACGACTGTCACTAACTACTGCCAGCAGAAGACCTGATGACATTCTGTTCTGTACACCTCCCCCTCCCCCCCCCCCCCCCCCCTTACAGGTCACGTGTACACCGCCTACAGGTGTTCAGGATCTAGGATGAGGAAGCACAGCGTCAATAGTCCCCCTCTGCTCTCAACACAGCACAGCCATACATTACACCACAAGTAAGCCGTCAAGCGTCATGATAAAAATAAATGTCAGCAACAGCAATAATAATGTCTCTGTTTCTCTTTTTTTGGCTGATGTTATTGTTTTCTGAGACAAGGGCGACAATAAAAGAATACGTCAAATCGTCTGTTATTCCATAGGATAAAAAGTAAGTGTTATGTAAGTGTAATGACAAAGGTGTATGCTAGCAACGATGGGTTTTTTGTCGCTAATCTTATTGTTTTGTGAGATGACAACAAATCAGAGGATAAGCACACCCCCCCCCCAAAAAAATCAAAAAAACCCCAACAACAATAACAACAACAACAAAACCCCATGTTGTATATGTGATACAAATTAAGGAAAATAGTTATATGTCAAGTGATCTCTAGTAAATGAGTCTAAACTGTAGATAACAGAGTCACTGAGTTTTAACCCTGCTGCAAAAGAAAAAAGTAATCTTTAAAAAAAGACAACATGGTTCACAATCATACTTACCACCCGTACATTTGTTTGTAAGTACATGGGATGGTGAGTGTGTGTGTGTGTGTGTGTGTGTGTGTGTGTGTGTGTGTGTGTGTGTGTGTGTGTGTGTGTGTGTGTGACAAATAAAGTAAAGACAGTTTTTAAAAAAAAAGTAAGAAAAAATAAAAAGAAAGCACAAAAAGGATGAAATAAATATTGCACAAAAGGTACAACCTCGAAACAAATCAGAAAAAACCCTCTTATCACATACACCCTCACACAAAAACAAAACAAAACAAAATAAATACACTTGACAAAAAAATATCAGCACAATGTACAACTCCGACTCTTCCCCCAACCGACTGTCACTAACTACTGCCAGCAGAAGACCTGATGCCATTCTGTTCTGTACACCCTCCCCCCCACCCTGACACGTCAGTCACGTGTACACGGCCTACAGGCGTTGAAGAACTAGGATGACGAAGCACAGCGTCAATATTTCCCCCTCTGCTCTCAACACAGCACAGCCATACATTACACCACAAGTAAACCATACGTGCGTAAGCGTCATGATAAAAGTAAATGTCAGCAACAACAATAATAATGTCTCTCTTTCTTTTTTTTGGGCTGATGTTATTGTTTTCAGAGACAATGGCGGCAATAAAATATACACCAAATTGTCTTTTATTCCATAGGTTAAAAAGTAAGTGACAGGTAAATGTAATGACAAAGGCGTATGGTAGCAACAATTTTTTTTTTTGGTTGCTAACGTTAATGTTTAGTGAGACGACAACAAATCACAGAAATAAGCAAAAAAGCCAAAACAAACAAAAACAACCCCCCCAAAACCCCCAACAACAACAAAAACAACAAAACCCCATGTTACGTATGTGATACAAAGTAAGGAAAATAATTATATGTCAAGTGGTCTTTAGTAAATGAGTCTAAACTGTAGATAACGAAGTCACTGAGTTTTAACCCTGCTGCAAAAGAAAAAAGTAATCTTTGAAAAAAAAGAACATGGTTCATATTCATAGTTACTGCGTACATTTGTTTTTAAGTACATGGGATGGTGTGTGTGTGTGTGTGTGTGTGTGTGTGTGTGTGTGTGTGTGTGTGTGTGTGTGTGTGTGTGTGTGTGTGTAAAAGAAAGTAAGGCCACTTTAAAAAAAGTCCGAACAAAGAAAAAGAAAGCGCACAAAGATGAAACGAATACAGCACAAAAGGTACAACCTCGAAACAAATCAGAAAAAACCTCTTATCACATACAACCCCGCACAAAAACAAAACAAAACAAAATAATAACACAGGATAACAAAAAAATGTCAGCACAATGTACAACTCCGACTCTTTCCCCTATACTAGAACCACCCACGACTGTCACTAACTACTGCCAGCAGTAGACCTGATGACATTCTGTTCTGTACACCCTCCCCCCACCCCACCCTGACACATCACGTGTACACCGCCTACAGGTGTTCAGGAACTAGGATGACGAAGCACAGCGTCAATATTTCCCCCTCTGCTCTCAACACAGCACAGCCATACATTACACCACAAGTAAGCCGTACGTGCGTAAGCGTCATGATAAAAATAAATGTCAGCAACAACAATGATGTCTCTGGTTTTTTTTTTGGCTGATGTTATTGTTTTCTGAGACAAGGGCGGCAATAAAATAATACATCAAATTGTCTGTTATTCCATAGGTTAAAAGTAAGTGTTGGGTAAGTCTGATGACAAAATGTATATGCCAGGTAATAATACCTCCCCCCCCCCCCCCTGATATTATTGTTTTGTGAGAGACAACATTTGTAGAAATAAGAAAACAAATGTTGTGTATATGATACAAAGTAAGGATAGGAAAAAGCCAAGCGCCCTTTAGTAAATAATTCTGATTTGAATGATACAGTCACCCAGTTTTGATCCTTGTTGCAAAAGAAAAAAAAGTATTAGAAAAAATCTACACACACACACACACACACACACTATATATATATATATATATATATACTGTGCATGTATAGATATGTTTGTAAGTTCATGGTGTGTGTATGCGTGTGCGTGTGTGTGTGTGTGTGTGCATGCGTGCGCGCGTGTGTGTGTGAATTAAGAAAAAAGTCAGTAAGATAAAAATGTAACAAAAAAGGAAACAAACTTCCAGAAAATGATGAAATAAGTACAGTAGAAAAAAAAGGGGAAAACACCCTACGAATCAGAAAAAAAGAAGAAAGCCTTAACTCATAGGTCCTGGCACAAAAAGAAAAAAAAAACCACGAAAAGAAAAAGTCAGCACAATGTACAACTCCTCTTCCCCCAAAACTACGACCACCCACGACTGTCCCTAACTACTGCCAGCAGAAGACCTGATGACATTCTGTTCTGTACACCCTCCCCCCACCCCACCCTGACACGTCAGTCACGTGTACACCGCCTACAGGTGTTGAGGATCTAGGATGACGAAGCACAGCGTCAATATTTCCCTCTCTGCTCTCAACACAGCACAGCCATACATTTCACAAGTGATCGGTATGTGCGTAAGCGTCATGATAAAAATAAATGTCAGCAACAATAATAATAATGTCTCTATGTCTTTTTTTGGCTGATGTTACTGTTTTCTGAGACAACGGCGACAATTAAATAATACATCAAATCGTCTGTTATTCCATAGGTTAAAAAGTAAGTGTTATGTAAGTGTAATGACAAAGGTGTATGCTAGCAACAATGGGTTTTTTGTCGCTAACGTTATTGTTTTGTGAGATGACAACAAATCACAGACATAAGCACAAAACCCCCCACCCAAAACAAAAAACCCCAAGAACAACAAAACCCCATGTTGTACATGTGATACAAATTAAGGAAAATAATTATATGTCAAGTGATCTCTAGTAAATGAGTCTAAACTGTAGATAACAGAGTCACTGAGTTTTAACCCTGCTGCAAAAGAAAAAAGAAATCTTTGAAAAAAAAGAACATGGTTCATATTCATAGTTACTGCCTACATTTGTTTGTAAGTACATGGGATGGTGTGTTTGTTTGTGTGTGTGTGTGTGTGTGTGTGTGTGTGTGTGTGTGTGTGTGTGTGTGTGTGTGTGTGTGTGTGTGTGTAAAAAAGAAAGTAAGGCCACTTTAAAAAAAGTCCGAACAAAGAAAAAGAAAGCGCACAAAGATGAAACGAATACAGCACAAAAAGGAACAATTCACAAAAAATCCTCTCATCACATACACCCTCACACAAAAACAAAACAAAACAAAATAAATGCACTTGACAAAAAATATCAGCACAATGTACAACTCCGACTCTTCCCCCTACACTAGAAC
>CM054145.1:32491361-32496361 GCA_028751875.1 Rapana venosa | reverse complement strand
GGTCTGTTGTCTCTGGTCTGTTGTCTGTGGTCTGTTGTCTGTAGGACTGTTGTCTGTTGTCTGTGGTCTGTAGGACTGTTGTCTGTTGTCTGTGGTCTGTTTATCTGTGGTCTGTGGTCTGCTGTCTGTTGTCTGTGGTCTGTGGTCTGTTGTCTGTGGTCTGTGGTCTGTAGGACTGTTGTCTGTTGTCTGTTGTCTGTGGTCTGTAGGACTGTTGTCTGTTGTCTGTGGTCTGTTGTCTCTGGTCTGTGGTCTGTAGTCTGTGGTCTGTTGTCTGTTGTCTTGGTCTGTGGTCTGTGGTCTGTTGTCTGTGGTCTGTTGTCTCTGGTCTGTGGTCTGTAGTCTGTGGTCTGTGGTCTGTTGTCTCTGGTCTGTGGTCTGTGGTCTGTGGTCTGTTGTCTCTGGTCTGTGGTCTGTGGTCTGTTGTCTGTGGTCTGTTGCCTCTGGTCTGTGGTCTGTTTGTCTGTTGTCTGTGGTGTGTTGTCTTGGTCTGTTGTCTGTGGTCTGTTGTCTGTTGTCTGTGGTCTGTGGTCTGTGGTCTGTTGTCTGTTGTCTGTGGTGTGTTGTCTGTGGTCTGTTGTCTGTTGTCTGTGGTCTGTTTGTCTGTTGTCTGTTATCTGTGGTCTGTTGTCGTCTGTCAGTATGGTGACCGTGGGTGTGTCCCTTGTGGAAGCAGCCCTGACACTGACGTTGTAAGGGGGGGGGGGGGGGGGGGGGGGGGGGGGAGAGAGGGGAATGACTGTCTAGTGGTGTTTCTGATGTGTGTGTGTGTGTGTGTGTGTGTGTGTTGTGGTGTGTGTGTAAGAGAGAGGTGAGAGGGAGGGAGGGAGGGAGGAAGGGAGGGAGATTTATTTATTTATTTATTTATTTTTATTTATTTGTTCCTTTGTATTGAGGATAATGGAATAAGCACTTACGTGCTTTTTTTTAACATCCAGTCCCCGTGTGTACGCGGTTTCGTAAATTGTAATCCGTTCCCACCGGCACACAATGGCCTACTCTTACGAAAAGCGGAACAGGATTTTAACGTGTGAGCAAGATGTTCTGCGTACGTTCGCACACGGGGCCTCGGTTTATAGTCTCATCCGAAGGACTTTTGGGAAAAGTGGAGTCTGCACTGATGTTAACTCCAGGGGAAAATATCCCCCTTGAACGGGAATCGAACCCAGGTCGTCAGATTGCGCGCGCAATGTTCTAACCACTAGGCTATCCCGTCCCCCAGATTTAGAAATAGGGAGTAGACTTGGAGGGGAAGGGGTGTGTGTGAGGGTGGGGGTGGGTAGGTTGAAGTGTAATAAAGAAGGTGAAAAAATGGGGGGGGGGGGGAGGGGGGGAGGCTAGGGGGGGGCTGAGGGGGTGGGAGTGGGGGTGGGGGGGGGGGGGCTGGGGAGTGGGACAGTTAGCACAACAACAGGGTATTTAAAAAAAAAGTACGAAGAAGAAGAAGGAAGGAAAAGTACTGGTTAAAAGTTCTGAGCTTGAGAGTGCATTATCTATGCAGTTTCCAACCATGCATGCACACACACGCACACACACCCACCCACACACACACACACACACACACACACACACACCACACACACACACACACACACACACACACACAAGTGTCAAGTTTTTTGTTCCTAGATAGATGGCTTGATGAAAAAAACAACCCAAATGTATTGCTTATTCAATGTACCATCTGGAAATAAAAATTTGACTTGACTTGACTTGACACACACACACACACACCACCACCACCACCACCACCACCACCACCACCAGCAACAACAACATCAACAACTTCCTACGCTGTCCTCCATTATCTTCTTCGCCATGTATCCCTTCTCTGCATTTCCCCCAAACCACTCTTTTTGTAAAAGAGTTTAAATTCAATTCCTTTCTGTACATCCAATATCGCCAACCGCTGTCCTTAATTTGCATAACGGCGTTAGCCGGTGAGTGTTTTTATACTCTCGCGGAACTGATGAAACTGTGGGAGTTTGAATTAGGTCTGAAAGTTTGATTCCTAGGGCTCTCTTTGTCTGTCTGTCTGTGAGTGTGTTGGTCTGTCTGTCTGTCTGTCTCTGTCTGATTCTGTCTCTGTCTGTCTGTCTCTGTCTGTCTGTCTCTCTTTGTTTCTGTCTGTTTGTCTGTGTCTGTCTCTGTCTGTCTGTGTCTGTCTCTGTCTGTCTGTCTGTGTCTGTCTGTGTCTGTCTGTCTGTCTCTCTTTGTCTCTCTCTCTGTCTGTCTCTGTCTGTCTGTCTCTGTCTCTCTCTGTGTCTGTCTCTCTCTTTGTCTCTGTCTGTCTCTCTGTCTCTGTCTGTCTCTGTTCCTGTCTCTCTGTCTCTGTCTCTGTCTGTCTGTCTGTCTGTCTTTCTATCTCTCTCTCCCCCCTTGTT
The DNA here is from genome assembly GCA_028751875.1 of Rapana venosa. Lineage (NCBI taxonomy): Eukaryota > Metazoa > Mollusca > Gastropoda > Neogastropoda > Muricidae > Rapana > Rapana venosa. The sequence goes on along the minus strand of CM054145.1, from coordinate 32,493,977 downwards.
TTGGTTTGTTTTGTCATTGTGGGTGGCGTTGTTTTGTTTTTATCCATTTTTCTTGGGCTGGGTGAAAAAAAAGTCATTGAACTTAATCTAATCCCATCAGTAAATAGCTTTTTGTATTTTGAGTTCTCTCTCTCTCTCTCTCTCTCTCTCTCTCTCTCCTCTCTCTCTCTCTCTCTCTCTCTCTCTCTCTCTCTCTCTCTCTCTCTCTCTCTCTCTCTTCCTCTCTCTCTCTCTCACAGACACACACACACAGACACACACAGACACACATAGACACACACACATTCTCTCTCTCTCTCACACACACACACACACACACACACACACACACACACACACACACACACACACACACACACACACACACACACACACACACACACACACACACACACACACACACACACACACACACACACACACACTTCCGCTTTCGCGAGCTCTAAACTGGTGATCTGAGTGCCAGAGTTTAGATGCAACGATAAACTGTGTGTGTGTGTGTCTGTGTGTGTGTGTGTGTGTGTGTGTGTGTGTGTGTGTTGTGTATGTGTGTGTGCGTGAGAGAGAGAGAGAGAGAGAGAGAGAGAGAGAGAGAGTGTTTGTGTATGTGTGTGTGTGTGTATGTGTGTGTGTGTTTATGTGTGTGTGTGTGTGTACTAGCGTGTGTGCGTGTGTGTGTGAGTAATTGCTGCAAGCTCTTAGTCTTAACGACAGGCACTTGTTACGGACACTGATCTAATCAAGCTGTACACAAAAACATTGGCATCGTTTTGCTGCTTATTGCCAGCATAATTGCCGCTGTCGCTACTGCTTTTGTCCACTCTGTCCTTAACTTTCATTTTACTTTTTCACTTTCCTTCTTTCTTTCTTCATCTTTCTTCGTGTTTTTTTTTATTTCGCTCATTTTTTCCATGTAGAACTTTCTTTCTTTCTTTTTTTCTTCTTTCTTTTCTTTGTTTGTTTGTTTGTTTCTTCCTTTCTTTCTTTCTTTCTTTCTTTCTGTCTTTGTTTGCTTGTTAATTAGTTTGTTTGTTTCTTTTCTTTTCTTTGTTTGTTTGTTTGTTTGTTTGCTTGCTAGTTAGTTTGTTTCTTTTTTTTTCTTTCTTTCTCCTTTCTTTCTTTCTTCCTTCCTTCCTTTCTTCTTCCTTCCTTCATTCTTCCTTCCTTCCTCCCTTCTTCCTTTCTTTCTTTCTTTCTTTCTTTCTTTCTCTTTTTCTTTCTTTCTTTCTTTCTTTCTTTCTTTCTTTCGATGTTAGGCCTCTTACATTCGTTTTTTGCTGTGATTCTGACGCTATTGTTAAAACACGTGTGTGTGTTGATTTATCTATTTATTCATTTTATTCTTTTATTTCGAGGATAATGGAATAAGCATTCATGTGCTTTTTTTTAAAAAAAAGATCCAGTTCCCGTGTGTATGCAGTTTTGCAAATTTTGCGATCCGTTCCCACGGCATACAATGGCCTACTCTTCCAAAAAGACGAACGGGTTTTAACGTGTGCGCAAGATGTTATGTGTACGTTCGCACATGGGACCTCAGTTTATAGTCTCCCTCCCTCTCTCTTTCTCCCTCCCCCTCTCTCTCCCCATCTCTCCCCCCCCCCTCTCTCTCTCCCTCTCTCTCCCTCCCTCTCTCTCTCTCCCTCTCTCTCCCCCTCTCCCCCCTCTTTCCCTCCCTCTCTCTCTTCCCTATCTCTCTCTCTCCTCCCCTCTCCCTCCTCTCTCTCCCTCCCCCCCCCCCCCCCTCTCTCTCTCTCTCTCTGTCTCTCTCTCCCTCCCTGAGAATATTTCTAATACTCATATAATATTTGACTGTAAGAATACAAAAGCTTTTTAACCCCAATTTTCTGGAAACTCCCTTAGAAGCATATTCAATAATTTGAATTTGGCATTTGATATTGCTAAAGGTCTCTGGCATAGTCCTGTAGGACATCTGTTATAGTTTCATTAACGTTAATCACTTTTTATGTTTTTGTTTCGTTTTTTTATATTGTATCTTTTGCTTTGCGCGATTTCTTTTCACGATTAGACTACCCCCCCCCCCCCCACTCGCATTTTTCAGTAGGGCCTCCACCACCACCTCAGTTATCATACACTCCTTGTATATTTTTTTGCTCGTCTAATATCACTGAGAGTGAACATACGTAAAATCGAAGACAACAACAACAACAATAATCCCTCCCTCTCCCCCCCTCCTCTCTCTCTCCCTCTCCTCACCTCTCTCCCCCTCTCCACTCTCTCTCTCTCTCTCTCTCTCTCTCTCTCTCTCTCTCTCTCTCTCTCTCTCTCTCTCTCTCTGTTTTCTATCCTTTTGTTCTCTCTCTTCCTAGTGAAGTGATATCGTTCACTTTACTGCTGGTCTTCCAGTTAACAAAAGTGGTAGGGTCTACGTCTGCTGCTGCTGCTGCTGTTTTTGTTGTTGCTGCTGCTGATGTTGCTGTTGCTGCTGCTGTTGCTGCTAATCAGAACCGGTATTGATTCTGTAATTAGTCTGGATGTGAACTGGACAGATCTCTGTGACAAAATGACTCTTTTTTTCTCTCTCTCTCTCTTTGAATGTGTGTGGTGTTATGTTGTGTGTGTGTGTGTGTGTGTGTGTGTGTGTGTGTGTGTGTGTGT
>CM054145.1:32456361-32466361 GCA_028751875.1 Rapana venosa | reverse complement strand
CCCACTTCCCTTGGCACAAAATTACAAAGCTTGCAGATTATCAAATCAAATCAACAGCTGGAACCCGCAACAGCTGTTTATTCAGGTTAAAATAATATGTATCGAGAGATAAAAACCATTGTCACTTACTATTTTTGTAACTACTAGTATGTAAGGTCACCGACCTGTTTACAAGGCGATACATACACAAAGAAAAACGACCCCACAACCACCCCCCTATAAAAAAAAAGAAAAAGAAAGAAGAAAAAGAAAAAACCACAAAAAAGCAAAGCTGAAAAAAATACAAGGCAATTACAGCGGCAAAAATGAAGAAAAGCTGAGAGTACCCCCAAAATATTGAACGATATATGTGATTTTTGTTTGTATCAATTGTGTATCCTTAATATTATAATGTTGTTTTTTTTTATCTCGCTGTCTATCCATAGAGCATAAAATGTAAAAGAGAATATTTTCAATGTACACACACGACAAACACATACTACACACCTATACAACACACACACACACACACACACACAACACAGAAACGCACGAAAGACAGCAAAGTGAGAGAGAGAGAGAGAGAGAGAGATAGAGAGAAGAGAGAGAGAGAGAGAGAGAAGAGAATGAGAGAAAGGAGAGAGAGCGAGTACAAGTTGGAGTTCGGGAGAATGTTCACAGCCGGCAGAAAATCAATCATGTTAATACATCTGAAACTGTTCTGGAGTAGTCGGAGACCAGGTTTGATTGTTCAGAAAAAGAAGAAGAAGAAAAGAAACACGAAAAAGAAAGACGAGACGAAGAGAAGGAAGAAGAAGGAGAAGAGGAGAGAGGAGAATTGCGAAGAAGAGAAGAGGGAGAAGTGCGAAGCCGAGGAGAAGAAGAGAAAATAAAGAAAAGAATGCAGCGAGAGGAGAAAAAGAAGAAGAAGAATAGGAAAAAGAAGAATGCGAAGAGAAGAGAGGAGAAGAGAAGAAGAAGGAGAAGAAGAAGAGAATGCCAAGAGAGAAGAATGGAAGAAGAAGAAGAATGAAGAGATGCGAGAGGAGAGCGAGAAGAAAAGAAAAGAGAAGAAGAAGAATGCGAGAAGAAGATGACAAAGAAGAAGAAGAAGATTGCGAAGAAAGAAATGCAAGAAGAAAGACGAAGAAGAAGAAGAAGAAGAAGAAGAAAAGATGAAGAAGAGAAGAAGAAGAAGAAAAGAAGAAGAAGGAAGAAGAAGAAGAAGAAGAAGAAGAAGAAGAAGAAGAAGTAGGAGAAGAAGAAGGATAAGGAGAAGAATGCCGAGAAGAAGAAGAAGAAGAAGAAGAAGAAGAAGAAGAAGAAGAGAAGAAGAAGAAGAAGAAGAAGAAGAAAATGAACGTGAACAAAGAAAAGCAAAAGAGGGGGAAAAAGAGTGGGAGGAGGAGGAGGAAGAAGAGGAGAGGGGGGAATAGAAGGAAGAAAAACACGAACAAGAAAAACTTTTAAAAAAAGAGAAGCAGATCAAAAACAACTGTCTGTCTCTATCTCTGTCTGTCTGTCTGTCTGTCTGTCTGTCTGTCTGTCTGTCTGTCTGTCTGTCTCTCTCTCTCTCTCTCTCTCTCTCTTTGTGTGTGTGTGTATGTGTGTGTGTGTGTGTGTATGCGTGCGTGTGTACGTGCGAGTGTGATCATGAGTGTCTGGGCCCATGCGTGTAAGTGTATGTGTGTGTTTGCGCGAGCGTGCGCGTGCAGACATGCGTACATGTGTACGTATGCGTGTGTGCACGAGCAATATGACTGATTATCCAGGCAGACTGTATATAGCAGGCTGTGGTTTAGCTAGGGGTAGGTGTCAGGGTGCGGTATCTATCCCTGTACAGATTGCAGACCCCATGAGAATTCCCAGCACTGGCAGAAAAATCAATCATCGTTCCCAGATTCCGGAACTGTTCTGTTCTGCTTGTAATCTGGAAACGGGTTGATTGGTTTCCTGTCAGCGTGTGAGTGAGTGAATGAGTGAGTGTAGTGTAGTTTAGTGTAGTGGGGTGGAGTGGAGTGGAGTGTAGTGTAGTGGAGTGGAGTGGAGTGGAGTGGAATGTAGTATAGTGTAGTGTAGTGTAGTAGAGTGGAGTGGAGTGGAGTGTGTAGTGGAGTGTAGTGGAGTGTACTGGAGTGGAGTGGAGTGGAGTGTAGTGGAGTGGAGTGGAGTGGAGTGGAGTGTAGTATAGTGTAGTGTAGTGTAGTAGAATGGAGTGGAGTGGAGTGTGTAGTGGAGTGTACTGGAGTGGAGTGGAGTGGAGTGGAGTGTAGTGGAGTGGAGTAAGTGAGTGTGTGTGTGCGTGCGTGTGCGTGTGTGTGCATGCGTGCGTGAGGGCGCGCGCATGTGTGTGTTTGTGTGTATGTGTGTGTACATGCGTGCGCGAGGGCACGCGCATGTGTGTGTGTGTGTGTTTGTTGTTTGTGTGTATGTGTGTGTGTGTACATGCGTGCGCGAGGGCACGCGCATGTGTGTGTGTGTTTGTGTGTATGTGTGTGTGTGTCTGTGCATGCGCGCGTGCGCCTCTGGACATATCTTATAGCCAACTGACCAAAATGACCCTCCATCGATATTCCTGAGGACCTTTAAAGACATCTCATATAATGTATTGTACTGTATCATATTATTACATTGCAATTTGTATTGAATTGTACTGTATTGTTTTATATTGTAATTGCACTGTATTTCTATTTCATATCATCACGTTGCATGTCATTTTTAGTAACAACAGATTTCCTTACATGGCATTCGGGCTGTTAGCGCAGGGGAGAGCACCCCGCCACAAGAGCAGTGCACTACTTTCATTTTTTCTTTTTTTCGTTTCGCTCTTCAGCTAGAGGTCCGAGATCACCTATACTGACATTTTGCGTGCCTATGCAACTGTTGTTTTTTTATTTTTTAAGGTAGCTGCACTCCGACTGTGGGGGGTCCGGGGATGTCTAACCACGACACCAGTGTGCAAGTGACGGGATAGCCTAGTGGTCAGAACATTGCGCTGGCAATCTGACGACCCGGGTTCGATTCCCGTTCAAGGGGGATATTTCCCCCCCTGGAGTTAACATCAACGCAGACTCCACTCTCCCCCAAAAGTCCTTTGGATGAGACTAGAAACCGAGGCCCCCGTGTGCGAACGCACGCAGAATATCTTGCGCACACGTTAAATCCTGTTGCCATTGTGTGCCGGGGGGAACAGATGACAGAATTTACAAAGCTGCATACACACGGGGACTGGATGTAAAAAAAAAGCACAAAAGTGTGTATTCAATTATCCTCGATATAAAAGAATAAAATAAATAAATAAATAAATAAAAAAGTGACCGTTTACATTAAAATTTTTTAAAAATTTTATTCTTTTATATCGAGGATAATGGAATAAGCGCTTATGTGCTTTTAAAAAAACCCCATCCAGTCCCCGTGTGTATGCGGTTTTTGTAAATTCTGTCACCTGTTCCCACCGGCACGCAATGGCCTACTCTTACGCAAAGCGGAACAGGATTTAACGTGTGCGCAAGATGTTCTGCGTGCGTTCGCACACCGGGGGGCTCGTTTCAAGATTGGAGCGTGTATGAAGAAAGAATGGTTCTTCCCCCAGTCTTCAGATCAGCTGCAGCTTGGTGGTTTTTGTTTTTTTTACATTGCTGTATTGTCGTTTGCTTATGATGTATATCATATATTGAATAAGCAATATTTAAACCAACGGTTCTTCTCCACTCCAGCTGCTGTTCAGTCTATTACCCACATCTCTTTCATCTCCTGTGAGGCAATTCTGTAATACAGAAAAACAATTAGCGCGCAGGCACACACACACACGTGCACACACATACACACACATGCACAACCCCACACACACACTGCACCACAACACACACACACACCACACAACCACACCATCATGCACGCACGACGACACACACGCACACACACACACAGCCGTGCCGCACAGAGCACACACACTATTATGCACACACATAACACACACCACGCACGCGCGTGCGTGCACACACAGACACAGACACACACACACACACGCGCACGCGCGCTCAAACACTGCACACAAACACTTTGAGCACGCACACACACAATTAAACACAAAAAATACCCACACACAAAATATATGCACACTCGCACACGCATGCATGCTCATCTCTCTCTATCCTCCCCCTCCCATCCCCCTCCCCCCGCCACATACACACACGAATGCATTTTATTTCTATTTGATGTTTTAAAAAAAAATTAACCCCCCCAACAACCCCGAAAACAAAAAACAACTTATCATGCATCTGTGAGTAAAATTAATGTACTCCTTGCACGAACCAAAAACAAAAATTGCTGAGAAAAGTGGTGAGAACACATAACTCTTTTTGTGTGTGGTCTTTTTGCTTGGCTTGGGCTTTAGTTTGTTTGCTGTAGTGTGTGAGAAGGAGAAGAGACGAAGATTGCCGACATACTAAGAATCTCCTGTACCGAATTGTTGAGGCCTCAACGTCTGTTGCTTTGCAGAGTTGTTGTAAGTACAACATCTCATTGCCTTTTTTGTGAGAAGAAGTTTAATGGTGTATTTCGTTTGGTCCTGACATTAATTTATAGAGAAGAAGAGCTTCAGAGTTTTTAAAGGAGAATATGTTTTAAAAAAAAGTTTTTGAGGAGAAAGTATCTGTGTTTTTGAGGAAAAAATAAGTTGTCTTGTGTTTTGAGGAGAGTTCTGTGTTTTTGAGGAAAATAAGTTGTCTGTGTTTTGAGGAGAATGACTTTTGCGATTTGAGAAAAAAATAACTGAGTTTTGGGAAGACTAACTACTTTGTTTTGAGAGGGATCACTTTTTGTTTAAAAACCCCCCAAAACATCGCTCAAGTCTACACGAACAACTTACACGCACCACACGCACACACACGCGCGCACACGCACACACGCACACACACACGCACAACACACACAACACATACACACACACGCACAAACACACGCACAAACACCACGCACACGCACAAAACACACCACACGTGCGACACACAACACACACACGCACACACACACACACACACGCGCGCGCGCGCGCGTACAGCATTCGTGCAGACCCGTGTGTATATACAGTCTGGTATGCAATCATATATCAACAAGAAAAAAATGGATGATACGGTTTGTATCAATATAGAAAAGCTTCTGGTCATCAGCATCACTTTTTGCTGCCTCATCTCCTGTGACGTTCCTGTCCTGCTGTTCCCACGCTACTCACCTCAACCTGTCCGTTCCAGCCATACCTCCTACCTCTGTGAATGTCTTCACCTGTACACTCCTCCTCGTTCCCTTCGCTCTGCTGCAGATACCTTGTGCTTGAAGAGTACTTAGATTCAGCCAGTCCACCGTTGGCCGTCGCTCTTTCTTTGTTACTGGTCCATCGACCTAGAATGACCTCCCTCTCCCCCTTCGCCCAAAGCCTACCTATGACACTTTTAAATCCAGCCTCAAGACATTTATTTCAAACTTAGGATGTTCTCCCCCTGTTTCATGCCATTTCTGTTCCTGCCCTCAACAGCCAAAATCCCCATCACCCTCTCGGAGTGTACAGCCTTTATGTGTGTGCGGGTTTATTTTTATTTATTTATCTTATTTTATTCTTTTATATCGAGGATAATGGAATGAGCACGTATGTGCTTTTTTACATCCAGTCCCCGTGTGTATGCGGTTTTATAAATTCTGTCATCTGTTCCCACCGGCACACAATGGCCTACTCTTACGAAAAGCGGAACAGGGATCAGTCCTGGGCCCTGTTCTCTTTACTCTATACACTGCTCCACTCTCACATATAATAAACAACCACCCTATTGATCATCATTTCTATGCCGATGATACTCAACTTCAGTGCAGCGATACTGTTGAAAACTTGCCTTCCCTCTTGACAAATATGTCCTACTGCCTTCAAGACATTCAAAACTGGATGACTCAGAACAAGTTACAACTTAATGCCGATAAAACCGAAGCCATGCTCATAGGGACCCAACATAAACTTTCCTCTATCACAAAAACTTCAATAGAATTCGGCAATACGTCAGTTCCTTTGTCCAACTCTGTGAAGTATTTAGGAGTAGTTCTTGACAACACACTCTCTATGAAAAAATTCATCACCCAGACCTGCCAGTCTTGCTACTATCAATTACGGCGCGTAAGCGCGATTCGCAAGTATCTGTCCACTGATGCAACTTCCAAGCTTGTCACATCTCTTATTCTTTCACGTTTAGACTACTGTAATTCTCTTTTGGCTGGCCTACCAGCATCATCTATCCACTCTCTTCAACGCATACAAAACTCTGCAGCTCGACTGGTCCTAAGAAAGAAAAAATCTGAACACATCACTCCTCTTCTGCGATCTCTTCACTGGTTGCCTGTCTCACAAAGACTGGAGTATAAAATCAATACCCTCTGTTTCAAATGTCTCCACAAATCTGCACCCTCTTATCTCTGTAACTGTCTTCACCTGTACACTCCATCCCGTTCCCTTCGTTCAGCCGCAGATAATTTGTGCTTTCGAACACCCAGATTCAAACAAACCACTGTTGGCCGTCGCTCCTTCTCTGTTTCTGGTCCATCCACCTGGAATGACCTCCCTCTTTCACTTCGTCAAAAGCCTTCACTTGATTCCTTCAAATCCAGCCTCAAAACACACTTATTTCCTACCTGAGACTTTCCCCCCACATATCTGTCCCTAATTTTCAACAGCATCTTTCACCGTCTAAGTGTTGTTCCGTGTGTGTGTGTGTGTGTGTGTGTGTGTGTGTGTGTGTGTGTGTGTGTGTGTGTGCGTGCGTGTGCATGCGTAGTGCGCGCGCATGGATTTCTCATTATGTTTAAGGAGAGTTGCATGCCTGTAAATGATTGAGTGCAAGCGCTTCGATTTGTTTGTTTTTTACAAGATTCAGCGCTATATAAATTCCATATATTATTATTATTATTAACAGGATTTAACGTGTGCGCAAGATGTTCTGCGTGCGTTGGCTCACGGGGCCTCGGTTTATAGTCTCATCCGAAGGACTTTTGAGGAGAGAGGAGTCTGCACTGATGTTAACTCCATCAGTTAACTCATCTTTTTTTTTTTGTAAGTGAAGGAGTTTATCCAAATCTTTCAGCAAATTGTGTGTATATATATATATATATATATATATTATATATATATATATATATATATATATATATATATATATATATATATAATATATATATATATGTGTGTTATATATATATATATATATGTGTTATTATATATATATATATATATATATATATATATTATATATATATATATATATATATATATATATATATATTGTGTGTGTGTGTGTATGTGTGTGTGTGTTATTTATTTTTTATTTTCATTTATTCTTTTATTTCGAGGATAATGGAATAAACACTCATGTGCTTTTTTCATCCAGTCCCCGTGTGTATGCAGTTTTGTAAATTTTGTCATCCGTTCCCAGCGGCACACAATGGCTTACTCTTCCGAAAAGCGGAATGGGTTTTAACGTGTGCGCGAGATGTTCTGCGTGCGTTCGCACACGGGACCTCGGTTTATAGACTCATCCGAAAGACTTTTGGGGAGAGTGGAGTCGGCACTGATGCTAACTCCAGAGGAAAAAATCCTCTTGAACGAGAATCGAATCCCGGTGAGCAGATCACGAATATAATTATCACTCTAACCACCAGTGTGTGTGTGTGTGTGTATGTGTGTGTGCGCGCGTGCGTGCGTGCATGTGTGTCCACAGTCCAGTGTCTACCTTGAGAGAGACGGAGAGGAAAGAGAGCAGAAAGAAGGCAATGGCTGACCAGCCACCCCGGTACCGTGAGGACAGTCGAAGGGTCCGGATCCTCGGCACAGAGTGTTTCTCCCGCTCTATCCGTCGATCCAAGTTCAAAGCGTTTAAGTCCCCAGTCCCTGCTATCGTCTCTGACGCAGAGTTTAGTGACAGGACACAGTCTGCTGACCCAGAGTTTAGTGACAGGACACAGTCTGCCGACACAGAAGGTCATGACGGGACACAGTCAGAAGGTCATGAAGGGACACAGTTTGCTGACGCAGAAGGTCATGACGGGACACAGTCTGCTGACGCAGAAGGTCATGACGGGACACAGTCAGAAGGTCATAAAGGGACACAGTCAGAAGGTCATGACGGGACACAGTTTGCTGACGCAGAAGGTCATGACGGGACACAGTCTGCTGACACAGAAGGTCATGACGGGACACAGTCTGCTGACACAGGTCATGACGGGACACAGTTTGCTGACACAGAAGGTCATGACGGGACACAGTCTGCTGACACAGAAGGTCATGAAGGGACACAGTCTGCTGACCCAGAAGGTCATGACGGGACACAGTCTGCTGACACAGAAGGTCATGACGGGACACAGTCTGCTGACGCAGAAGGTCATGAAGGGACACAGTCTGCTGACCCAGAAGGTCATGACGGGACACAGTCTGCTGACACAGGTCATGACGGGACACAGTTTGCTGACACAGAAGGTCATGAAGGGACACTGTCTGCTGACTTAGAAGGTAATGACGGGACACAGTCTGCTGACTTAGAAGGTCATGACGGGACACAGTCTGCTAACGCAGAAGGTCATGACGGGACACAGTCTGCTGACGCAGGTCATGAAGGGACACAGTTTGCTGAAACAGGTCATGAAGGGACACAGTTTGATGACTTAGAAGGTCATGAAGGGACACAGTCTGCCGACGCAGAAGGTCATGACGGGACACAGTCTGCTGACACAGAAGGCAGTGAAAGAACACAGTGTGCTGAAGCCTTCATATGTGACACAGAAGGTCATGACGGGACACAGTCTGCTGACACAGAAGGTCATGAAAGGACACAGTCTGCTGACTTAGAAGGTCATGACGGGACACAGTCTGCTGACACAGAAGGCAGTGAAAGAACACAGTGTGCTGCAGCCTTCATATGTGACACAGAAGGTAATGAAGGGACACAGTGTGCTGCAGCCTTCATATGGGACACAGAGTGTAGTGACACAGAAGGCAGTGAAGGGAGGCAGTGTAGTGACACAGAAGGCAGTGAAGGGAGGCAGTGTAGTGACACAGAAGGCAGTGAAGGGTCGCAGGGTCTGCAACAGGACCTGGCTGGAGTGGTGGAGAAAGTAGAGGAGCAAACGGAGAGGCTGTCTTTGGAGACTGGAGCCCTGGCACGATACATCAATGCCCGCTACACCTTCCTGGTCTCTCAGGCGACAGAAGCTCGAGATGCCAGCCTCAGAAGCTTGGGAGACGCCAGCAGGGAGGTGATGGCGGGTCTGAGGAAGGCAAGTACGCTCGCGAGCGTTGCTTTGGGTGACGGGAAACATCGACATCGGAACGCGAACGTCAAGCCAGGGTAGCCCAAGTCATAACAGACTCCGCGAGGCGTCTGTTCGAGGACGTTTTGAACAAGACGGGAGATGAGCCACTGCTAGTGTGTAATCTTAAAGACTTTACCGAGTACGCGCTGAAGCAGGTTCACAGTGATTTCATGGGCACAGTTGTTGTTGCAGCAGCAGCAGCAGAAGATGGTGCAGACTTTTCGGATGCTGTCAGAGAGGATCCAGAACACTGTGATGCTGATCAGCTCTTTGAACCCTTCCAGGACATTGCAGCATTAACTCCACTCCACGTAGACGTTTCAGAGGACGCGGACTTCACCACCACGAGTACAGGCGCTGCCGCACCAGCAGCAGATTCTGAGGACCTTTCAGATACTGTCAGTAAGGTTCCAGAACACACGGGTGTCCACCAACCTTTAGAAAACTGCCAGGAAACTGCGGAATTACCTCCACTCCACACAGACGTTTTAAACGACACGAGGTTCACAACCCTCGAACAAGCGCAAGACGGGACAGATTCCCCATGCGGATTCTCGCCATTTGAGCACAAGGCCGCGCATCTTCAAAACCTGTGCGCCTCACCTTGCAGGAACGTGGCAGGAGTCCCAAACGAAGACACCGCCTTGGCTAAAGCGGTCGCGCATTTGCAGAGAGACGT
>CM054145.1:32448861-32451361 GCA_028751875.1 Rapana venosa | reverse complement strand
TGTGTCTGTGTTGTGGTGGTGGTGGTTGTGGTAGTGGTAGTGGGTCGGTGGTGTGTGTGTTCTGTGTTGTGGTGGTGGTGGTTGTGGTAGTGGGTCGGTGGTGTGTGTGTGTCTGTGTTGTGGTGGTGGTGGTTGTGGTAGTGGGTCGGTGGTGTGTGTGTCTGTGTTGTGGTGGTGGTGGTTGTGGTAGTGGGTCGGTGGTGTGTGTGTCTGTGGTGTGGTAGTGGTTGTGGGTAGTGGGTCGGTGGTGTGTGTGTCTGTGTTGTGGTGGTGGTGGTGGTGGTAGTGGGTCGGTGGTGTTGTGTCGTGGTGGTGGTGGTTGTGGTAGTGGGTCGGTGGTGTGTGTGTGTTGTGGTGGGAATGAGGTGGTGGTGGTGGTGGTGTGGTGGGGGTGATGTGGGTTGGGGTGATGGGGTGGAGTGTGTGTGGTGTGTGTGGGTTGGGGGGAGGGAGTCGGGGGGCTGGGTTGTTTGGTGGGTGGTGGGGTTGGGGGCTGGTGGGGGTGTGGGTGAGGTTGTGTAGTGTGTGTGTGCATGCATGGGGATTGGGGTGAAGGTTGTGTCGTGTATGTGTGGAGAGAGGGGTGTAGTGTGAGTGTGTGTGGGTCGGTGGGGTGCGATTGTAGCGCGCGCGCGCGCGTGTGTACGTGTATGTATGTGTGTGTGCGTGTGTGTTGCTGTACGTAGACCACTTTTATGTTGAATTTCAATGAATATAGCTTTAAAAATATATTTTCTGTATTATTTTAAAATTTCAAACTACATGCACATTCTTAGGTTATTGCGTGAACTACTGTTTATATGTACAGTTTTAATGGGAGGAGCTTTTAAAAAGAATGTTTTCTGTTGTATCCCATTTCAAACAAACAGCGAGCAAATTCTGAAGTTGTAGCATAAACTTGTTTAGATGTCCAGTTTTATAAACAAACGTTTTACGTTTCACCCTACTTCAAACTGTTGGCAAGCGAATTCTGAAGTTATAGCATAAACTGTTCAGATGTCCAGTTTTATGAACAAAGTTAATGTCTTACTTATCCCATTTCAAACTAAATGCAAGCAAATTCTGAAGTTGTTATATGAACTGTTTAGGTGCCCGGTTTTATAAACAAACGTTTTACGTTTCACCCTAGTTCAAACAAACTGTGAGCAAAGTCTGAAGTTGCTGTATGAACTGTTTAGATAAATATGACACCAGGACCCATAGATGCAGGAGCTAATAGGAGAACATAATATTTCAGAATTACCATTCTGTACAATTGTGCAAATAATCCTAGAGGGAAAATTTCAATGACCTACAGAGGACACATGCCAAAAACCACCATTCTCTATAGCGTGTTACCACTTGGATGGGGTGACCGTTTGCACGCCTTGGTTTCAGTACAGTCCACCAATTCACCCGGCCGTAAGTAGGTACCTGCCTTTTTAGGGTCAGGGAAGGTAAAGCAGAGAGGGAGAGGAGATGGGCGCCGCCATCACTATGCTGGCCCCTGGAGAAGCTGAGGTCTGATGCCTCGCTCTCCTACGACCACATAGGTTATGGGACACCTTTACCTTTTTTTACTTGAAGATGTGCAAAATTAATAATCCTAGAGTGAGGATTTTAAATGACCTGTAGAGGACACATTTTAGAATTACCATTCTGTACAGTAGTGCACATTATCTTAGAGGGAAAGATTTCAAATGACCCGTTTCGCTTAAGAAGTTTAAGGTAATAACTCAAATACTTCATAGTAAGGTCTTGCGTGGAACAAATGATAAGTATTTTGAATATTAATAGATTTCATTCACATGCCAGTGTGTACAGTATCTTTATCTTTTTGCCTTACTGTCTTGTCACATTGCTTTCAGTTTTATTCCTTTTATGGGCGAAAAGCAATCAATCAATCAATCAATTAATCAATCAATCAATCAATCAATCAAGCAATCAAACCACGGTCGCATACGCAACATCTCACCATTGGTAAGCCTAGTTCGGAGCTCTTGTAGGGGAAGGAAGAAAAAGAAATGCAGATCTATGGCATCACCTGGTGTGTGTGTTTGTGTGCGTGTGTTGTGTATGTGCATTCGCGCATCTGTTACATGCGTGTGTACGCGCGCGCGTGTCTGTGTGTATGTTTAATATTCTTTGTACATTTTATACACATGTTGAAACTTTTTTCTTTTTTTTTTTACATACATGAGAGGAATACCTGGTTCATCAAAGGGGCCATGTGAATGTATCCAGCGATGACATTTTGGGATCGTATTTATATAATTATTTATAACTGTTTTCATTTGGTGTGATGTGAATAAACAGGGATGGCAAATTAGGACGTATATGTCCACATCCTCTATCCATGTGAAACCAGTTTGTTTACGTACTATGTGTGTATCAGCGTGCTTGTGTGTGTGTGTGTGTGTGTGTGTGTGTGTGTGTGTGTGTGGCGCGCGCGTGTTTATGTGTGTGTCTGTGTGTGAGTGAGTTTTTTATGTTAAAAATTTTTTTAATTTAAAAAAATATT
>CM054145.1:32421361-32438861 GCA_028751875.1 Rapana venosa | reverse complement strand
CTGGGTGAACTGGGGGAACTGTACTGAAGCCAAGGCGCGCAAACGGTCACCCATCCACGTGGTAACCACGCTCGATGCTGCTTCAACCTTAGCTGGGGGAAAAGCGAGCGCTTTGACCACTGAGCTATCCCGTTCCCGTTATGCAGGTTTAATAAACCGTATATACCTTGGTCTTAAAAAAGGATGCTTTATTCACGAAGAATGGCTATAATTATATAAAAAAGATATTGTTTTAAGCTTAAATTCTTTGCTCAAAGACTAAAAATAAAAGATGACTCCCAAAACTAACATCAACAAAATAAGAATAGAGATAAGGAACAGGTGTTCTTACAGAAAAAAAACAATACTAAACGTGTACTCCAGCGGAATCATAATCATAATCATAATCATAATAAACAGAAGATAGAAGCAATATCCCCAAACCAACCATTCAAACGAACAAACCACAAAAAACCCCACCCCAACAGTTTTGTGTGTTTTTTAAAGGTGATTCTGATTCTGTTGCAATTTTTATATATAAAAAAATATTTAAAAATCATAAATCGGAATAATTACGCTGGTAATGTGTTTCACCAGTACACACACACGCACAAACACACACACACACACACACACGTACACAGCACACACACGCACGCACGTGCACACACACACACGCACGCACGCACACACTACACACACACACACACACACACGTACACACACACACACACACACAACGCACGTACACACACACATACACACACACACATAGTGAGTAATTTTTTTGTGTTACACAAAAAATATCAGAAAAACAGTTGAAATTGAAACACAAAGTACCGGCCGACGAAACCAATTGCATGATGCCAACGAATGATTCGTTCTAACTAGCTGCCTGCCGGGACAATGAAAGACAGAGATAGACAAATAGATAGATAGATAGATAGATAGATAGATAGACAGACAGACAGACAGATAGATTGAGAGCGATGGAGAGAGAGAGAGAGAGAGAGAGAGAGAGAGAGAGAGAGAGAGAGAGAGAGGAGAGAGAGAGGAGAGAGAGAGAGAGAGAGAGAGGACAGAGTCAGAGAATAAGAGAGAGAGAGAAACAGATACAGATACAGAGAGAGACAGAGAGGTACAGAGACAGAGACAGAGAAGCAGAGAGACAGAGAAACAGAGACAAAAAGAGACAGAAACAAAGACATACACAGACAGACAAGACAAGACAAAACAGATACTGCAACATATAATTAGAGACACACAGAGGCAGACAGGTACATATAAATATAAACAAAAACACAGACAGACACACAGACAAACGGACAGACAGACACACGGACAAACAGACAGACAGACAGACAGACGGACAGACAGAGGGTGCTAGGAGTTGTCAGCGGAATCCTCATCGCTGTTGATGTGCTTGGCAGTCGTCTGCTTAGCGATGATGTTCAGCAGGACTAAGGCTTGCTCCAGTTTCGTGTCCATCTTGTTTACCTGGCAGACACACACACACACACAGACACACACACACACACACACACACACACACACACACACACACACACACACACACACACACACACACACACACACACACCACAACACGACACAACACAACACAGACACACACACACACACGCACACACACACACACACCACAAACACAGACACACACACACACACACAGACACACACACACTCGCACACACACACACACGCATGCATACACAGACACACCACACACACATACAGACACACACAGACACACACACACACATGCATACACAGACACACACACACATACAGACACACACAGACACACACACACACGCACACACACACACACACACACACACACACACACACACACACACACACACACACACACATTGTTTTTAGATAGATGACTTGATGAAAAAAATATAATGCATTGCTTATTCAATGTACCATCTGGAAATAAAAATTTGACTTGACTTGACTTGACTTGACTTGACTTCACACACACAACACCACACACACACACACACACACACACACAACACACACACACACACACACACACACACACACACACACACACACACAACAGATAGACAGAAACGCATGAACGCATGCACACACATACACATATGCGCGCGCGCACACGCACACATACGCGCGTACGCACGCACGAACGCATGCATACACACATATATACACGCACGCGCATGCACGCACACGCATGCATACACACACAGAAACGCACGCATGCACACATGCACACACGCACACACACGCAGAAATGCACGCACACACACATGCACGAACACATTCACACAAAAATGCATGTACGCACGCACGCACATACACACATGTGCACGCACGCGCGCACAGAAACGCACGCATGCACACATGCGCGCGCTCACACATATGGACGTACACACACACACGCGCGCGCGTACATAATTATGTGTGTAAAAAGAATGGATGGTAACCATGAAGTGTAATGATAGGGACGATGAGGATGATGACAATGAGGATGATGACGATGAGAATGATAATGACGATGATGATGATGACGATGATGGTCATAGACCAGTATGACCAGGAGGGGGAAGAGAGATAGTAATGACGATTAAAATGAAAACAAGAAAAGAAGTGGAGGAAGAAGTGGAAGAGGAGGAGGAAGAGGAGGAGGCGAGGAAGAGAAGAGGGAGAGAAGGAGTAGGAAGAGGAGAAGAGAAGAGGAGGAGGGATAGAGGAAGAGAAAGAGGAGGAGGAAGAAGAGGAGGAGAGGAAGAGAAGAGAGAGGAGGAGGGAAGAGGAGATGAAGGATAGAGAAGAGAGGAGGAGGAAGAGAAGAGGAGAGGAGGAGAAGGAGAGGAGTAGGAAGAGAAGGAGGAGGAAGAGAGGAAGAGGAAGGAGGAGGGAAGAGAGAGAGGAGGAAAGAGGAGAGAGAGAATGGAGGAGGAGGAGAAAGGAGGAGTAGGAAGAGAAGGAGGAGGAGAGAAGGAAGAGGAGGAGGAAGAGAAGAGGAAGGAGAGGAGAAGAGGAGAGGAGGAAGAGAGGTAGGAAGAGAGGAGGAGGAGAAAGGAGAGAGGAGGAGGAGAAGGAGAGAGAGAGAGAAGGAGAGAGGAGGAAGGAGGAGGAGAGAAGAGGAGAAGAGGAGAGGAGGAGGAGGAGGGAGGAGGGAGAAGAGAGGAGGAGGAGGAGAAGGAGGAGGAGGAGGAGGAGGAGAGACACGTGACATGTCATAAACAATCCGACACACCTGTTCTTTTCTGCTACAAGCTGACCTACCTGCGTTTCTATACGGTTGACCCGAGCACAGAGGGTCAGTTTCTCTCGGTCTCTTTGGTTGCCTTGGTAACCAGGCTTGCCTAGAGTCTGGTCCAGTCTGTGGGAAAACAGTCAGACATACGCACAGATAACACAGGCACTGCAGCAAACACGCATAGCACGCGTACGTGCGTACGTACATTATCCGGAAAGCCTATCTGGTATCTTTTTTTCATGCAGGAATAGATTTTGTGTATGTACATGCCGGCAACATGCATGCATTCACGTGCGCGTGCGTGCACGTACACACACATGCACGTACACACACACACACACACACACACACACACACACACACACACACACACACACACACACACACACACACAGCACGCACACACATGCACACACACACACACACAAACACATATTATTACTGAACAGTATGCAACATTACCGTTATCAACTGCAGCAGTATTACTGTTGTTGTTTTATCATTATAGTTGTTATCATTATCATCATGACTCTTGTTGTTGCTGTTGTTGTTGTTGTTGTTGTTGTTGCTGTTGTTGTTGTTGTTGTTGTTGTTGTTGTTGTTTTCTTCTTTCTTCTTCTTCTCTCTTTTCTCTTTTCTTTTTTCTTCTTCTTTTTATCTTTCTCTCTTGCTTTTGCTCTCTCTTCTTTTCTTTCTCTCTCCTCTTTCTCCTCTCTTCTCCTCCTTCTCTTTCTTCTCTCCTCTCCTCTTCATCATCTCTCCACTCCCCCGAACCACCACCACAACCACCACTATCACGATCATTATCATCATGATGTTGTCACTATCGTCTTATCATCACGGCATGATTTTCAATACTTATATCATCAATCTTACTCTCTAGTCTTGATTCTATCCTCATGTTGAGACCTGCATTTGTTCTAGTCACGTCCCACATCGTACGGCTGTAGGGGCTGTTGCTGTACATAATAATAATGTCATAATAAGATCAAATAAATAAAATAAGACAAAATAAAATAAAAAATAAACAATAATACAAACGAAATAAAAAACTAACTAAAAAAAAACTAAACAAAAAAAACAAAAATTAAAATCTAAATAATTACATTAAAATAAATAAAAACTAAAACTAATAAACTAAAATATGATAATGATTACTACTACTACTAACTACTACTACTACTATACTACTACTACTACTACTACTACTACTACTACTATACTACTACTACTACTACTACTACTACTGCTACTACTACTACTACTACTACTACTACTACTAACTACTACTACTACTACTACTACACTACTTACTACTACTACTACTACTCTACTACTACTACTACTACTACTACTACTGCTGCTACTACTACTACTACTACTACTACTACTACTACTACTACTACTACTACTTACTACTCTTACTACTACTACTACTATACTACTACTACTACTACTACTACTACTACTACTACTACTACTTACATACTACTCTCTACTACTATCTACTATACTACTACTACTACTTACTATCTACTATCTACTACTGCTACTGACTACTACTACTACTATACTCTCTACTACTACTACTACTACTACTACTACTACACTACTACTACTACAACTACTACTACTACTATACTACTATTCCTACTACTACTACTACTACTACTACTACCACTACTCCTACTCCTCCTCCTCCTCCTCCTCCTACTACTACTACTCCTACTTATGTTGATATACTAATTCTTCAAGGCTATAGCATGCATATCGAGTGAACAGAAACATAGAAATCACAGACACAAACACAGCAACGAAAGGAAGAGCAAGGACGCTGAAAAGTAAAAAGGCAAGTATTCCAAACATTTTTTTAAAAAAAGCGACGGACATTGAAGCCGAGTGGTCAGGACCGTTTGACTTCAGTTCCGTGGTACCACAAGGTCCCTGGTTCGAATCTCGGTGGCGCCTGGTGAATTACCGGTTGGGATTTTTACCATCTCTCACATCAAGTGCAGACTCGCCAGTGCCTTAATTCCCTTTGAGTATAATTATACGCATGCAGAGGATCAACTATACACGTTAAAGATCCTGTAATTCATGAGTGGAGTGTAGTTCAGTGTAGTGCAGTGCAGTGCAATTTAGTGTAGTGCAGTGCAATTTAGTGCAGTGTAGTGTAATGCAGTGCAGTTTAGTGTAGTGTAGCATAGTGTAGTGTAGTGCAGTGCAGTTTAGTGTAGTGCAGTTTAGTGTAGTGCAGTGCAGTGCAGCTCAGTGTAGTGCAGTGCAGTGCAGTTTAGTGTAGTGCAGTGCAGTTTAGTGTAGTGCAGTGCAGTGCAGGGCAGTTTAGTGTAGTGTAGTGTACTGTAGTGTACTGTAGCGTGTAATAATTTCAAGTCAGTACCTACGTTTCTAATGTAATCTCCAGAAACAACACACTATAGTAAAAAAGAAATACACGTCCCCAGACAGAACTTGCTAAAGGGAAATCGAAACAGGACAAGTCGCTTATGTAAGGTCAGACTAAAATTCTGTTTGTCAAACTTACCTGAAATTTTCTCCTGGCTACGAAGAATTTTATTTTCCGAATGACCCGTATCATCAGTTTATGGGAATCTGTTAACCTAGACAATCATCAAAAAAACCGCAAAGAGTTAATCATACATACATGCGAGCGCGTGCGTGTGTGCACACAGACACTGACACAGGCACAGACACACAGATACAGACACAGACAGACAGACACATACACAGACACAGACAGACACACACATTATGCACGCACAAAAAAAAAATAAAATTATCAAAAATACGCATGTAATCACGCACGTTCAAATACATGCATGCACACATGCAGTGATCCACACACACGCGCGCGCGCACGCACACACACACACACACACACAAACACACACACACACACACACACACACACACACACACACACACACACACACACACGCAGTACACACACACACACACACACACACACACACACACACACACACACACACACACACACACACACACATGCACACACACACACACACATAGACACACAAAGTCGATGTAACGAGTCAAATACAGGGAGTGTGGCATGAGAAGGAAAGCAACGATAAAACAAACAAACAAACAAACAAACAAACAAACAGACAAACAGACAAACAGACAAACGACTCACTGCTCTGGCTTGTAAATTGTGTCCTCAAAGTCATCTTCAATGGAATTTTCTATCATGTCCATAGGATGCCCTTTGGAGGGAGTCACTGCAACAGACCACCAAACAAAGTTGGAATAAACTCACAAATGAATAAGAATGAACAAAGCCAACTCACTCAGTAGCTAGTTAAGTATAATAATTGATCAAATAACTGATTAATTAATTAATCAATCAATCAGTCAGTAGCTAGCTCATTGACTAACAAACTAACAAACAAACTAATGATATAACGAACTAACGGATCGATGAAATGTACTTAGCTAACATACTAACGAACAAACGAACGAGCGAACGAACGAACGAACGAACCAACCAACCAACCTTTTACCCTTCCACCCCAACATTTTACCTCATCTACCCCTTTACCTCATATACCCGTTTACCTCATCTACCCCAACCTTTCACCTCATCTACCCCAACCTTTTCCCTCATCCATCCCAACCTTCTACCTCATCCACCCAACCTTCATCCATACCAACCTTTAACCTCAACCACCGCAGACCTTTTACCTCAACCACCCCAACCTTCAACTTCATCCACAAAATTTTCACCGACATCGACCCCAACCATTTAACTTCAACCATCCCCAACTATCTAACCTCAACCACCCCAACATTTAACCTCAACCACCCCCAACATTTTAATCTCATTCCCTCCTCCCTCCCTCCCCCCCTACAAACCTTCAAGCTCAACCACCACACAACCTTTAACCTCATCCAACCCCTCAAAAAACCTTCAACCTCAACAACCCCTCTAATCGTCATCACTCCCCCCACCCCCCACCCACCCCCCACCACATCCACCACCCGCCCATCCTTCAACCTCAACCACCACTACCCCCAAGCGCTTTGGTTTGTTGCTTTACAAGATTCAGCGCTATATAAATTCCATACATTATTATTATTATTGTCATTATTATTATTATTATTATTATTATTATATTATTAATCGTCATCACTTCCCCACCACACACACCCCCCACCCTCCGCCCCTCCTTCAACCTCAACCACCACAACCCCAACCCCCAAAAAACACCACAAACAAATACCTCACACCACCTCAACAAACAAAAACCAACAAAAAACCACCCACCAACAAAAAAACCCAACCACACCACCACCAAAAAACAAAGAAAACAAAACCAACAAAAAAAACACCACCACAACAAAAAAACCCCACCCTAACCACACCACCAACAAACAAACAAAAACCACCAACAAAAAAAACACCCAACAAAAAAACCCAACCCACACCACCACCACAAACAAACAAAAACCAACAAAAAACCCACCACCACCACCAAAATAAAACCTAAACACACCACCACCACCACAAACAAACAAAAACCCAACAAAAAAAACACCCAACAACCCCCCCCCCCCCCAGCCTCACCACTACCACAAACAAACAAAAACTAAAAAAAAAAAAACACCCAACAAAAAAACCCCCCAAACCACACCACCACAACAAACAAACAAAACCACCCAACAAAAAAATCCAACCACACCACCACTACAACAAACAAACAAAAACCAACAAAAAACCACCCAACAAAAAACCTCAACCACACCACCACCACAACAACAAACAAAAACCAAACAAAAAAACCCACCAACAAAAAACAAACAAACCACACTACAACAACAAACAAAAACCAACAAAAAAACCCAACAAAAAACCCCCAAACCACACCACCACCACAAACAAACAAAAACCAAACGAAAAACCCACCAACAAAAAAACTAACCCCACCACTACCACAAACAACCAAAAACCAACAAAAAACCCACCCAACAAAAAAACCTAACCACACCACCACCACAAACAAAACAAAAACCAACAAAAAAACCCACCTAACAAAAAAAAAACCACACCACCACAAACAAACAAATAAAAACCAACAAAAAAAAACCACCCAACAAAAAACAACAACTAACCACACTACCACAACAAAAACCAACAGAAAACACCACAAACAAATACCTCACACCACCACACAAACACCAACAAAAAAACCCCACCAACGAACAAAAAAAACCCAAACCACACCACACAAACAACAAAAACCAACAAAAAAACACAAACAAACACCTCACACCACAACAAACAAACAAAAACCAACCAAAAAAACCACCACCAAACCCCCCCCCCCCCCCCCCCAAAAAAGGTAAAGGTAAAGGAGTCCATAACCTATAAGGTCGTAGGAAAGCGAGGCGTCAGAGACCTCACTTCTCTAGGGGCCAGCATATTGAGGGCGGCGCCATCTCCTCTCCCTCGCTGCTTTACCTTCCTGACCCTAAGAGGGCAGGTACCATTTACAGCTGGGTGAACTGGGGGAACTGTACTGAAACCAAGGCGCGCAAACGGTCACCCATCCAAGTGGTAACCACGCTCGACGCTGCTTAACTTGGCTGGGGGAAAGCGAGTGCTCCGACCACTAAGCTATCCCGTCCCCCACAACAAACAAACAAAAAAAACACCAAACAAAAAAAAACACCCAACAAAAAAACACCCCAAACCACACCTCACACACCACAAACAAACAAAAACCAAACAAAAAAACCCACCACCCAACAAAAAAAACACCCAACCACACCACCACAAACAAACAAAAACCAAAACAACCCCCACCAACAACAAAAAAACCCCAACCACACCACCACAAACAAACAAAAACCAAAAAAAACCACCCCACCACCACCAAAACAAAAAACCAACCACAACACCACCAACAAACAAAAACCACCAACAAAAAAACCCACCAAACACAAAAAAACCCAAACCACACCACCACCACCACCACAAACAAAAACCAACAAAAAACCACAAACAAACACCTCACACCAGCACAACAAAGAAAAACCAACAAAAAATCCCCCACCAACCAACAAAAACCCCCCCAAACCACACACACCACCACCCACCACAAACAAACAAAGAACAACACAAAAAACACCCAACAAAAAAAACAACCACACCACCACCACCACAACCAAACAAAAACCAACCAAAAAACAAAAAAACCCACCCAACTAACAAAAAAACCCACCACCAACCAACAAACCCCCCTCCCCCCCCCCACCCCCCCCCCCCAACAACCCCCACCCAAACAAAAAAAATCCCCAAAAACCCACAAACCAACCAATACCCGGGGCGTTGCGGACGTTGTCTAGGCCGCTGAGGGACAGCATGCTCTCCTGCCTCTCCAGGTTGCTGGCGTTGGAGGCGCTCTTGTTCATGCGCTTCTTCAGCATGGAGGCCTTGCGCGCCATGCGCGACAGCGTGGACGAGGAGTTGGAGGTGGGCAGGAAGATCTTCTGGCTCTTTTCCTGGATGTGGATCTTCCAGGTGGCCACCGAGTGGAACCCGGGCTCCGCCGCGTGGCATCGCCACAGACACTGTTGAAAGGAGGAGATAAAAAAATTTTTTTTTTGGGGGGAAGAGATTTTTGACCCCCCCAAAAAAAAGTTGTTTTTGAGTGTTAAGTATGATAATAAGGATAATGTATGGAATTTATATAGCGCTGAATCTTGTAAAGCAACAAAAAAAGTATGAGTGTCTGGTCTTGAGTGGAACGATTTGCTACGAAACTATTTTATTTATTTATTTTTTTGTTTTTTTTATTTTATTCTTTTATATCGAGGATAATGGAATAAGCACTTGTGTGTCCTTTTTTTGCATCCAGTCCCCGTGAGTATGCAGTTTTGTAAATTTTGTCATCCGTTCCCACCGGCACACAATGGCCTACTCTTCCGAAAAGCGGAAAAGGTTTTAACGTGTGCGCAAGATGTTCTGCTTGCGTTCGCACACAGGGGCCTCGGTTTATAGTCTCATCCGAAGGAAGTAGAGGAGTGGAGGAAGCTGGTTGCAAAATCTTCAGTGGTGCCCCTACGGTCTACAGGACTTCGGGATAGGTGAGGTGAAGTGAGGTGAGGTTAGTGTCAGGGGTTTTGGGAGTTAAGGTTTAATTAAGACAGCATTGAGCATAGTTACCAAGTGGATGGGTGACCGTTTGCGCGCCTTGGCTTCAGTACAGCCCCCTCCCAAGTTTGCCCAGCTGCAAATGGGTACCTGCCCTCTTTAGGGTCAGGGAAGGTAAAGCAGCGAGGGAGAGAGGAGATGGGCGCCGTCCTCAATAATTATGCTGGCCCCTGGAGAAGCTGAGGTCTCTGATATCTCGCTTCCCAACGACCGCGTAGGTTATAGGAACACCTTAACCTTTACAAGGTGGCCTGGCAAGCCAGAAACTAGGCAACTAGTAGTAGTAGTAGTAGAAGTAGTGGAAGTAGTAGTAGTAGTAGTAGAAGTAGTAGTAGAAGTAGTAGTAGTTGGAGGTGAGTTTTATTTGGAATGAAAACTTGGTTTTGGTTATGTCACATACACGGCCATAATTATCAGGTAGAATGCACAGTTGCCTGGTCTTCTGCGCCTGAGGGAAATTGCAGAACGAAAGGGAGTGATAGGGTAGGGGAGCTTTCTAGCACAGAATTTCCAGACAGCCGGGATGCTTTTTATTACTGAAAGAAACCCCGGCATTCCCACAGGGCAGGGTACTGTTACGTGCAAGGGTAGCCAGTCATGCTAAAAAACAACTGGGGCACTGTCAGGGAGAGAACTTGTTTAGTTATGTCACATGGAGGATTAGTCGACTTGTCATGCGAGGCCCTGTGTTCGAACGCACGCAGAACATATTGCGCACACGTTAAATCCTGTTTCGCTTTTCGAAAGAGTAGGCCATTGTGTGCCGGTGGAAACAGATGACAAAATTTACAAAACCGCATACACACGGGGACTGGATGTAAAAAAGCACATGAGTGCTTATTCCATTATCCTTGATATAAAAGAATAAAAAAAAATAAATACATTGGTCATCGCAAAGAGGTATAGCTGGTCAGTCATGTCACTGTCCAGAGGAGCTATACATCAAGAACTCAGAGAGTGAATAATATGTGAATGTTTTACAGATTAGCTGGTTTTCTTCCTCTCACTTAAACTGTCCTTTTACAAATTTCAAAAATTCATAAATGTAATTTTTTTTTTTTTACAAATGTCAAAAAACTACGTCGATGGTGATAGATTATTGGGGCAATCAATAAAATGATGGAGACTAAACCAACAAAAGTCAACACTATTTAAAAAAACAAAAATATCCCAGCTTTTAATAAAAAAAATTATGGTTTTAAATCACATACTAACACTAGAACCGGAACACATTTCTTTGATGAAACACAAAACCAGAAATACTACTGGATTAACAATTTTACACATCATAGAAAAAAGCCTTTCCATATACACATAACATTCGGTTGCTTACTGAAAAATAAACACACACACACCCAACATGAAACATCGGGTTTTCCAACGCATCATATAAAAGCATAGGTCACCCTCCCCATCATGCAGTAAGGTAAAAAACAACAACCCAAAACAACAGGTTACCTGTATCAGAGAAGCAGCAGTGGGTATCTGCCTGTTGAAATGTTTCTGCCGCTGTTTCTGCTGAACTTTCAAGGCAAACCCGGACCCTAGAATCCCCTGTAACACAAACACACCCTCGCATTAAATTTTGACCAGTAGGCCTACCCTTCATTTTATATAATTCTCGTTTCCTTCCTCGGTTTAGAGCTTCAAGGTTCACCAAAGGTAAGATTTTGCGTATGCTACCTTTTTAACGCTAGCCACAATTCATCTTCGGGGATGCTCTCTGTTTTGACAGTCATGCTATTTGCAAACAGATAGAGAGTTAACAGAGCTAACAGTTTCTGATATCTCGAATAAACCAACACACAAGAACGACATGAAAACAAAATCAGACACGCTTTGTCTCGGACACGTGTTGTTTCTATCATCGAAAACGATTGTGTGTGTGTGTGTGTGTGTGTGTGTGTGTGTGTGTGTGTGTGTGTGTGTGTGTGTGTGTGTGTGTGTGTGTGTGTGTTTTGCACACACAGCATGATTGTGTGCGTGCGTACACGTGTACTTGCATTTGTGTGCATTTGTATGTGGGTTGGGTCGGTGGGTACATGTTTGCATGCATGCATGCATGCATGTGTGTGTGTGTGTGTGTGTGTGTGTGTGTGTTTGAGCGCGCACACGCTTAATAATGCTAGTGGGTGCAAAATTAATTGCCCAAAACAAGCAAAACAAAAGAATCTTATCAAACGAATTATTCAAACAACCAGCCAATCCACCTACCCAACCAACCAATCACCCACCCATCCACTTACACAACCAACTAACCAACCAACCAACCAACCAACCGACCAACCAACCAACACCCACTTACACAACCAACCAACCAACCAACCACCCACTTACACAACCAACTAACCAACCAACCAACCAACCAACCGACCAACCAACCAACCACCCACTTACACAACCAACCAACCAACCAACCACCGACCCATCCACTTACACAACCAACCAACCAACCAACCAACCACCCACCCATCCACTTACACAACCAACAAACAAACCAAATAACCACCCACCCACCCACCCACCCACATAACCCCTCTACCCAACCCACCAAACAACCAACCACTCACCTAACCAAACCAAACCACACCAAACCAAACCACACCAAAACTAAAAACCCTAAAACGATATTATAAACTCACAGCGGGCAGAGCGAAGAAGGAGATGGCGAAGACAGAGAAGCAGGAGGCCACGATTCGTCCCATCCACGTTTTGGGCACAGTGTCTCCATAGCCTATGGTCGTCACCGTGATCTGTCCGCACACATGCACAGCCATGCATGCAGTCTTACAGTAAAGTAAAAAAAAAAAAGGTAAAGGAGTCCCATAACCTATAAGGTCGTAGGGGAGCGAGGCGTCAGAGACCTCACTTCTCTAGGGGCCAGCATAATGAGGGCAGCGCCCATCTCCTCTCCCTCGCTGCTTGACCTTCCCTGACCCTAAAGAAGGCAGGTACCCATTTACAGCTGGGTGAACTGGGGGAACTGTACTGAAACCAAGGCGCGCAAACGGTCACCCATCCAACTGGTAACCACGCTCGACGCTGCTTAACTTGGCTGGGGGGAAAGCGAGTGCTCCGACCACTGAGCTATCCCGTCCGCAAGTCTTACACACCAGCTTAAAAGTGATAATATGAACATGAACATGAACATGAAGATAAAGGGGAGAGAGGGAGGAATGGCGACTGACAAACTGTATGATATTTTTTTCAGATGGCATGGCATGTAAATGGTGGTGCACTATATAAAATGCCGTTGTGTGTGTGTGTGTGTGTGTGTGTGTGTGTGTGTGTGTGTGTGTGTGTGTGTGTGTGTGTGTGTGTGTGTATGTATGTATGTATGTATGAATGTATGTATGTATATGCATGCATGTATGTATGTATGTATGTATGAATGTATATATGTATGTATGTATGTATGTATATGTATGTATGTATGTATGAATGTATACATGTATGTATGTATGTATGTATGTATGTATGTATGTATGTATGTATGTATGTATGTATGTATATGTATGTATGTATGTATGTATATTTTTGCATGTATGTATGTATGTATGTATGTATATGTATGTATGTATGTATGTATGTATGTATGTATGAATGTATGTATGTATGTATGTATGTATGAATGTATGTATGTATGTATGTATGTATGTATGTATGTATGTATGTATGTGTGTATGCATGTATGTATGCAGGATTGCTGTATACATGCTATTTCTTTGGTATGTACAATATTGAAATGCATTCATGAACATGCGACTATTACTAGTTAACGTTTATTGATATTGATAATACTTGTGATACATAATGTATTTGTAACAACAAAAGGAATTAAAAACATATTAAACAAAAACAACATGAAGACGAAATGGAAAAAACAAACCCCACAGCTAGGCTAGTCATTGATTGGTTTTTTTTAAGGTGAGAGTTTGCAAAATAACAATAAAGTGTATACTCTTGAGTAAAGAAACGAATAGTTAATTACTTGTACTGCTGTTTCAAAAGTGTGCACCGTTTTTCGTTTTTGCAGGCCTGTGTGTACGTACGTGTGCACACACACACACACACACACACACTCACACACACACATACACACACACACCGTTTCTTTAACTCCAACTCCTACTTCTTCTAGTACTGCAACTTCTGCTACTGTTACTATATACTACTAGTTCTACTACTACTACTACTACTACTACTACTACTACTACTACTACTAGAAAAAAACAACAAACAAATAAATGAAATCAACAACTAAGATAGTAAAGCTCTTTGTTTTGTTCAAGAAGAACAGTAACTTACCCCAGATTCAGTGCTTCAGAGGCAAAACAGACTTCTCTCCCTTCCACTACAAACTCTTCCCCTATACTTGGAGGGAAAAGTCCTGTACATTGAGAAGTGTGTTTGTTTTTTGCTTTTTTAGTGTTGTATACTTTGTTTAGTATACATTGCAAACTTTGGACTTTTCACCCCCTGTAACCGACCCCCCCCCTCCTCCTTTTTCATCCGTTTTCCCTTTTTAGATCATCTCCCTTACCTCTTCCAGCCACTGCTTGTCTCTCAGAAGACGTCTGTTGTTGTTATTATGATTCAGGGTTTTGAAAATATTCTGTTATTTCATTGTAAAAGCAACACACACACACACACACACACACACACACACACACACACACACACACACACACACACACACACACACAAGTCCTTCGGATGAGACTATAAACCGAAGCCCCGTGTGCGAACGCACGCAGAACATCTTTCGCGCACGTTAAACCCTGTCCCGCTTTTCGTAAGAGTAGGCCATTGTGTGCCGGTGGGAACAGATGACAAAATTGACAAAACCGCATACACATGGGGACTAGATGTAAAAAAGCATGTAAGTGCTTATTCCATTATCCTCGATATAAAAGAATAAAATAAACAAAATTAAAAAAAACAACCCACACACTATGATGACGACGACGACAACACAACAACAACAACAACAACAATCATCATCATCATCATCATCATCATCAGAATATCTGGAATTTCTATAACGCTGAACCTTGTCAAGCGAACAAATCGAAATGTCACGGCCTGGATCAAAATGGCCGATAAAAAGGGAGGCTACTCACCACGCCCCACCAGAGGGCGTCAGCGTAACTGGTGAAGTCTTCCCCGTTGTCTTTTTCAGCGAGGTAGACGAAGTAGGAAGAGAAAATCAGCCCTAGAAATCCTATGTACAGCGTTGTGATCAACTCCTGTTCAACACAAAATAAAAGCAGAACCGTTATCAAGCGCGCAGACATTACAAATATGCAAGCAGACATGTACCATATTTATGTAGATTCTCACGCACAATAATTTTGCAAGCACCAAGGAAACTCTCTCTTTCACACACACGGACAAGCACACACACACACACACACGCACAAGCACACACACACACACATACACAAGCACACACACACTTACACATACACACACACACAAACATACTCGCGCAACTACTGTTGCTTGTCACATGAGCGAAAGTGGCTCGCGCTGCCGTTAAGCGCCTGACAAGTCAGGCCTAGCGCATCCGACTTCGACGTGCGAGAAAACTGTTTTCTTTTAATTCTTTGTGGGAAAAAAAGCAGGGGTATTGACCAAAAAGGCAGAAAACAAACAAGAAGGAGGGGGCAGGAAGAAAAGAAACAATGCAGAAAAGAAAGAGAGGGATAGAAAAGAGGGAATTCTTAGCACAGAATTTCCAGAAAGTGGGAATGCTATTTATAGTGACAGGCCCCCCTGGCATCCCCACGGGGGACAGAAGAGGATAATGATGGCGACGATCATGATGATGATCGTGAAGATGATGATCGTGAAGATGATGATCGTGAAGATGATGATGACAGCCTTAAGAATGAGAAAGATTATGTACTAGTCAATTCTGTGTCTGTCAGTTTGTCTGTCTGTCGGTCGGCCCTTTTGTCTGTCTGTGCGTGTCTATATCATCCCCCCCTCCCCCTCCCTATCTATTTCATTCTGTCTCTTTCCTATTCCTTCTGCTGTCACTCGTAAAAAAATAAAGATTTAGACAGATAAATAAATAGATAGGTAGATAGATAGACAAATGAATATGTAGACAGACAGACAGAGGAACATACTTCGGCACACATATATAGGTCTCTCTCTCTACCCCCCCTCTCTCTCTTTATATATATATATATATATATATATATATATATATAAAAATTTTGTATGATTATATATAATTGAGAAAATATAGTGGAGAAAATCAAGTGCAGGTAACCAGTTGCAACTTCATTCTCATCATAAAAATGACTTTTGTCAAAGATTCCCAACAAACAAAAAAATCACTACAAGAGAAAAATCTTTTTAATCTTTGAAGGCAGCAATTTGGGAATATATATATATATATATATATATATATATATATATATATATATATATATATATATATATATATATATATATATATATATATATATATTTATTTATTTATTTATTTATCTATTTTTTAAAAACTATGGACCATGCTTATGGCCTGATCTGACCTACACATATGACAGACGGACAGACAAACAGGCAGACAGACAGACAGAGAGGCAGACAGACAGACGGACAGACGGCACACTAACCTGTCTGTGTATATAAACCACAGAACCCAGAAGTCTCCAAGTGCCACCCTGTCTGTCTACGTGCAGCATACGTAAAATCTGTAGAAACCTCACACCCCTGTCAACACAGGAACAAAATCGTTAACACACACACGCACATACACACACACACACACACACACACACACACACACACACACACACACCACTGACGCACGCACGCACGCACACGCACACACACGGAAGGAAGGTGGCAGGATGGTTAAGACGTTCGACTGCCAACAAGTTAACCCTGAGGTTCTGGGTTCGATTCCCACAGCCTCGCCCTATCTTCCCAGTTTGACAAAAAAAATCGAACTGAACGTCAAAGTCCTTCGGATGAGACTATAAACCGAGGCCCCGTGTTCGAACGCATGCAGAACATCTTGCGAACATGTTAAATCCTGTTCCGCTTTT
>CM054145.1:32413861-32416361 GCA_028751875.1 Rapana venosa | reverse complement strand
ATATTGTTAGCGTTTGAAATGTTTTGTCTAGATTGCCTTCAGACATGAACATCTTGCGCAGGCGTTAAAATCCGTTCCGCTTTTCGAAAGAGTAGGCCATTGTGTGCCAATGGGAACGAATGGCAAAATTTTCAAAACTGTATACACACGGGGTCTGGATGTAAAATAAAAAGCACACGAGTGCTTATTCCGTTATCCTCCAAATAAAAGAATAAAGAGGGAAAAAAAGAAAGAAAGCTCTTAGCACAAGTTATACTATCCAGTTTAAAATCATAATAACGTTTGAATGTAGGCATAGGTACTTTGCTCACGTCATTCACTGACAAAGATTTCGACTTAGGTCGAGGACTTTAGTTTGAACTACAGTGTGTTTATTGTGTCTGTTGATGGTGTCCTGAAGCCAGGAAACTGTATCAAAAAGCTGTCACTGCCGAAAACTAAAGAATGAGCTTGAATTGATTAAGACCATTGCTGTTTTCATACTTGGTTTAATATTTTTTTAAAATGAAATTTATCTCGTTTCGTGTGTAAATGATCATGTTTCTATGTGCGTGCATGCGATTACCTCATACTCGCAAGCACACGGCTCGTGATATGAGTGTGTGTGTGTGTGTTGTTGTTGTTGTTGTTGTCTTCAATTTAACGTCTGTTCACTCTAAGTGATATTAGACGAGGGAAGTAGAAAGTGTAAAGGAGTTTAGAGAAGGAAGAAGAAGGAGTGGAAGGAGAAAGGATTAAGAAATAGCATCCGTGTTGGGTGTTTGTTTGTGTGTTTGTTTAAGAAAAAGAAAAAAAATAATAATAACAACAACAAAACCCGACAATACACCTAGAAAAGTAATAATAATACTCTTAAACAGGAGCAAACTTAAAACTCAACAACGTAGAAAAATGAAATAACAATAATGTAACTACAATAAATAATCGAGTGGACTATGCAATAAACATCTAACAATGGCAAGGGCTAACTTTGAATTTTCAAATATATTTTCCAGAGACTGTTCAGAAAATGTAGGTAAAAAAGGTTTTACAATAGGGCACTCAAAAATGATATGAGTATTGGAAATATGATCTCCACATAGACATCTGACATGTTTACAAAATTTTGTAAGGAATGCATTTAACTTCATTCTAAAATATAGTGAATGAACCCTTCTCACAGTTATAAAACGCGAATCTATTTGAGGAGTCATATAACCAAAAATATGGGAAGTGGTCGGGCAATTTTTAAATATCTTTCCTTGAATTGACCAGATTCTTTAAACTTACCCCATGAAATTTGTTCTAATATACGGTATCCCTCCTGTATAGATAAGGGAACATCCAGTTCTATCGATTCCATGTCATGTCTTGACCCCTTTTTTGCAGCTCTGTCAGCCCACTCATTTGAAAAAATTCCAACGTGTGTGTGTGTGTGTGTGTGTTTGTGTGTGTGTGTGTGCGTGCTCGCGCACACGCGCACATGCACCTCCAGCTCTATCTCACGCCCCACCCTTTATTCATTTCAACGCTAAAACGCACTCTCTATACATTATTTCTCTACTTCCCATTGTATTCCCCATGTCCTAAAGACACCACCACAGTCAGACCGTCGATACAGACTACACTCTTCACCACTCACGTCAGAACTAGTCTACACTACATCCATCAGCAGAGACTGGGGGAGGAAGAAAGAAGATGGCAAATGATGGAACAAAACATGACAAGTTTAATTCCCTGCCTTCTCCCTTCGCTAGTCGGCTCAGCGTGCGTCCTTTCAGTCTGGAACCTGTCACTGTGATCTGCAGGAACCGACTCTGAAAGATGCCAAGCCTGTTCGCTTCAACAAACTGATGTTTATGTTGATATACCGTGTGATGGTAAGAGAGAGAGAAAAAAAGGACGCGTTGGTTGTGTACGTTTTATGTACAAAGTGGAATAGGAAAGGTTATCTTGAAAGTGGCTTTTTGGAGTTTGTGCCTTGTGGAAAATTTTGTGTTCTCGGAGACAACATTTTGGACAGGCTATTCCCCCCCCCCCCCCCCCCCCCCCCCCCCCAATGTATGTTTGTCCGTCGTGTCGGACGATGACCTCCAAAACAGCAGAGGAGGCAGCTGCTGTTTTGGAAACTGGGCAGAAATTTGATTATAGTGGAGATGCCTTGCCCACAGTACATCCCCACTCTCTCGGCCAAGTGGGCATAAGGACAGCAGCGTTGGAGAGATGGCGTATATAGCTGCCTGCACGTTTTTATTCGTCTGATATTACAGTTATGAAAAGGCCTGTAATCAATAATAGCGCTACTACGTCTACCCTCTCCACAGCTGTCACTTTCAGCTCCTCTCAGCTGCTATCCATTCCATCCCAGCTGGTGCTAACTCTAGCAGGAACTGACCACACTTGGACTTGGTAAAAGGAAGGGAGTGCTGATTTTAGCACTGGGCCCTGGACCCTTGACTGAGTTATGCTGGATTCGCATGCTGTGCCTCCTCCCTCTGTGTATTCAAGATTGGTACATTTT
>CM054145.1:32401361-32408861 GCA_028751875.1 Rapana venosa | reverse complement strand
TATCAATTTGTGCCCATGAAACGAGAAAAACAGGAATGAAGAAGAAGAGGGAGAAGAAGAAGGAGAAGAAGGAGAGGAAGAAGGAGAGGAAGAAGGAGAAGAAGGAGAAGGAGAAGAAGAAGGAGAAAAAGGAGAAGAAGAAGGTGATGATGATGATGATGATGACGACGATGGTGGTGGTGGTGGTGATGTTGACAACGACAACGACGACGACAATGATAACGATAATAATAATAATGAAGATGGTAGGTGAATGATTGGTTGACAGATATGACAATGACAATGACGACGACGACGGTGACAGTGGTGGTGGTGATGGAGGTGGTAGTGGTAGTTTACTCATTCACACGATCATGATGGTTAACACCACCACCACCATCACCTTCATCATCAACACCATCATTATCTTTTTCTCTTTGTCCTCCTCTTCCTCCTTTCCGATTTCCTCTTTTACACCTACATTACCACCACAACCACCATGACCCCCCCTCCCACCCCCAACAACAAAATGTTCAACATAAGCATCTGAAGAGGCAGCTAGACAGATGAATGTCGTGTCGTAAAGTGGTTACTGTCGAAAAATGGACAAGCTCAACAAACATAAGGAGTCCTTTCTCTTGGTCTGGAAACTTCCTGAAGAAATTAACACACCCTGCTCCTTTCCTTCACCTGGTGGGGGGTGGGGTTGGGGGGTGGGCTGCTGCCAATGCTCAGACTACAAATTGCAAGACAAACGATTCCAAATCTGACAATTCCTATTGTCTTTGTGAGTGTGCGAATGAATGGGTAATACAACAGATTTCCCAAGGAAAGTTAAGGATACTCGTTTTGCGTTCGAAGTCTGGACTGAATTTTTATTGATGCAATATCTTTTTATTGTCAGTATTTTGGGTCATGTGCATTGTTAGAAAATGATGTGCCAAGCAGTATAGAAATGACTTCTACTTACTTTTGGGGTTTTACTGAGTTTGCGTAGTTGAATGTTTAGTGGATTGGTGGTCTAGAGGTAACACACCTGCCTAGAAAGCAAAAAGTCCAGGTTTCATAGGTGTTAGTGGTTCAATCCCCGTTTGTTCCCGAAACTTTCCCCCCCCCCCATCCACTAGACCGTGAGTGGTGGTCTGGGTGCTAGTCTTTCGGATGAGGCGATAAACCGAGGTTCCGTGTGCAGTACTCATTTAGTGCACCCAAAAGAACCAACGACAAGAGTTGTCCCTGGCAAAATTCTGCAGAAAAAAGCCACTATGAAAGGAAACCAAAATAATACACATGCAGACAGGAAAAGAATAAAATCATGGGTGGCATTACTCTTGTGGCGACGCGCTCTCCCCGTAGAGAGTAGCCCGAATTTCAAGCAGATAAATCTTCCAGGATTAAAAGTGGTATACAATACAAAACAATACAATACACTACAAATCCAGTCAGCGACAAGGATTCCAGTGAAAGACACCACAGACATACTCACCATCCAGAATAGTGTAGCATTGGCGAACTCTGTGTACTGCTCTATCGTGGAGAGCACAGAGAAGATGAGACAGATCAGCACCATCATGAACCTAGAGAACAGAGCAGAGCGGAACAGAATAAAAAACATGACATTAAGTTACATCATGCTACTTTGCCATATTATAAACTGTATCGCATTAGATGATAAACATGTGTGTATGATTAGGTATAATTATGATTTGAGATGACGACAATATTATGAGATGCTGTGATGTTATGATGTGAGGTAACGTAGTGTGGTGTAGAGTGTGATGTATATGATATGATGTGATGCACTAAATGATATGGTATATGATGTGGTATGATGCGATATGGCACGTAACACTTTGTCACAACACAAAACATCACGTCATTTACTCCAGTTCACTCTACTCCATTCCTGTCCACTCCAACCTGCTCCATTCGACTCTAATCGACTCCACTCTACCCCACTCTGCTTTATTCTACTTCACTCTACTTCACTCTACTCCCTCTGCTCTACTCTACTCCAGTCTACTCCACTCTGCTGCACTCTATTCTACTTTGTTCCACCATGATCTATTTGATCAACAACAGTAGGTATATACATTTTGCAAGGAAGGGAGGTCACTTAATCCCCGACTCTTAAATATCAATATAGAAAAAAAACACTTTCAGCGAACAAGGGACACTGGACTCAAAACTGCACTTAAAATCATGGACATTATCTATGGGCTTGTACTGGAATGCAATATTGAAGGTTTTGATTTTGGGCGTTTCCCAGCTTAACACTCTGGGGAGTTACCCAGAATATGCACCGTCACACCCACAACACCTTGGGAATCGCTGAGCCCATGAGTACACACTGGATGAAATGTGTATGTGTGCATAATTTAAAAAAAAAAGTGTTTTGTCCTATAGGCATCCATACTTCGGCTTCAGATTTTTTTCTCCTTAAATGAAGTGTAAAGGTAACACTGCTAAAATCTTGTCATGGATGAAGATAATCTTGTCATAACATTTGCAAATCAATAAAGACATTTTAACGTAGGCCTTGACACTTTGCATAATTATATCAAGAACTGACAAAGCTTTTGGTCTGGGCGAGCCAATAAACAATCTCATAGTGTTAAATATTATCCATATAATCAAGAAATCAGGTCAAATCGATAACATTCCAGAAAATGACACAGTTCTAATCACAGTTCTGGCAGAAACAGTGCCACGGCCGATTAACAACGATAATGAGACAATGTCAACGGTTATGCATTGATGTGAACCAAATTCCCAGGTTTTTTATTACAAAACCCGTCATTACTGTTAAGAAGATAGTTGATGAACACAAGTGCAGGTAACCAGCTACAA
This sequence comes from Rapana venosa, assembly GCA_028751875.1. NCBI lineage: Eukaryota > Metazoa > Mollusca > Gastropoda > Neogastropoda > Muricidae > Rapana > Rapana venosa. Next base: position 32,406,032 of record CM054145.1, on the reverse strand, counting down.
CTTCCCCCCATCATTTAAAAAAACCCACCCCAACAACATAATCGAAAAAAGATTCAAGTTAAATAAAAAACCCAACCCTGAAGATTGATATAATCTGTCCATGACAGCATGTGAGGCATCATTAAGCAAGGACAGACCATGCCTTTGGCCAGGCCTGACTGGAGTATCGAGCTAGGCTTCGAGGACTACCCCTCAGCAGAGGTCCTGGGGATGGCTGAAGCCTCCCCTTCTGTTGTGCTTTACAGCAAGACACTTTTTTCATTTAGTGAGAAAATTGATGTCTATCGCATCCGCCCCCTCCCCCAAAATTATCTGATAGCCATGTGGCGTAACAAAAGCTGCCATCAAAAGATGATAATAAAAAGAGAAAGAAAACTATATATTATGAATAAAGCTGTGAAGAGAGAGCATGCTTTCTTTAAAAAAGCTATCCCAGGTTGTGATACACGTGGGCACTCAAGAGACATACGTACAAGCGCTTGTGTGCTTGCAAATGTATCTCTCTCTCTCTCTCTCTCTCTCTCTCTCTCTCTCTCTCTCTCTCTCTCTCTCTCTCTCTCTCTCTCTCTCTCTCTCTCTCTCTCTCTCTCTCGAACGCGCACGCGCGCGCGAGAGTACACACACACACACACACACACACACACACACACACACACACACACACACACACACACACACACACACACACACACACACACACACATCCTTCGGATGAGACTATAAACCGAGGTTCCGTGTGCAAACGCACGCAGAACTTCTTGCACACACGTTAAATCCTGTTCCGCTTTTCGTAAGAGTAGGCCATTGTGTGCCGGTGGGAACAGATGACAGAATTTACAAAACCGCATACACACGGGGACTGGATGTAAAAAAAGCACATGAGTGCTTATTCCATTATCCTTGATATTAAAAAATAAAATAGAATAAAAATGAAAAAATAAACACACACACACACACACACACACACACACACACACACACACACACACACACACACACACACACACACACACTCGACACACACACACTCTATATATCTTTACTTTCAGATCACGTTGGCATCATAGCCACACGGCCATGACATATTTCTGGTTGTTGTTTTCTTTCAAGGGGTTCAGTGAGTGCGAAAACACGCGTCATTTATGAGGTAAAAAGATTACAGCTAGTAAGTGGCGAGCTGTTCATCTTGTGCTACATCTCAAGTGCTTATTACAACAGATGCTCAGAGATAGATGTTACAGAACCCACGGCAACGGAGCAAAAGAGCAGGGAGAGAAGTGAGGGGGGGGGGGGGGGGGGGGGGTGGGGGGGCTGTGGAGATGAGAAAAGAGAACAAGAAACGTTTGTAGTGGGAAGGGGGATAGGAAGGGGAAAGGGGAAGGGGAGGGGAAGGGGGAGGAGGAGAGGCAAGGGGAAAGGAAGGAAGGGGAGAAAAGAGGGTGGGGTGGAAGGGGGGGATGGTGGGATGAAGTCAGGAGCAGAGTAGGTTTCATTATCTCCCACGAGAAATTCATAATGACGTACAAGAGTGCGCACTTAAGACACAGACAGTGCGTTGTGCTATATACCTGGTTAATTAAAGAGAGAAAGACAGAGAGAAGAAGAGAAATAGGAAGGAAGGAAGGAAGGAAGGAGGAAAAGGAGGAAGAAGAGTAAGGAAGAAAGTATAAAAAGAAGGAAGCAAAGCAAAGCAAAAACAAAGCAAAGGAAAGCAGAGAGAGAGAGAGAGAGAGAGAGAGAGAGAGAGAGAGAGAGAGAGAGAAGAGAGAGAGAGAGAGAGAGAGAGAGAGAGAGAGAGAGAGAATAAGAAGGAAAAGAAATGAAGAAATTAAGACAGACAGGCAGACACGAACAGACAGACAGACAGATAGAAAGAAAAAAACAAAGAAAAATGGAAAAAAAAGCAAAAAAAAGAAAGACAGACAGAAGGAAAGACAGGAAGAAAGAAAGAACAAAATATAACGAAACAAAAATAAAGGAGAGAGAAGCAAGAAAGAAAAAAAACGAAAGACAGAAAAACAACAGATAGAAAGAAAAAAAGACAAAAGGAAGTAAGAAAGAAAGAAAGGAAGAAAGATAGAAAGAATGTATGAACAATCGAAAGACAGACAGACAAGAAAGAAGATACAAAGAAGAAAGGCAAACAGACAGAACGAAACAAAGAACTCATGAACAAACAAATAAAAACTCCCCCCCCCCAAAAAAAAAAAAATCCAAAGCAAAAAACAACAAAAACCCCCCAAAAACACAGAAAGAAAGAAAAATTGAAGACAGAAAGAAGGAAATCAACATTATGCAAAAAATAAGGAAGACAATTGGATATGAATAAAAAAAAAAAGTGTTTGACAGTGCAAACGATCTATCTGATCTATTGGTTTAAACATAATTTATTCACGAAAAGTGCCACAAAAATGGATCTATTCACATTTCTAACTTTTTGTCTTGATTTTTTAATGGTCTAAAAGCATCACCTTGTTAAAACAGACTTCAAAGGAACCATCTGACCAACTTTTCTTTTTTATGTGATTGTAACGCGCGAGCGTACCCATACAAACACACACACACACATACACATACACATACACCCACCACCACCACCTACCCCCCACCCCCGCCACCCACACACACCCCCCTCATTCCCACCCACACAAAACAAACTCAAACACATAAAGAAACACATTTCCTGTGACCGCACATTAACCTCCGAGGAAAGAAAAAGAAATTTTTAATGTGTAACTAAAGGCCTGTGGAGAATGAAAGTCTCGAAGATGAAGTGTTAAAGCAGACAGACAGACAGACAGACAGACAGACAGACAGGTTGGGGTGCTACAATAATTATACTGACCTGATAGTGCAAGGAATGTAAATACCAATCAATGACAAAAGCAATCCGCCCTCTCTCTCTCTCCCCCACAAACACTCACACTTATGGTCCCCTTCCTTCTCACTCTGTGTGTGTGTGTGTGTGTGTGTGTGTGTGTGTGTGTGTGTGTGTGTGTGTGTGTGTGTGTGTGTGTTTGTCTGTCTGTCTCGCTCTGTCTGTCTGAAGGCATGCCTGTCTATTTGTCTGTCTATCGGTGTGTCTATCTGTATGCCTGTCTATCTGTCTGTCTGTCTGTCTGTCTCCCTTCCTCCCTCCCCCGCCTTCACACAAACACATGCACATACATACACACATAATTACACACACACACACACACACACACACACACACACACACACACACACACATATATATATATATATATATATATATATATATATATATATATATATATATATATATATAGAAGAGAGAGAGAGAGAGAGAGAGAGAGAGAGAGAGAGAGAGAGAGAGACAGAGAGACAGAGAGACAGAGAGACAGAGAGACAGAGAGAGACACAGAGGGAGAACGAGTGGGGCAAAGGGATACTAAAAAAAAAAAGGTGCCAAAATCTACTACACGATCCCCCCCCCCCCCCACCCTACCCCCTCTCCTCCCCCTCCACCTTCCCCCCCCCAATCTCCCCCCCCCCCCCCCGAAACCCCCTCCCCCCCACCACCCCACTACCCCGAAACCAGAAATCACCCGGACCAAATCGATGCAATCCTAGACCAGATGGCTTGCCAGAATCATGGCCAGCCGCTCTGTGAGTCTGTACTGTGATTCCCCAGCCACCCCCCCCCCCTCCCCCCTACCCCTAGCGATTGAGGAGAGCAGTCAAATGGCAGCAGCCAGCCGTCTGAGCAACCAGCAAGCAGCAGCACCCATCACCACACAGCCAGTCCCCGTGCACGGCCACTCAGGTGCTTGTGTACTACTGGCCTAGTTATCATGACAGATCACAGAATTAAAAAAACTGCATACACACGGGGGGACTGGATGTTAAAAAAAAAGCACATGAGTGCTTATTCCATTATCCTCGATATAAAAGAATAAGATTTATTTTTTTAAAAAAAGTCAGAGCTGATCACAGGCACACAGAGAGAGTGCCTGACAACTTCAGAAAATGAAATATTGTCCAAATGTTAACGGGGGATCGGTGGTCTAGAGGTAACTCGCCTGTCTAGAAAGCCAAAAGTCCGGGTCGGAAGTGTGGTGCGGTAGGTTCGAATCCCGTTTGGACCCGAAACTTTCCTGCCTCCCCCCCCCCCCCCCCCACCCCTCATCCGTGAGATCATGAGTGGTGGTCTGGGCGCTAGACTTTCGGATGAGACGATAAACCGAGGTCCCCGTGTGTTACACATAATTATTTAGCGCACGTAAAAGAACCCACGGCAACAAGAGAGTTGTCCCTGGAAAAATTCTGTTAAAAAAAAAGCCACTCTGATAGGGAAACAAATACAGTTGCAGACAGGAAAAAGAAAAAAAAAATGGGTGGCGCTGCTCTTGTGGCGACGCGCTCTCCCCGGGGAGAACAGCCCGAATTTCACGCAGAGAAATCTGCCGTGACTTAAAGTAGTATAAATAAAAATCAAATGAAATGATAAATAAAGAAATGAAGGCGACGTCCGAAGCAAGAAAAGCTGGTTTCAGTTATTTAAAGATTGTAAGGGGGAAAGCTTAGTGGTCAGAGCACTCGCTTTCGATTCCCCAAGCTAAGATGAAGCAGCATTGAGCGAGGTTACCACTTGGATGGCTGACCGTTTGCGCGTCTTGGCTTCAGTACAGTTCCCCCCAGTTCACCCAG
>CM054145.1:32388710-32395861 GCA_028751875.1 Rapana venosa | reverse complement strand
AAAGAAAAAAGAGAGGGGAGAGAAGGGGAGAGAGGAGGAAGGAGAGGGAGAGAGAGAGAGAGAGAGGGGAGAGAAGAGAGGGGGAGCGAGGAGGGAGGAGAGAGGGGGAGGAGGAGAGAGGGGGGAAAAGAGGGGGGGAGAGAGAGAGAGAGAGGGAGAAGAGAGAGAGAGAGGAGAGAGGAGGAGAAGAGAGAGAGAGAGAGAGAAGAGAGGAGGAGGAGAGAGAGGGAGAGAGAGAGAGGGAGAGGAGGATTTGCTTTCAAGAGACACAAGTGCAGGTAACAGTGGCTATGGTATTTATTTTGCCCTCACACTATATTATGTTGAAGGGACAGAGGAAGGATGGAATCGGTTTCAGAGATGACAACAACGAGCAGTTTGGTATGGTATGGTATGGTATGTATGATTTTACTCCAGGCTTCATGATAGATAAAGTGACAGAGAGAGGGGGAGGGGGAGAGAGAGAGAGAGAGAGAGGGGAGAGAGGAGGAGAAAAGAGAGGAGAGAGAGAGGGGGAGAAGAGAGAGGAAGAGAGCGAGAGAGGGAGAGAGGGGTAGAGAGGGGAGAGAGAGAGAGAGAGAGAGGAGCGATGGAGAGAAAAGAGATGAGAGAGAGGGAGGAGAGAGAGAGAGAGGGAGGGAGAGAGAGAGAGGAGAGAGAGAGAGAGGGAGAGAGAGAGAGAGGAGGGGAGGAGAGAGGAGAGGGGGGAGAATGAGAGAGGGAGAGAGGGAGGGAAAGAGAGGAGGGAAAAGAGAGGAGTAGGGGGAAGGGGGAGAGAGAGAGGAGGGAGATGGAGGGGAAGAGAGAGAGAGAGGGAGAGAGAAAAGAGGAGAGCGAGAGAGGGAGAGAGAGAGAGGGGGGGAGATAGGGGAGAGGGGGAGAGAGAGAGAGGAGAAGGAGAGAGAGAGAGGGGAGAGAGGGGATTGGAAAAGAGGGGGGGAGAGGGAGAGAGAGAGAAAAGAGGAGAGGGGGGGGGGGATTTTTTTAGAGAAAAGGGGGAGGGTTTTGGGGGGGCGGGAGGAAGAAGAAAAGTAAAGGGAAAGGGGAAAGGAGGAGGGTGAGAGAGAAAAAAAAGGGGGGTTTGAATGAGAAAGGGGAGAAAAAAGCAGAAGGAGGGGGTGGAGGGAGAGAGGGGGAGAGGAAAAATTTTTTGAGAGAGAGGGAGGAGGGGGTTTTGGGGGAGGGGAGAGAGAGAGAGGGAGAGGGAGGGTGGGGAGATGGGAGAGGAGGGGAGATTTGAAGAGGAAGAGAGGAGGGGAGGAGAGGGGGAGAGAGGAGAGGGAGGAGGGAAGAGGGGAGAGGGGAGGGGAGGGAGAGGAGAGAGGAGGAGAGGGGGGGGGGGAGGGAGGGATTTTTTTTCAGAGATCAAAAGGCCCAGGGCTGGGGGTTTTATGGCTTTGATATGTATTCCCCTCACTCCATTATAGTTTAAAGGGGAAAAGGGGGGAAGGAGGGTTTGGGTTTTTTAAAGATAACAAAAAAACAGGGTTTTGGGGTTTTAGGGTATGGTTGATTTTACTCCAGGCTTCATGATAGAAAATTGACAGGAAATGGAGGGAGGGGGGGGAGAGAGAGAAAAGGGAGGAAAAGAGAGAGAGAGGGGAGAGGGGGGGGGGAGGGGGGGGAGAAAAAGGGGAGGGAAGAGGGAGAGAGAGAGAGGGGGAGGGAAGGAGAAAAAGAGAGGGGAGAGAGAGGGGATATAGAGAGGGGAGAGAGGGAGGGAGGGAGGGGGGGAAAAGGGGGAGAGAGGGGAGGGAGGGGGGGAGGGAGAGGGGGGGAGAGAGAGGGGAGGGAGAAGAGGGGAGAGAGGAGAGTGAGGGAGAGGGAGAGAGAAAAATGAGGGAGGGAGGGGGGGGAGAGTTAAAGGAGGGAGGGGAGGGAGAATGATATGGAAAAAGGGGTAAGGGACGGGAAAGGAGGTTTCCGGGGGAAAAACCAAAAAGGTGGTTTTGGGTTTTTTGGGGGGTAGGGGGTTGGGGGGAGATTTTTGGTTCAAGGAAGATAAAGACAGGGGAGGAGGGGGGGGGGTTTTGGATGGGGGGGAGAGGGAAGGGGGGAGGAGAGTATGAGGGGGGATATGGGGGGACATGGGAAGGAGGGAAAAGGGGTTGGGGGGGGAGGGGGCGAGGAAAGAGGGGGTTGGGGTTTTGAGGGGAGAGAGGGAAAAGGGGGAAGAGACAATGGGGGAAAGGAAAAAGGGGAAAAGGAGGAGAGAGTAAAGAGAGAGGGGGGGGAGATGGAGAGGGGGGGGGAAGGGGGGGTGGGAGAGGGAAAGGGGGAAAGGGGGGGGGGGGAGGGGGAGGGGGGGGTTTGAGAGGAGAGGGTTTGGGAGTGAGGAAGGGGAAAGGGGGGAGGAGGGGGGGGGGAGGGGACAAAACAAAAGAGAAAAAGGGGGAGAGAAAGGGAGGAGGGGGGGGGCTGAGAAAAAAGGGTGGGGGGGAAAGGGGGGAAGGTTTTAAAGAAAAGGGGAGAGAGGGATGAGGAGGGGGAAGGGGAATGGAAGGGGGAAAATTGGGGATAAAGAGGGGGATAAAGAGTGAAAGGGGGGGAGAGAATGGGAAAAGGAGGGGAGGAGTTTTCAGGGGAACAAGCGGGGGAAGGGGAAAGGGAGGATTGGGGAACCCCCAAACCCCAAAAATGGGTTAAAGGGGGGGAAAAAAGGTTAGGGGGAAATCGGTTTAGAGCAAAAAAGAATTTGGGTAATTTTTTTTTTTTTTTAAACCGGGTTTAAGGGGTGAAAATTGCGGAGAGGGAAAAGGGTGATTTTTAGAAGGGAGAAAAGGGGGGGAAAGGGGAAAAGGATTGGGAGAAGACGTGGGGGAGGAAGAGAGAGGAGGGGGAGGGAGAGCAAGGAGGAGGGGGGGAGGGTTGGGGATTTGTTTTAAACCCCATTCAAACAATGGGGGCGGGCGGCCAAAAAAGTGGGGTATGGTAGGGATTTTCCCTTAAAAAAAATTCTAAGGGGAGGAAAGGGGGAAGGGGAAAGGGGAAAGGGGGAAGGGGAAAAGGAAAAAAAACAGGGGGGAAAAGGGAGGAGGGAGGTAGGGTTTTTGTTTAACCCCAAAAGGGGGCTTATTGTTTTGATAAAAGAGGGGAAAGGAAGGGGGGGGGGAGGGAAAAGGTTTTTAGAGAGGAAAAAAGAGATTTTGGAAGGAGGAGGGGGAGTTTTTAAGGAAAAGGGATGATAAAGGAGGGAGAGGGGGGGGGAGGAGAGAGAGAGATTTTAAAGAGAGGGGAGAGGAGATGGGGAGAGGTAGGGTTTGTGAGGGAGGGAGAGGGAGAAAAGGGGAGAGGGAGAGAGAGAGGGGGAGGGGGGGTAGAGAAGAGGGAGAAAGAAGAGGGGGGAGAAAAAAGGAGGGAGGGGAGAGAGAGAGGGGAAGAGAGGGGGAGGGGAGGGGGGGAGGGAGGAGGGGAGGGGGGGGAGAGGGGAGTTTGGGGGGAAGAGAGAGGAGAGGAGAGGGGGAGGGGGAGATTTTAGAGGAGGGAGATAGGGGAAAGAGAGAGAGAGAGGGAGAGGAGAGTGGGGGGAGAGAGGGAGAGTGAGAGAGAAAAGGGGAGAGTGGGGAGAGAGGGGGAGAGGGAGAAGAGAGAGAGGGGGGAGGGGAAAGAGGAGGGGAGAGAGAGAGGGGGAGGGAGAGAGAGAGTGTTGTGGGGAGAGAGATATGGAGGGAGAGAGAGTGGGGGGATAGACAGAGGGGAGGGGGAGAGAGGGGATTGGGAGAGGAGGGGGGAGTGAGGGGAGAGGGAGGGGAGGAGGAAGAGAGGGAGAGAGGAGAAAAGAGAGAGGGGGAGAGAGGGGAAGAAGGGAGGGGAAAAGTGTGTGTGGGAGAGAGGGGATAGGGAGGGAGAGAGAGTGAGGGATGACAGAAAAGAGAGGGAGAGAAGGGGGGGGAGGGGGGGATTTGATTTAAAGAGATCACAAGTGCAGGGCTTTTTAGGAAAGATGTGGGTTTTGTCCTTATTCCATGATTATAGGTGAAGTGATAAATAGAGGGGGGAAAGGGGGGAAACGGATGGGCACCCCAAAACAGACACACAGACAGACAGCGCAATCACGCAATAAGCCATACACGCACAAAAAATTTTACCCCACATAAAAAACACGCACACCCCGGCGCGCGCGCGCACAAACACCCCAACCCACTCACACCCCCACGCGCGCTTTCCCCACACAAACTCACAAGGGAAAAACGGATGAAAAAAAGGGAAAAAACTGCATACAACGGGGAGTAGATGAAAAAAAAAAAAAAAAACCCAACATGAGTTTTTTATTGCTTTTATCCTCAAAAATTAAAAAAATAAAAAGGGAAAATTTAAAAAACAACACCCACTTACACCCCCCCCCCCCCAAAAACACACACAAAAAAACTAAAACCCCACCCCCACCACAAACAACACAAACACACTTTACCCCAACTTTTACAACACTACAAAACACTACACATTTAACACAAAAACCCCCACACACACGGGCCCAAACACTAAAAAACCACTACACCACAGACAAAAAAAACACCCCACCACACACAAAAAAAATTTAAAAACACAACCACACACACACCCCACACCCAAAACCACACAAAACACACACACACACAACACACACACACACACACAAAAACACACCCCACACACACACACACCCACACAAACACCCACACACAGCAACACTACACCCCCATAAAACACAAAAAACCCACAACACACACCCCACAAACACCCCCACAAACACCACAACAAAAACCCCCCACAACCACAAAACACAAAAAACAACCTCCCCCAACACACAAACACGACACACCAAACCCCACACACATTTCACTCACCCCACCCCCTCAACAACACAAACACCACGCACACACCACACACACAAAAAACCTATACAAAACCCCTAAAAAACACACACCACACACACCACCACCCCACACACCCCAACAAAACCCAACACACACACAACACACAAAACACAAAAGGTGTCTGGCACAGTGCGGGAAAACCCTGAGATTGTGGTCCCACACGATAGGCTACCTCCATGAAAATTTTAAAATTTTCTAAAACCAAAAGAGAAAGCCAGTTTCCCACGGCTACACCCCGGGTTTTAAAAAAAACCCACTGTTTTTCCTTCGGGTTTTTCTATGTGACTTTTTATTTTCATCCCGCACCCCTTTATACTAGGCACCACAAAGGGAAAAAACCCACTTTTTTGAAATAGACTACCTTAACTCAAAATCATATGTTTTTGAACAATTGGTATTTTTGACTTTTTTTAATTGTTCGGGAAAAACACTGACCCCCTCAGCCTTTGTCTTTTGCTGGTTTCCTTCCCGCAATATGCACTCGGGGGGTTTAAAGGGCTGTAGGAATAAGGCAATCCTCTTTTGGGATGATTATTTAAACTTTTTTCGTAAACTCCGGTATTGTCTATGCCCATCAACCCCAAAAACAAGTGCCCCGTCCATTTTTTTATGTTTAAAAAATCTGTGAAGTCACCAACTTTTTTTCCACTCGCCTCTATAAAAGATATCTGACCCCCAAATTAATACTGGTTGTAGCCAAAGTGAAGGGAAAAGGGGGTAGGGGGGAGGGAAAGAGCGAGCGAGGGAGGGGGGGGAGGGATGGGAGGGAGGGAGTCGATTTTTTTTTATAAAATTTATTCTTTTATATCAAGATAACGGAAAAAAGAAACTCTGGGGCTTTTTTTTTTTTAACATCCATCCCGTGTGTATGCGGTTTTGTCAATTCTGTTATCTTTTTCCCACCGGCAACAAGGCCTCTCTTACGAAAAGCGGGGTTTGGTTTTTAAAGGGGGGCGCAAGATTTTTCTGGTGCGTTCGACCGGGGCCTCGGTTTTTTGTCTAAACGAAGGGGTTTTTTTTTTGAGGGGAAAAGTCTGCAGGATGTTTAAAATCTAGGGGGGGAAAAAAATCCCCCCTTGAACAGGAATCGAACCGGGTCGTCAGATTGCCCGCGCAATGTTCTGACCACTAGGCTATCCCGCCTACAGGAGGGAAACAGAGGGAGGGGGGCCAGTATAAAGTGAAGGGGGGCAGGGGGGAGGGAGGGAGGGAGGGATAGGGAGGGGGGAATTCCCGGGGGATTTAAGGGCTGGGGCTTTATTTCATCAGTTTTTTTGTGTGCAGGTCAAAAAACCCTTTGGGCTGGGTCCCCCTTTTCTTCTTTCTTTCATCTTCTTCTTTCTGATGAGGGGGTTTAGGGAAAAAAATTTTTTTTTTTTCTTTTTTTGTCTTCCTGTGTTCATCGGTTGGTTTTTGTTTAGTCTGTCCGTTCCCCTTTTCCCGTTTCTGTCTGGTTTTTTCTGTTCTGTTTTGTCTTTCTGTCCTTTTTGTCACCTGTTCAATGTCTCTGTCTGTCTGTCTCTGTCGTTGTCTCATTTTTCCAAAACTGTCTCACTGTCTCTGTCTTTTCTGTCCTTTTCTGCTGTCTCTGTTGTCTCTTTTCGGGTTTTATGTCTGTGTCTGTCTAGCCTGTTGTGTTTTGTTGTCTGCCCCCTTTTTTCTCAAAGGGCAAGGGGGCCCGGGTAAAATAAAAAAAAAAAAGTATGTAAATGCTTATTTTTCAACCATTTTAAAAATATAGATCATTTATTGATTTACGATTCATTAAATTTATTATCCCCTTACTTCTGTGTGTGTATGTGTGTGTTCTTGGTTTCGGTGGGTTGAAGTGTGGGGGTGTGTGTTGATGTGTTGGTGTTGTGTGTGGCGTGCGGGGCGTTGTGTGTGTTTTGTTTTGGGGTGTGTGTGTGTGTGTGTGTGTGTGTGTGTGTGGGGTTTTTGCGCGGGCGTTTTCATACCTGTGTGAGTACGTCAATATCATAACTAGAAATAAAAGTAATTAAGACCATAATCAGATATATATTTGAAGCTGGCGACGAGACATAGAGAAGCAGCATCATCATCACCCCCCAAAACAAACAAACAAACAAAAACAAACAAACCAACAAACAAAAAATAAATAAAAGATAGGCACTCAACTCTACCCACAAGAACGAAATAAAAATCAACCAACCGACCAACAAAAAACAGCAACCAAAAACAGCCCAATCGACCAAAACAAAGGCACACCTCAACCCCCCTCCCCCCGCGACAAAATTGTACACACCCAAAGTATTAAAGAAAAGAGGACTTATT
>CM054145.1:32376210-32383710 GCA_028751875.1 Rapana venosa | reverse complement strand
CGCTTTTCGAAAGAGTAGGCCATTGTGTGCCGGTGGGAACAGATGACAAAATTTACAAAAAACCGCATACACACGGGAACTGGATATAAAAAAGCACATGAGTATTTATTCCATTATCCTCGAATAAAAAAATAAGCGCTTTGATTTGTTGCTTTACAAGATTCAGCGCTATATAAATTCCATACATTATTATAATTATTATTAAGATAACAAAAACAAAAACAAATAGAAGAAGTAAATCAACAGTAAAAGCCCGATAGCAAAGCTACTATAAAGGGCAAATAAGTACAAAAACAAACAAAAGACAAGACAAACAAAAAAAAGTAGCAAGACAGAAAATTCTATAAAAAAACAATCATACAAACTATATAAAAACCAACTAACAAAAAGTTTACAAATCACCCCCCCCCCCTCCCTCATTGCCAAAATATCATCAAACCTCCCCCGTCCCATCCAGCAAAACATGAATTAAAACAGTGAAACACTAGAACAAACAACAGACACACAAAAAAACACCAATTTAAAAACTATCTCCACCTTCAAGTATACACTGTTCTTTATTCTGGTCATGCAAACTAGACAAAGGATCCCACTCCCTAATAAAACCCAAACAAACAAAAATCAACTACAACAACCCCACCCAAAAAAACCCCCAACAACAAACAAAAACAACAACAAACAACCCACAACAACCCCAAACAAAGAAAGAGACAACCAACCAAACCTGTCTGTGAAAATCCACCACACACGACAAAAATAATATATATGAAACAAAACGATCAAAAACTTGACAACAACAACACTATCTCTGACAAGAACAACACTATCTCTGACAACAACAACAGTATCTGTTTTAACATACAAAGAAGAGCAACATTTTTGTCATCTATCTCAAAACCCATCCTTGATGGAAAACCCCCCACCCCACCCCAACAGAACTGGGAGGCACTGGAGAACCAAGGCACCGGTGTGGGAATATATATCAAAACAAACACAGACTCTCCGACCTTGCCCTCTGGCTGGCAGGGCCAGTGGACTGCAGCAGGCTAGGCTATACCAGCCCCGTGTAGTGCCTGATTTCATCAGGGAGCATGCACAGGACCGAAAAGTGCCAGCACAAATAATGGGGTCCCTGGAGAGATCGTGCTCATTGTTGGTTCGGCTGCTCTCTCTCTCTCTGCATGAAACATGCAGGCGCTGAGAGAGGTGTGGGAGAGAGAGAGAGAGAGAGAGAGAGAGAGAGAGAGAGAGAGAGAGAGAGAGGACTGGCCAAAGAGAAGAGATTGTTTTTTTCTAAAAAGCATCAACCGTTTTGGAGTCATGGAGGAGGAGAAAGGGGGGGGGGGGGGGGGGGAGGGGGTAGGGGTGGAGGGGTGGTGGTGTGGTTGTGGGTTCAAATCTTCTGGTGACATCTGGTGCATCTGAGGTTGGGATATTCATGATCTTCTAAGGTAAAATTCATTCCAGATTTTTTGGGGGTATTAATCCTGTTTGTGCATACACGTGCACAATGATGAAGGAATGTTGAAGGTTCAGAAATGTCATAGCTATCAGCAGGTGAATTGTACATGTATGCAGTGGTGGGTGATGATCTGTGGATGCACTAGCCAGCCAATCCAGCACCCACCAAAATGTTACAGGTTCTTTTGCTTACTGAAATATATAGTCTCTCTCTCTCTGTCTCTGTGTTTCCCTGTCTGTCTGTCCCTCTGTCTGTCTGTCTGTTTCTCTCTCTCTCCCTCTCTCTCTGTCTCCCTCTGTGAAAAGCCACATCACAAAAAATGACACAACTGAAACAAAAGGATTATAAACTTGACAGCTACAACATGACCTCTCTATGCAGAAAATGCAGAAAAGAGAGCAACATTTTGGTCATCTATCTCAAAACCCATCCTTGATGGAAAAAAACACACCCCACCCCCCACCAACAGAACTAGGAGGGACTGGAGAACCAAGACACCGGTGTGGGAATATATATCAAAACAAACACAGACTCTTCAACCTTGCCCTCTGGCTGGCAGGGCCAGTGGACTGCAGCAGGCTAGGCTACACCAGCCCCGTGTAGTGCCTGATTTCATCAGGGAGCATGCACAGGACCGAAAAGTGCCAGAACAAAATGGGGTCCCTGGAGAGATCGTGCTCATTGTTGGTTCAGCTTCTCTCTCTCTCTCTCTGTGCATGAAACATGCAGGCGCTGAGAGAGGTGTGGGGGAGAGAGAGAGAGAGGGGAGAGAGAGAGAGAGAGAGAGAGAGAGAGAGAGAGAGAGAGAGGAGAGAGAGAAGAGAGAGAGAGAGAGAGAGAGAGAGAGAGAGGAGAGAGAGAGAGAGAGAGAGAGGGACTGACCAAAGTGAAGAGATTATTTTTTTTAAAAGCCTCAACCGTTTTGGAGTTATGGAGGAGGGGGGTAGGGTGAAGGTGGGGGTGGTTGTGGGTTCAGATCTTGCTGGTGACATCTGGTGCATGAGAGGTTGGGATATTCATGATCTTCTAAGGTAAAATTCAGTGTAGATTAAAAAAAACCCACCTGTTTGTGTATACATGTGCACAATGATGAATGAATGTTGAAGGTTCTGAAATGTCACAATTATCAGCAGGTGAATTGTACATGTGTGCAGTGGTGGGTGATGATCTGTGGATGCACTAGCCAACCAAACCAGCACCCACCGAAATGTTACAGGTTCTTTTGCTTACTGAAATGTAGAGTCTCTCTCTCTCTCTCTCTCTCTCTCTGTTTCCCTGTCTGTCTATCCCTCTGTCTGTTTGTCTCTCTCTCTCTGTCTCTCTCTCTCTGTCTGTCTCTCTGTCTCTCTCTGTGAAAAGCCAACCACAAAAAATGATACAACAGAAACAAAAGGATCATAAACTTGACAACAACAACATGACCTCTCTATGCAGAAAATGCAGAAAAGAGAGCAACATTTTGTCATCTATCTAAGCCTATCCTTGTTGGGGACCCCCCCCCCCCCCCACCCCAACAGAACTGGGAGGGACTGGAGTACCAAAACACCGGTGTGGGAATATATATCAAAACAAACACAGACTCTTCGACCTTGCCCTCTGGCTGGCAGGGCCAGTGGACTGCAGCAGGCTAGGCTGTACCAGCCCCGTGTAGTGCCTGATTTCATCAGGGAGCATGCACAGGACCGAAAGTGCCAGAACAAATGGGGTCCCTGGAGAGATCGCGCTCATTGTTGGTTCAGCTGCTCTCTCTCTCTCTGCATGAAACATGCAGGCGCTGAGAGAGAGAGAGAGGAGAGAGAGAGAGAGAGAGAGAGAGAGAGAGAGAGAGAGAGGAGAGAGATGAGAGAGAGAGAGGAGAGAGAGGGGGGGGGGGACTGTCCCAAACCAAAAGATTGGTTTTTTTTAAGCCTCAACTGTTCTAGAGTCATGGAGGAGGGGGGGAGGGGTAGGGTGAGGGTGGGGATGGTTGTGGGTTCAAATCTTCCTGGTGACATCTGGTGCATCTGAGGTTGGGATATTCATGATCTTCTAAGGTAAAATTCAGTCCAGATTTTTTGGGGGTATTAATCCTGTTTGTGTATACACGTGCACAATGATGAAGGAATGTTGAAGGTTCTGAAATGTCATAACTATCAGCAGGTGAATTGTACATGTGTGCAGTGGTGGGTGATGATCTGTGGATGCACTAGCCGACCAAACCAGCACCCACCGAAATGTTACAGGTTCTTTTGCTTACTGACATGTAGAATCTCTCTCTCACTCTGTCGCTCTCTCTCTCTCTGTCTCTCTGTGTTTCCCTGTCTGTCTGTCCCTCTGTCTGTCTGTTTGTCTCTCTATCTGTCTCTCTATCTGTCTTGCTCTCTGTCTCCCTCTGTGAAAAACCACACCACAAAAATGATACAACTGAAACAAAAGGATCATAAACTTGACAACAACAACATGACCACTTTATGCAAAAAGTGCAGAAAAGAGTGCAACATTGTTGTCATCTATCTAAGCCTATCTTTGTTGGGAATTCCCCCACCCCAACAGAACTGGGAGGCACTGGAGAACCAAGACACCGGTGTGGGAATATATATCAAAACAAACACAGACTCTTCGACCTTGCCCTCTGGCTGGCAGGGCCAGTGGACTGCAGCAGGCTAGGCTACACCAGCCCCGTGTAGTGCCTGATTTCATCAGGGAGCATGCACAGGACCGAAAAGTGCCAGAACAAATGGGGTCCCTGGAGAGATCGTGCTCATTGTTGGTTCGGCTGCTCTGTCTCTCTCTGTGCATGAAACATGCAGGCGCTGAGAGAGGTGAGAGAGAGAGAGAGAGAGAGAGAGAGAGAGAGAGAGAGAGAGGGACTGACGAAAGTGAAGAGACTGTTTTTTTTTCAAAGCTTCAACCCTTCTAGAGTCATGGAGGAGGGGCTGAATGGGTAGGGGGAGGGGGGGTGGTTGTGGGTTCAAATCTTGCTGGTGACATCTGGTTCATCAGAGGTTGGGGTATTCATGATCTTCTAAGGTAAAATTCAGTACAGATTCTTTTTATTTTTTTATTAATCCTGTTCGTGTATGTTAATACACGATGATAAATGTTGAAGGTTCTGAAATGTCATAGCTATCAGCAGGTGAATTGTACATGTGTGCAGTGGTGGGTGATGATCTGTGGATGCACTAGCCAACCAAAGCAGCACCCACTGAAATGTTACAGGTTCTTTGCTTACTGAAATGTAGAGTGTCTCTCTCTCTGTGTTTCCCTGTCTGTCTGTCCCTCTGTCTGTCTGTTTGTCTCTCTCTCTCTCTCTCTCTCTCTCTCTCTTTCTCTCTCTCTCTCTGTCTCTCTTCTCTCTCTGTGAAAAGCCACACCACAAAAATGATACAAATGAAACAAAAAGGACCATAAACTTGTCAACAACAACATGACCTCTCTATGCAGAAAATGCAGAAAAGAGAGCAACGCTTTGTCACCTATCTAAAAACCCATCCTTGATGGAAAACCCCCCACCCCACCCCACCCCAACAGAACTGGGAGGCACTGGAGAACCAAGGCACCGGTGTGGGAATATATATCAAAACAAACACAGACTCTCCGACCTTGCCCTCTGGCTGGCAGGGCCAGTGGACTGCAGCAGGCTAGGCTATACCAGCCCCGTGTAGTGCCTGATTTCATCAGGGAGCATGCACAGGACCGAAAAGTGCCAGCACAAATAATGGGGTCCCTGGAGAGATCGTGCTCATTGTTGGTTCGGCTGCTCTCTCCCTCTGTGCATGAAACATGCAGGCGCTGAGAGAGGTGTGGGAGAGAGAGAGAGAGAGAGAGAGAGAGAGAGAGAGAGAGGGAGAGAGAGGAGAGGGACTGGCCAAAGAGAAGAGATTGTTTTTTTCTAAAAAGCATCAACCGTTTTGGAGTCATGGAGGAGGAGAAAGGGGGGGGGGGGGGTAGGGTGAGGGGTGGTGGTGGTTGTGGGTTCAAATCTTCCTGGTGACATCTGGTGCATCTGAGGTTGGGATATTCATGATCTTCTAAGGTAAAATTCATTCCAGATTTTTTGGGGGTATTAATCCTGTTTGTGCATACACGTGCACAATGATGAAGGAATGTTGAAGGTTCAGAAATGTCATAACTATCAGCAGGTGAATTGTACATGTGTGCAGTGGTGGGTGATGATCTGTGGATGCACTAGCCAACCAAACCAGCACCCACCGAAATGTTACAGGTTCTTTTGCTTACTGAAATGTAGAGTCTCTCTCTTTCTGTCTCTGTGTTTCCCTGTCTGTCTGTCCCTCTGTCTGTCTGTTTCTCTCTCCCTCCCTCTGACTCCCTCTGTGAAAAGCCACACCACAAAACATGATACAACAGAAACAAAAGGACCATAAACTTGACAACAACAACATGACCTCTCTATGCAGAAAATGCAGAAAAGAGAGCAACAGTTTTGTCATCTATCTAAGCCTATCCTTGTTGGGGACCCCCCCCCCCCCCCCCCTCACCCCAACAGAACTGGGAGGCACTGGAGTACCAAGACACCGGTGTGGGAATATATATCAAAACCAACACAGACTCTCCGACCTTGCCCACTGGCTGGCAGGGCCAGTGGACTGCAGCAGGCTAGGCTACACCAGCCCCGTGTAGTGCCTGATTTCATCAGGGAGCATGCACAGGACCGAAAGTGCCAGAACAAATGGGGTCCCTGGAGAGATCGTGCTCGTTGTTGGTTCGGCTGCTCTGTCTCTCTGTGCATGGAACATGCAGGCGCTGAGAGAGGTGAGAGAGAGAGAGGACTGACCAAAGTGAAAAGATTGGTGCTTGTTTTTTTTAAAAACCTCAACCGTTTTGGAGCCATGGAGGAGGTGGAGGGGGCGAAGGGGGGTAGGGTGAAGGTGGGGGTGGGTGTTGTGTGTTCAAATCTTGCTGGTGACATCTGGTGCATGTGAGGTTGGGATATTCATGATCTTCTAAGGTGAAATTCAGTGTAGATTATTTTTTTTAAATCCTGTTCGTGTATACAAATACACAATGATAAATGTTGAAGATTCTGAAATGTCATATCAGCAAGTCAATTGTACGTGGGTGTGTGTGCAGTGGTGTGTGATAGATGATCTGTGCAAGCACTAGCTAACCCAGCTGGCATTAAAGTGTTGCAGGTTCTTTTGCTAACTGAAATGTAAAATCTCTCTGTGTTTCTCTGTCTCTCTCTCTCTCTGTCTCTCTCTTCGTCTATCTCTGTCTCTGTCTCTGTCTGTTCATCTGTCTATCTGTCTGTCTCTCTCTGTGTCTGTCTGTCTGTCTCTCTTTCTCTCTCTTCGGATGAGTCTAAAAACCGAGGTCCCGTGCGCGAACGCACGCAGAACATCTTGAGCACATGTTAAAACCCGTTCTGCTTTTCGGAAGAGTAAGCCATTGTGTACTGGTAGGAATGGATGACAAAATTTACAAACTGCATACATACAGGGACTGGAAAAAAAAAGCTTATGAATGCTTATTCCATTATCTTCGAAAAAAAGAATAAAACTCTCACTCTCGTCTCTCTCTCTCTCCTCTCTCTCCTCCTCTCTCTCTCTCTACCTCTCGTTTCTCTACTCTTCCCCCTCCCCTCCCTCCCTCCCTCCCTCCCTCCTCCTCTCCCTCTTCTCTCCCCCCTCTCTCTCCTCTCCCCCCCTCTCTCTCCTCCCTCCCTCCCCCACTCTCCCTCTCTCCCCCCTCTCTCCCTCTTTCTCCCTCTCTCTCTCTCCCTCTCTCTCTCTCCCTTTCTCCCTCTCTCTTCCCTCCCCCTCTCTCCCTCCCCCTCTCTCCCCCCTCTCTCTCTCTCTCCCTATCTCTCCCTCCCTCCCTCCCTCCCCCCTCTCTCCCTATCTCTCTCCCTCCCTCCCCCTCTCTCCCCCCCCTCTCTCTCCCTCCCTCCCCCCTCTCTCCACCCCTCTCTCTCCCTCCCTCCCCCACTCTCTCTCTCTCCCCCCTCTCCCTCCCTACCCCTCTCTCTCCCTCCCCTCTCCCTCTCTCTCTATCTCCCCCCTCTCTCTGCACTGATTTATCCCGGTGGGACAAGCACA
>CM054145.1:32358710-32371210 GCA_028751875.1 Rapana venosa | reverse complement strand
AAGAAGAAGAAGAAGAGGAGGAGGAGGAGGAAAGAGGAGAGGAGGAGGAGGAGGAGGAGGAGGAGGAGGAGGAAGGAGAAGAGAGAAGGAGAAGAAGAAGAAGAAGAAGAAGAAGAAGAATGAAAGAAGAAGAGAAGAAAAGATAGAAGAAGAAGAGAGAAGAAGAAGAAAAAGAACACGGAGTAGGCAGATGAACTTCAATAGCAGCTTAACGATGGAACAATAAGGACAAATAGTAGCTACACGCCTGGTATATTCACCGAACATGTTATAATATATATATATATATATATATATATTTTATTATATATATATATATATATATATATATATATATTATATAGGTGAAACAAGCTGTCTTGGGTATTATGTATCATTGTTAGACAAGGAAGGATGGCGGTGGAAGTTGAGGGTTCCAGTTCTATCAGAAGTTATTATTAATTAGGTAATTTTGTTTTGTGGCGTGAAGAGAGAGAGAGAGGGAGATAGAGCGAGAGTCAGAGAGAGAGAGAGAGAGAGAGGGAGGGGGAGGGAGAGCGAGAGAGAGATTAGAGAGTCAGAGAGAGTAGATAGATAGTTAGAGAGTAGAGAGAGAGAGTTTGGAGATGAGAGATGAGAGAGAGAGAGAGAGAGAGGAGAGAGAGAGAAGAGAGGGAGGGAGGGAAGAGCGAGAGAGAGATAGAGAGAGTCAGAGAGAGATAGATAGATGATGAAGGAGAGAGAGAGAGGAGAGAGAGAGAGAGAGAGAGAGAGAGGGGAAGAGAGAGAGAGAGAGAGAGAGAGAGAGAGAGAGACGGAGAGAGAGAGAGAGAGTCCAGTTCTATCAGGAGCCATTATTAATTAAAGGCAATTTTGTTTCACACATACACTAGAGCAAAACTAAACCCAGACAGATGTAAATCACTCCTCCACACGTTTTAGAAACGCAGGCAACAGCACACACTAGGGCAACAATAAACCCAGGCGAATGTTCGCCGCAGCTGAATATCAATAGAACACAGGCAGCAGTTCACACTGGGGCAGTTGTTGTTCCATACAGTAGGTAAGATAAGACAGAAAGGCTGGTTCATGTAAAAAGGACACACACAAAAGACCCCCCCCAAAAGAGAAAAAAAAGAAAAAAAGTTAGGGGTAGTAGGGTTTTTTCTTTTGTGTCTGTGGTGATTATTTTGGCCAATGAAGAGAGGCATGTGAAGCACCCACTTACAAAAAGATTTTAAAAAAGAAAGGGGAAAAAAGAGAAAAGCCCCCCCCCCCCCTTCCCAATGGTGCTTCATGACCTACATGCAACTGAGGCACACAAACAAATTAGAAAATTATATATATATATAAATGGTTTTGAAATATCCCCCCCAAAAAAGAAATAATAAAGGGAATTTTGTTTTGCGTAAGTGGAGAGAGAGAGAGTGTGTGTGAGAGAGGAGAGAGAGAGAGAGAGAGAGAGAGAGAGAGAGAGAGAGAGAGAGAGAGAGAGGAGAGAGAGAGAGAGAGAGACGAAGAGAGAGAGAGAGAGGAGAGAGAGAGAGAGAGAGGGGAGGGAGACAGAGACAGAGAGGAGGAGAGAGAGAGAGAGGAGACAGAGACAGAGAGAGAGCGAAAGAGAGGGAGAGAGGGAAAGAAAGAAAGACAGACAGACAGAGAGGCAGGACTAACAGAAAGGGAGGGACAAAGATCGTGTGGGAGACAGATAGGTACAGACAGAGACTTGAGGGCTGAATCAAACAATGTCACTGGCAGCTGAGCCCCGTGTCTTTTGAGTTTTCATGTTCAGGACAGATTCATCCCAGCTTCAGATATAGTACAAACAAGCGAACAAACAAACAAACATATAATTATACAAACAAACAACAAAAAGTAATCCAAAAACACAAAAATATGATATTCGAAAATCAGGTTCATATTCTAAGACTGTTAATGACAAAAGTAAAGACAAAAATCAAAGCAAAGAAAGCAGAAAGAAAAAAAGGGACATAATTATTAACTGTTCAGGTTTGTATTGTTATTCAAAATGACTGAATATTTAAATAATATTAATCAAAATGAGATTTTGCTTGAATTTCACACACACACACACTCACACGCACGCACAAAGGCACGTACGCACGCACACACACACATACACACACTATGACATAACATTGTGATTGAAGACACTTTTTTTATCCCAACAATCTCACATAGATTTTTACGCCGATGAGACTCAAACTCACAACTTTCCAATCATTTTGCTAACCCCTCAGCCAAATAGGTTAGCGTGTAAAATCATTATGTTTCTCTATACCTACATCTTTATCAAGTTTGACCTTTTCCGAAAAAAACTTATTCTGGTCTATTAACAATGGACTTTACAATGCCCAATTCCAGTCATTTGAGAGAAGAAACGGTTCCAGTGTATAATATTCATAATTCAGTTAATTGCGAAGACCATACATGCAGACGGGAAGAGACCAAAAAAACAAAAAAAAGGTTGGCACTGGACTTGTGGCGATGCGCTGCCAACGGGGAGAGCATCCCGAATTTCACGCAGAGAGATCTGCCGTGACTTAAAGTGGTATACAAAATTAACAACAAGAAAAAAAAACACCATGCAATTAACGAGCATAAAAGACATGTTCTTAATTGCTATTAAGTCCTCCAAAGGTTTTACAAAAAATCATTTGTGAGCCTTTTATAAGAACACTACATTCAAACTCATGCCTTTCAGTTCATATTTAATACTTGAACGAAAATAGATATTTTATTGGCTGATGCTCAATTAATAAGCACAAAAGCATTCTTCAAAGTTTAGATCGATTTTTTCCCCAGAAGTCATTAGAAAATTGGCTGTGAGTATACAGAATGCGGAAGCTATGGTCTCTTAAAGGGTTTAGGTGCTTTACAATCAAATTGCAATTTGCCACAATTAGAGCACAACAAAAAAACCAAAAAGAAATAATCACAACACTATGGAAAAATAGATGGAAAGAATTTTTTTTAAACGAAGGGAGGATGGCGGAAGAAAGACAAAGACAGAAAGACAGGCAGAAAGAAAGAAAGAAAAACAGGGAAAAAAAGACAGAAAAAAGAAAGAAAAAAACAAAAGAAAGGCCAAAAAGAAAGAAAGACGAATTTCAGAACGGTTGAATGAATAAACGAAAAAAAGCAAATAAAGAAAACATGAAGAAATGTGAGGAAAAGAAAGAGGAGAAAAAAAGCACACAGAAAGAATGATAGAAAGAAATTCGGAAAAAACTAAAAGGAAGAGAAAAAAGAAAAGGAAAAGCTAAACAGAAGAAGGACAGCATGAAACAAAAAAAATCAAAAGACGGAAGAAATAAAGAAAAAAAGGCAAGAAAAAAAGTAACAGAAAGAAAACAAGAAAAGAATGAAAAGAAAGCAACGAAAAAAAGGGAAATGAACTAATGGCAAAAGAAAAACAAGAATAAACAAAGAAAGACAAAAAGAAACAAGAAAACAAAGAAGGGAGAAAGAGAGAGAGAGAGAGAGAGAGAGAGAGAGAGAGAGAGAGAGATAGATAGATAGAGAGATAGATAGATAGAGAGATAGATAGATAGAGAGAGAGAAGAGAGAGAGAGAGAGAGAGAGAGAGAGAGAGAGGAGAGAGAGAGAGAGAGAGAGAGAGAGACCCAGGAAGTAGTTTAAGGAATGAATAACTAAAAAAAAGAATGAAATGAATGAGTCAATCAATCAAGAAAGACAAAAGGACACACAACACAAACACACACACACACACAACAACACACAACAACACAGACACACAAACAAACACAGAAAAGAGAGAGAGAGAGAGAGAGAGGAGAGAGAGAGAGAGATAGAAGAAGAGAGATGAAGATAGAGAGATAGAAGAAAGAGAGAGAGAGAGAGAGAAGAGGGGAGAGAGAGAGAGAGAGAGAGAGAGAGAGAGAGAAGAGAGAGAGAAGGATGTTTTTTATGAATAACTTATGGTTGTGATGATTAATAAGTTGATGTACAACAGTCAGGCACTTCACTAACCAAACAGCACAGCACAGCACAGCACAACACAGCACAGCACAGCACAGCACAGCACAGCACAGCACAGCACAGCACAGCACAGCACAGCACAACACAGCACAGCACAGCACAGCACAGCACAGCACAACACAGCACAGCACAGCACAGCACAGCACAGCACAGCACAACACAGCACAGCACAGCACAGCACAGCACAACACAGCAAGCAGCCAGAGTACTAAGAGTTGTAGTTGGGTGGGTGGGTAGGTAGGGTGTCTGAATGTACATGTAGCCTATGTGATCATAGTCATGCATATACAAGCTACGCACTTTCAGCAAACCGCCCACACAAAGACTGAGATGGACGGAAGGGCCAGGGGCCCAGTGGTTGAAGGACCCGATGGTTAGAGGTTCAAATCTCGAGAGGATGTAGCTCAGGGTTTGGGTTTGGGGTTTTTAAAAAAATAAATGATTAAGGCATGGTAAGGCAATGTATTTTCAAACCTCATTAAAAAAAGCACGAAAGTGTTGGGTGTTGCATGCTACTGACTCAAAACAGGAAACAAGGTTTAGTCTTTTGGTTTTTTTTACAATTGTACAATAATGATCAAACCTGTCAATAATAATAATATTATGAAATGATTGGAACATCAACAAGGGAACCAGCATTTCGGCAACACGAGTGCTAAGAACAAGAGGTGTGGGTGTGAGTAAAAGTGAAAATCTCTTTCTTTTTTTTTACCAGTCCTTCGGTTAAATAAATTGAAAACGTACGCTTTTGATAACATCATGAGGAAATGAATTAAACCTGTACGCAGACTTTAATTCTTAATTTTGTTCTTTTCTCGGTTAGAGCTCTGAGGTTCACCAATGGTGAGACTTTTGCATAATTATGTGACTTTTTTTTTGACCACCATTAAGGTAGCCGCATTTCGATTTCGGGGAAAATTCTTGAAATCAAAAATAATAGTTCAATCTCAGCACACTCAAAACGTCCAATAAACTTTTGGTCAGTATTGTTTTCTCTCATCAAATAGAGTTAACACAATGACAGATAGGGGGAGGGGGTTGGGGGTGGGGACGGGATAGCCTAGTGGTTAGAACATTGCGTTCGCAATCTAACGACCCGGGTTCGTTCGAATCCCGTTTAAGGGGACTTTCCCCATGGAGTTAACATCAGCGCAGACTCCACTCTCCCTAAAATGTCCTTCGGATGAGGGTTTAGGTTTGAGTCTTTCCTTTAGTGTCTAGTCAATGGAATATTTTCCCCGAGATTTAGTGTCGGCCCTGTCTGAATCTCTATGGATCCTGATAGATAGATATTTAGTTTGCCTTTGCAAAGTATAGCAGAACAATTTTAAAAAGTTTCACTAGAATAAGATGCTCACTCCCATAATCATTAGCAATTCAATACTTACATAGCTGAATATTGGAAAGTAAATTTTATTTATTTATTTTTTTATTTTATAGATTTTTAAATAATATAAAAAGGTAAAGGTGCCCCTTAACCTGTGTGATCGTAGGAAGTGAGGCATCAGAGACCTTAGCTTTTGTAAGGGCCAGCATATTGAGTGCGGCGCCCATTTCCTCTCCCTCGCTGCTTTACCTTCCCTGACACTAAAGAGGCAGGTACCCATTTACGGCTCAAATGATATAAAAAAAACCCCCAATATAATGCGAACATCAACGCTCAAATGATTGCTATCAAAGCAGACAAACAAAAACAAAAAAAGGGGGGAATACATATAGATATATGGCATTGTACAATCAATACATCACTTCATTTTCCTCTTTTTACCCCGTTCTTTCCTTAGCTGGAGATCCGAGGTTCCCCATTAGTGAGACTTTACCCATTCAATCGTTTTTGCACACCATGAAGGTAGCCGCATTCCGACCTCGGGGGATAGCTTTCCTTCGAAGGCAGTGCCTGCATGCATTCATGTGATATCGCTGAGTCCGTAGGTTTTTTTTTCTCAATGAACCAATAATGGATGTTAACCAGCTAAAAAAGATAAAACAACAACAACAACCCCCTATATTCACTGCCTGACTTATCAGGTGCTTAGAAACTTAGCTTCCGAGAAACAAGTCATTCCATCCAGTCCTTGACAAAACAGAAACACAGAACCCCCCCATTTTTATGTTTCCGGTGCAGGCAGTGCCGGAATGACTGTGTTTCCAAGCCAAGACAAGGTATTTACTTCATTACTCCCCATTAGCTGCTCCCTGACGGCAACAAGCCAGTTTGTTTGTTTTGCCACCAAGGGAATGAAAAACGCAATAACATCCAGTCACTAGAGGAGTGACTTCCCTTTGGTATGCTTAACGATCCCCTAACTTCTTGTTTGTTGTTGTTGTTTGTTTTGTAAACACCAGGTACAATGGAGCAAATCTGTTTTTAAATTTTGTTTTTGTCTTGTTTTGTTTTAAAGACAAACATCTTCAAAATTGAAAGCTCAAAACAACTTAAGATCTCATAAAGAGAAAGTACACTCGGTGCAATCATATCGCAAAGACAAAATGCTAAAAATACAGTTTCTGCTCTATTTGCAAAAGCATTTATCATCAACCATCGCATGTACATGTTTAGATGCGACAAGTTTGATATTGGCCTCAAATTAGATAGTAATGGTAACATTATTCAGGAATGTGAAAACGTGCACTATCATCATGGTACACATCATATCTTGAAAAAAGTGTCCGGTATTTAAATATCAAAAGTTAGTCACAATGTCAAAATATTTAAAATGATGTAGTAATCAATCTTTTGCAGAAAAATATTATTTCTACGTATGCAATTTCACTAAGCTCTTTTCCCGAGAAATTATTTGATAAAATTTCCTGTTCTGCTTTGAATATCGGAACGATTAAAAACCATGAAAAACTCTCCATGGGTTTTTTTGTTTTGAAAGGAACCTTGAAAAAATATCGGTTCCAGTTTTCTAAACATGGGTCAAGGGTTTAGATGCTGCTTGTGATGGTAGCTCAGCAGTTTAGTGTCAGACTGTTGTTCTGTTTGTTCTGTAATTGTGTTGCTGTGAAATGAGAAGAGATGAATTCCAGTTTGTGGAGATTGAAGAGTAAAGAGGGTAAGAGCTGAGTGATGATGAGAGAGTGAGAGGTTGGTGAAGAGAGAGAGAAGAGAAGAGAGAAGAGGGGAGGAAGAGAGAGAGAGAAGTGAATGAATGAATGAATGAATCTTTATGTTTCATGGGTAACAGAATAAGCATGTGCATACGTTTTTTCATTCGGCCCTTGCCATGATTAGGGACTATCAACAAAACAAAGGTAAAAATCTTTCTACAACAACGACAACATGATTAAAATAAATGATATATTTAACAATACATAATCCCTGACTGACTTGAGCATTAATTTCGAGAGGAGAGAGAGAGAAGAGAGAGAGAGAGAGAGAGAGAGAGAGAGGAGAGAGAGAGAGAGAGAGAGAGATCCACGCACGCACAGACAGACAGAGATTTAGAGACAAAGAGGCAGACAGACAGATAAAGAGACAAATACAGATTTAGAGATACTGGAGACAGACAGATGGATCATGGACGGATATACAGACAGAAAGGCTTAGAGAGAGAGAGAGACAGAGACAGAGAGATCCACGTATAGATAGACGGACAGAGAGATTTAGAGACAGGCAGACAGACGGACAGACAGACAGACAGATAAAATGGACAAATACAGATTATGAGGATTACTGAGAACAGACAGACAGACAGATGGAAGGGATGGACGGAAATACAGACAGAAAGGTCAGAGAGAGAGAAGAGAGAGAGAGAGAGAGGAGGAGAGAAGAGAGAGAGAGAGAGAGAGAGAGAGAGAGGAGAGAGAGGAGAGAGAGAGAAGAGAGGAGAGAGAGAGAGAAGAGCTCTAGCCCTTTTCTCATGACTCAAAGAAAACACAGGCTAATTCTGTTATCTCTTTATTAGTCGCGCTCCTAGCCTCCCACTTTCCGACTGACAGGATTCCCCCCCCCCCCATCCCCCCCCCCTCCCCCCCCCCCCCCCTTCTCCCCCAATCACACACACCGTGCACCCTAAACAGAAAATAACGAAAGAAGTTTATTCGTCTTCTGCAGCTTTCTCTGTCCTTCGCTACTCTTCTTCATTTTTCTTGTTGAAGTTTCTTTTTTTTTTCTTCAGTTCCTCTCGCGCTTTTCGTAAGAGTAGGCCATTGTGTGCCGGTTGGGAACAGATGACAGAATTTACAAAACCGCATACACACGGGGACTGGATGTAAAAAAAAAAGCGCATAAGTGCTTATTCCATTATCCCGATATAAAAGAATAATAAAAATAAATAAAGAAATAAAAGAACATTTTGCGTATGTGATCGTTTTTGTTCCACCATTAAGGTAACCACATTCCGACTCCATATAATTCAGGGATGATGTCTACACAGGACACCCAGTATTGTTCCGTTTGTTTGATATTTTAATTTTTTTGTTTATTTTTTAAACTTAATCATTCCCTTCTTCTGGCTCGCAATGACCTACTCTTGAACAAGCCAGAGCGGGTTTGAACGTGTGTGTGTGTATGACGTTCTGCGTGCCCTCGTGCGCAAGGACCTCGGTTTATAGTCTCATCTGAAGGATATTCGGGGAGAGTGGAGTCTGCACTGATGTTACTCCAGGGGAAAATATCCCCTTGAACGGGAATCGAACCCGGGTCGTCAGGTTGCGAGCGCAACGTTCTAACCACCAGACTATCCCGTCCCGTGGTAGTGATTGGACGAGAGATAGAGAAAACCCGGAGACAGACACACACACACACAGACAGACAGACAGATCAGGCAAGCATCGGCTGAAACAGACAGGCTGACACAGACACAGCCATGGACCAATCCATCAAAGCGTTAAGTAAAGCTAGCAGTGACCTGCCGCGAGGAAATGAGCAGTGAAGCATTACTAGTTTCCCTAGTGGCCAGCAGGTGACTGGAGGTGATGAACTGACTCCCAGGTGAACCGCCACACCACCTGCTTCACTGCACACAGTCCCGGTGCCTCCAGTCTGATGATAATAATTACAGCCTGGCCTCACCCCCTGTGTGTGTATTGATTTTTTGTTGTTGTGAGTGTCGGGGGAGACTGATCTTGTAATGTCATATCTTTTATTTTGAAAATCGAACCTGGGGGGTCGGGATAGTCTATCAACTGCCTCCTCTGCTGTTTTAAAGGTCATCGTCGAACACGACGGACAAACATACATACATCAAGTGGTTAGAGCGTTGAGTTCGTTATTTGATGGCCCCGGGTTCGAGCCACCACTGAGGCTTCCGTTCTTCGTCTTCGTTGAACGCTCAGATCGTAGTTATTTTTGACTGTCTTATGAGTGAAAATGCGTTGCATTGCCGTTAAGCGCCTGACAAGTCTGGCCCAGCGCATCCGACTTCGGAATGAGGCATCCATTCGAGGGGAGTTCTCTTGTGGAGTTTAAGTGCTTTGATTTGTCTGTGCAAGATACAGCGCTATATAAATTCCAATCATCATCATCATCATCATCATCATCATCATCATCATCATCATCATCATCATCATAATTATAATTATTATCATCATCATCATCATCATCATCATCATCATCATCATCATCATCATCATCATATTATTATTATTATTATTATTATTATTATTATTATTATTATTATTGTTGTTGTTGTTGTTATTAACATCAGTACCGACTCCACTCTCTCGCAAAACCTTCCGATGAGCCTATAAACCGAGGCCCCGTTTGTGAACTGCTTGCAGAACATCTTGCACTCACGTTAAAACCCTGTTCCGCCTTTGGAAGAGTTGGCCATTTCGTGCTGGTAGGAACAGTGACAACTTTAAAAAAAAGAAAAAAAAAGAACGCATGCACACTGGTGTTGCGTTTAGACATCATCCCTGAAAGTCGGAATGCGGCTACCTTAATGGTGGGCAAAAACGGTTGCATATACAGAACCTCACCATCGGTGAACTTCGGAGCTCTAGCCGAGGAACGAAATAAAAGAAATGGATCTGTTGAGAGGTTTCGAAATATACAGGGCAGAGATAGCAACAAGAGAAAAAGCACAACCCCTTCCTCCTACTATCCCCCCCTCCCCCCACACACTCACACACACGCGTGCGCACACACACACACACACACACACACACACACACACACACACACACACACACACACACACACACACACACACACACACACACGCACGCACGCACACACACAGATGTGGATGTACATGCAGACACGCGCTTGCGAGTTGTTGTTTTTCCACAGCCGCGCCATAGCTGTCTCTACTAGTCATAGATTGCACATGTTTTGTGTTGGGCGTTCCCAAGCTTAGTGCGCTCAAGACCACCCCCCTCCCAAGAAAAGCACCGTTTCACTCATTCCACCTGATCCCATTTCCCCCGATCCAATCTCGTTTATAGCTACGTCGACCACAGAGGCCATATCGGGGCTGTCACTCGGCGAACTCTTTACTCTCCAACCATCCCACATGGAAAGCACTCTGGAATCATGATAAAAGACAGCACTGGAGGGACAGATGACGTGCACGGCTGTTCTTAGGTACATGGCCTCACAGGCACCCGTACTCCGACTTAAGAGTTTTGTTTTTTCACATGGCCTCACGGGCACCCGTACTCCGTCTTAAGAGAGGTTTTTTTTCTTCTCCTGTCCATAAACGGAGAGTACAGGTAGAATGTTATAACAAGAGATTCATCTCACCTCAGCTCACCTATCCCGTAGTCCCATGGACCGTGAGGGCATTTAATGAAGATTTTGAAACCAGTTTGCAGCCAGCAAGAGTGTGCTACGGATGAAAACATAAATCTCAGCATAAAGTTGTAAGGATATTTTAATGTACGTCCTAGCGCTTTGCTTGCATCGAAAACCTGTTGTTAATTGATTATTTTTTTTTAAAAACAAGATTTCGACTTGGGTCTGGTATATTGCTCAAGACCTTTTTCAGGAATAAAGCGGTTTAGTTTGCTGAATCCGGTGATCAAATCTAAAAAACCGATGAATCTTGCGATCTTGATCAGGTGTAAGCTGAAAATAATGATCTGGTCACTAGCAACTAATGTCTTTAAACTTTCCGTCCCCGGATTAATATTAACAGCAATATCGCTTATTCAGAGTTTCCTCTCTGTATGCGCCTTTGTCCTGTCTGTCTTGTCTGTGTGTGTGTGTGTGTGTGTGTGTGTGTGTGTGTGTGTGTGTGTGTGTGTGTGTGTGTGTGCTTGTCTGTATGCTTGTCTGTCTTGTCTATCTGTCTGTATGCTTGTCTGTCTTTTCTGTCCGTCTGTCTGTATGCTTGTCTGTCTTGTATGTCTGTCTGTATGCTTGTCTGTCTCTGTCTGTATGCTTGTCTGTCTTGTCTTGTCTGTCTGTCTGTATGCTTGTCTGTCCTGTCTTGTCTGTATGCTTGTCTGTCTGTCTGTATGCTTGTCTGTCTTTCTGTCTGTATGCTTGTCTGTCTTGTCTGTCTTGTCTTGTCTGTCTGTCTATATGCTTGTCTGTCTTGTCTTTGTCTGTCTGTCTGTATGCTTGTCTGTCTTGTCTGTCTGTATGCTTGTCTGTCTGGCTGGCTGGCTCTCTCTCCCCTCCCCCCTCTCGATCTGTTTCCCAAGGGCTGGATGTAAATAAAAAAGCATGTAATGCTTAATCTATTACCCTCTGAAAAAAAAAAGTTTTAAAACATTGTTTTTTTCTCTCTCTGTCTATCTCATAAAGAACCACTTTTCATTGCTAAGGCGGAAAACGACAGACTATCTGACAATTACTATAGCAGCTCTGCAGCCGAAAGCCCTCTTTTAGCTATCGAAAAAGATAAAGGCAGAGAAGAGATGAGGAGAGAGTTTTAGAGCTATCAAGGGTAACCGGTCCGTAAAAAAACAACTACCCCAGGATGATTTTGTAATCTTGTTCCGGACAAACGTGTGTGTAGTTGACAGTTATAAGCTACTTCGCTACATGGTTTGTTCTTTAGGCAAGATTTGCCAGCCTTCTGCACCTTAAAGCGTTTGCACACGCACGCACATTCACACAGGCACATACAGACGCACGGACATAACCCACACATACGCGTGCATACGTACACACATGCATCATGTGTGCGTGCATACACGTTCATGTACTCAGACACATACAGACACACAGACATAACCCACACATACGCGTGCATACATGCACACACACATCATGTGTGCGTGCATGCACGTACATGCACACAGACACATACAGACACACAGACATAGCCCACACATACGGGCGCATACATACACACACATCATGTGTGCGTGCATACACGTACATGCACACACCTGCATACATATGTACATACATAGATACATACATAAATACATACCTACATATATATATATAATGTATAATATAATATTATATATATAATATATATAGATATATATACATACATACATACAATCAGAAAGAGTGACTGACAGAGAGACACATATAATATAGAGAGAGACAGAGAGACACACACAGACATACGCGCGAGCGCATATGA
>CM054145.1:32331210-32348710 GCA_028751875.1 Rapana venosa | reverse complement strand
CTCTCTGTCTCTGTCTCTCTCTGTCTTTCTGTGTCTGAGTGTCTTGTCTGTCTTGTCTGTCTGTCTGTCTGTCTGTCTGTTTGTCTCTCTCTCTCTCTCTCTCTCTCTCTCTCTCTCTCCTCTCTCTCTCTCTCTCTCTCCATAAACCCCCCCACTTCCTCCAACCCCCGGAAACATTTCACTTCCGACAACCTCCATCAACTGTGCAGAGTTGTGTCCCTGGAGGAGGTCAGTGGCAACAGGAGAGGGGAGATAATGGAGCCAGAGACTAAAGGGCCGGTAAGTGGAGAGATGGATACAGAGTTTCCTCCCCCACTGCTGTGTGTAGGGGGGACAGAAGACATGTTTATGGTGGACACTGGTTGTGTTTTCAAGAGAGGCTGGGAGATGCGTTTGATGTTCCTGCTGTTGTTTTGTTGTTGTTGTTTTTCTTCTTCTTGCAATGATGAGACATCAACGAGATGCCTTGGCATGGCTTCCTTGTCTTGTAGGTTGGTCAATGGTTACACAACTGTATCAGCTTGCAGGCAATGTAGTATCTTCTATAGAGTGCAAGTCAGAAATGTTTTTGGTGAGTGTCACAGATTTATAAAAATTTAAGTATGAAAAAATGCACTGTGTACTTGTTTTTGGGATTGAGGACAGAGAGCAATATTGTTTAGTCAAGAAAAAGTTAGAAATAATTATCAAATGAGGATTGCTTGTGTTCCTACAGTGTTGAGCCCGCACATAAATATTGCAGTTGGGAAGCTAGCAGACGACAAAGGACTAAGGAGGTATAACGTTTACTGAAAAAAAAAAAAAAATTAAAACCTACCAAATTTGTTAAGAACCACATGAGTTTTGAGGCAGGGGCTAGTCCTTTACAAAAAGTGTTTAAAAATGTTTTAAGTTTCTGTAGATGCCTTATTATGTGTGGTATGAATAAAAGGTAAAGGTGTTCCATAACCTATGTGGTTGTAGGGGAGTGAGACATCAGAAACCTCAGCTTCTCAATGGGCCAGCATATTGAGGGCTGCGCCCATCTCCTCTCCCTCATTGCTTTACCTTCTCTGACCCTAAAGAGGCAGGTACCCATTTACAGCTGGGGGAACTGGGGGACTGTACTGAAGCCAAGGTGCACAAAATGGTCGGTCGCCCATCCAAGTGGTAACCACGTTTGATGCTGCTTAGCTGAGGGAAAGCGAGTGCTGTTATCACTGAGGCTATCCCGGTCACCTTGGTATGAATACAAGAGTCATATAGAAAAACAGATGGAAAAGTACTAATTTCTATAGCAGGTGTGTAACCAAAACAGCCGAACCTGAATTTCTGTCTCTCTCTGTGTCCCTCTGTGTCTCTCTGTGTCTCTGTCTCTCTCTGTCTTTCTGTGTCTGTCTGTAGTCTGTCTGTCTGTCTGTTTCTCTCTCTCTCTCTCTCTCTCTCTCTCTCCTCTCTCTCTCTCTCTCTCTCTCTCTCTCTCTCTCTCTCTCCCCCCATAACCCCCCCACTTCTGCCAACCCCCGGAAACATTTCACTTCCGACAACTTCCATCAACTGTGCAGAGTTGTGTCCCTGGAGGAGGTCAGTGGCAACAGGAGAGGGGAGATAAATGGAGCCAGAGACTAAAGGGCCGGTAAGTGGAGAGATGGATACAGACTTTCCTCCCCGCTGCTGTGCATGTGAGGATGGGGACAGACATGTTTATGGTGGACACTGGTTGTGTTTTCAGGAGAGGCTGGGTTGGTTAAGTGCGTGATTGAGTGGGTAGATTTGAGCTGCCTTTATTTGTTGTTGTTGTTTGTTTTTGAGTTTAGTTGTGTGTGTGTGTGTGTGTGTGTGTGTGTGTGTGTTTTGTGTTGTGTGTGTGTGTGTGTGTGTGTGTGTGTGTGTGTTGTGTGTATGTGTGTGTGTTCTTTTCTTTAACGTCTTTCCACTTAAAGTGATATTAGACGAATGTGTGTGTGTGTGTGTGTGAGTGAGTGTGTTGTGTGACTGAGTGTGTGTGTGTGCGCGCGCGTGTGTTTGATTGCTGTTTTAAATCAACTTAAGACCTAGCAGCTTACTTCTTATTTTTAATTCTATTTTTCTAAAATGTTGTTATAAATATAGTTAAGATCTAATGTTGGATTAGTGCAAGGCTGCTTTCTGTTTCATTCGTAAGTGGATAAACCAATGCCTTCTCTCTCTCATTGTCTCATTGTCTCTCTCTCTCTCTCTCTCTCTCTCTCTCTCTCTCCATTTGTGCATCATTTAAATTGTCAGTGTCTCAGGAAGTCTCTCTCTCTCTCTCTCTCTCTCTCTCTCTCTCTCTCTCTCTCTCTCTCTCTCTCTCTCTCTCTCTCTCCCCGTCTGTCTCCCTCCCTCCCTCCCTCTCCCTCCCTTTTTCTCTCTCTTTGTTTTTATGCTTGGTCTTTTTGTTTTGCTTTTCTTTTCTTCTATTGTTTCTGTCTTTTTGTTGTTTCTGCTTTGTTTTTTTTTCTCTCTGGCACCGCGTTCTTTCTTGTTTTTCTTTTTTTCTCTCTTAACTGTCCTTATTGTTCTTTCTTTTTTCTTTCTTTGTTTTCTTTCTTTCTTTGTTTGTTTTTTCTTTCTTTCTTTCTTTCTTTCTTACTTACTTTCTTTCTTTCTTTTTTCCTGGCTTTCTTTCTTTCTTTCTTTCCGTCCGTCCTTCCTTCCTTCCTTTCTTTTCTTTCTTTCTTCTTTTCCTTCTTCATTTTTCTTTTCTTCCTTCCTTCCTTTTTTCTTTCTTTCTTTCTTTTTTTCTTTTTTCCTCATTCATCTTTTCTCTCCTTCCTTCCTTCCTTTTCTTCCTTTCTTCCTTCCTTCCTTCTTTCTTTCTTCTTTCTTTCTGCCTTTCTTTCTTTCTACCCTTCTTTTACTAATCATTAATTCCTTTATTTCTTTTTCTTATTTCTTTATTTTCTTCTTTCTTTGGTGTAGTCTTTTAAAAAAAAAATCTTTTATTCTGCCCCTGGGTTTTCCACGCAAACGCAGAAACACAGACACATAATTATGTGTACAAGGACACAGAGACACACGGAAACATAAACACATTTGCGTATCTGCACGCACACACGCACGCACGCACGAACACACACACACACACACACACACACACCACACACACACACACACACACACACACACACACTCAAAACCGAATAAATTTGCATGCAAACACACTCAACAATACACGCACAGGTGTGCACGCACACACATACACACACACGCACGCATGCACACGCACACATATGACAGGACAGATAGATAGATAGATAGATGGAGGGAGAGAGAGACAAAGACAGAGAAAGAGAGACAGACAGGCAGAGACAGAGAGGAGAGAGACACAGAGAGAGACAAGAGACAGACAGAGACAGACAGAGGACAGAGACAGAGACAAAGACATGGACAGAGACAGAGACAGAAACAGGGAGACAGAGATACACACACATACAGCCAGAGACAGCCAGATAGACAGACAGATACATCATACTACATCATCTGACGCTACAACCATTGAAAAAAGCACATGAGTGCTAATTCCATTATCCTCGATATAAAAGAATAAATAAAGAAATAAAGAAAGAAAGAACCATAATAATAATATTATCAAACACAATACAACATACCACATCGCACGGTATGAAGATGTTACAACATAACGCTGTTCCTTCATTGCAACACGCCGCTCGCTTGATCCCAACACCACACCACACCATACCACACCACACCACACCACACCACTTCACACCACACCACACCGCACCACCCACACCACACCACTTCACACCACACCGTGCAATGGCCAGGCTATACAAATAAAACATGAATAAAAAGGGAAAAAAAACACTTCACTTTGAACGCTACAAACACAAGTAGCAAGCAAAACCTACTTCACATAGCTCCATCAAATACATTCCACGTTCAACACACACACAACACACACACACACACACACACACACACACACACACACACACACACACACACACACACACACACCACACACACACACACACACACACACACGCACGCACACACACACTATCTCTCTCTTTCTCTCTGTCTCTCTGTCTTTCTCTGCCTCTCTCTCTCACACACACCCCCTCCACATACACAACACCCACCCCTATCCACCTTCCACAAACACATCACCCCCACCCTCCTACCCACCCATCTACCCACCAACAAACACAAACACAATAACACACACAAATAAACAAATAATAACATAAATAACACACACATCACCACCCCCAACCTCCCCACCCACCCACCTCCCCCTCTCCCCCTCTCCTACAACCCTTAACACCACCAACAAACACAAAAACACACAAAAATAAATAAATAATAAAATAAAATAACACACACACATCACCACTACCAATCCCCTACCCACCACCTACCCCTCTCCCACAACCCCTAACACCCCAAACACTCCCCCCACCCCCAAAACACACACACACAACAAACACACACACACACACCACACACACACAACACACACACACACAACACACACACACACACACACACACACACACACACACACACACACACACACACACACACACACACACACCCCTTCGGATGAGACTATAAACCGAGGCCCCGTGTGCGAATGCACGCAGAACATTTTGCGCACACGTTAAATCCTGTTCCGCTTTTCGAAAGAGTAGGCTGTCGTGTGCCGGTGGGAACAGATGACAACATTTACAAAAACCGCATACACACGGGGACTGGATGTAAAAGAAAAGGACATGAGTGCTTATTCCAGTATCCTGAAAAAACCCCCCTGAGCGCTTTGAATCTCTGAGCACACACACACACACACACACCACAACCACACACACACACACACACACACACACACACACACACACACACACACACACACACACACACACACACACACACACACACACACACAAACACTCACCCCACAACCACCCACAACAACACCCCTACCCCAACACCTCACCTCCACACAAACACCAACCACACACACACACACACACACACACATACACACACACACACACCACACACACACACCATCCCCACCCCAGACCACACCACACCCACAAACACACACTTACACACACCCACACGCATCCCCCCACCCCCACCCACACACACATCCCCCCACCACCACCCTCTCCCCCACCCTACATCCTCCCACCCCACCCCACCCCAACACCTCCACACAAACAACACACACACAAACACACACACAAACAACACAACACAACAAAACACAACAACTACAAACCACAAGCTACTCACACGTGAAGTGTAGATGAAGCACTTCTACCCCGATGGTCTCTCCACACCCCCCCCACACCCCCCACACACACGCACGCACACACCCCACCCACCCACCCCACACCCAATATCCCCACACCATCCCTCCTACACCATCCCCCCCCCCCCCCAAAACACAACACAACACACAACACAACCACAAGCTACTCACACGATGAAGTGATAGATGAAACACTTCCACCCCGTTGGTCGTTCCACACACACACACACACAACACACACACACACACACACACACACCATTCCACCCACACACACCCCCACCACCCAACACCCCAACACCCCACCCCACCCCAACACCCCAACCACCCCAACTCCACACCCCAAACCCCAACACACACAAACTACACAACAAACCACAAGCTACTCACACGGTGAAGTGGTAGATGAAGCACTTCCAGCCCGTGGGTCTCTCCAGGAAGTTGTAGACCTTCACCTGCAAGGTCACCCTCTTGGGGTTCTTGTGGCGGTACTGCTCGTCCAGCAGCCGGTCCATCTGGGTCATCATGGGCTTGAACTCGCTCCACGACGCCTGCGAGACCATGCTCTCTCCTCCGTCCCCGATCTCTTGGTCCGGGGTCGGGGTCATTTTCGCGGAGGGGGGACACCCCCCTTCGTTGTTCAGCTCGGACAGCTCCATGCGGTAAGAAGCCGTCATCCAACACTGTGTGTGTGTGTGAGGGGGGTGTGGGGGTGGGAGGGGTGGTGGTGGTTGGGGTGGGTGGGGGAGGGGTTGGGGTGGGGGTGGTGGGGTGGTGTGGGGGTGGGGGTGTGGGTGTGGGGGTGGGGTGGTGGGGGGTGGGGTGTGTGTGGGGTGGAGTGGGTGTGGTGGGGGTGGGTGGGGGTTGGGGGTTGGGGTGGAGGGGGTGTGTGGGGGTGGGGTGGGTGGGGTTGGGGGTGGGGGAGGGGGTGAGGGTGGGGGGTGTGGGGGTGGGGTGTGGGGGTGAGCGTGTGTGTGTGTGTAGTTGTGTGTATGTGTGTGTGGATGGTGGTGTGGTGTGTGTGTGTAGTTGTGTGTGTGTGTGTGTGTAGTTGTGTGTGTGTGCGTGTAGTGTGTGTGTGTGTGTGTGTGTGTGTGTGTGTAGTTGTGTGTGTGTGGGTGTGGATAGACTGGATGGGATGGATAGGAGGATGGATGGATCACTTCTTGTTGAAGGCGTCTGAAGCTTCTTCTTGTTGTTGTTGTTGTCGTTGTTGTTGTTGTTGTTCTCCTTGGATGAAGGTTGGGAAGAAAATCTCACTTCACGACTTAGTTCCTGCTTTGCGGATGAAGATGAAAGCACATCCCAATTCACGATTTAGTTCTTGCTTTTTAAGAGGTTTTTCTTTTTCTGTTCGTTTTCTTTTTCCTTCTTTCAGATTGTTTTCAGTCTTGATGCATTATCGATGTTGAAATTGTTACTCCCATTTTTTTCTTTCTTGGAAACTGTGTCTCTTGCTTAAATTCTGCAATCCACATTTTGAAGAGATTAATGTTTCACAATCTTCTTCTTCTCTTTTATTGGTGGCATTTGCTACATGTTTTGATACTGAAATTTATCTAAAAACGAAATCTTGAACACACTCAAGATGATTTAATATTTTGTGAAGAACAGCTAGGACACAGCAAATATTCACTACTAGAAAAAAACAACACCCGCTCTGTTGATATGATAATTATGATTTTATTTCATTTAATTAATTTATTTTTTATTGTATTCTTTTATATCGAGGATAATGGAATAAGCACTTATGTGCTTCTTTAAAAATTTACTTTCAGTCCCCGTGTGTATGCGGTTTTGTAAATTTTGTCATCTGTTCCCACCGGCACACAATGGCCTACTCTTACGAAAAGCGGAACAGGAGTTACCTTGTGCGCAAGATGTTCTGTGTGAGTTCGCACACGGGGCCTCGGTTTATAGTCTCATCCGAAGGACTTTTGGGGAGAGTGGAGTCTGCACTGATGTTAACTCCAGGGGAAAATAATATATCCCCCTTGAACGGGGATCGAACCCGGGTCGTCAGATTGCGAGTGCAACGTTCTGACCACTAGGCTATCCTGTCCCTCCCATAGATATATGATATATTATATTAGATATATTATGATAGAAAGAGGTGTGACCTCGTTTGATTTGGCTCCACACTTTTGTCATGTTGATCCTGTATATGTGTCTAGGGATGAAAAAAAAACCGATTTAGAAAACAAACTCTCCGGTGGGAATAACTGGGGCTTTTTTTTTTTAGGATTAGATCAAAACAAACATCCCCACCTTCTGAAAATCCTGTGCTTGACATTTCCACTATTTCTCTCACTCTATTTTGTGAAATTTCCACTATTTCTATCACTCTATTTTGTGAAATTTCCACTACGTCTATCACTCTATTTTGTTTCCGTCTTTTCTCCTTACCTCTGTCTGTCTCTCTCTCTCTCTCAATGCTTATTTTCTGCCTACCAAGCCCATTCTTCTGGCTTTTAAGAAAACAACATGCAAATCTGAAATTCTTTTCTTATGAAAACTTTCTGATGAGCTGCCCTGACGTCGAAAATAAACGTGTCGGCTGAGGCCAGCGGGCAGACAGACCTCTTGCAGAGCTAGTTATAAGCGCAGGAGAAGACAAAGCACTGCGCATTCTACCAAATAAGGAAGAAGACGAGGAAGAGGAGGAAGAAGAAACTAACGTCATTGTTTAAACTTACGTCACTTCCTAGACACGTGTGTGTGTATATATTATAGATTTAAAAATACACTTTTCATGAAACAAGTGTTTTAAGCTTACGTATATATATATATGTATATCACTGACGCAGGGACTGTCATTCCCTTGTCGACCTTAGCCAGCCACACCCGACGCTGTATCAGGATATATACACTTTTGAGGGTAACCCCATAGTCTTACGAGACTGAAGAATGCCTACCACTGACGCAAATAAACGTATTACTTAATTTTTTTTTTTTGGGGGGGAGGGGGGGATCAAAAAGAGAAAACGCCATTTGACGAACGAAAAGGATCAATCAATATATTAAGTGGACGTACGTCAATGTTTGTTGTTTAATTGAGGAACGCTTTTTCTTTATTCATTTAGGTGCTACAAATAGATCATCTCTTTTTCTTCACTAGGGAAAAAGGAATTAGTCCTCACA
The DNA here is from genome assembly GCA_028751875.1 of Rapana venosa. NCBI lineage: Eukaryota > Metazoa > Mollusca > Gastropoda > Neogastropoda > Muricidae > Rapana > Rapana venosa. The sequence goes on along the minus strand of CM054145.1, from coordinate 32,340,282 downwards.
TTAGACAAGATCCAGTCGAATAAATGCGGTGAAAAAAACTCCAGGTTAGTATTGGTATGTTTAATTAATATGGTGTAATCTAAGAGAGAGAGAGAGAGAGAGAGAGAGAGAGAGAGAGAGAGAGAGAGAGAGAGAGGAGAGAGAGAGAGAGAAGACAGACAGACAGACAGAGAGCCAGAGAGCCAGAGAGAGACAGACAGACAGGCAGAGAGCGAGAGAGAGAGAGAGAGAGAGAGAGAGAGAGAGAGAGAGAGAGAGAGAGGGGGCAGACAGACAGACAGAGAGCCAGAGAGAGACAGACAGACAGACAGAGAGCCAGAGAGAGAGAGAGAGAGAGAGAGAGGAGAGAGAGAGAGAGAGAGAGAGAGAGAGAGAGAGAGAGAGAGAGAAGGCGAGAGAGAGAGAGAGAGAGAGAGAGAGAGAGAGGAGAGAGAGAGAGGAGAGACAGAGAGAGACAGAGAGAGACAGAGAGAGAGAGAGTCACCTTCACCTAAAAAACCCCAACCTACCAAGGTAAAAATAGAAACCCTCTACCCCGTCACGTATAATAAATGAATAACTTTTTTTTTTTAAACCGGGAAGGGAGATTAAATTCCTACTCATGCCATCTGCCGATCAATTCTGATCACTGCGCAGACAACAGAAAAAAACACCCCAACCCAACTCAACCTATGAGGAATCGACCTTACCCTCCCCCCACTCCCCACATCCCCCACCCCTCCCTTACCTTCACCCCTCACCTACTCCCCCCCCCCCAGCCCACCCCCCTCCCCACCCTTTACTCCTAGACAGGGAAATAACTCAACGATATCACGCAGTCTGCTCTTGCCTGGAACGAACAAAGGAGGAGACGGCGTTTGACAAGCTCCAGAGATTTTTAAAAATATTTTTACAATGTCTGTGAACAACAGCCATTGGTTTTCTCTCTTGCCATCCGGGGTATTGCAACACGGGGTATTTCAAAATTGGGGGTACGGGGGGGGGGGGGGGGGGGGGGGGTAATCTGATCTATCCGACACTGCATGTCAGGCTGACAGGGAGGCAATACGTGGCAAAACGTCATATCTATCTTGATGATGGGTTTATGATTTTAGGTTTGATCGATATGTGGTGGTGGTGGTGGTGGTGGTGGTGGGTGGGGGTGGGGAGGGCTGGGGGAAGGAGGGTTGGGGAGGGTGGTGGTGGTGGGGTTGGAGCTGGGATGATGATGATGATGATGATGATGATGATGATGATGAAGTCTTTCCCAATACTGAAATATTGCGTAATCTTTTTTTTTTAAATATGGAAAACACACTGGCGTGTATCATTGTGTTTTGCTGACATAGGGTTTTTTGGGGGGGCTGTAGTTATAATCATTAGAATTATCGTTGTTTTATTATTGTTATTGTTATTATTATTTTACCTACCATTGTTGACTTTTTTTAACAGTATCTTTATGCAATTTTATATTACTATTAATAGTAGTAGTAGTAGTAGTAGTAGTAGCAGCAGCAGCAGCAGCAGCAGTAGTAGTAGTAGCAGCAGCAGCAGCAGTAGTAAGTAGTAGTAGTAGTAGTAGTAGTGGTGGCAGTGGCAGCAGCAGCAGCAGCAACAGCAGTAGTAGTAGTAGTAGTAGTAGTAGTAGTAGTAGTAGTAGTAGTAGTAGCAGCAGCAGCAGCAGCATCAGCAGCAGTAGTAAGTAGTAGTATTAGTAGTAGTAGTTGTAGTAGTAGTAGTAGTAGTAGTAGTAGTAGTAGTAGTAGTAGCAGCAGCAGCAGCAGCAGCAGTAGTAGTAGTAGCAGCAGCAGCAGCAGTAGTAAGTAGTAGTAGTAGTAGTAGTAGTGGTGGCAGTGGCAGCAGCAGCAGCAGCAACAGCAGTAGTAGTTAGTAGTAGTAGTAGTAGTAGTAGTAGTAGTAGTAGTAGTAGTAGCAGCAGCAGCAGCAGCATCAGCAGCAGTAGTAAGTAGTAGTATTAGTAGTAGTAGTTGTAGTAGTAGTAGTAGTAGTAGTAGTAGTAGTAGTAGTAGTAGTGGTGGTGGTGGTGGTGGTGGCAGTGGCAGCAGCAGCAGCAGCAACAGATTTTTAAAAGATTTATTATTTTATATCGAGGATAATGGAATAAGCAATCAGGTGCTTTTTTACATCCAGTCCCCGTGTGTGTGCGCTTTTGTAAATTTTGTCATCTGTTCCCACCGGCACACAATGGCCTACTCTTTCGAAAAGCGGAACATGGTTTAACGTGTGCGCAAGATGTTCTGCGTGCGTTCGCACACGGGGCCTCGGTTTATAGTCTCATCCGAAGGACAGCAGCAGTAGTAGCAGCAGTAGTAGTAGTAGTAGTAGTAGTAGTAGTAGTAGTAGTAGTAGTAGTAGTAGTAGTAGCAGCAGCAGTAGTAGTAGTAGTAGTAGTAGTAGTAGTAGTAGTAGTAGTAGTAGTAGTACTAACAGCAGCAGCAGCAGCAGTAGTAGTGGTAGTAGTAGTAGTTTTGACAGGTGGGGACTAGTTTACGTTGCTTTTTGTTTATCTTTTTATATATTTTTTCAAACACTCTCTTTTTTTCTTTTTCTCAATGCGACAGCTGTGTCCAATCACGATTCACATCACAAGGAAGAAGAAAAAAACCCCACAAAACTACTGTAAACAAAAAAGTGTAAAAAAAAAATCCACCGCCACTACACACACCACCCCACTCACCTTATCACCTATACACACACGCAAGCACTGTTTTCATATTTCCACCACCACCACCTTCTTCTTCTTCTTTCGTTTCTTTTTCTTTTTCTTTCAGCTTATCCACATAATCAACACACTACCTTCGTTCAATACAAACCTAAGAACACACTTCCAAGATATCCACTCACAGCAACAACATCAACAAAAACCCAAACACTTTTATAAAAAAAAAAGAATCACCTTGCAGGAATAAACACACAAACACAAAAACTGTATCACACCGATTGTGAAAGTTCTTCTTCTTCTTCTTCTTCTTCTTCTTCTTCTTCTTCTTTCTTCTTCTTTCTTCTTCTTCTTCTTCTTCTTCTTTCTTCCTTTCTTCCTTTCTTCTTCTTCTTCTCCTTCTTCTTTCTTTCTTTCTTTCTTTTTACTTTCTTCTTCCTCTTCTTCTTCTTTCTTCCTTTCTTTTTCTTTTCTTTCTTCAGATGCACATGGATAACACAGCACGAAGAAGAAGGTGTGTGTAGCAGTATTAGTCTTAGTCTTAGTATTAGTACTAGTAGTATAAGTTACCCGGGTGGACTAGACTGGCACAGGAGACATGACGAGACGAGTGGAGCGGAAGAGGAGAGGAGAGGAGGGGAGTAGGAGAGGAGAGTAGGAGAGTAGGAGAGCAGGAGAGTAGGAGTAGGAGAGGAGAGGAGACGTATGGCTTTAATTATGTCGGCAGAAGCAAAACTTGGCTGGCTGACTGTTTTAGGGTGAAGTATTCCATTATAGCCTCCTCCAGCTTTGATGAGCATCCTCCGAGTCAGAGGAGGGAAGAAGAGGAGGAGGAGGAGGAGGGGAAGGACGCAGACTGGTGGTGGTGGTAGTAGTGGTGATGATGGTGATGATGTGTGATGCTGATGCTGGCGATGGTGATGCTGGTGCTGGCGGTGGTGATGGTGTCGGTGGTGGTGGTGGATGTGGTGGTGGTTGGAAGAAGAGGACCTTGAACAGAGAAGAGAGGAGAGAGGGTGGGTAAAGTGGGTGTGTAAGGGGGTGGGGTAAGACCAACAAAGAGATAGATTGAGAGAGAGAGAGAGAGGAAGAGAGAGAGGAGAGAGAGAGAGAGAGAGGAGAGAGAGGAGAAGAGAGAGAGAGAGAGAGAGAGAGGAGAGAGAGAGAGAGAGAGAGAGAGAGAGAGAGGAGAGAGAGAGAGGAGAGAGAGAGAGAGAGAGAGAGAGAGAGAGAGAGAGAGAGAGAGAGAGAAGAGAGAGAGGGAGAGGAGAGAGAGGAGAGAGAGAAGAGAGAGAGAGAGAGAGAGAGAGGAATTGTTGAAGACAACATGGGTGGAGAGTTTTGGGGGTGAGAGGAGGGAAGAGTGGTGAAGGGTAATGGGCTTTGTGCATCATGGTGGTTGGTGGTTTGGTGGGGGTGGTGGGGACGGTGTGATGTTGTGGTGGGTGGGGGTTGTCCTGTGTGTGGGTGTTGGGGGTGGGGGGTGGTGGGGACGTGTGTGTAGTGTGTGTGTGTGTGTGTGTGTGTGTGTGTGGGGTGGTGACGTGTGTGTTGGGGTGTTGTGTGTGGGGGGGGGGGGTACGTGTGTGTTTGTGTGTGTGTGTGTGTGTGTGTGTGTGTGTGGTGGGGGGGGGGGGTACGTGTGTGTATGTGTGTGTGCGTGTGTGTGTGTGGGAAACGTGTGTGTATGGTGTGTGTGTGTGTGTGTGTGTGTTGTTGGGGTGTACGTGTGTGTGTGTGTGTGTGTGTGTGTGTGATACATGAGCTAAATAACAGCAGCAACAATAGAATGGTAGCAGGCTTAGAAATAGTTATAGTGGGTAGCAGCAGCAGCAGCAGCAGAAGCAGCAGCAGAAGCAGCAGCAACAGAAGCAGCGGCAGCAGTACTAGCAGTAAAACCAACACATGAGCAAAATTATAATCATTGACAATAACAACACCAACGCCATAACCATGGTCACCAGTACCACTAACAACAAAAAATAACAACACGGGTAAACAAAGAAAGTAAAGGAAAAGGAAACGACAAAACAGTCAACATAATTTGTGGAAGATATTTCATCGGGAAAAAAATAACGCAAAACCGACAAGAAGATAACCACGTGCAGTCTCATTAAAGTTAAGCATAGGTACCTACATTCGTCAGACGAGCAACAGGAATATTCACCTAATCATGCTGGGAAGACGGAGAAATATGCTGTATGGTAAAAGGTAAAGGTAAAGGTGTCCCATAACCTATGTGGTCGTAGGGGAGCGAGGCATCAGAGACCTCAACTTCTCAAGGGACCAGCATGCCTAGTTGCATGCGTGTAAATGATTTGAATGCAAGCGCTTCGATTTGTTTGTTTGGTTTTACAAGATTCAGCGCTATATACATTCCATACATTATTATTATTATTATTATTATTATTATTATTATTATTATTATTATTATATTGAGGGCGGCGCCTATATTATTATTATTATTATTATTATTATTATTATTATTATTATTATTATTATATTGAGGGCGGCGCCCATCTCCTCTCCTTCGCTGCTTTAACTTCCCTGACCCTAAAGAGTGCAGGTACCCATTTACAGCTGGGTGAACTGGGGGACTGTACTGAAACCAAGGCGCGCAAACGGTCACCCACCCAAGTGGTAACCACGCTCGATACTGCTTAATTAACCTTAGCTGGGGAAAGCGAGTGATCATGCTCTGTGGAATACTTGATTAATTAAAAGCACACTCGAAATAATGACATTAAGTAGATGGACATTCACAACGTCAAAGTGACTTTAGTTTGGGTGGGTGTGAGTTTGATTTTGAGATTAACATTTTTGGCATGATGTGATTTTTCTCAACACAACAGATGTCAATATCTCCAGAAGTTTGCCTTTAGGAAACATTCCCGCTGCGTCACTTTTAAATCTGTGAGTGTGTGTGTGTGTGTGTGTGTGTGTGTGTGTGTGTGGTGGTGGGAGGCGAGAGAGAGAGAGAGAGAGAGAGAGATGTGAATGTGTGAGTGTGTGCATGTGGTGTGTGTGTGTGTGTGTGTGTGTGTGTGTGTGTGTGTGTGTGTGTGTGTGTGTGTGTGTATTCGTTCTTCACGTCTTTTCACTATTAGTGATATTAGACGAAAATGTGTGTGTGTGTGTGTGTGTGTGTGTGTGTGTGTGTGGGGTGGTGGCGCGCGCGTGCGTGCGTGCGTGTGTGTGTGTGTGTGTGTTTGTGTGTGTGTTCCATAGTCATATCTCTGACAGCTCCTAGCAAAATCAGTCTAAACTTAGCATCTGTTTCAAAATCGCAAGATGTCTTAATTTCTCTCTTCCTTTCTTTTTTCTTCTTTGTTTAACGTATGAAGTGTTTTTCTTTTTATATACCGCCTTCGGGTAAAAATGAAAATCAACTGTCATATGCTTGAACACTTTTTCGTGGGGTTGTGGGAGGTGGTTGCTTAGATCTATCTATCTATCTATCTATCTATCTATCTATCTATCTATCTATCTATCTTTATCTATCTATCTATCTATCTATCTATCTATCTATCTATCTATCTATCTATCTTCTATCTATCTATCTATCTTCTTCTATCTGTCTGTCTGTCGTCTGTCGTCCGTCCGTCCGTCCGTCCGTCCGTCCGTCCGTCCGTCCGTCCATCTATCTATCTATCTATCTATCTATCTATCTATCTATCTATCTATCTATCTATCTATCTATCTATCTATCTATTTTATGTTGCTACTGTCGTTATGCTACCACCGTCGACGTAACAGCAACAACAACAACGACAGTACAGTGACAGCATAACCACACTAACAACATGAACAGCAAGCAGCTACGTGCAAACTATGATAGCATTTCTTATAGCTTTCCCCGAAACTTTGGAAGTGTATGAAGCAGCAGCAGACGGCGAGGGTAATAATTACGCCTCGAGCAGACTCCTGTTTTCATTTGGAATGTTTAGCTAATTTTCTAAAAGCTTCCGAATGACTTGTGTTACACAGATGATCCTATATCTGGAGCACGTTGAGGCAATGCCTAAAGGGTAATTGCCATTTTGAGCAGTATTTGAACCTTCTGAGAAAGAGAGACAAAAATAGAAAACACCGCCGAGAAATAAAGCCGTAAAAGAGGAAGAAGAAGAGGAAGAGGTAGTAAGAGAAAGATGAAGTAAAGGAGGACAATGACCACGACAGGTAGGAGGACGATGAAGATGATTAAGGATGAGGAAAACGATGACAGGAAGAAGGAAAGGAAGAGGGAAGGAGAAAGTAGAATCTCAATTTTTTAGAGAAGAATTTGAAGAAGAAGAATTTGAAGATAAAGAATTTGAGGATAACGAATTTGAAGAAGAAGAAGAATTGAAGAAGAATGCAAAGATGTAGAATTTGAAGAAAAATTTTAAGAATTTGAAGAATATTTTTTTTAATTTGAAGAAGAATTTGAAGAAAAATTTTAAGAATTTGAAGAAGAAGAAGAATTTGAAGAAGAAGAAGAAGAATTTGAAGAAGAAGAAGAAAAAGGAAGCAACAATTAACATAAAGAATCGAACCGAACAAAACGACAAACAACTGCACCATCATTAATAGCAGCAGCAGCAGCAGTGGCTAAAACAAAAACAACAGCAGCAACAACATTGACAGTAGCAACATTAAACAAAATAAAAACAAAAGGAAAGCACAATCAAACAAAATCTATCGTTGTGAGTGACTGTAGCCATAGTAATTGTAACCACGTACCATAGTGAACACTTAAAACTTATCATAGTCCCCACTGTCCAATCCACGCATCGGTTCCGTATTCTTTAATGCCAGCAGCAGGACACGCACAATTCTACCGAAAGTGTCTGTCGTCACCATCTCGGATGCTTTCAACGTGTGCCTTCACATAACAACCTGAAAACAGACAACAAAAGACATATTGTTAATTTTAGGAGCAAAGTTTGTATGTACATCTTTTCGTGCATGCTACAAACTCTTAAAAATGCACTCGCTCTTTTCCAAGCTTAAGTTAAGGGTGCGTTGAGGACGGTCGCCTTGCAGATGGGTGATTGACTGTTTTCATGCACCTTGGCTTCTGTACAGTCCTCCCAGTTCACCCAGCTGTAAATGGGTACCTGCCCTCTTTAGGGACAGGGAAGGTAAAGCAGCGAGGGAGAGGAGATAGGCGCCGCCCTCAATATGCTGGCCCCCTTAGAGAAGCTGAGGCCTTTGACACATTGCTCCCTCAGCAACCGCATAATGTTATGGGAACACCTGTACCTTTTCTTACAGACACTTATAATCACCTTTTTCTCTCTTACATGTTTTGTTGTTGTTGTTGGGGGTTTCCCGCTATAACACTTTGTGGGGAGGGGGGGGGGGGGGGGGTCACCCAGGATATGCACTCTGTCTCACTCATCACGTCTGGGACTCACTGTGAGATCGTAAATACATAATGGATAAGACTTTGATGTGCATGGCTGTTTTTGAAGACCTTGCCATAAAGAGAGAGAGAGAGGAGGTCAGATAGATAGTGACAGACAGATAGCAAGAGAAAGGCAGAGGCAGAGATACAAAATAAAAAATTAATAGACTTTTTATAATTTTATTTTATTTCATTCTTTTATATCGAGGATAATGGAATAATCATTTATGTGCTTTTTTACATCCAGTCCCCGTGTGTATGCGGTTTTATAAATTTTGTCATCTGTTCCTACCGGCACACAATGGCCTACTCTTACGAGAAGCGGAGCAGGATTTAACGTGTGCGCAAGATGTTCTGCGTGCGTTCGCACACGGGCCTCGGTTTATAGTCTCATCCGAAAGACTTTTGGGGAGAGTGGAGTTTGCTCGGATGTTAACTCCAGGGGAAAATAGCCCCTTGAACAGGAATCGAACCCGGGTCGTCAGATTGCCAGCGCAATGTTCTGACCACTAGGCTATCCCGTCTCCCCAGACTGACAGATCTTGCAGTGCATACTCTCATGCATATACATAAAACATAACACTTAACACCTAAAACAAATGCACATGCGCGCACGAGTACATACTAGCAAGCTGACATACAAGACTTTTTTACGCAAAGAAAAGTACAATGCAGACAAACCGTGCTTTGGCTTTCATGCGCTTGCGAGCGTGTCTAGCTACGTGTGTGCTTTGTACGTGCACCGAAGCACACGCATTAGCACAAGGTCTTACCCGTGTGCGAGCTTGCACCTCAACCGTCATTAAGTCCGGAGTGGAAAAAGTTAACGTTGAAATATTTACGTTCCTATCACTAGAGAGAAAAGCCGAAATTACACGAAAAGTTCGGATCTTCTTGTGTCCTAGCTCAAATTCCACGAGTGAAAACTGTAGGTCGATAACAGAGAGAGAGATAGAGAGAGAGGAGTGAGAGAGAGAGACGTGAGAGAGAGAGAGAGAGAGAGATTAGAGAGAGGGGAGAGAGA
>CM054145.1:32311210-32326210 GCA_028751875.1 Rapana venosa | reverse complement strand
TCCCACACAGTGACAGCAAGTAAAAGATATGCCGCTGACGAGTCGCTGTAACAGTCCCCATTTCCTTTCCGTCCATTTCGTCCACACCGATTTTTTTGTTTGTTTGTTGTTGTTTTTTGGGATGTGGGGGGTTAGGGCGAGGTTGTTTTGCTTTGCTGTTGAATCTTAAGGACTGATCCCAGATAGATAGCGTGGGTCGCAAACGCACAAGCACAAGCACATTCGCTTTGCAGCACATGAATGCCCTCAAGCATTTGCGAAAATCAAAATGATAAATCAACCAACCAACCAGCCCCCAAAGCCAGCAAGCAAAAAACCGACCCCCGAAAGAACAGAAAAAACGAACAAATACTCAACGGACGAAAGGAACGAAAGGAAGAAACCAATCAGCCAGTCAGACTGAGGCCACTAAAGTGAACAGAACATTTCCTCACACACACACACACCGAATCGATCTCGACCCCTGGCTAACTGCCACTCTACCACCCTTCAACTCCAATCCTTAGCGAGAAAGAGTCCGGGTCCACTCCCACAAAGAATGTTCATTTCCACAGATTACAACATCGGTTATGAAAACTAAACACTATTTTTTTCTAAGAAAATATGACCCCCCAAAAATCACAGAAATCCAACGCTGCCATCACAGTTCCACCAGTCTATTCTACACATACAGCAGAGCAGAACAGAAGACAACTAGGAGATATGAAAGAGAAGTAGTGCACCCTCTCCTCCTCCTCCTCCTCCCCTGCTGTCGCCCTTTCCCTGCCATTCTGGTCTCTGAAGACCCTCAGCCAGACAGCTCCAAGACTCTGAGAGATCCTCACTTGGCCTGAGCTAGAAGAGAGAGAGAGAGAGGGTGCCGGCTCCCCCCCCCCCCCCCCCCCCCCCCCCCCCCCCCCCCCCCCCCCCCCCCCCCCCCCCCCCCCCCCGTTGTATTGCGTTGGACCTTCTGAGATACATATATCAGCTTATGTCTGTCATTCAGCCGTCTGCTAAAATATGTATGATTCTGTCCAGTCAGGAAAACGGTATTAAACAGTTAAAAACAAACAGAAACAAAACACAATAAAAGCAACCAGGAAAGAAAAAACCCAAGCAGAATTAACAAGCACAAGTAAACCCACCAACCCACCAAAAATAAATGGACAATCAAACATGCACATGCCATGAACGCACAAAGGAAGTGAACAAAGGAACAAGCTAACCCCACCCAAAACAACAAACAAAAAACAAACCTCCAATCTGATAGAAAGTTACTGAAATGAACGGAACACTTCCTTATACATAGAACCATTCTTCTTCTTTGTTAACGGTTACTCTGCTGTCTTCAGCTCAAAACATTCTGCCAAAAAATGTACACTTCCCAGAAAGAAGATTTCACTTCTATTCATGACACAATCAGTTAGGAATAAATAAATAGGAATAAAAAAAAAACATATTGTATGAAAAACCCATCACTTTCATCACAGTTCCACCACACTATTCCACACACAGAGAGCAGAACAGGAGACAGCTAGGAGATATGAAAGAGAAGTAGTCCACCCTCTCCTCCTCCTCCTCCTCCCCTGCTGTCGCCCTTTCCCTGCCATTCTGGTCTCTGAAGACCCTCAGCCAGACAGCTCCAAGATTCTGAGAGATCCTCACTTGGCCTGAGCTAGAAGAGAGAGATAGCGGGTGCCGGCTTTAACCCCCCCTCCCCTCCCTCCCTTTTCCTGGTTCCAGCCTTGCAGAGAGTGTGTGGGATGGAGAGGACCTTCTGTGATCTTTATATCCAGCTTATATCTGTGACTCAACTGTCTGTTAAAACAAGAAATCTATACTTCAGTCTTGTCGGAAAACGATGTTTACGAAAACTTAAAACAAACAGGCACAAAAGATAACAATAGAAAACAACTAGAAAACTTCAAAATATAAACTGCTTAAACAAAACAATACAAGACATGCAAAGGAAAACCCAGAACGAACAAACGAAAACACAGGAAATCATATTACTGCAAACGCAAATACCTCACGCACGGTGGATCTCAAAATAGCCAAAGAAGGAAGTAAGGAAAAAGAAAGAAGAGATGCGAAGAGGAGGGGGAGGAGAGAGAGAAGAAGAAGAAGAAGAAGAAGAAGAAGAAGAAGAAGGAAGAAGGAAGAAGGAGAAGAAGAAGAAGAAGAAGAAGAAGAAGACAGACAGTCAGACAGACATACAGACATACAGACAGACAGACAGACAGACAAGACAGACAGACAGACAGACAGAAAGTATTACTGCAACAGTTCATCTGTACATAAGTCTGCACATAGTGAACTTTGGTATTCATTCCCCCCAAAATATTCAGGAAACTGAGAGGTGGTACCGAGACTCAAACCCGCGACTCCATAAATCTTACAAACATAATTCAAAAACCACTTTATCCCCAAAGCCACTTCGAAAATGCCCTCCCCCCCCCCCCCTCCGCCCTTGTACACATGAACCTTAACATAGAAAAAAACAGCAAACATAAAAGACAAGAGAATGCCATTCCCCAACTTTTCCAACACGGACCTTGTCCAAAATGATCAAGTCTTGTCTGCTAAGCCTCTTCTCAACAACGCACTGACCAAACATGAAGACCCGCTCTCAAGAGAGAGCAACACCCAGGAAAGTTGAACTTAGTGTGAACGACTCTGCACGGAACAAGTACACTGCCCAGCATCGTTCTCCAGGGAAGAGAGTGGAGTGGAATGGAGTGGAGTGGAGTGGAGTCAACGACGATGATGACGACGACGAAGATGGCTAAAGCTATAGAGGAAAGGAGGAGGCTCGATACCTTCAGGGAATAGACCCGTTGTAACGTCTACAGACAGCTAAAGCACTGTCAGTCAGGCAGCTGAAAAGGAACGGAATGGACTGGTGACTAGCTTGTTACACCAACAACGTCTGTACGGTTCCATTTGGAGCTGATGGAATCAAGACAAGGCAAGGCAAAGCAAAAGCAAGGGCGAAGGCAAAGGCATGGCAAGGCAGGGCAGGGTATGGCAAAGCAGGGCAGGGCAGGGCAAAGCAAAGCAAAGTAGGGCAATGCAATGCAAGGCGAGGCAAGGCAAGGAAAGCAAGGCAAGACAAGGCAAAACAAGGCAAGGCAAAGTAGGGCAAGACAAGGCAAGGTAAGACAAGCCAAAGCAGATTACAGAAAGATAAGAGGGTCATCGCAAAACAATAAAAAGAATAGATTAAAGCAAGGCACAAAAAAGCAAAACAAAATAAGACAAAAACGGAAAAAAGTGAAGAACTATTATAATTATTCAAATCAAGATAAGGCAATGCAAAAAAAAGATCAAGGCAAGACACATTTAAGCAAAAGCCAAAAAAAAAGACATGGAAAAAAAGGGATAACTTAATGTGAGACAAAGACAGGAAAAGGATTAAAAAAAGATTTAAAAGGCAGGGCAAAGCAAGTTTCCCAAGTACACATGCCAAAACATCCCAATAAGCCAAGCAAGACAAAGCGAGAGGGTACTCATATAAGCATTGCTTGCTGTACTCATTTCATGTATTGGTGTTATGCTGCTTCTGAACTAATAAAAATAATTTGTTTAAACCAAGACAAGACGAGGCAAATTGACACCAGGCAAGACAAGACAGGCCAGAAAGGCAAGGCAAGACAAGGCAGAGCATGCAAGGCAAGACAAAACAAAAACAAATGACAGCATGGCAGGGTGGGCAAGGCAAGGCAAAGGATGGCAAGACAAGACAAGACAAGGCAAGGCAAGACAAGACAAGGCAAGACAAGACAAGGCAAGGCAAGGCAAGGCAAGGCAAGAAGACAAGGCAAGGCAAGGCAAGGCAAGGCAAGGCAAGGTAAGGCGAGGCAAGGCAAGGCGAGGCGAGGCAAGGCGAGGCAAGGCAAGGCAAAAGGCAGAAGCAAAACAAAGCAAAGTAGGGCAAGGCAATGCAAGTTGAGGCAAGGCAAGGCAAGGCATTTCAAATATTTTCAAAGCAATGAAAGTCAAAGCAAGAGAAACCAAAAATAAAAACAAAAACGTTGCACCCAAGTCAATAAAAGAAAGCAAAGGCAAAGCGAGGCAAGGCAAATGGAATGGAACTGATCAGAATCTATCTGAAGTCTCCCTGACACGCCCGCCTGTACTGATAACTATAATGGACAGAGAAATACAGTCTCCACCCTTCACCTCCTCCCGATTAAGAATCACCCCCCCCCCCCATCACTTTCTCTCTCTCTTTCTCTCTCTCTCACTTTCTCTCTCTCTCTCTCTCTCTCTCTCTCTCTCTCTCTCTCTCTCTCTCTCTCTCTCTCTCTGTCTCTCAGTCTCTGTCTGTGTCGCTTTCTCTGTCTTTCTGTCTATCTGTCTGTCTCTCTTTGTCTGTATCTGTCTCTCTGTCCCTCTCTGTCTCTCTCTGTCTCTGTCTGTCTGTCTGTTTGTCTTTCCCATGAGTTTGTTCTGCTGCACGTTTGATACAATTCTAGCTTTTGGATAGGTATGGAAACATAACGAGTCTTGTGTGGTAAACAATTTTCATATTCTTTTTCCTACATGTGTAGTGTGGCCAAGTGGCCGATGTACAATAAACAAGTTCCTATTTCAGAGTGTCTCTCCTCTCTCTCTTTCTCTGTCTGTCAGTCTATCTGTCTGTCTGTCTGACTGCCCCCCTCCTCTCTCTCTCTCTCTCTCTCTCTCTCTCTCTCCCTGTCTCTTTCTCTCTGTATCAGTCTTTATCCGTATCTCTGTCTCTCATGTCTTTCTGTCACTCTCTCTCTCTCTGTCTCTGTCTTTCTCCCTGTGCCAGTCTCTCTCTGTGTCTCTGCCTCTCTGTTTCTGTCTGTCTCTTTCTGTCTGTCTGTCTTTCTCTCTGTGTCAGTCTCTCTGTATCAGTCTCTCTCTGCCTCTCTGTCTGTCACTTTGTCTGTCTGTCTCTCTGCATGTCCGACTGTCTCTCCCCATCTCTCTATCTCTCTCTATATCTCCTTCTCCCCTCCCCTCTCTCTCTCCTTCTCTCTTTGCCCCCTCTCCTCCCCCCCCCCCGTCCCCCCCTCTCTCTCTCTTTCCCCCCTCTCTCTCTCTGTCTCTCTGCATGTCTGTCTCTCTCTCTCTCAACCCCGCGGGGGGGGTATCGGGTCGCACGTCTTCTCGGACCTCTAGCGGAGTGTGACAGTGAGCGACCGCTGAAACAGGAAATGGGTTGTCCTCCCTTGACTGTTGCTCAGCAGAGAGACAGAGGGAGGGATGGAGGGATGAAGAGAGGAAGGGAGGGATAGAGGGAGAGAGGGAGTAAGGGAGGGAGGGGGTGGGTGCATGAGGGAGTGAGGGAGGGAGGGAGAGAGGTAGGGAAAGTGAGGGAAGAGGTCTTGAATAATAATGTGTGTGTGTGAATGAGTGAGTGCATTGAGTTGATATGAGACACAGAGATAGAGTGACAGATGCACAGAGAGAGAAAAAGAGGATGAAGAGAGAGAGGGGAGAGAGGAGGGAGAAGAGAGAGAGTAGAGACGAGAGAGAAGAGAGAGAGACAGACAGACAGGACAGACAGAGAGAGACAGAGGAAAAGACAGAGAGACAGAGAGAGGAGAGGGATAGATGGAGAGAGGGAGAACGAGACATAATAAGTAATAATAATGTATGGAATTATATAGCGCTGAATCTTGTAAGCAACATCAAGCGCTCGATTTTACTTAAGTCAGGCAGATTTCTCCGTGGAAATTCGGGTGCTCTCCGGGAGAGGTGGAGAACGCTCGCCACTTACGCTGCGCCCCCTTTCACCTTTTTTTTTTTTTTTTTTGTTTTGCTGAGTGTATTTGTTTCCATAGAGTGCTTTTCAAGATTTGCCAGGGACAACTCTTGTTGCCGTGGGTTTTGTACGTGCGTAAATAATACGAGTAACACAGGGACTCGGTTTATGCTATCGAAAGACTAGGCCAGACCACCATCATGGTTAATGGATGGGGGGAAAAATTCCGGTCCAAACGGAGGTACGAACCGCCGACACTTCAGACCCGGATTCGCTTCAGACAGGGGGTTACATTAGAGACGACCGATCACATGGAGGACTCTGAACTCTGAACGTGTTTTAATATGTATATTGGCCTTCGGCCATAATATATTGGGGGGGTGGGGGGTAGAGACAAACAGACAGACACACAGACAGAGAAACTAAACACTGAATGTAATTTATTGCTATTAACAATACAGTCTTTTTTGGCAAGGAGCTCAGTATGAACACAATTTAAACAATATGCTGTTTGCAACAAGGAAATAATGAAAACCGAAAGAGGAAGGAATCTCCAATAACTACATTCAACCGAATGCGTTAATTGTTATCATACATTAACTGTTATCACAAGCTTGCATACACACACACACATACACACACACACACACAAACACACACACACACACACACACACACACACACACACACACACACACACACACACACACCACACACACACACACACACCACACGCACACACGCACACACACACGCACTGTCATGTTCCCCGCTTTGATTTAACAAAACAACAACAACCAGAGACAGACAGAGATAGAGACAGACATAAAGATAAGCAGACAGATAAGCAGACAGACAGAGACAGAGAGAAAGTACCCCCAACAAATCAGACATAAAAGTTAGGACGGCAACAAAAAAAAAGTACACATGGAAAACACTTGACACATCGTCTGCAAGCTAAATGTGTGAAATTACCACCCAAGGACGAGAGCAGTAAGTCAGCTATTATCTGTCTTCCGAGACATTGACAGATCGGCCTTTGTCACTCAACCACTGGAGAAAGACCAGAACAAGGGAAAAGAGTAGGAGGGAGCAGGTAGGGAGTGGAAAGTGAATGAGAGGGGTGGGAGGTGGGAGAGGGGGGGGGGGAAGTTGGTCGGTAGTTTAGAGGTAACGTGCCTGCCTAGAAAGCCAGAAGTACGGGTTCGATCCTTCTGCGCTGGGCCTGACTTGTCAGGCGCTTACTGGCAGCGTGACGCGTTTTCACTCATGTAACAGACAACACTAGTTGCTGTCTGAGTGTTCGAAGAAGAAGAAGAAGAAGAATGCAAAGAAGAAGAAGAAGAAGAAGAAGAATGCAAAGAAGAAGAAGAAGAAGAAGAAGAAGAAGAAGAAATTACAAAGAAGAAGCAGAAGAATGCAAAGAAGAAGAAGAAGAAGAATGCAAAGAAGAAGAAGAATGCAAAGAAGAAGAAGAGGAAGAAGAATGCAAAGAAGAAGAATGCAAAGAAGAAGAATGCAAAGAAGAAGAAGAATGCAAAGAAGAAGAAGAAGAATGCAAAGAAGAATGCGAAGAAGAAGAAGAAGAAGAATGCAAAGAAGAAGAAGAAGAAAGAAGAAGAAGAAGAAGAAGAAGAAGAAGAAGAAGAAGAAGAAGGAAGGAGGAGGAGGAGGAGGAGGAGGAGGAGGAGGAGGAGGAGGAGAATGTATTCTCAATTGAATTGAATAAAAGAAGCACACAGTTTACAGACCGGGCGGCCAACTCTTATCTCTGGTGAGCCTGTCCACTTTAAGACAACAACCATTTAAGGACACGACAGGCGTGTGACCCTGACGGCCCTTGGACAGCAAATGACCCCTAGTCTCCCTGTGCGTGCTTGCTATTGGTGGACCGAGTGAGAGAGGAAGCGAGAGAGTGAGTGACTCATGCAGGACTCTGAGAGAGATGCAGATTGACAGATAGACAGCAGGATAGACAGACAGACAGACAGACAGACAGACAGCACAACATATGTAAATATATGGATGCATGACTCTGAGAGACGTGCAGACTGGCAGACAAATAGACAGACAGTCAGAAAGAGAGAGAGACAGACGGACAGACAGACAGACAGACACAACAACAGACGCAAATACATGGATGCAGGACTCTGAGAGACGTTCAGATTGGCAGACAAACAGACAGACAGTCAGAAAGAGAGACAGACAGACAGACAGACAGACTGAAAGCAGAACAGAGGCAAATACATGGACAAACAGACACACAGAGACACGCGGACAGACAGACAGACAGAGAGACAGACTGACAGCAGAACAGAGGAAATACATGACAACACACGAGACACGCGGACAGACAACAGACTGACTGACAGCAGAACAGAGGCAAATAATTGGACAAACAGACACACAGAGACACGCGAACAGACAGACAGATAGACAGAAGAGAGACAAACAAACCGACAGACAAACAAAGACAGACATAATAATTATTTTACTCAGAACAGAGGCAGTTTGGTTTAACCAAAATCCTTCAAAATGTCGTCAGTGTGCTGAACGCTTGAAACTGACCACTACAGAGTCTAAGTCCAGTGTAGTGAATCAGCCATTATGCATCTTCCGAGACACTGACAGAGTGACCGTTGTCCCCATAGACCAGAGGAAGGGTCAGAACAAGTTGGGGTGGGAGAAGGGAAAGGGGAGAGGATGAGGAGTGAAGGAAGAGATTTAAGAGGAAAGGGGGGGGGGGGAGGGGGTAGGTGTTGGGAAGGATGGGGGGTGCGGGGTGGTAGGGAGTGTATCTTCTGATGATAGTTTTAGGAAAGGCTAGAGCAGTGGACTGAATCTTCATCTCGCTCTCTGGAAGTCTGTCAAAGAGTGACTTATAGACGGGATTCTGCATATTTATTGTGTTTCTATTTTATGTTGGGCACGGGATAGCTCAGTGGTCGGAGCACTCGTTTTCCCCTAGCTAAGGTCAAACAGCATCGAGCGTGGTAGCCACTTGGATGGGTGACCGTTTGCGCGCCTTGGCTTCAGTTCAGCTCCTCCAGTTCACCCAGCTGTAAATAGGTACCTGTCCTCTTTAGGGTCAGGGAAGGTAAAAGCAGCTGGCCCCTTGAGAAGTTGAGGTCTCTGATGCCTCACTCTCCTACGACCATATAGGTTATGGGACACCTTTACCATTACCTTTTTTTATACTCTTATGTTACAGTGTTCAAGCCTCCGTTTCTGTCTCTATGTCGCTTTTTAATGTCTTTTTGCCACCAGTTTCTGTCTTTGTGCCTCCAGGTTGATTTCTTTTCGGTCTCTATGCCTTCATTGACCTACAGGGAACAGTACAAGGGGGGAGGCGAAGGGGCAGACAGAGAAAACGATGGGAAGACAACATCACAGAGCGGACTGGCCATGAGTGGATCGATTTGCTACGAAATACAGAGGACCGAGTGGAGTGGAGGAAGCTGGTTGCAAAATCTTTATTGGTGCCCCTAAGGGTCCACGGGACTACGGGGATAGGTAACGGTGAAGGAAGATGCCTTCGTTTCTGAGGGTCTCTATCATCTATGCCCTTGTCTGTATGCCACAAAAATTCTATTCATAGCAAACCAACAAAAGATTGAAAACAAACAACGTTTAAACCAAAAACCACCTCAGGATTCATCAGTAGTATACTAAACGCGCAAAATTAGAACTAAGTCAGGGACCAGCACAGAGTAAGTCAGCCATTCTGCGTCTTCCGAGACACTGACAAAGCGACCGTTGTCATCAAAGACAAGGACAAGGGAAGGGGAACAAATTTCAGGGAGGAAGGAGGATGAGGGAAGATGAAACAGGGAAGATGACGGGGGGAAGGGGGGTGGGGTGGGTGGGTGAAGGGGAGAGTGTCTGGTAATGGCGC
The DNA here is from genome assembly GCA_028751875.1 of Rapana venosa. Lineage (NCBI taxonomy): Eukaryota > Metazoa > Mollusca > Gastropoda > Neogastropoda > Muricidae > Rapana > Rapana venosa. Next base: position 32,316,599 of record CM054145.1, on the reverse strand, counting down.
GTTTGGGAGCTACCGAACAGAGGACTAGTTTATCTTCATTGTGTCTGTAACTTAACTACAAGTCTCTCAGAGAGTCGAAGATTGACTTACAGAGGAACACGCCTGCACTAGCGCGCGCTCTGGCACACACGCATGCACGCACACCTATGTTCGTAGGTGTGTGTGGGGGTGGGGGGTGGAGCGTGTGTGTGTATGTATGTGTGTGTATGTGTGTGGGGGTGGGGAGGGAGATGGGGTGGAGCATGCGAGTGTGTGCATGTGTGTTTATGTGTGTGTGTGTGTGTTTGCGTGCGTGCGTGTGTGCATGTGTGTGTACGTGTATGTTTGTGTGTGTGTGTTGTGTGTGTGTGTGTGTGTGTGTGTGTGTGTGTGTGTGTGTGTGTGTGTGTGTGGACGTCTGCACCCGAAGGAAGTGTACGTGTGTACGCAAAGAAGAATAATTGTAAAGAATAATAAATGCAAAGAAGTACAAATGCAAGGAAGGAGAAGCAGCAGCAGCAGCAGCAGCAGCAGCAGCAGCAGCAGCAGCAGCAGCAGCAGCAGCAGCAGAGAGAGAGAAGAAGAAGAAGAAGAAGAAGAAGAAGAAGAAGAAGAAGAAGAAGAAGAAGAAGAAGAAGAAGAAGAAGAAGCAGAAACAGAAGCAGAAGCAGAAGAAATAAATTAATAGGGAAGTAAGACAGCACTATAAGCCGAATAACGCGTTATGACCAAAATAGAACCAACAAAATCAAGCTAGACAGCAAATAAACTAAAACACAATATTAATTGTCAGAACCTTTAAAAAGACAATGAAAACAAAAACGGAACGAAAGAAAGAAAGTATCAAGGGAAAGAGGACAATAGGCAGGAATGGAAGACATATCAGAAGCACAAAAAAAAGAAAAAGAAAAAAAAGAGAAATAAAGCAGGAAAAAATAAAGGGGAAAAGATCAATGAAGAATTTGAAAGGACTATACGATGAAAAATGCAATAAAGAATAAAGTACCAAACTGAACGACAGAAAAGGAGAAAAGGAATTAAATACTTAGATAAATAAATAAATAAAGGAAGAAACATAAAGAAAGAAAAAGAGAGACACACACAGATCTGGAAGATCACAGGACAGAAAAAAACAAGAAAAGAAATGTAAAAAAAAAGAGAAGAGAAGTAAAGAAAGAACTAAACAGAAAGAAAAGAAAACAAAGAAAAAGGAAAAGAAAGAAATAGTTACTAAAAACAAAGAATTTAAAAAAACCGCAAAATGAAAGAAAGAAAAAAAAATAAAGAAAAGAAAGAAGAAAAAAAGAACAGACCAGAACAGAAAAATAGAAAAGAAAAGAATACACGCAAACAATCACAAATGCCAAATAAAAACAAAACAAAACAAATAAAAACTAAGCGGATGTAAAGTAAACAAAAGATAACTCATTAATCAAAGGTTAATTACAAAGGTAGAAAGATTATAACGCTTGACGTCACAAACTTAAAACGGACAAACGCCTCCCACCCAACTAAACAAATACACACGTGTGTGTGAGTGTGTGTGTGTGTGTGTGTGTGTGAGTGTGTGTGTGTGCGTGCGTGTGTGTGTGCGCGCGTGTGTGTGCGTGCGTGTGCGTGTGTGCGTGCGTGCGTGTGTGTGCGCGCATGTGTGTGCGTATGTGTGTGTGCGTGTGTGTGTGCGCATGTGTGCGCGTGTGTGTGCGTGTGTGTGTGTGTGTGCTCGCACACGCGTTGAGAGAAGAAGTGCAAGGGAGATAAAAACATGAATTTTTTCTACTCAAAATAAAAATGAAACCTACAGAAGCTTTTCAATATCTCTTTAGCCTCACTTAGGATAAACAGTTAAAAAACAACCCCACACACACACACACACACACACACACACACACACACACACACACACACACACACCACACACCCCATTATCCTCGATATAAAAGAATATAAAAAAAACCTCACGCACACGCACGCGCGCGCACACACACACACACACACACACACACACACACACACACACACACACACACACACACACACACACACACACACACACACACACACACACACACACACACACACACAACACGCAAAGTAACTCAATAATTCAAGTTTGGTAACAAGACCATTGGCTGCACTTTAAGCATCCCTTTCTCACAACAGCCACGACATTATTGTTTAACAACAAAACTGTCAATCCAACAAATCTTTCTGGACATTTAGAAACAAGTAGAAAAGAACAACAGAAGAAGCGACATCTGGGAAGAGAAAAAACAACGGTGACTGATTTAACAGTTTCTAGCCATACTGACAAACTGTTGGCATGGCAACAACAGACTCGAGCGTGCGCGAGGCCATCATTGTCTTAGTGGAAAGACAAATGTCTGGAGTGACCTTCCCCTCGGCGCTTGGAACAATGTTGTCCTGTAGCTGCTGTTCCGCCTTTGTATAGAGTTCTCCCAAATTGTTGTGTGATTATTTCCACCGAAGAAAAATCGAGAGTATAGTACAATTTCAAAGTTTGAAAGTACAATGAATTTCAAAGTTCGAGAGCACAATTTAGAAGTTCCAGAGTACAATTTAAAAGCCCGAGAGCACAATTTCAAAGTTCTACAATGAATTTCATAGTTCGAGAGTACAATAATTATTCCAAAGTTCGAGAGTGCAATTTCAAAGTTCGAGAGCCCAATTTCAGAGTTTGAGAGTACAATTTCAAAGTTCGAGAGTACCATTTCAGAGTTCGAGATTGCACTTTCGAAGTTCGAAAGCACAATTTCAAAGTTCGAGAGTGCAATTTCAGAGTTGGAAAGCACAATTTCAAAGTTCGAGAGTGCAATTTCAGAGTTGGAAAGCGCAATTTCAAAGTTCGAGAGTACAATTTCAGAGTTCGAGAGTACAATTTCGAAGTTCGAAAGCATAATTTCAAAGTTCGAGAGTACAATATTCCAAAATTATAGAGCAAAATTTCAATGTTGGAGAGTACAATTTCGAAGTTCTAGAGCACAGCTTAAAAGTTCGAGAGTACAATTTCAAAGTTCGGGAGTACAATTTCATCTGCACCCCTCAAAAACTGCACTTTTCACTTATCACCAGACGCTTATCGCTTTTATAGACATTGAATTAACACGTCTTTACTGCTGCTGATTGCTGCTTCATTGCTTGGTACGGGTGTGAAGGAAACAATCCATGTCTGATCCACCAGTGACAGGAGGAATCGGCAGAATCTGCTACAGACGGACATAATTATAATTATTGTCTTGGGAACATCATCATCATCAGTCTAGTATAGTGTTGGAGTCAGGCTTCAAAGTGCTAGCACTTCTCCACAGAAGTACGTGTTCATTTTTTAGGCACTTCGTTCGAATGTGTGAACAGATTAGCAACGTTGGTTATTACGTGGACAGTTGCTCTCCTGTTGTCCATAACCATGCCTTAGATCGTTGCCACTAGTGGGATTCTTTTTTCTTTTTTCTTTTTCTTTCTTTCTTTCTTTTGCAGTGGTGGTCTTATGTTTTTTCTGCAGTTGTGATCATATTCAGAGCTAACCACTCCGTAAATAGTGGAGTATGCGGGAATATAGTCACTGTAGGTATGTTAACTAGTTGTTGTTGTCAATGTCTTTTGTACACAAGTCTTTCTTGTTTACTGTAGGTACATAAGTGCTTATTCCATTATCCTCGATATAAAAGAATAAAATAAAATTTAAATTAAAAAAAAAAGGTCTTAAACAAGGTACTGTGAATGTCTTTTGTATCTAATCCTTTCTTGGGCAGGAAGTATAATATAGAAGCATAGTACTAAACCGTTGCTAAACTTACGACACTAATAAGAACGATGTTCTATAGCTATGATGTCATTATCTTTCTAAAAAGTCCTTCGGATGAGACTATAAACCGAGGCTCCGTGTGCTAACGCATGCAGAACATCTTGCGCACACGTTAAATCCTGTTCCTCTGTTCGAAAGAGTAGGCCATTGTGTGCCGGTGGGAACAGATGACAAAATTAAAAAAACCCGCATACATACGCATAAATTTAAAAAAAAGTCATCTGAGCGCTTTGATTTGTTGCTTTACAAGATTCAGCGCTATATAAATTCCATACATTATTATTATTAAAACTTACATATTATCATCTAGAAGAGATAACTTTGCATACAAGTACCAAATTTGGTCAACGCAGCGTACCGCTTCCATAATTAGGTTACAGATATATCGAACAGCACCCAGATATAGCCGAAACAAAGCAGAGCTGATAAGCGAATAAGAATTTTTTTTAAAAATATTGTTTCTGCTGCTGTGGCTATTTCAAGGAATAAGTAGGGGAAGGGGGAGAACGGATGTTTTAAAAAAAAAAGAAAACAACTCCATACATACAGAGAGAACAAATGAAATTGAGACAGACAGACAGAGACAGACAGAGAGACAGAGAGACATACATACAGACAGAGATAGACAGACAGGTAGAGAGACAAAGAGACAGACATACAGACAGGAAGAGAGACAGACAGGCAGAGAGACAGACAGGCGGAGAGACAGAGAGACAGACATACAGACAGACAGACAGGCAGAGAGACAGACAGGCAGAGAGACAGAGAAACAGACAGACAGAGACAGACAGACAGAGAGACAGACAAGGACAGAGACATTGAGAGAATAGCTGGAAGGAAGAGCAGGTGCATGTTTTTGATTGTTTCTTTGTTTGTTTGCTTGTTGAAAATTAATTGATTATTTTATGTTCTTTGTGCGGTTGCTGTATTTATTGTAGTAGCAGTTGTTGTTGTTGTCATTGTTGTTGTTGTTGTTCTTCTTCTCGTTGTTGTTGTTGTTGTTGTTGTTTTGTTGTTGTTGTCGTTGTTGCTATTGTTGTTGTTCTTCTTGTTGTTCTTCTTCTTGTTCTTCTTGTTCTTGTTGTTGTTCTTCTTGTTCTTCTTGTTCTTGTTCTTGTTCTTGTTCTTGTTGTTGTTGTTGTTGTTGTTCTTCTTCTTCTTCTTCTTCTTCTTCTTCTTCTTTTTCTTCTTCTTCTTCTTCTTCTTCTTCTTCTTCTCTCTTCTTCTTCTTTCTTTCTTCTTCTTCTTCTTCTTCTTCTCTTCTTCTTCTTCTTCTTCTTCTTCTTCTTCTTCTTCTTCTTCTTCTTCTATTTTTGAATGCCTTCTCTTGAAAGTAATGTGATTACCCAAGCTGTAATCTGTCTACGTATTTACTCAAAGAACTGTGAAATTCGCTTGCCCGACGGCTATGTCTCTTACCAAACACACGTTTACCAAAACGGAAGAAATCACGAGTTTGCTAGGATGAGAGCGATCGAAAATTAATGTCTGATAAAAATGCACTTTCTAGAATTGAAATAGCCGTAGGCAGAACTGCTTGTGATGCTGCGAATCTGTTGGTACCAGACTATGTTTGTTCACTGT
>CM054145.1:32298710-32301210 GCA_028751875.1 Rapana venosa | reverse complement strand
GCCTGCTATCTATCTACCTACCTACCTACCTATCTATCTATCTATCTATCTATCTATCTATCTATCTATCTATCTATCTATCTATCTGTCTGTCTATATCTCAGTGGTTAGGTCAGTGGGTATTCGTGACCTGAGGTGTTTTTTTCCTGATTGTATGAAGTTCGAGTCCCTACTTGAGGCGTCTATTTGAGTGGATTGTTGTTAATGTTGTTGTTAATGTTGTTGTTAATGTTGTTAATGTTGTTGTTAATGTTGTTGTTGTTGCGGGTTCACACTAAGACTCGACATGTTCCTTTGTCCAATTGGGATGATGATGAAAATGATGGTGATGACGACTATGTTGGCGACAACGATGACAATGATGAGGAGAAGGAGGGGGCTAAGGATGATGATGAAGATGATGATGATTTTCAAGAAGACGACGACAACGACAACGACGACGATGATGATGAATAATCGTCTCCACTCTCTACTTCGGCATCTTGAAGGACTTGCATCATCATACCAAACGGAATTAAAACCAAATAAAACATCCTATCTCATATGCGTTTCCAAGATGTTGCAGTACACACAGTATTATATACTCTCCTCTATGAGAATGTTATCTGATAGCAACATGTTCCTGCACAGGATCACACTCTGTATTGAAAATGTGCAAGGAAGGGTATCTGTCTCTTGGCAACAAGCAAGACATGTTTATGGTGAATTTTGGATTTTTTTTAAAGATAAGACTTGATTGAATATCAGGAGTCTGGTTAAAGATACCTTGTTGCTGAAAATAAATATTGTTACGGGTTTTATTTTTAGTGAGCTTGTTTAGAGGAGGAGTAAGTGCTGAGAGAATGGCCTAGGGAATGGACGAAGAGAGGAAGGGGAAAAAAATCGAAAAGGAAAGGGAGAAAGAAAGGAATAAATAAAAGAAAGAATGACGGATATAAAAAAAAGAAAGGGCGAACAAAATCAAGAAAGAGAGACACAAACACAAACAAAACAAAACAAAGCAAAATAGACCCCCTCTTAGCAAAAAAAAAAGGAAAGAAAAAACACTACCTAAACCAAGTAAAAAAACAAAGAAACCAGCGACAACAAAACCATGCAAACCAATCAACCAACCAAACAACCAACCAACCCAACCAAACCAAACCAAACCAAACCAAACCAAACCAAACCAACAACCTCCCCCAAAAAACAATTTCATTTCCAATATTGATTTTTAGGCGAGACCTTTAACACCAAAGACATTGTATCCCAGCTGTAGAAAATTACTTTTTCTGATTTGTAAAGACATCCATTATTTCTGCAGTAACACAACAGGCTACAATGGCAGGACGGCACTGGCGCCTTCAGTTCTTTGATTAAATCCTCCCTCTCCCCCTCACTCCCTCCATCCCATAAGCTTCCCTCTGGAAGAACCAGAAACGAAATTGAAATTGAAATCTGAAGAATACCAGCCATATTTAACCCCAAGATATATCCCCAATGTCGGAATGCGGCTACCTTGATTGTGGGTAAAAAAAACTAACCCAACCCGGTCGCACAGCATTAGTCTGAGTTTAAGATGAACCCCTACCCTTTTCTGTAAAAAAGAAGAAGAAGCAAAAACCAACCAACAACCAACCAGCCCACCAAGCAACCAAGCAACTAAGCAACCATCCAACTAGCCAACCAGCCAACCAACCATCCATCCATCCATCCATCCATCCAACCAACCAACCAACCAACCAACCAACCAACCAACCAACCAACCAACCAATCAACCAACCAACCAACCAACCAATCAACCAACCAACCAAACAACCAACCAACCATCCATCCATCAACCAACCATCCAACCAACCACCAACCAACCAACCAACCAACCAACCAAACTCTAAACCTATATCTTGCACAAGCAAAACCAGCAAAACTTTTTCTCTTGCGGTAGAACAGTATATTTTCCTAATCCACCCTCCATCCCCCCAAACATGCTTTTCTCTATTTCTTTTATTCTCTCATACTCCCTCCACTCCACCACCCCCTTCACCCCCCCTTCACCCCCTCTCCCCCCCCCCTCTCTCTACCTCCTTCCTAAAGTTGGTGGAACATTAACATTGATTTCCTTCCATGCCTTACATTTGCATAGAAATACATGGGGAAGAAGCAACGGTGAAGTGAAGCCTGGAAGGTCTATTGATGTCAACCATATACATACATGCTGACGACAATTATTGTTCGCCATATCTATGGTGATACACACAACTCCGGTTCGGTTTCAAGCGATTCCCCTCGTTTGTCTTCTTGTTGTTGCTGTTTGGGGGGTGGGGGTGGGGGTGGGGTGGGGTGGGGGTTGGGGGGTTCAGGGAGGTGGTGGGGGTAGGGTGATGGTGGTGGTATAGAACTTTAAGCCATGCGTCTGTGTGTCAGTTTGTCTTTCTTTTTTGTCTGAATGTCTCTCTCTCTCTCTCTCCTCTCTCTCTCTCTCTCTCTCTCTCTCTCCTCTCTCTCTCTCTCTCCTCTCTCT
>CM054145.1:32281210-32293710 GCA_028751875.1 Rapana venosa | reverse complement strand
AAATCCTCTCTTGTCGCGGAAGGCCGTGAGGGGTTATCACGTGCATTGCGGATCGATAGCCCAGTTCTTGGTCATGTGAACGCTTGCTTGGGTGAGATGCTTCGGAGGCGTTTTGCATTTATTCTTTTGTTTGATACCCTAATGCCTGTCTTGACATTTTTGTACTGGAATTGGGCGTTATGGTTTCTGTCTAGCTCCTTCTTCCTTTCTGTCGCTCTGTTTTTGCCTCTTGTTTTCTCTTTGTGTCTTCGTCTCTAGTTTTGTTTGTCTGCCTGTTTGTCTGTGTGTTTGTCTCTGTCTCTCCCTCTCTCTCTCTCTCTTTCTCTCTTCCTCCCCCTATCTCTCTCCTCTCTCTCTCTCTCTCTCTCTTGCTCTCTCTCTCTCTCTCTCTCTCTCTCCTCTCTCTCTCTCTCTCTCTCTCTCTCTCTCTCTCTCTTGCTCTCTCTCTCTCTGTTCTATCTCTCTGTGTGTCTCTCTGTGTGTCTCTCTGTGTGTCTGTCTGTCTGTCTGTCTGTCAAACACACACACACTCGTAGTGCTTTGGCCCAGGCCAAAAAGCTTTGTCCTGTATGGATGGACGCCAAGGCCTACATTACTTAAAATACTGCGATGCTTTGAAACAATATTGATCTTATCTTCATCCATGACATGTAAGCTGCTAGCATATTGAGAAAAAAACACACGAAGATAAATATTCTGTGATCCTGGCCTCAGGCATCGAAGCTTTGTTGTTCCAGACGTAAGTCTTGTCGTTTGCAGATAACATAACAAACAAAAACACAAATGCCAGCCGACCAACGAACGAACTAGCCAAGCAAGCAAGCAAACAAGCAAGCAACCACCCACCCACCGAACAAGACGAGAGACTAGCTATAGTTGTATGTTCTTTCGAGCCAGAAGGCCCATAGAGCCGGAGCTTATCCCGGTTTCTGTAGCGTTAAGCGAACTGATGGTTTTTCACCACCCCTGTGACAGGACGCTAGTCTGTCGCCAGATACTTCCCCAGCAGAGCTGGTACCCACTTGTACACCTGGGTGGAGTGAGGAAAATAGGAGTAAAGTGTCTTTCCCAAGGACACAACACCGAGCCGAGCGGGGATCGAACCCGCGACCTCCGGATCACGAGTTGACCGCCTAAACCACTCGACCACGGTGCCTCCATAGCTATAGTTGTAATCAAAACAAATGTCATAGCAGATCAGTATGGTATAATATGATATGGTTTGTTTTAGTCTGATTTGGTATAGATTAATATGGTATATGGTATGCTAGGATATTGTATGGTACGGCATGGTATGCCGATGTGTTATGATATAGTATGGCGTGACACAGAATTATATGGTGCGGTATGGTATATCGTTGTGTCACGATAATAGTATAGTATGGTATGGCATACAAAGGTACGGTATGGTATGGTATGGAATGGTACGGTATGGTATATATGGTATGGTATTGTGTGGTGTGGTATGGTATGGTATGGTATATATGGTATGTATGGTATGGTATGGTACGGTATGTATGGTATGGTACGGTGTGGTGTGGTATGCTATGCTGTGGTATGTATGGTATGGTATGGTATATATGATGGATGTATGTGGTATGGTATATATGGTATGGTATGTGCTGTAGTATATATATGGTATAGTATGGTATGGTATGTATGGTATGGTATGGTATGGTATGGTGTGGTATGTGGTATGGTAGGGTATGGTATGGTATGGTATGGTTGGTAGGGTATGGTATGTATGTATGTATGGTATGGTGTGGTATGGTATGTATGGTATGTATGGTATGTATGGTATGGTGTGGTATATATGGTATGGTGTGGTACGGTATGGTATGGAATGGAATGGTATGGTATGATATGGTACGATAGAGTATGGTATGGCATGGTATGGTATGGTATGGTACGGTATGGTATGGAATGGTATGGTATGGTAGGTATGGTATGGTATGGTACGGTATGGTATGGAATGGAATGGTATGGTATGGTACGATAGAGTATGGTATGGTATGGTATGGTACGGTATGGTATGGAATGGAATGGTATGGTATGGTAGAGTATGGTAGGGTATGGTACAGATATGGAATGGTAGGGTATGGTAGGGTATGGTAGGGTATGGTAGGGTATGGTAGGGTAGGATATGGTATGGAAGGGTAGGGTAGGGTATGGTATGGTATAGAATGGTATGGAATGGTATGGTATGATATGGAATGGAATGGTATTGTATGGTATGTCATTGTATGTCATTGTGTTAGATAATATAGTATGGTATGGCACAGAATGGTAAAGTATAGTATGGTATGATACGGTACGGTATGGTATGGTGTGGTATGGTAGGGCATGGTATGGTGTGGTATGGTATGGGTATGGTATGCTATGGTATGACATGGTATGGAATGGTATGGTATGGCATATCATATCATGGTATGGTGTGGTATGGTAGGGTATGGTAGGGTATGGTATGACATGGTATGGAATGGTATGGTATGGCATATCATATCATGGTATGGTGTGGTATGTATGGTATGCATGGTATGGTATGTATGGTATGTATGGTATGGTACGGTGAGGTATGGTATAGTATGGTATGGTATGGTATGGTACGGTAAGGTATGGTATAGTATGGTATGGTATGGTATGGTACGGTAAGGTATGGTATAGTATGGTATGGTATGGTACGGTAAGGTATGGTATAGTATGGTATGGTATGGTATGCTATGCTATAGTATAAAACACACTGATGGATTGTCTCCTTCGAACGAATACTATCAAGACAATCACTCATGATCTTGCAGACTTGCGATTTTCAAAGAAACGGGATTTGAACTAAGAACCTGCCGGGTTTTTTTTTCCCAATAGCGTGAAATACCATGAATGCCAAATACAACAACAACCAAAAAAAAAGACTGTGATCAAACATAAATTCCGAGCGCTGGGATGCATGTCAATCTAATCGACAGTGGAGAAAAAAAAAGAACCCGAGAGACAGTTAGCAAATCGTTGTCTCACGTGCATTGTGCAATATGGACACCTTTCTATTTTGGCCGGCTGTCACAGGGGAACACTGTGTGTGTGCGTGTGTGTGTGTGTGTGTGTGTTTGTGTGTGTTTGTGTGCATGCGTGTGTGTGTGTGTTCGCGCAAGCGTGCGCGTGTGTGTGTGAGTGTGAGTGTGTGTGTGCTGTCTGTCTGTTTGTCTGTCTGTTTGTCTGTCTGTTTGTATGTCTTTCTTCTGTTCTGCGTTCTGTGACTGTCTGCTGCCTGTCTGTCTCTGTATGTCTGTCTGTGCTTGTTTCTGTCTGTTTCTGTCTGTCTGTCTCTCTCTCTCTCTACCGCTCTCTCTCCGTCTTTGTCTGTCTGCTGTCTGTCTCTGTCTATCTCTGTCTGTCTGTCTCTGTATGTCTGTCTGTCTCTGTTTGTTTCTGTCTGTCTGTCTGTCTCTCTGTCTCTGTCTGTGTGTCTCTCTCTACCTCTCTCTCTCTCTCTCCGTCTCTGTCTGTCTGATGTCTGTCTCTGTCTATCACTGCCTGTCTGTCTGTCTGTCTGTCTGTCTGTCTGTCTCTCTGTGTTTCTCAATCAGTGATTTGCTGTGGCTCGAAACGCCATTGTCACATGCATTGTTGGGTCCCCATTTTCCACATTACCCTGGCGTGTTCTGTAGCGGTTTTAAAAGAAAGAAAGAAAGAAAGAACCCCATCACATTTGATTGTGAAGAAATTGTGAACTATAAACAGGCGGAACAGCTTGGCAGATTTTGTGTAAAGAAAGACAAACTTTCAGACAGGAGTTTGAGGGTCTTAAATCTCTTATGACAAATTGGTTTATTTTGAGAAATTTTCGGGCTTCACAAAGTCAGTCCTTCTACTACCAAAGAGTGGCACGTGACGATGGTTCCATGGAAAGTGTGGAACCACGCAGACCGCACTGTCAAAGAAGCCAATTGGAGACTGCATCTCAAAAGTGTTTGACTGCTGTCTGTATGATCTTCTTCTTAGTTAACTTTCAGATAGAAACTATAATGTATGTCATACGAGTCAAAAATGCGTTGCGCTGCTAGTTATTAAGTGCCTGACAAATCAGGCCCAGCACATCCCATTTCAGTATTGGGAGAGAACTGTTATCGTTATATTTTCCTGGGGGGTGGGGGTGGGGTGGCAAAAAGGCAGGAAAATGGACCACGACGACCGAAAAAAAAGACGAGAAGGAGGTGATAGAAAGAAAAGGAACAAAGCAGAAACAAAAAGAGGGATAGAAAAGAGGAAATTCCGCGCACAGAATTTCCCAGAAGGTGGGGATGCTATTTATACTGACAGCCCCCCCCCCCCCCCCCCCCCCGCCTTCCCCCCAGCATCCCCACGAGGGACATCCGATTACTAAAGATACGATTTGCACGAGCATCATATCTACTTAGAACTGTGGTCTGGTACAAACATAAGCCAGAGCACCGAACAACATAGACATATCAGACTTTTGGCATGTATCTATCATGAAATAGCAGCAAAAAATACCTCAGAGATGCTCCAGTGTTGAGTTCCAGAACAGCATGTATAGATGGCACACGCGCGCGCGCATACAGACACAGACACAGACAGACAGACAGAAAGACAGACAGACACACACACATACACATACACGCATACACGCACACACATATACGCGCGCACACACATGCGCACACACACCCAGACACCCAGACACATAGACACAGACACACACACACTCACTTACTCACACACACACACACGCATGCACGCACGTAACACACACACACACACACACACACACACACACACACACACACACACACACACACACACACACACACACACACACACACACACACACACACACACACACACACACACACACACACACACACACACACACAACACACACACACACACACACACACACACTTCCTCTGCGAAAAAGAGATTCATCAGAGCATTCATTTTCAATATACTAGAGAATATTGTTTATTTAAATCTTATTATCATCCACATTCCGTTCATTTTGTTTCTAAGATATTTGGACATAAAAATATCTGTTTAAAAATCAGAGTAATGCTATTATTGAAATGCCGAATATCTATTTCTTTTTAACTGTCCACTTCTTACAATCGCATGGTGCTGTGATTTCCACGATGTTCATAAAGTATTCATAGCTGATCAATTAGCCGAATGGCTTTTGTAGAGGTTTTAGGGGGCGATGTTAATGAATTGTTTTATTCTCAAGAGAGTGTTTCAAAGCGTTTTGGGTTTGTCCTCTTGTAAAAGCTAGCTGGGAAATGCATTTGATGTTTGATCTCTACTACTGCTGCTGCAAGAAAAAGGGAGAAAAATTAAAAGACATGGAAATGCTCAATATTATGTTTTGTTTGTTTGTTTGTCTACCTGTCTGTTTGTCTTTCTGTCTGTCTGACTGGCAGTGTTTCTTTCAGTCTGTCAGTCCCTGTGTGTGTGTGTGAGTGTGTATGTGTGTGTGTGTGTGCGTGTTTATGTGTGTGTGTGCGTGCGTGAGCGCCTGCGTGCGTGTGTGTGTGTGTGTGTGTGTTTGTGTGTGTGAGTGTGTGTGTGAAAATGTGCGTGCGTGTATGCAAACATGTGTATATGTAAGTGTGTGCGTGCGTGCATGCATATGTGTATGTGCGTGTGCGCGCTCGCGCGCGTGTGTGCGTGTGTGTGCGTATGTGTGCGTGCGCGCTCGCGTGCACATGCGTTGTGCTTGGTGTATGCATGTGTATGTGTTCGAGTGGTTCTACCTGCGCACACACGCATGCATGAGTACGCATGCATGCCAACAGATGTGGGAACGGCATTAATAAAAAAAAAACCCACAAAAACCCCCACAACTATCCTACATTCTGTTTTAACTCTTCTCTCGGGAACATTTAACAGGCCAGCCACCCACAACTGAACAGAAACAACATTGGTCTATCTATCTATCTATCTATCTATCTATCTGTCTGTCTGTCTGTCTGTCTGTCTGTCTGTCTGTCTGTCTGTCTGTCTGTCTGTCTGTCTGTCTGTCTGTCTGTCTGTCTGTCTGTCTGTCTATCTATCTATCTATCTATCTATCTATCTATCTATCTGTCTGTCTGTCTGTCTATCTATCTATCTATCTTCTGTCTGTCTGTCTATCTTCTCTCTCTTCTTCTACTCTCTCTCTCTCCTCTCTCTTCTATATATATATATATATATATATTATTATGTATGTATGTATGTATGTGTGTTTTAAATTTATTTATTTATTTCATTCTTTTATATCGAGGATGATAGAATAAGCATTTATGTGCTATTTTTTACATCTAGTCCCCGTGTGTATGCGGGTTTTGTAAATTGTCATCTGTTCCCACCGGCACACAATGGCCTACTCTTCCGAAAAGCGGAACAGGATTTTAACGTGTGCGCAAGATGTTCTGCGTGCGTTCGCACACGGGACCTCGGTTTATAGTCTCATCCGAAGGACTTTTGGGGAGAGTGGAGTATGCACTCCAGGGGGAAAATATCCCCTTGAACGGGAATCGAACCGGGTCGTCAGATTACGAACGCAATGTTCTGACCACTAGGCTATCCCGTGTGTGTGTGTGTGTGTGTGTGTGTGTGTGTGTGTGTGTTTGGCCTTGGCTCTCAGGTGGGGGAACCTTCCTACCTCATCAGTGAGTGTTTTCACGGATGGAAACCTACAGGTCACTCACATGAATGGTTCCTGTCAGAGAGAGGAGAGAGAGAGAGAGAGAGAGAGAGAGAGAGAGAGGAGAGAGAGAGAGAGAGGAGAGAGAGAGAGAGAGAGAGAGAGAGAGAGAGAGAGAGAGAAGAATGACAATGACAATGAACAATGACAAATCTATCGAGATAGAATAAGCACACATGTGCTTTTACACAGTCCCCGCCAGTAGGGAACATCTTAATAAAATAACCAATACTTATACAGTCCACGAAAAAAAAGGGGAAAATAACCTTCAAACAGAAGGGTCCCCACCCCCAACAACCCCCCCCCCCCCCCCAAAGCAAGCAAATAAAGAAAACCATAAAAATACCCACACCCCCACCCCCAAAAAAAAAGAGAGAGAGAGAGAGAGAAGAGAGAGACAGAGATAAGAGAGAGAGACAGAGAGAGACAGAGAGAGAGACACACAGAGAGACAGAGAAACAAGACAGAGACAGAGAAGACAGAGAGAGACAGAGAGACAGAGAAAGCAGACACAGACGGAGACACAGACAGAGAGACAGAGAGACAAACAGAGAGACAGAGAGTAGTGACCGAGCTGTAAGCGTGATAAGGCGATGCTTTAAATTCTTGATGTGCTTGGGTTCGAATCTCTGCAGTGTTTAGGTGATGTAAGTGTCAGGATGTTTTTAACGCACCCCAGCCCCTAGAGTCAACCTAGCTATGGCTGATAAGAGTTGATGATGTGAATATACCCAGCATGCTTCCTGTTACTTAGAGAAGAATGGGCTGAGTCGTGATTATCAAGTCCATGACACATTCACAAAATTTAGTGCAGTGTCTCAATGACTCCTCAAAGGGAGTTATGTGGGGGGGGGGGGGGGTGGGGGAAGTCAAGATCAGCTTATGCACAGACTTACCTCAGCTCAGACACAGACACATACAAACATACACAAAGACACAGACAAAGACAAACACACACACACATCACACACACACACACAACACACACCCACCACATCACACACCCCACCAAACACAACACATCACAATCCCACGCACAACACAACCCATCCCCCCCCCCCCCCCCCCCCCCCCCCTAAACACATACACACACACCCTGTAAGCTTTTTTGCTTGCAGTAGAAATCGATTTTGTAAAATGTAAACATTGCTAAATTACCAAAGCATCATAGGAATTATCGTTTAGATGCTGAAATGGCTGTTGTTGTTGTTTTAAAATTTCATGATTAAGCTTTTTGTAAGCTTAAGTAAGCTTTTTTGCTTGCAGCAGAAATCGATTTTGTAAAATGTAAACATTGCTAAATTACCAAAACACCATAGGAATTATCATTTGGATGCTGAAAATGGTTGGGTTTTTTAATTTCATGATTAAGCTTTTTGTAAGCTTAAGTAAGCTTTTTGCTTGCAGTAGAAATCGATTTTGTAAAATTGTAAACATTGCTGAATTACCAAAGCACCATAGGAATAATAACCACCAGCATGATTATAATTATGTACCCAACAAGGTTCGACACTGCGCTGGGTTAATATGTTTTGGAATATTTTATACATTCGATTTTTCTGTTGTTGGTTTTCTTTAATGCGAGTTTGTATTTATGTAAACTTCCCTAGAGAAGCTGAGGCATCTTGACACATCGCTTCCCAACGACAACATAGGTTATGGGAAAAACTTTGACTTTTTTTGTTTTGTTTTTAACCTTTTAAATCTTCCGCACTCAGTGGGTGGTATTTCTTTCAGAGAAGTAAAAAAGTGAGGAAAAAACACACACGAGTTGATTGATTTATTGATATTTCCTTTTTTATCATTTGGATGCTGAAATGGATAGGGTTTGCTTTTTTAATTTCATGATTAACTGGCATTTTTCATTGTATTGGATTGATTGACGTTTTCTGTACAAGCGTTTTTTGACCAAATGATAATTTCGCCTCTAAATCATCCGGCTGGTATGGTTAGTTTTTGGTTTGGGTTTTACTTTTTTCTAAGGGCTGAATTCAAAAAGAAAAGCTGTATATGATGTTTTTTATCATAAAAAAAATCATAAATTACTCTCTCTCTGTCGTCTGTCTGTTTTTCTCTCTTTCCTCTCTCTCTCTGTTTCTGTCTATTTGTTTGTCTGTCGTCTGACTCTCTCTCTATGTCTCTCTCCTTATTTGTAAGCGTTATTGTGATAATTAAAAAATCATTTGTAAAGCTTTTTACTTTTTAGTATATCTCTAAGCTGCAATTTCCCTCAAAAGTCACACTAATTTTCATTCACACCACAAACACAAACACACAACATACACCACACACACACACACACACACACCACCACCACCACCACCACCACCACCACCACCACCACCCACAATATAGCAGCTCCCCATCATTGCAAACCTAAAGCCCAACAGATCCTGACCAAACCTTGGCAATTGACGTAACGTTCTCAGAGAGCATAAACAAAGGGAGAAAGAACCCTTGCCAGTGCCAGAAAATCCCGCATAAACACCCGGACAATCTGCTTCAGCTATTGTTTTGATTCTGGAGAGTCGCAGGATCTAGCACTTGAAAACGAAGTATGCGGTAGGTAAAGGTAAAAGTGCTCCCGTAATCTGTACTTGTTGTAATTTGTTCTTAGATAGATGGCTTGATGAAAAAAGCAAATGCATTGCTTATTCAATGTACCATCTGGAAATACAATTTTGACTTGACTTGACTTGACTTGACTTGTACAGTCCTTGGGGGAGCCAGATGTCAGACCTCAGCTTCTATAGAGGGACCGGTATTTTGAGTGCGGGCGCCTATCTCCTCTACCCTGCTGCTTTACCTTCCCTGTCGCTAAAGAGGGCAGGCACCCATTTTACAGCTGGGTGAACTGGTGTGGACTGTATTGCAGCCAAGGCATGAAAACGGTCACTTGACCAAGAGGGTAACCACAGTCAACGCTGCTTAACTTAAAGGAAGGAAGGTGGCAGCAGGATGGTTAAGACGTTCGCCTGCCAACAAGTAAACCGTGAGGTTCTGGGTTCGATTCCCAGCCTCGCCCTTTCTTCCCAGTTTGACAAAAAAAAATCGAACTGAGTGTCAAAGTCCTTCGGATGAGACTATAAACCGAGGCCCCGTGTTCGATTGCAAGCAGAACATCTTGCGCACACGTTAAATCCCGTTCCGCTTGTCGGAAGAGTAGGCCATTGTGTGCCGGTGGACACATGACAAAATTGACAAAGCTGCATACACACGGGGACTTGATGTAAAAAAAAAAGCACATGAGTGCTTATTTCATTATCCTCGATATAAAAGAATAAATAAATAAAATAAAAATAAAAATAACCTTAGTTTGGGGGAGAGCGAGTGCCCTCACTCACTACTGAGCTCTCTCGTCCCAGAAGTAAACAGAAAGAAGCCAATGAAATAAAAGTCCCAGTGTTTGTACTGGGAGTTTTTAGTCTACAAGCTTGTAAGTGGATGGCAGATGACGTGATAAAAGATCAGATTTTTTTCTTTCGTTCTCGGGGCTAAAACCCTGAGATTTAGCAATGGTCAAGTTTGTGCGTATGCGACAGTTTTTACCCCCCGATAAGGTAGGTAGCCCCACTCTGACTTCGGGGATGATGTCTGAACACGACATCAGAGTGCATGAAGGTTTTAAAAAAGATATTTTTTGTCATCGGTTGTTTCTGGCACAAATGACCTACTTATTAGATAGGTACAACGGATTTGAGCGTGTGCACAAAATGTTCTGCGTGTGTTTACACACTTGACCTCTAGCTATGTTTATAGTCTCTCTCTCTCTCTCTCTCTCTCTCTCTCTCTCTCCTCTCTCTCTCTCTCTCTCTCTCTCTCTCTCTCTCTCTCTCTCTCTAGCTATGTTTACACACACACACTCTCTCTCTCACTCTCTCTCTCTCTCGCTATGTTTACACACTCTCTCTCTCACACTCTCTCTCTCTCTTTCCCTCTCTCACACACATAAACACACACACACACACACACACATAAACACATACACAGACACGCTAAATAATAATTATGGTCTAAACGCATCCCTTTCAAAGCAAAACTTCAAACAACAGAAAACTGAAAACATTTAACATGCAGGTGTTAAGTAAAATGGAAGCAGCAAAATCCCTCTAAGATGCTCTAACATGCACTCCTAACAGTGCATGACAAATTTTGTAGAAAGAAAATACTGCTGGAAAATCTTCCTTGGAGGGTTGAGATTAAACAGAGCGTTCATGCAGAATTCACATGAGAAATTTGTAATATAAAGAGCTTCTCATAAATTCAATCTCTACTATTATTGAAACATGCAGTATCAGGGGTTTTTTGGTCTTTGAAAAAGGACCAACAAAAAAAGAAAGAGAAGTATCAGTTTCATGACGCGTTCATACCAGAGCAGATCCACTTGCCTAATAATTTTCTGAGATGTTAATGAAATGGTTTTGTTCCCAAGAGCATGTTTCAAGAGGTTTGAAATGGTTTGGTTTGGTATGACTGGAAAATGTGGTCCATGGTCGATTTGGGATGACAAATTGTAAAAGAAAAGCATTCAGGTTCTTAGCGTGTGTGTTTGTGTGTGTGTGATTGTGTATGTGTGCGTGCGTGCATACATATTTACATATGTCTATGTGTGTGCGCCTGTGTGTGAGCACGCGTGCTTGTATGTGTTTATCAGTGTGTGTACATGTATGTGTGTGTGTGCACAGGCCCTTGTACTCATTCATGTATACACATTATTTTACAGGCCAAAAAATGTGCAGATATGCATGTATATGCATACTTTTACACATGCCTGCATGCATGCATGTGTGCAACATATATGCATAAAATGCACGATTGAAGAGCATGAAATCCTCACTCTGTTGTCTCCCCTCTTGGGACTGCTTAAAACACACATACACACACACACACACACACACACACACACACACACACACACACACACACACACACACACACACACACACACACATACGGATGACAAAATTTACAAAACTGCACACACACGGGGACTGGATGTAAAAAAGCACATGAGTGCTTATTCTATTATCCTCGTTAAAACCCGTTCCGTTTTTCGGAAGAGTAGGCCATTGTCTGCCAGTGGGAACGGATGACAAAATTTACAAAACTGCATACACACGAAGGACTGGATGTAAAAATTTAAAAAAAGCACATGAGTGCTTAATCCATTATCCTCGAAATAAAAGAATAAATAAAACATAAAAGAAAATCCTCGAAATAAAATAATAAAGAATAATAAACACACGCTCTCTCTCTCTCTCTCTCTCTCTCTCCTCTCTCTCTCTCTCTCCTCTCCTTCCTCTCTCTCTCTCTCTCTCTCTCTCCTCTCTCTCTCCTCCTCTCTCTCTCCTCTCTCTCTCTCTCCCCCTCTCTCTCTCCTCTCTCTCTCCTCTCTCTCTCACCACCCTCTCTCTCTCTCTCTTTCTCCTCTCTCCTCCCTCTCTCTCTCTCCCCCCTCTCTCTCCCTCTCCTCTCTCTCTCTCCCTCTCTCTCCCTCTCCTCTCTCTCCCCCCTCTCTCTCTCTCTCTCTCATCTCTCTCTCCCTCTCTCTCTCTCTCTCTCTCTCTCTCTCTCATCTCTCTCTCCCCTCTCTCTCTCCTTCCTCTCTCATCCTCTCTCCTCTCCTCTCCTCCTCTCTCTCTCTCTCTCTCTCTCTCTCTCTCTCCTCTCTCTCTCCTCCCTCTCTCTCTCCCCTAACACCTCCCCCAACCCCCCCCTTGTACTCGCTCTCTCTTCCCCTCCTCTCTTTCCTCTCTCTCTCTCCTCTCTCTCTCTCTCTCTCTCTCTCCTCGTTCCTCCTCTCTCT
>CM054145.1:32263710-32276210 GCA_028751875.1 Rapana venosa | reverse complement strand
CACGCACGCACACACACACACACACACACACGCTCACACACACGCACAAACACACACTTACACTTACTTCCAAAACAAAACAAAAAGCCCAATAATTCCAGTTTCCACCTTGGCACCAGAAGTATCATTCCCGGAGAGTGTAAACACACACACTGAGAGACTTTCGCCAAGGCCAAGCTATCCCATGTAAACATTCAGACTATCCCATGTAAACATTCAGACTATCTCATGTAAACACCCAGACTGTCTGTGTAAACACATTGAGAGACGTGTGCGAGTACCACTGCATTCTCTCCACCTTTATCTGATGGATAGGTACTGAAAAGTCAGACTCTGGTAATCGAGAACACATTTTAGGGTATGGTATTGCATGAATTGAAAGTTTTTTGGCGTGTTTATTTTGGATTTTGTTGATCCTATGTATGTGTAAGGTTGAGAGAACATCGTAAGTATGTGGAATAGCGTTCTAAATTTCAGTGTGTCTATCTATCTATCTATCTGTCCCGTAGTCTGACGACCGTGGGGGAACCCTCAAAGACTCCACAACCAGTTCCCTCCATTCCTCTCTCTGTTCTGCCTTTCTCAGGGTTTTGTTGAGTTCTAGGCCTGTCCATTCGCTGACGTTATCCTCCCAGCTCTTCCTTGGTCTGCCTCTTCTTCTTCCTCCTTGGACAGTGCCTTGTAAAACTGTCTTCGCAAGTCCTTTGGATCTTGTGACATGCCCATACCATTTAAGTTTACGTTTTCTCACGATCGTTAGAAGGTTCTCATAGGGTCCAATGGTTTGCTGGATTCTGTTATGCACGCTTTCGTTGCTTATGTGGTCTTTGTAGGAGATGCCAAGGAGTCTCCGAAAGCATCTCATCTCCACCGCCTGTACTCTTCTCTCCAAATCCGCAGTCAGGGTCCATGATTCACAGGCATACAGAAATATGGATATGATAAGGGAGCGCATTAGTCTGATCTTGGAGATAAGTGAGATATTTTTATCTCTCCAGATGGTGTTTAGTTTTGACAAAGCTGTTATTGTTTGTGCAGTCCTGCATACCACTTCTGGCTTGGATCCCTGGTCTGATACAATGGCTCCCAGGCACTTGAAGCTTTGAACTGTTTCCAGCTTCTGGTCAGTAACGCTGATATCAGTGCTAATGCCGTTGGTGTTATTAGTATCAGTTTGGTCTTCTCTGCACTGATTTCCATGCCGTATGTTTTGGAGGCCTTATTCAAGTGTTCTGTTAGGCTGGCAAGCTCTTTTTCTGATCCTGCTATTCCATCAATGTCATCTGCGAAGCGGAGGTTTGTGATCGTTCTGCCACCAATGCTGACCGATCCTTCATGATGTTCCAGTGCATCAGCCATGATTCTCTCAAGGAAGATGTTGAAAAGAGTGGGTGAGAGTAGACAGCACTGCCTTACTCCAACTGTTGTTTGAAACCATTCTCCAATGTTGTTGTTGTAGTACACTGCACTGGTGGCCTCGCTGTACAGCTGTTTGATGACTCTGATCAGGTTTGCATTGATGCTGTACAGTGTGTCTACGCATTCAAATTTTTTGTGTGTTTATCTGAATTTTGTTGGTCTACATATTGGAAGGACATTGGAACACAGTTGGCATATGGAATAGCATAAATTGGAATTGTTGTGTGGTTATGTGGATTTTGTTATTGGAAGGATATGTGAACACTATTAACATATGGAATAGCATAAACTGAAATGTGCGAGTGTTTATCTAGATTTTGTTATTGGAAGGATATAAAAACACTGTTAGCACATGGAATAGTATGCTTTGAAACTTTTTTGTGTTTATTTGGATTGCGTTGATCTACATATCAGAAAAAATATGAACGATGAGAAAGAATAAAACCTTAAAAACTTAAATACTGTGTGTTTTTTTTTTCATGGATGACACATATCTTCGTTTTTTGAGAAGCTACTTCTACGTTGGAACTTTTATATATGTCTGTGTGTTTATCTGAGATATCTTTTTCTGTCTAGAATGTTTTTTCTCCATATTTTCTTACGTGTTCTCTTATCTCAGTGACACGAACGCACGCAGGCAAGCACGCACACACACACACACACACACACACACACACACACACACACACACACACACACACACACACACACACACACACACACACACACACACGCACGCACGCACAATCACACACACAAACTTAGACACACACACATACACACATTTACACACACACACACACACACACACTTACACACACACTTACATACACACACACTTACACACACATTTGCACACACAAACACTTACACACACACTTACATACACACACGCACACTCAGACTATCCTATGCAAACACTCAGACTATCTTATGCAAGCACTCAGACTATCCTGATGCAAACACTCAGACTATCCTGATGCAAACACTAATAATATATGGAATTTATATAGCGCTGAATCTTGTAAAAACAAACAAATCGAAGCGCTTGCACTCAATCATTTACAGGCATGCAACTCTCCTTAACATAATGAGAAATCCATGCGCGCGCACTACGCACGCACACGCACGCACACACCACACACACACACACACACACACACACACACACACACACACACACACACACACCACACACACACACACACACGGAACAACACTTAGACGGTGAAAGATGCTGTTGAAAATTAGGGACAGATATGTGGGGGGAAAGTCTCAGGTAGGAAACAAGTGTGTTTTGAGGCTGGATTTGAAGGAATCAAGTGAAGGCTTTTGACGAAGTGAAAGAGGGAGGTCATTCCAGGTGGATGGACCAGAAACAGAGAAGGAGCGACGGCCAACAGTGGTTTGTTTGAATCTGGGTGTTCGAAAGCACAAAGTATCTGCGGCTGAACGAAGGAACGGGATGGAGTGTACAGGTGAAGACAGTTACAGAGATAAGAGGGTGCAGATTTGTGGAGACATTTGAAACAGAGGGTATTGATTTTATACTGCAGTCTTTGTGAGACAGGCAACCAGTGAAGAGATCGCAGAAGAGGAGTGATGTGTTCAGATTTTTTCTTTCTTAGGACCAGTCGAGCTGTAGAGTTTTGTATGCGTTGAAGAGAGTGGATAGATGATGCTGGTAGGCCAGCCAAAAGAGAATTACAGTAGTCTAAACGTGAAAGAATAAGAGATGTGACAAGCTTGGAAGTTGCATCAGTGGACAGATACTTGCGAATCGCGCTTACGCGCCGTATTGATAGTAGCAAGACTGGCAGGTCTGGGTGATGAATTTTTTCATAGAGAGTGTGTGTCAAGAACTACTCCTAAATACTTCACAGAGTTGGACAAAGGAACTGACGTATTGCCGAATTCTATTGAAGTTTTTGTGATAGAGGAAAGTTTTATGTGGGTCCCTATGAGCATGGCTTCGGTTTTATCGGCATTAAGTTGTAACTTGTTCTGAGTCATCCAGTTTTGAATGTCTTGAAGGCAGTAGGACATATTTGTCAAGAGGGAAGGCAAGTTTTCAACAGTATCGCTGCACTGAAGTTGAGTATCATCGGCATAGAAATGATGATCAATAGGGTGGTTGTTTATTATATGTGAGAGTGGAGCAGTGTATAGAGTAAAGAGAACAGGGCCCAGGACTGATCCCTGCGGGACTCCACATTCCATTTTGACAGGTTTTGATTGAATTTTGTTTACAATAACTTTCTGGAACCGGTCTGTGAGGTATGAAGTAAACCAGGTGAGGGCTGTGCCATTAATACCAAACGTATTTTGGAGGCGAGAAAGAAGAATTGAGTAATCTATGGTATCAAAGGCTGCAGATAAGTCAAGAAGAGTGAGGAGGGAGATTTTTCCTGCATCAGAAGCAAGTAGAAGTGTATCTAAAGTATGGACTAGGGTGGTTTCGGTGCTGTGGCTGGGGCGATAGGCAGACTGAAAAGGGGGAAGAAGATCATTGGAATGAAGGTGACTGTTGAGCTGTTTGAGAACAACTTTTTCTAGTACTTTAGAGATAAAGGGTAAGTTTGAGACAGGCCTATAATTCTTCAGAATGTTGGGATCGAGGTCGTGCTTTTTCAGTAGAGGTGTGACTATTGCTGTTTTAAGAGCTGATGGAAAATTTCCTGACTGAAGAGATGAGTTTACTATTTTAGTGATAATAGGCACAAGTTGTGGAAGGCATTGTGAGAAAACAGGAGCAGGTATGGGATCAAACACTCAGACTATCCTGATGCAAACACTCAGACTATCCTATGCAAACACTCAGACTATCCTATGAAAACACTCAGACTATCCTGATGCAAACACTCAGACTATCCTATGAAAACACTCAGACTATCCTTTGCAAACACTCAGACTATCCTTTGCAGACACCCAGACTATTCTATGCAAACATTCAGACTACCTGATGAAAACACTCAGACTATCCTATGCAGACACACTGTAGACTCACTGTGCAAACACATAGAGAGGACTGTACCAAACTCTCCACCTTATCTTGTAATAATATAGATAGATAGATAGATAGATAGATAGATAGATAGATAGATAGATAGATAGATAGATAGATATAGATATATATGGCTGTTTGTATCAAGGATCAGTTTTTTCTTCTTTGCTTTCTTTTCTTCAGATTTTTAAAAACTAGAATCGTCCTCTCCTGATGGCAAGTTGCAGCTTTTATAGAACTGCAGTTGTAATAATAATAGTAATAATAATGATAATAATAATAATAATAATAATAACAATAATAATAATAATAATAATATAAATATATATATATTCACTCTCTATTAATTTAATAATAGGCATGCATGTTGGGTATATATTCGTGTTTACGTAACCCACCGAACGTTGACAGATTACGAGATCCCAGCTTTTATAGAATTGTAGTTTCTTAAAGATCAGTCTGTGATTACATAAAACACACACATACACGTACGCACACACACACACGCGCGCGTGCACACACACGCACGCACGCGCACACACACACACACACACCGACCGCACACACACACACACACACACACACACACACTACGCTATGCCAAAACATAAAACCCGATAGGTCCTGTCTCAATTTGGCAACTAAACGTATCTCAGCGACTGTATACATGAAAGAAGGGGCGGAAACTCTTTACCAGTGCCAGAAAATCCCACATAAATACCCACACTATCTGCTTCCACTTTCCGGTTTGATTTGTAAAAGCTCGGTGGCAGCCAGTTCTGGGAATTTATCAAACCAACGGAAAGTAGAGGCAGCCTGTAACATTTTTTTTCTCCCTGGTGAGTGTTATTAAGCTATCCTAGGAAACATCTATCTGTGATCTGAGTATTGTTACAAGACATCATTCTGTCAAAAAAACCCTCTGAGTAGGAGTATGATTCCTTCGTAGTTAACGCCTTAAGTGAATGAACCTTCGACTTGCGGTGCATGCTGAGTCTTTCTCAAGTTTCCTCTTCTTGAGCTCCGAGGTTCACCGGTGGTCTGATTTTGTCTATGCGAACGTATTTACCCACCATGAAGGTACCGGTAGCCGCGTTCCGATTTCGGGGATGCATGCTGGGTATATGTTCGTGTTTCCGTTACCCACAGAATGTTAACATGAATACCGGGATCTTTAACGTGTATATTTGGTCTTCTGCATGTGTATATTCATGAAGGGATTAAGGCACTGGCAGGTCCGCACTTGAAGTTGACATGAGAGATCGTAAAAAAATCCATACCCTTAATTCACCGGAGGTCGCCGAGATTCGAACCCACAACTTCATGGACCTGTGGGATTGAGGTCGGACAGTCTTAACCACTCGGCTACAGTGTCTGTCATGGAGGTATAACACAGAGCGATCTTTTAGGGTAAAGTATTTCATCCCCTGAGTATATCGCAGTTGAATGAAGTGCCCGTACTAAAAGTAATGGTAAAGGTGTCTCATAACCTATAAGGTCGTAGGGGAGCGAGGCGTCAGAGACCTCAACTTCTCTAGGGCCAGCATATTGAAGGTGGCGCCCACCTCCTCTCCCTCGCTGCTTTACCTTCCCTGACCCTAAAGAGGGCAGGTACCCATTTACAGCTGGGTGAACTGGGGGACTGTACTGAAGCCAAGGCACGCAAACGGCCACCCATCCAACTGGTAACCACGCTCGACGCTGCTTAACTTTGGCTGGGGGAAAGCGAGTGCTCCGACCACTGAGCTATCCTACGTTGGTTTATTCAAGGATTAATGGAACCTCAATCTTAATATTCTTGATACAACCAAAACTCTAACCTGCTAGCTAAGTCAAAACTCTAACAATCTTTAAATCCCCGGTCTCTTGGCTTGAATATGTTTACCTGCTTCTGGGAAGATAGGACAGAGATAAAGTGATAATTGTACGGTTTAGATATACTGTTTTTATGTCTTCGGTTTGTATTCTTTTCTGTTTCTTCTGATCATTACACTCTCATCGTCCTTTTCATGTATCTTTCTTCCCCGTTACTTAGCTATAGCTCCTTTATTCGCTAATGATGAGATTTTTGCGTTTGCCACCGCCTTTTGCCCACCATTAGGGTAGCCGTATACCAGCTACGGGGATTTTACGCATCTGAATCTCTTCTCTATGGGATTTTCTAATCAGTTTATATTTCTTTCTGGTGTCTTCTTTTTTTTAATGTACCTTCACCACAAATAATAAAAATGAGGTGGCTAGAACGAAGATTTTTCTTTTGAATACAAGGACACATCTTTAAAAAACAAATACACACACAAGCACACACACATGAAAACACAACATACACGCGAGCGCGCGCGCACGCACACTGGCACACACACACACACTTATACACACATTATACACACACAACACACACATACACTCATACACTTACACACAGACACACACACACACACTCATTCACTTATACACAACACAACACAACACACACACATACACACACACACACACCACACACACACACACACACACACACACACACCACACACACACACACACACACACACACACACACACACACACACACAGAGAGATAAAGTCTAGTCACTTAAAACATTCTCAAGCATGCATGTTATTTCTGATGACTCAATAAACTAATTTAATCAGTCTTAAACAAAATCCAAGACGAAAGAACTGAATCAATATTTTGTTGCTCTGTTTTCCAGAAACAAAAACACACACCGAACACACAGACACACAGCACACACACACAACACACACAGACACACACATACACACACACACACACACCAAACAAAACACACAACACACACACCACACACAGCAAAGCATGTGTGTGTGTGTGTGTGTTTGTGTGTGTATGTGCGTGTGTGTGTATGTCGTGTGTGTGTGTGTGTGTATGTAGTGGTGTGTGGGTGGTGAGAGAGACAGAGAGAGAGAGAGTGTGTGTTGTGTGCGTGTTAGTGTATTTGTGTGCGCGTGCGTGCGTGTGAGTGGGTGTGTGCGTGTGTGCATGCGTGCATGCACGCGTTGTGTATGTGTGCGTGCGTGTGTGTGTGTGTGTGTGTGTCCGTGTGTGTGTCTGTGTGTGTGTGTTTGCTCGACACTTCAACTACAATGTTCTCTTTCAAAGCGATTGTTGCAGTTTGGCAAGATCAAGAGCAGCGCACACACACACAATCAGATCCTCTTAGCAAACCCCTTTGCATTCCTTTGTCTGCATACAAATGAGAGAGAGAGGAAGAGAGAGAGAGAAAGAGGAGAGAAGAGAGAGAGAGAGAGAGAGAGAGAGAGAGAGACCCTGACAACAATGAAAAGAGAAACAAAGAATACAATAATTGTCAGTCTGATGACAAGGAAACAGACAAACTAACATGTTACCAAATACAAACAGGAAAAAGTAAGATATTCAGAAGGGAAAGGACACCCCAAATATACAACAACAACAACAAATGAAAAAAACCTCACATGCATGTACGCACGCACAAACGTACGCAACCCACCCCCCCCACCCCTTTGTTGCAGAGCATAAGAATGGTGGTGTATAGAGGACAGAGGACAGAGAATAGAGAGAGAGAGAACAAGAAACAGAGAGAGACGAGACGAGGAGAACTAATAATTAGACTCTTCCCTCTCTCCTCTCTCTCCTCTCCCTCTCCCCCCTCTCTCTCCTTACCTCATCTTCCTCTTCTCTGTCCCCTCCCCTTCCTCTCCTCTCCTTCTCTCCTCTCTCCTCTCTCCTCTCTCTTTCCCTCCCTCCCTCCCCCTCGATCTCCTCACCCTATCTTCCTCTTCTCTGTCCTACCCCTTCTCTCTCTCTCTCTCTCTCTCTCTCTCTCTCTCTCCTCTCCTCATCTCTCTCCTCCCCCCTCTCCTCCTCTCTCTCCTACTCTCTCTCTCACCTTTCTCTCTCCCCCTCTCCTCCCCTCTTCCTCACCTCATCTTCCTCTTCTCTCCCCTACCCCTTGCTCTCTCTCTCTCTCTCCTCCTCTTCTCTCTCTCTCTCTTTCCTCTCCTTCCCTCCCTCCCTCCCTCACCCATCCCTACCCCACATCTCCTCACCTCATCTTCCTCTACCCCCTTTCTCTCTTCCCCTCTCTCTCTCCCTTCCCTCTCTTTCCCCAACCCTCCCTCTCTCTTCCCTCCTCTCCTCCCCGCCTCTCCCCCCCTCTCTCTCCTCACCCCTCCTTCTTCTTCTACCCCAACCATCCATTTCTTCTTTTTCTCTCCCCTACTGTTTCTCAATCTGAATCTGACAGGTCAGCCAACGATGCAAGAACGGATGAGTCAATCACTCGGCAAAAAAAAACCCCAAACAAACCAACCAAAAAAACCCCAAAACCCTCCAGAACATCGCAGTCCTCTCCTCATCCTTCTAACATCCCCTCCCTCCAGCCCCCCCCCCCCCCCCCCCCCCCACACGCCTACAACCCCCCCCCCCCCCCCCCCCCCCTCAGCCTGCCTGAACTCGCCTCCTCCTTTGTTGTGCAAGGAGGGCATACTCCGCTACACGTCAGGAAAATTTTATGACCGCACTGCACTGCATTGCATTTTGCAACTAGAAGACAGCAAAATGAGCGCAGATTTACTACTTTTTTGGTTGGTTGGTTTGGGTTTGGGTTTTGGTTTTGGGTTTGGTTCGCTTAGGGTTATTTGGGGTTGGGTGTGTTTGTGGTTTTTTTTTCGTATTTAGTTTGTACGTGTGTGTGTGTGTATGTATGTGTGTGTGTGTGAGGGAGAGAGAGAGCGAGAGAGTGAAGAGAAGAGAGAGCGAGAGAGAAGAGAGAGAAAGAGAGAGAGAGAGAAGAGAGAGAGGGGAAAAAAGAGAGAGAGAAGAGAGAGAGAGAAAGAATATAACATGTGAGGATTTAATATAGAAGCGCGTGAAATGCTAGGAAACAATCGGGGCAAGAAAGCAGGCAGGATGGTAGCCAATCAACCGACTGGCCAATCAGCCAACTTATCAAGCTACCAGCCAACCAGCCAATTAAACAACTTACCAACCAACCAACCAATCGACCAACCACCCATTCAACCAACCAACCAGCCAACCAACCACCCATTCAACCAACCAACCAACCAGTTAACCGACCAACCTACTAACCAACCAACCGACCGACCAAACAACCATTCAACCAGCCAGTTAACCGACCAACCAACTATCCAACCAACCAACCGACTACCCATTCAACCAACCGACCAACCAACCAACCAACCAACCAACCAACCAACCAGCCAACCAACCAACCACCCATCCAACCAACCAACCAACCAATCAACCAAACCAACCAAACCAACCAATCAACCAAACCAACCAACCAAACCAACCAACCAACCAACCGTTAAGGCAAACGTAACACTGTTTCTGTATATACATTATTAATTTCTGTAGATATCCTTTCGTTGCTGTTCTAAACATTAACTACAGCACTGTTTTCTCTATCTATCTATCTCCGTGTCTCCCTCAAACAGAGAAAACGACAGGAAAAAAACCACCCCAAAACAACAACACCAAATAAGTAGACCAGCTTTTAATTGGAAGGATATTCTGCAGAAAACTCAAAAACTGCGAAGAGTGGAGGAAGCTGGTTTGTAAAATCTTCAGTGGTGCCGGATGCCTCAATGGTCAGTCAGACAACGGGGTGGGTGGGTATTCAGGAGAAACCGAAGGATAGACTAGTTCTGTTTGTTGATAAGGGAGAGAAGAGAGAAGGCAGACCAGGAGAGAAAGAGAGCCACCACCCCACCTTCTTCAGCAATTGTTTCCTCTCCTTGCTACCACAGACTCTTTGTAGCAAGGATTTTTCATGTAATTTTATTTACTTATTCATTCATTCATTCATTCATTCATTCATTCATTCATTTGCATATGTATTCATTTATTTATTCATTTATTTATTTATCATTTTATTTATTTGTTTTATTTGAGGATAACGGAACAAACACTCATGCGCGTTTATTTTTTTGACATCTAGTCCCCGTGCGTATGCAGTTTTGTAAATGTTATCATTCATCTGTCCTTACCGGCACAGAATGGACTACTCTTCCCGAAAAGCGGAACAGGGTTGGTTTGACAAGTCATCTTCGCACTGACCATACACAACTACAGCTTTTTTTTTTTGGAATGACTAAATAGTCTGTATAGAATTGATAGACGAAGAACACAAAGTATAGCGTGAAGAAATCATTTTCATTACGTTGTTGTGTATCAGATTTCTGTCTGGGGGCAGGGGTAAGCCTAGTGGTTAGAATGTTCGACGCGTGTGATCTGACGGTCTGGGTTCGAGCCACCACTGAGGCACCTGTTACAGAGAATTTTTTCCTCTGGCGTTAACATCAGTGCCGACACCACTCCCCCGCACCCCTCACCCCCAAAGTCCTTCGGATGAGACTATAAACTGAGGTCCCGTGTGCGTACGTATGCAGAACATCTTGCACACACGTTAAAACCTGACTTTTGGAAGAGTTGGCCGTTTTGTGCAGGTAGGAAGGGATGACAAAATATATAAAAACACATACACGTAGGTGTCGTGTTTAGGCATTATTCCTGAAGTCGGTATGCGGCT
Organism: Rapana venosa; assembly: GCA_028751875.1. Classification (NCBI taxonomy): domain Eukaryota; kingdom Metazoa; phylum Mollusca; class Gastropoda; order Neogastropoda; family Muricidae; genus Rapana; species Rapana venosa. The sequence continues at coordinate 32,265,215 of CM054145.1, read as the reverse complement.
ACCTTAAAGGTAGGTAAAAGCAGGGGTATACGCAAAATCTCACCATTGGTGAACCTCGGAGTTCTTACTGAAGAAAGAAAGAAAAAAAAATCACTCTTCAAATCAATTCACAAACTGCTATACTTCTTCTTCCGTAGGAAAGAAAAAAAAAGAAAAATGCTTTTCAAATTTTTTTTGGTGTGCCAGAATCTTGGATTACTGCTTTTTAATAATTATAGATTTTTAAAAAACCTCACGTCTTTCATTGCTGGAAAAAACAACAACCAACCATATAGTTTCTTTTGTCCACTTCTAGCAAGCTTTCTCAGCTTCCAGTAGGGAAAGGTATTGATGATAACGTATCGATTTGTTCAAGATGAAAGGCACTTTTGTTCTTCAGCCGTTTCTTTTCTTTTCGAGTCTTCTTCCTCCTCCTCCTCCTCCTCCTCCTCCTCCTCCTCCTCCTCCTCCTCCTCTTCTTCTTCTCCTCCTCCTTTCAGGGGTGTAGCAGTTCTGCAGCTGACACAAACAAAACGTGTGTATACTGAATAGAAGGTCTTTCTTTTTGTTCTGGTCATGGCACAGTAGGAATTCAGAGACGAAGAGAAATTCTGTCTTTGTAAAAAACGCTTTGGCATCTGAAAGATGAAATAGGTATGTTAAAGGGAGATTAGCACACACACACACACACACACACACATGCGTGCACGCACGCACACACACACACACACTACGCATATGCATGCACGCGTCCACTCACGCACACACACACACGCATGCACGCACGCACACATATACACACACACGCACGCCCGCACACACACAAACTCACACACACATACAACCTATAAAACCATCAACACACAGATCGATACAGATAACAAAGAAGCAAGCCAAGCCAATTGAAAAAAGGGATCAATAGTCTGTGTGTGTGTATGTGTGTGTGTGTGTGTGTGTGTGTATGTGTGTGTGTGTGTGTGTGTGTCTGTCTGTCTGTCTGTCTCTGTCTCTGTCTGTCCACGATTTGTTCAAAACTGCATTTTGTAATGTTCCTGTTCGGAGTTTTTGTTTGTTTGTTTTTTTCACTGCAAGCGTTGACAACTTAATGTTTTTTTTGTTTGTTCTTGCATCATTTTCGATGGATAATGTTTATGACCAACCATACACTGAGTTTTTTCTTTAGCATCGTTGTCTTTTTAACCTATAGAGACAATCGTTTGAATGTACTGATCAAGGTAAAAGCGTAACGATGAAACGTGTGTGTGTGTGTGTGTGTGTGTGTGTGTGTGTGCGCGTGTGTGTGTGCGTGTGTGTGTACTGTAAGTTTTCATGGTTGATTCTTGAGTATCGGAAAAGCAGTTGATATCATTTATTTTGAAGAAAAAAAAACACACACATTTTGTATTTGTCCTTTCTGTTTCCTTATTTTCCTTTCTATAGAAGCCTTTGTCCTTATTTTTTGTAAGTGAAGAATGAGAATTAAAAAAAGGCTTTTAAAAAACAAAATTAAAAAAAGCAACAACAAA
>CM054145.1:32248710-32258710 GCA_028751875.1 Rapana venosa | reverse complement strand
TTTTTAAAATCAAACAATCTGATCAATTCAGGAGAGCGCAGCTTTGCACACTCTTTGCCAAACCCATGGCAGGTTGAACTTTATGCTCCTACAATCCCCCCCACTATGACAGCTGAATTGTGCAAAAATGCCAATCCCCCCATCTGTCAGCATCTGCTAACCAGACCGTGATGCTTTTTCAAAGCAAAGGGAACTGTACAGTTCTCCCGTTTTATGTCTGCTCAGCTAGGCACGTCTGTGACGTTACAGCCAGCTGAGTGAATGAGCCGGCGCACATGCACGCACACAGCATACAAACGTGCAAACATGTGTTAAACGTGTAAACACACATATGCGCTCACGTACATATGTATGCTTGCCATGCATGCATATACACATATGCATGCACACACATGCACGCACGCACGCACGCATGCACGCGCGCACACACACACAAACACACACACGCGCATGCACACACATACACGCATGCACATATATATGCACACGTATACAAAACACACACACACGCACACACACCCACACACATACACACACACACGTACACACACACACACACACACACACCACACACACACACACACACACACACACACACACACACACACACACACACACACACACACACACACACACACACACACACACACACACGTACGTACACGATAATATTTCAAAACATACAGACTATACCTGATAACTCAATTTCTACCTCATCCATCGTTGGCAAACAAGACCCCAATCAAAATAGCATTAGATCAATAACGTGCAATTCCCTTTTCCGAAAACCAAACCCCACCACTCAGTACACAGGGTAGCCGGCAGTGACAAACGATGCTGTTTGTACATCATGCAATGAATCATTCAGTTTGTTACTTTTTGTGTTATCTTTTCCCCTTTCGTGTATTCCAGCTATGGTTAATGTCACCAGACAAATAACATTAATAAAAGACATCTGATCTAACAGTCATCTATCTATCTATCTGTCCTGTAGTCTGACGACCGTGGGGGCACCCTCAAAGACTCAACAACCAGTTCCCTCCATTCCTCTCTCTGTTCTGCCTTTCTCAGGGTTTTGTTGAGTTCTAGGCCTGTCCATTCGCTGATGTTATCCTCCCAGCTCTTCCTTGGTCTGCCTCTTCTTCTTCCTCCTTGGACAGTATCGTTGGTTGTTGTTTTTTTTCGTAATTATCAACCCACCCATAGAAGATCCCTCCTTCCCCTACTTTATCTTTACACCCCTTTGTAACTTATCATGCAATAACATGAGATCAAAAAAACCATTGGTGAAAAATGGATCATTTTAGTATAGTTATACACAGAATTGAAACTGTGGGCTGTTTGAAATTTATTTCAATTTTACCATCAGGAAACAACAACTGCTGTAACAATAATAACCCCCAATTCACAAATATTTATGCAACATGTAATTTTTAAGACGTAATAGGCCTCACCATTATGTAATCTTCACCCTTCACCTGTTCTACAGTCCCATAGACCGTGGAGGCACCAATGCAATCTGCTATTTCCTTAATTTTTGTTTTTTTCTACTTTAAAAACCCCCCAGCCAGATCAATGTCAAGGGAGAAGGTTTGCCATTCCTTTGCCAAACCATGGCAGACCGACCTTCATCCCTACTTAAGATCCCCTCCCCCCCCCCCCCCCCCCCCACCCCCAGCCCCTATCTCACCAGGACAGCTGAATTGCGCAAGATGCTAAGACCCCCATCTGTCAGCATCTGCTAACCAGACCGTAGGCCTACTGCCTTGCCTTTCAAAGCAGAGGGAACAGTACAGTTCTCCCCGTTCGCTCAGCTAGGCAGGTCTGCGATGTAAGGCTTAGTGAAGGAGCTTGCAAGTTAACAGGCAAGAATGCGTGATGCATGTATGCGCGGGCACGAACACTTGTAAGCACGCGTACAGACATAATTATACAGACACGCAGACAAACATTCATACACACACATGCGCGCATGCATGCACGCACATACACACACATACATGCGTGCGCAGGTGTGCTCGTGTAAGCTTGTGCGCGCACATACACACACACACATGCTCATACATGCGTGTGCACGTGCCCTCATGTACGCGTGCGCGCGTGCACACACACATACACACTCACAAACAGACACACATACACACACACGCGCACACACGCATACACACACGCACAAACACACGCACACACACATACTCACACACGCAAACACACACACACACACATGCTCGCACACACAAACGTTATGATACTTCAAAGCCTACATACTATTTCTGACGCCTCAATCTCTGATTCACAGACAGCAAACGAGATACAATCAAAAAAGAATTAGGTGACCATCGAGCAATTCCCTCTTTGAAAAAAAAGAAAAAGAAAAGCACATCAAGTTACCAGTGACATTGCATGTCATTATCTTTAAACCAATAGAAAAAAAAACCCTCTGCTCTCTCTTCCCCCTTTCCCCCTCCACTCACCAACCCTTCTCATTTTCCCCTGTTTGTAACCTATCATGCAATTACACTAGACAAAAGACTAATGACTAATGAAAGATATCTATCATCTGATGTAATTGCTGTTGTGCGTTCCCCAGCTTAACACCCTGGGGTCACCCAGAATGGGCACCCTGACTCACTCATCCCACCTGAGAATTATTGTGAGATTGAAACTGTACACTGAATGAGATGTTTGCGTGTATGACTGTTTTTTTTTATAAAATACCTCACCATATAGGCAGCCATACTCCGACTTCAGAGGAATTTTATGCAGTGATACAAGAATTAAATCACAAAACGTTTTGTCATGATACATCATTTTCTGTAATACCACAAAACTGTGATGTGGAAGTTGAACTCCGATTCAACACCAGAACCGGAAAAAAACACCCAGCAACAACATCCAACAACAATCCCTATCAACAAGATAAATACGCAATATGTGAGCTGAAGACATAACAGCGGTCAACATTAGCAAAATCCTCTTTCCGTTTTGCTTGTCCTGTATCAGCAACCAGATCAATATCAATGAGCAGATTTGCCATCCTTTTGCCAAACAGAGGCAGACCGACCTTCATCCCTCTTCAATACCCCCCCACCCATCCCCCAGAACAGACAGCTGAATTACGCAAAATGCCCAAACTCTGTCAGCATCTGCTAACCATGCCTAATGCCTTTCAAAGCAAAGTGAACTGTGCATGCAGGTTTCCCGTTTGGTTCTTTTGGCAGTTCAATTATGCAATGGTCAAGAAATGAAAGCAGAAGAAGAAGAAGAAGAAGAAGAAGATGATGATAATTATGATGATGATGATGATGAAGAAGAAGAAGAAGAAGAAGAAGAAGAAGAAGAAGAAGAAGAAGAAGAAGAAGAAGAAGAAGAAGAAGAAGAAGAAGAAGAAGAAGAAAAGAAGAAGAAGAAGAAGAAGAAGAAGAATTGCGAAAGAAGAAGAAGAAGAAGAAGAAGAAGAAGAAGAAGAAGAAGAAGAAGAAGAAGAAGAAGAAGAAGAAGAAGAAGAAGAAGAAGAAGAAGAAGAAGAAGAAGAAGAAGAAGAGAGAATGAATGAATGAACGAATTTTATTTGACAAAAGCTACAAGCCCATCAGTCAAAGGGGGTAATTGTAAGTAACATATTAACATAGGAATGAATATGAAAAGGACATGAGTAATAATCCAAAGTTCAGATAAATGCCAACCAATATTTTCAGTTATTACGTATAGGATCCGTTTCATTCATAGTCTGCTTACGTTTATCTAGAGCCTGCGATATATATATTGAAGAGAGAGAGAGAGAGAGAGAGAGAGAGAGAGAGAGAGAGAGAGAGAGAGAGAGAGAGAGAGAGAGAGAGACAGACAGACAGACAGACAGACAGACAGAGACAGACAGACAGACAGACACACATACACACAGAGACAGACAGACAGAGACAGAGACAGACAAACAGACAGACAGGCAGACAGACAGACTGAGAGGACTTTCTATCTTTTGTTTCTTGGCCTTCGGTTTTGAACATTTCAGTTTCGTAAACCTTTCACACTTTGTCTGATGCAAGTTCGTTTTGTGGTGCCACATTCTTAAGTAGAATAACAACACAATGGTCAGAGTGTTGTGTGGTCATGGTGGTTGGATAAGAGTTTCTGCTAATGTGTCCATGAGAAATATCCGCCTCCCCCCCCTTCCCCCTTCGCCCTGGATTGAAATTTGGCATTGATTCCATCCATTCCTCTAAACGTTGGGGGGACGGGACAGCTTAGTGGTTAGAGCATTGCACTCATGATCTGACAGCCTGGGATTAACCATCACCGAGGCATATATTCAAGAGGTTTTTTTCCCCAGGAGTTGAAATCAATACCGGCTTTACTCTCACGTATACAAAACTCCGCAGCTCGACTAGTTCTCAGAAAGAACAAATCTGAGCACATTACTCCTCTCTTGCGATCTCTCCACTGGCTGCCTGTGCCACAGAGAGTAAATTATAAGACTAGGCCATTGTGTGCCGGTGGGAACGCATGAAAACTGCATAGACACGGGGAGTGGACGTAAAAAAAGCACATAAATGCTTATTCCATTATCCTTGAAATACAAGAATAAATAAGTAGATAGATAGATAAATAAATAAAGAAATGAGCGTTCGACGATGACGAAGAAAAAGGACTTGCACCCTTTACCAGGAGAGGGATGGGTTCGGCAAGAGTCAAGTTGCCCAAGAGAGAGAGACAGGGCCTACAAAACTCAGTGTCCTGCCTCAGCAACCCCTTATAGAGTTATGGGAGAAGAGAGATACACACCCATGACACCAACAGATGTGTCTCGGGCAAAATCCTGTATGGATAAAAGACCCAACGTCACAGGATAATGAGTACACAGTTGTCAAAGCAGGAACCAAAAAAAATGAATGAAGACCAGCCTGGGTGGGTTTTTTTTTACTGACGACGATGATTAAAATAAATCTGCCATGACTGGAAAACATTATACAATATTAATGGGAAAAAAACAACAATACGTGGGCTGTGTGCTATGCCCGCATTTTGCGTTTCAATGGGATGTACGTAGGTAAACCGCTGATGGCTATTTCTTTCCTGGCTAGAGATTTATTTTACATTAACCGCTTTTCACTTCCTCAGCCCCCCCTCATTGAATGGCCTATGAAGGCATACAGGCAGTGACAGGCTGACAGTAAATCTGTAGTTTATTCTCTTGCAAAGGTGAAGGCACACAGTATACACCCACACGCGTGCACACACACACACACACACACACGCGCGCGTGCGTGCGCGCGCGCGCGCTTGCGCACGCACGCTCGCTCTGTCTGTCTGTCTGTCTGTCTGTCTGTCTCTCTCTCTCTCTCTCTCTCTCTCTCTCTCTCTCTCTCTCTCTCTCTTTCTCTGTAGCTCTGTCTGTTTGTCTATTGTCTCTCTGTCTGTCTCCCTCTCTTTTTATCTTTTACCTAATGTCTCTTCTGTCTCTGTCTCTCTGCCTCTCTGTCCCCGTCTCTGTCTATCTGTCTCCCTCTCTCTCTTTCACTTCTTTTATTATTGAGGATAACAAATCATATGCTTTATCATTGTTTTTTGTTTTTTACATTCAATCCCTGTTTGTGATGTTGTCCATTTTATCATTCCGTTCCCACCGGCACACACTGACTCACCCACTCACTTAAATTAATTCATAGTCTCACCCCGAAAGACTTTTTAGGGACATGGAGTCGAGTCGGCATGCACTGATGTTACCTCCAGAAGAACAAAAAAACCCCCCACCAAATCAACTTTAAAACGGGTATCTGGGTGGTGGCTGGAACCCGGATCGTCAGATTTCGAGTGCAACGCTCCTATAACCACCAGGCTCTCCGGTCTTCTGTATGCCTTCGCACACCACAGGACCTCGATTTATAACCTTATCTGAAAGACTTTCGGGGGAGGGGGGGGGGGGGGGTGAGGAGGGGGGGGGGGGGGGGGGGGGGGGTGGCGTTTGGGGGGAGGGGGGAAGCTAGGACAAGGAGGGGTAGAAAGGCAATTAGCAGCTGTAGAGTGTAGATGGTGTCTGTCATTGTAAGCGGTGCAGTTGTGTAGGCAATAACAACGACGTTGTTCGATCTTTGTGGGTTGTGAGACAACGTTTGTTCTGTTAAAGTGTGTATGGTGTGGGTGTTGTGTGTTGTGTGTGTTGTGTGTGTGTGTGTGTGTGTGGGTGTTGTGTTGTGTTGTGTTGTGTGTGTGTGTTTGCTGTTTAGTGTGTGTGTGTGTGTGTGTGTGTGTGTGTGTGTGTGTGTGTGTGTGTGTGTGTGTGTGTGTGTGTTTGTCTTTCCCTGTTTCTATCTGTTGCAAAAATTAAACTGCGTTGTTCTTTGTTTTGTTGAAACACACAATTCGAGGTTATTTATTGTGCCTATCCTTTCTCTGTCTCTCTGCTTCTGTCTCTGGCTTTAGCTCTATATGTCTGCATGTCTGTCTGTCTGTTTCTATCTCTCTGTCTCTCTGTCTCTGTATGTCTGTTTGTGTCTGTGTCTCTATCTGTGTACCTCTGTCTCTGTTTGTCTGTCTGTCTCCATCCCCCCTCACCTCTCTCTCTCTCTGTCCTTCCCGACCCAGTGCACTGTTTCACACACACACACACCACACACACACACACACACACACACACACACACACACACACACTCACACACACACACACACACCACACACACACACACACACACACACACACACACACACACACACCACACAAAATATATATATATATATATATATATATATATAATATATATATATATATATATATATATATATATATATATATATATACCACACAAAGTGAATGCATAACAACCAGCATAATAAACTGTTCCCAATATTTCGGCTTTCGCAATGACATAATGTCATTTGTGGTTCACACACAGAGGCAGAACAGAGAACAATCAATCAAACAGACAGAATACATACAGTCCATACACTTCCCCCCCCCCCCCCCCCCACCTCCACCTCCCTTCTTAACAAAAGCAAACGCAGACAATGCCTGTCAATAATCCTAAAACAATGGATGCATTTTTAAAGGCAGGTAAGGGGGATTCATTGTTCCTCACCTATTGTCAGGGGTACAGGACCAAGCTGCAAGAACAATGGATATACCATGAGCAGGGAGGGGGGTGTAATCATAGTATTGATGGTTTCTGTGACTGCGAGTACACACACACACACACACATGGACTAAGTGGGGACAAAAAACACTAACAAAAAACTATTGCGTAATTCTTTTTTTTGATGTGGATAGGAGCAAAGCTAGTTTGTGTTTATTGGGTGTTTTGTTTTTGTTTTTCTGTCTGGTCTGTCTGCTGTTTCTCCCTGTCTCTGTCTCTTTGTCTGCCCCAGGTCTCTCTCTCTCTCTCTCTCTCTCTCTCTCCTCTCTCTCTCTCTCTCTCTCTCTCTCTCTCTCTCTCTCTCTTCTCTCTGTCTCTTCTCTGATGTTTTCCATATCTTGCTTGCTTTTCAGTATGTGTGTGTGTGTGTGTGGCGGGTGTGCGGGTGTGTGTGTGGTGATGTGGGCCGCGCATGTATGTGTGTGTATTGTTTTCTATGCATTTCTATGTATTATGCATATTTTTTCTTTATTATTTATTTTTTTTTTCAAGAGCTGGAAGTAAAAATGAATGTAATGCTTAATCTATTAACCTCTGAAATATTTTTTTAATGTTCAAATTGTCCCCCCCCCTCTCTCTCTCTCTCTGCCTCTGTGTAAGTGTTGCTGTTCCAAACAATATATTATATACCTCTCTCTCTTTGTTTCTGTATTTTCTTCTGTCTCCCAGTCTGGTCCTGTCCTTATGTCTGTCTGTCTGTCTGCCTGTTTGTCTGTGTATCTGTCTGTCTCTGTATGTGTGTATTAAAGAGGGACAGAAAGAGACAGACAGACAAACAGACAGACAGACACACACACACACACAAACAGTATAAAAACAACTTGAAGTACAACTACAACACTTTCACGAGCAAATAGTAAACACATAATCGCAAAACAAAAACAAACAGAGAACAATACAACCAAACAAACAACCAACCTTACAAGCGAATAACTCCCTACCCCTCCTCACAATTACACCCCACATCCCCTCCCATCTCCCCCAAAAATTCCTATGTACAACCCTAATGCGCTGACACCTAATCCACACACCTATGTATTTTACATGCAGTCAAAGACGAATCTATTTATAGAGCTTACAAGAAAACATACACGTCTACGAGAGGAGAGAGAGAGAGAGAGAGAGAGAGAGAGAGAGAGAGAGAGACAGAGACAGAGAGAGAGGACAGAGACAGAGACAGAAAGATAGACAGAGAGAGACAGAGCGTGGAAAGAGAGAGAGAGAGAGAGAGAGAGAGAGAGAGAGAGAGAAAGAAAAGAGAGAGAGAGAAAGAGAGAGAGAGGGGGACAGACAGACAGAGACAGAGGGGGAGAGAGAGAGAAAAGAGAGAGAAAAAGAGAGAGAGAGAGACGGACAGACAGACAGAGACAGAGGGATTAAGAGAGAAAGAACGAGAGAGAGAAAAAGAAAGAGAGAGAGAGAAAGAGAGAGACACACACACACACAAAACAGACCGAGATAGACAGATAGAGAAAGAGACAGAAACAGAGACAGAGACAGAGAGACATATACGCAGAGAGAGAAGACAGACAGACAGACAGAAGAAAAAGAGAGATAGAGAAACAGACAGACAGACAGGAGAGACAGATAGACAGATAGATAGACAGACAGACAGAAACAAATAACATATAAAGAAGTACACATCAGGATTGAAGGAGAGAGAGAGGGTGTAGAAAAGGAAGCGGCTTAGAGAATAGTGCTGCTAGAAGGCAGCAGTAGAAGAAGAAAGAAAAAAAAAGAGAAAAAACAGAAAGAAAATAAAAAAGCCTTTTCATTAAGCTAAGCCCCCAGTGGACGAATCTATGATAGCCAGTCAGATTGATCTCTGTGACCATCTACCGTGAACTGAGTCGACAGTCGACGCGCGCATATGACCACGTAGTGCAACGGGGATCACAGGTCACCCTTTTAAAGCACACACATCAGAGGGTGGGGTTAGGGGATGGGGGGGGAGAGGAGGGAGGGATTACTTGGTTGCGCATAGAGAAGGACGAGAAGAGAAAAAAAATATGGATGCATGCTCTAATAACAGAAGGAAATTCAATAACGTTAGAGAGGGAGTAAGGGTGGCGGGAGGGGAGGGGGGATAGGGGGTAAGAGAGAGAGAGGAGAGAGAGAGAGAGAGAGAGAGAGAGAGAGAGAGAAGACGAGAGAGAGAAAGAGAGACAACAACAACAGACAGACAGACAGACACATGCAAGTAGACCAAGTCACAATGAAAGTCGCACAAGCAATCGGGGAAGGGGGGGGGGGGGATGGAGAGGAGGGAGAGAGAGAGGAGAGAGAGAGAGAGAGAGAGAGAGAGAGAGAGAGAGAGAGGAGAGAGAGAGGGAGGACAGACAGCGACAGAGACAGAGAGATAGACATACAGACAGACACAAAGAAAGAGAGACAGATATATAGACAAACACACAGACAAAGACACACAGAAACAGAAAAAAGACACTAAAGAAATGAATCCCCTCCTTCCCGGAAATTTTCTTTTTAAATGTCTCTACAATCACAGAGAGAGAGAGAGAGAGAGAGAGAGAGAGAGAGAGAGAGACAGAAGAAGAGAGAAGAGAGAGAGACAGACAGAAACAGAACAGACAGAAAGAAACAGAAACAGAACAAAGAACAACGAAACGCAGACAACACAAAGATAGAGCGACAGACACAGAACAACAGAGACAACAAAAAAGACCAACAGCAACATCAAAACAACGTCAAATACCAGTCTTCCAACAAAAAGGCACCACCACTCTTCTATCCAGATTAAACAAACAAGACGAACGAGAAATGTCTGTCAGACAAGATGTGGTTGTCGCCATACCTCACTTGTTTGCTGCAAGAGTGATGAGTAGCAGGGCATGAGTGTCGAGCAGCAGAGTCAGG
>CM054145.1:32236210-32243710 GCA_028751875.1 Rapana venosa | reverse complement strand
GGTGGGTCAAATGCGTTCTCATTATCATCAGAAAGAACCAGTCCAGCCTACATACATGTGTAGATGAAATCGAACCCAAACGTCTTTATCCGTGACATGAGCCTTGACCAACAGCCTGTAAAGAAGAACAAATCCTGAAGTCAGAATATGGCTCCTACATTGATGGAGAGGCATTTTGAAAAAAAAAAAGCCATACATGCAAACTAGAATTAACATTAGTCCACAATCCACAATTTCCAAAACTCCTTTGGATGAGTCCATAAACCAAGGCCCCGATTGCGAACGCAAGGGAGGAAATCTTGCGCGCACCGTTAAAACCCCATTCTGTCTTTCGAAAGAGTTGGATAGTCGTTCCGGTAAGAACGGATGAAATTTTTTTTTTTAAACGCATGCACATTGGTGTCGTATTTCGCATTTACACATCATCCCCCCGAAGCCGGAATGTGGCTACCTTAATGGCACATGGTGGGCAGGAACGGGGTAGCATGCGCAAAAAATCTCACCATTGATGAACCTTGGACCGCTTAGCCATGGAACGAAATTAAACTATATTTTGTAAAAAGAAGCGTTCCCCAGATTGGTCTAGGGAGACATAGGGTCCACCACGCTCCCACTCTCTCTCTCTCTCTCTCTCTCTCCCTCCCTCACCCCCCCTCTCTCTCTCCCCTCCCTTCACCCCCCCTCTTCTCCCTCCCCCCCTCTCTCTCTCCCTCCCTCCCTCCACCCCTACCCTCTCTCTCACTCTCTCTCTCTCTCTCTCTCTCTCTCTCTCTCTGTTTTCCCCCAAAAGGCAAATCTGTAAATGACAGGTGCCTGAAACATGTGGGAAAAAAATGTTTTGTCTCACTTACCACCACCACCCTGCCTCCCCCCTACCCCCTCAACAACAACAACAACAATGAAGATTCTTGTTCGTAGTTGTGTTTAATTTTATTTCTACTTTATTCCTTACAATTTTATTTGCATTTCATTGTTTCTTCTTTGTTTTATCTTATTTATTTTATTTTATTCTACTCTATGTAACGGTATTTTTAGAAAAACAGACAGACAGACAGACAGAAAAAAAGAAGCAACAAGAAAAAAGAGCGAGAGCAAAGGATGTTAAAAAAGAGAGAAAAAAAACTAGAATAAATGTAATAAAATGACTGTAGAGCATGACAGTAGACAAGATAGCAAGAATGAATGATAACTATGAAAAAGGAATCCATAAGGAAGGAAAGAAATAGAGAAGAAAGAAAGACGGACAGACAGAAAGACAGAAAGAAAAGAAAGAAAGTCCTTCGGATGAGACTATAAACCGAGACCCCGTGTGCGAACGTATGCAAAACATCTTGCGAACACGTTAAATCCTGTTCCGCTTTTCGGAAGAGCAGGCCATTGTGTGCCGGTGGAAACAGATGACAAAATTTACAAAACCGCATACACACGGGGACTGGATGTAAAAAAATTACATGATTGCTTATTCCATTATCCTCGATATTAAAGAATAAATAAATAAATAAATAAATAAAATAAAAAAAGAAAAAGAAAAATGAGCAACGCAGACAAAGGCAAACACTGTTCCTCTCCTCAAATGAATAGATAAATGAATAAGACAAGATGTAAAAAACCCACCAACACCCATGTGATACGTTGATTACATGAAATACTGCAAAGTACTATAAACTAAGAGTTCGAGCAAAACAAAACAAAACAAGAAGAAATAACATGGAAACTCTCCTCTCTCTCTCTCTCTCTACATCTCTCCTCTCTCTCTCTCTCTCTCTCTCTCTTTTCTCTCTCTCTCTCTCGGGTTTGCTTTTATCATTTTTCTGTCCATTCATATATATAGAGACACAGGCCGACATACATACATACATACATACATACATACATACATACATACATACATACATACATACATACATACATACATACATACACACACACATACATACATACATACATACATACAAAACACACACATACATACATTACATACATACATACATGCATACATACATACATACACACATACATACATACATACATACATACTTGCATACATATACAGATAGACAAAATCTGAAGAAAAAAAGTCCTTGTGACATTCTAAATAATTCAGTGAAACGACTGTCCTAACCCTAGACCCCTCACCCCACCCCCCTCTGCGCCCCCCTTCCTTATTTAAAAAAAAATCTATTAGATTCTCTCCCATCTTCAAGTCTGCCCCCCCCCCCTCCACACACGTTCTTATACCCTTTTGCTCCTCTCCCAACATTATCCCTCCAAATCCCCCATTCTCCCATTTAAAAAAGAAATCTTCAAGTATGCACACTTTGTCTATGACAGATAAGAACATTCTAAAGCTTTGGTCTAAAATACTCTAGCTTCCCCCTTGAAAGCAAAACAGGAAAACAAACTCCAAAATCTTACTTTTTTTTAAACGAAAAAACTGGAGAGAGAAAAAAAAATAAACACCCCCAAAACCGCCGGATATATATCTCAGCGGTAATCTGGATTCACAGGAAGTGTAGGAGACAGGAACAGGAGGAACTGACCAATGAAAAATGAGATCAGTCGCTGCCCTCTTCCGGTACCCATTTCCTTCAAAACCAGCAGGCTAAACATATGGTTCCCCCTTTCCAATAATGCAGAGCAGACAGTCTGAATAATTATGGATGAGGAAACGGATTTCAATTTAGGAAATTCATACAGGGTAGAAGCTAGTAGGCTTGGCGGGATCTGTGTGTGTGTGTGTGTGTGTGTGTGTGTGTGATGTGTGTAAGAGAGAGAGAGAGTATGCGAGAGAGGTGTGTAACTATGTGTGTGTGTTGGAGAGAGAGAGAGAGAGAGAGAGAGAAGAGACAGACAGACAGACAGACAGACAGACAGAGAGAGAGGTATGTGAGAGAGAGTGTGTATATGTGTGTGTGTGTGTGTGTGTGTGTGAGAGAGAGAGAGAGAGAGAGAGAGAGAGAGAGAGAGAGGAGAGAGAATGTGTGTGTGTATACATGTCCACCTGTATGCGTTTATGTACTGTTGAGGCCTGTCGCATGAGAAAATGACGGGAAGAACACACTCACATGTGTGTGTGTGGTGGGGGGGGGGGGGATACGTTATTCCTCCCTCTATCTGTGCCTATGTACTGTTAAGGCCTGTCTGCAAGTCTGTTTACCTAACCACGAATGTGCATAATTAATATATGAATTAACATATGCATACATCGTAGACAATCTTGTAAAGAATGTGCACAAAAGCATACTTTTAAATGCATGTGTGTGTGTTTGTGTGTGTGTATGTGTGTGCACGTGCGTGCATGCCGGCGTGATTGCGCGCGTGAGCGTGTATGTATGTATGTATGTATGTATGTGAACGTAAGTGCCTACGTGCTTGCATGTGTGCTCGTGCGTGAATGCGTGTGCAAGTACACACATGCGTGTATGTTTGACTACACGGCGCTGTGTGTTTGCATATCTGCATTTTAGCCAGCTTCTTGTGAAATTAATGCATGCAAATACATTCCATATGCATGCATCATTTATCTGTACGTACACAAAAGCCTGTTAGATACCTGCATGCATAAACAGTGCCTTCACGAGCGAATGCACGCACACCTGTGTGGCTTCAAGGCTGTATCCTTGAGTGGGTCCTATTGTTGACAAACACAGATGTTTGTACTCAGCTTCTGCCCTGCTTGGTCCTTCCTTCGCCTGTCAGCTTTTAGCCAGTCTGCCATGTAGGTTGGGTTGGATGTGTTTTTTCTTCTTTGGGTTGTGTGGGGGGCTGTTGGGATGGGGTAGCAGTAGGGGCGGGAAAAGCCTAGCTTTGTGGTCTGAACCTGTTCCACTTTTTTTGGGGGGGGAAGAGTAGGCCATTTTGAACCAGCGTGGAACGGATGACAAAATGTTCCTAAACCTGCGTACACACTAGGGCTGGATATAAAATAAAATAAAAGCATATAAGTAACTTATTCCATTATCTTCGAAATAAAAGAATAAATAAATGAACAAATAAATAGATAAATAATAGATAAATATATTTATAAATGAATCAATCAATCAATAAATAAGTTGTACTGGTGATAAGACATATCTGTGGGTGTGGATTCGAGTCTGCGCTGAGTGGCAGTATTCTTTTGCCTGGCTGAAGTTCACACTGGTACCCTAAAGGGGGGGTGGGGTAGCACAGTGGTTAGAGCATTGCCCTAGTGATTTGACCACGGAGCCTAGGTTTGAGGCACCACTGAGTCTCCCACTAAAGGATTCCTTTTTTCACCCTTGAGTTAACAACATCAGTACTGACTCCTCCACTCTCCTGACAGTTCTTCAGATGCGTTTGTAAAGCAAGGAAGGCCACATGTGCTAATAATGCACGCAAATCATTCTCGAGGGAAAGTTAAAACCAGTTCTGCCTTTAAGAAGAGTAGGCCATTCATGTCGGTAAGAACGGATGCGTGTGTATGTGTGTGTGCATGTAAATATGTATGTGTGTGTGAGTGTGTGTGAGTGTGTGTGTGCGTGCACGCGTGTGTGTGTGTGTGTGCATGCACACACGCACTGTGTGTCTGTGTACAAGTATGTGTGCATGTCTGTATATGAACGTGCATACTTTGGCACATGAATGCGCAAAACGCACGCTTGAGTATGCGTGAGTACTGCCATGTATGTATGTGTGAAAATGCGAGAGCCTGCCCACACCCAGTTGCAAACACACATACACTTTTACAATTAAACGCCCATGTTAACAAGCAGAGCTTATAAAACAAGGCTAGGTTACACAAAAATGTCTGTGCTAAATTGGTTGTCTCCTAATATCCATTATTGATAAACTGCGAACAAGCCACTAGTGTCGAATTCACCATGTCTTTGTCAGTGTTCTACTTCTCCATTGTCTGTCTGTCTCTCTGTCTCTGTCTGTCTGTCTGTCTGTCTGTCTCTCTCTCTCTCTCTCTCTAGCTCTCTCTCTCTCTCAGGCTATATTTGACTATCCAATCCAATTCTATGTGAAACTTTCATGAAGTATTCTTTTGCTGGAGATTACAGCAATTATAAATAATATAATTATCTTGAGTTGTGGTGTCACAAACTATTAAACTGTTTGGTGTTAAAGTAACTCATTGGTGTTAGATTGTTATTGGGTTGTTTAAGCTATTGTTTATTGTTTCCTGTTGTTTATTCTTGATTTATTAGTTTGTGTTCAGTTTGCAGCTGTGTTAACACCAGAACTTAAAGTGGTATCCATTTGTAAAGAGGAGAGCATTTTTCATTTCACCACGTTAAAAGAACTTTGTAATCTCTATTGTATTTATTTGTAGTCACAAAATAGCCATGTGTAGCCCCCCACCCCCCTTCCCCCCTTGCCAATAGCCTACACTGGGCTCTCTCTCCTCTTCTCTCTCTCTCTCTCTCTCTCTCTCTCTGTCTGGGGCTTGTGCGCGCGTGCGTGTGTGTGTGTGTTGTTTTCAGTCTGTATCTCTCTATCTGCTACAGTTTCTGTGTCTGTTTCTCTGTCATCAATAAAGTGTGTGTGCGCGCGCGCGTGCACGTGCGTGCGTGCGTGCATGTGCGCGTGCTTGCGTGCGTGCATGTGCGTGTATGTGCGTGTGTGTGTGCGCGCATGCGTGAATGCATGCTTGCGCGAGTGTGTGTGTGTCTGTGTGTACAGCGCCCCTTTTGAACCTAACCATGGCATAACCCTGCATGTGTGCACATCTAGTTCTATGCATTGGTAACGACTGTTACAAGTGTGCGAACGCACTCAAAGACTCATGGTGAAGAGAACAACTACCAAAAATAAAATAGAAGGTTTAGGTTACACAAGAAAGGTCTGTGCTGAATTTCCTCTCTCTCTGTCTCTCTGTCTCTGTCTCTCTCTGTCTCTCTTGTCTCTCTCTCTCTCTCTCTCTCTCTCTCTCTCTCTCTCTCTCTCTCTCTTCTCTCTCTCTCTCTCTCTCTCTCTCTCTTCTCTTATGCCGATATCCATTATTGATAAACAATAGTGAACCACTGCTGGGGTAGAGTTTACACCCCAATGCCAACCTCCTGCATCTCTTGTTCTCTGTTGTCTGTGTCTGTCTGTCCTGTGTTCCGAGTTTTTGACACCCCCCCCCCTCTCCCCCCCCCCCTTCCCCTACCCTCCCCCCACTCCTCTCTCTCAATGTCTCTTTGATTTTCCCCCCTCCTCCTCTCCCTATAATAACTATGTGGTTTTGGTTTCGACCCTCCTCCCTCTCTCTCTCTCTCTTCTCTCTTCTCTCTCTCTTCTCTCTCTCTCTCCTCTTTCCTTCTCTCTCTGTAGTATGTGTCTCAATCTCCACCTGCCTGTGTGTTGTGTTTTGATGTGTTATGTTGTGTGTGTGAGTGTGTGTGCGTACGTGCGTGCGTGCGTACGTGTGTGAGTGTGTGTGCGTACGTGCGTGCGTGCGTACGTGTGTGTGTGTGAGTGTGTGTGTGTGAGTGTGTGTGTGAGTGTGTGTGTGTGTGTGGTGTGTAGGCGTTTGTACATGTTGTGTGAATACGTGCGGGTGTTTACACACACACACACACACGCACGCACGCACGTACGCACGTATTCGAAACGTAGTGTGAGAAAGGGGCAATTGCGGGTGTTTAACACACACACACACACACACACACACACACACACACACACACACACACACACACATACACACACACACACACACACACACACGCACGCACGCACGCACGCGCACACACACACACACACACACACGCACGCACGTACGTACGCACGTATTCGAAACGTAGTGTGAGAAAGGGGAATTGGATGTGTGTCCTGTCTTGCGACACCTATGTTTGAGGAATGGCAAACAGCTATTATATGGTGTACTGTTACTTCACGTCTAAATATCAATTTTCACTCTGGAGTTGTCGGTCACTTTCTGTGTGTGTGTGTGTGTGTGTGTGTGTGTGTGTGTGTGTGTGTGTGTGTGTGTCTGTGTTGTGTTGCGTTGTGTTGTGTTGTATTGTGTTGTGTTGTGTTGTATTGTACTCTATTGTGTTGAATTGTACTGTGTTGTGTTGCGTTGTGTTGTATTGTATTGTGTAGTATTGCATTGTATTGTACTGTATTGCGTTGTGTTGTATTGCATTGTACTGTATTGTGTGTTGTATTGTATTGTGTTGTATTGTATTGTTGTGCTGTGTTGTATTGTGTTGTGTTGTGTTGATTGTATTGCATTGTGTGTTGTGTTGTATTGTGTTGCATTGTGTTGTACCGTATTGTGTTGTATTGTGTTGTACTATATTGCATTGTATTGTACTGCCTTGTGTGTTGTGCTGTATTGTATTATGTTGCATTGTGTTGTATTGTGTAGCGTTGTATTGTATTGTATTGTGTTGTATTGTACTGTATTGCATTGTATTGCCCTGCATTGTGTTTTGTGTTGTATTGTATTGTGTTGTATTGTATTGTATACCACTTTAAGTCACAGCATATTTCTTTGATTGAAATTCCTGGCTGCTCTTCCCGGGGAGAGCGCGTCACCACAAGAGC
>CM054145.1:32201210-32226210 GCA_028751875.1 Rapana venosa | reverse complement strand
AAAAACAAACCGCATTATTAATCGAAGAAGGAGAGAAGAGGGAGGAGGAGAGAAGAGAGAGAGAGAGAGAAAAGAGGAGAGAGAGAGAAGAAGAGAAGAGAGAGAACAACTTTTAACAACAGAGGGCAAGAGACAGACAAGACATAGACAGATAGACAGACAGAAGAAAGAAAAGAAGAGAGAGAGGAAAAGGGGAAGAAGAGAGAGAGAGAGAGAGAAAAGACAGAAAACACAGACACAACAACACCGAAAACACACACAAGACAACACAGACATAAACTAAAAAGACAAAAACGAAGACTAACAAGAGAGAAAACAGAGACAGAAAAACGGGACGAAAACAGAAACAGAGACAACAGACAGGCAAAGACAAAAAAAAAAACAGACAGACACACAACAAACATACACAAACAGATAACTAATAAAAAAAGGAGACAAGAGAAGAAAGAAGAAAAAGAAACGACAGACAGACACAGACATATACAAGCAACAAACAGACCACACACACACACATATAGACAACAAACACAGACCAGAGAAGAGAGTGACATAAGAGAAGGAGGAGACGAGTCAAGACGAGGGACAACATTCGAGACAAAGACGACAACAAAGAGAGAGAACAAACAGACAGACACGACGACAAGACAGACTTCAGACAGACAGAAGACAAGACGAAAAAAAAACCCAAAGTAGGGGAGAAGGCAAAGACCAAAATGGGGGGAAAAAAAAAATTTAAATTGAATTACGACAATTTTCTCCCTGAAAGAAAAGTTTCACACACGAATAGTAATTTCTTTGCGTAGCTTACTACTTTTCACGAAAAGAGAAGAGAAAGGAGAGAGAAGAGAGAGAGAGAGAGGAGAAGAGAGAGAGGAAAAAAAGACAACAACAGACAGACAGACAGACAGACAACAGAAGAGACAGAGACAACAGACAGACGACAGACACACAATAAGAACAGACAACAACAGCACCAGAAAACACACAGACAGAGAACAGAAAAAAGACAGACAACACAAGACAAGAGAGACAGGACAGACGGGGAAAACAGCAGAGAATAAGAGAGAAAAAAGAGAGAGGAGAAAGAGAAAAGAGAGCAACAACAACAGACAGAGAGACAAGACAACGACAACACAGAAACAGACAGACAGACAGTGGGCAACAGACACACAGACAGAGGACAGAAGAGAGACAGACGACAAAACAAGGAGAACGAAACAGACAGAGAGACAGACAGATAATAGAGAAAAGAAAGAGAGTGAGTCTAAACGAGACTGAAAAATGAGTAGAGGAAATTAAAAATAGAAAAAAATGATAAAACAAACAAAAAGAAAGAAAAAAATTAGAAAAAAAAAGAAAAGAGAGAGAGAGAGAGCTAAAAAAAGGGAATATAGATAATAAACAAAAAAAAAAAAAACCCGGGGAAAAAAACCCCATAAAAAAAAGACAAAAAAAAACGAAAGAAAGAACCCAAAAGAAAGAATTTTTTTTAGAAAAATAAAAAAAATGAAAGATAGGCAAAAGAGCAACCCAAAAAAAAAAACGAATTTCATTATTTGCTTTTTTTTCCATGCCCCTAAGAAAGGGTTTAGGGGAGCATAACAGATTCTATTAAACCCCTTGCCTGTTAATACCCTTTCCACCCAGCTCTGCCCAAACCCTGCTCACCCTACCCTACCCCCCTGCCCAAAAAGAAATACAGAAAGGAAAGAGACAAGAGAGAGAGAGGGAGAAGAGGAGAAGAGAGAA
Organism: Rapana venosa; assembly: GCA_028751875.1. Taxonomy (NCBI): domain Eukaryota; kingdom Metazoa; phylum Mollusca; class Gastropoda; order Neogastropoda; family Muricidae; genus Rapana; species Rapana venosa. Next base: position 32,224,461 of record CM054145.1, on the reverse strand, counting down.
CAGACAGACAACGACAGACAACAGACAGCAGAGACAGAGAGAACAGGCACAAAAGAGAGACAGAGATACAGACAAGAGAGCTGAGAAAGAGACAGAAATAACAGATAAAAAAAGAGAGGGGAAGAGAGTACACACACACACACACACACACAGAAATAAACAAAATAAACATAGAAACAAAAAGCAGAAAAACAAAAATATGACATAAAATTTGACACAAAAAGATCCATACATACATTAACGAAGAGAGAGAAGAGAGAAAAGGGGAGAAGAGAGAGAGAAAAAGAGAGGGAGAGGAGAGGAGAGAGACATAGAAGATTTTATTTCGAAATGGAAAAATAAACTATGTGCTTTCTTTAATCTAGTCCCCGTGGTTGCATTTTTTGGTCATTTTGTCACCCCGTTCCCACCGGGCCAATGGCCTACTTTTCCGAAAGGGGAAACGGGTTTTAACGTTGCGAAAGATGTTCTGCGTGCGTTTCGCACAGGGGACCTGGGTTTAAGTCTCATCCGAAGGATTTTTGGGAGAGAGGGAGTCTGCACTGAATAACTCCAAGGAAAAAATCCCTTAAACGGAATCAAACCCCCGGTCAAGATCACAAATTTACGCCTCCAAACCCACCAGCAACCCCCCCGAGGAGAGAGAAAAGAAGGAAGAGAGAGAGAGAAGAAGAAGAGAGAGCCAACAGACAGACAGACAGACAGAGACAAGCAGATAGGGAACAGACAAGTAAGACAGAGGGGCAAAGACGGACATAGACAAAAACCAAACCCAAACAAGAGAGAACATTCAACAAATACAAGACGTATGGGGTTTTTTTTCCGCCTTCTGATTTTGATTTCATTCCATCCACCCGGGCTAGACACCATTCCCTGAAAAAACACGACAAAAGGGGCTATGACACACACAAAAACCAAACCCAAAAAAAACCCCAAACACCCCTAAAAAAAACCCCAAACACCACGCCCCCCAAACCCCCACCAACTAACCCTGCGCTTTTGGGCGGGCTTTTACTTGCTGGGGTGTTTGCGTAACCCCTGTCCGATTAAAATTTGTAACAATACCATGCCCGTTTTTATTCTAAAATTTTTGCTGCTATGTGTGAAAAGTTCGACACTCGAAACTTTTTTTTTTTTTTTTTTTTTTTTTCCCCCGGGCCAAAAAAAAACGTTGTAAAATTTATTGATTAAAAAGGACCTTTAAAATTTTGTTAAGCCCTCAACTAATACCTATCCAACGTCTTCGCCCAGATGCTCTTACAAAAGCAATCAAAATCTCCTCACCTTTCACTTTTTCCCGGCAGTGTAGCTTTAGGGATACGAAGTTTCTGAAACCCATTTCCCTCCACCCCTCGCGGTTTTTTTTAGTATTTTTTTTTTTTTAACCACCAATCAGATTCCCATATTTCAAAGAGAATAAAGTCTTCCGAAGCTGGATTTAACCGCCTGTAAGAAAAGCATTTAAAAACAGCCGACATAAAATTTTTCGTCCTTCTTAAATACAATCAGAAAAGAAAAGCCCCTTTACTTGCTTTCTTTTCCTGGGTAAAAAAACACAATTTAAAACCAAAACGTTTAAGTCTAAAAATTTTTTCCCCAAAAAAAAAAAAAAAAGTCGGAGGGGTCTCAATCGGGCCCGCAACACACTTTCTGGGTTGCCATTCCATTAATTCCTTTTTTTTTTAAATTTCAGTTTTTCTTCAGAACCGGGTTTTCGTTGGAAAAAAAAAAACGAAAAAAATTTTCCGTTGTGGGACTTTCATTCAAATTGTAATTTTACACCCATCTCACTTTTTTTACAAACTCCTATAATTTCTGTTGTAAAGTGATTTTAAATTTAAATAAATGAAAAAGAAAACTTTGGGGGGACCTCTTCCCTCTTGCCCCTCCTCCCACTCCTCTCTCTATCATCTTCCCCCAAATTTGGTTGGAAATGGGTGTTTTTTTTTCTACTCTTTTCCCCTTTTTTAAAAAACCCTTTCCCCCCTCCCTCCCCTCCTTCTTTTCTCTTTTCTTTTTTTTTTTTTTTTTTTTTTTTTTTCTTCTTTTCTTCTTCATTTCTTCTTTCTTTTCTTTCTTCTTCTTCTTCTTCTTTTTTCTTCTTTTTCTTCTTCTTTTTCTCTCTTTCTTTTTCCTTCTTGTCTTCTTGTTCTTCTCCTTGTTCTTCTTTTCTTCTTGTTCTTGTTCTTCTTCTCTTTTCTTCTTTTCTTCTTCTTCTTCTTCTTCTTTTCTTCTTCTTCTTCTTCCCCTTTTTCTTCTTCTTCTTCTTTTTTCTTCTTCTTCTTCTCCTTCAAAAAATTTCTTTTTTTTTCTTTTGCAATTCTTTTCTTCTTCCCTCCCCTTCTTTTTTTTTTCTTGTTCTTCCTTCTTCATTAAAAAGAGATTTTTCCCTTGGGACCCTTTCCTTTCTCCTTCTTCCTTCTTCATTTTTAAAGGAACTTCCTTGGACACTTCTCCTTCTTCTTCATTAAAAAGGGACTTCCTTGGACATTCTCCTTCTTTTCTTTAAAGGGAAAAATTTCCCTTGGACACTTTCCCTGGACACAAATTAAATTCGCAGACTTATTGGCGTCCCATGTCAACGAGCCCCAATCTTCACGAGAAATCAAGACCGGGCAAAAACTATACCCCCCCCCCCCCCCGATGCTCTAAAAAAATAATAACCCGACTATCCTTTCTTTTGAATCCTCCATGCAAAATCTGAATATCAAACAAAATTCCCTTTTTTGTCTTGGGATAGAAAACAGAGAAAAGTGGGGGACGGCAAAGTGGGCTTCATGGCAAAAAGAAAAGTATTCTGATGTAGGGTTATTGCTTTTTTTTTTTTTTTTTTTTTAAAAACCTTTCTTCCTTCTTCTTTTTCTTTCTTCTCTTCTTTTTCTTTTCTTCCCTTTTTTTCTTTTTCTTCTTTTCTTCTTCTTTCTTCTTCTTCTCATTTTTTCTTTTTCTTTCTCTCATTTTTTTCCTCTTTTCTTTCTTCTTCTTCTTCTCCCTCTTTCTTTTTCTTTCTTTTCCCCTCCTCTTTTCTCCTTCTTCTTTTTTCTTCTTCTCTTTTTTTCCCTCTCTCCTCCTCTCTCTCATCTTTTCCTTCTTTTTCTCTCCTCTTCTTCTTTTTGCTTCTTTTTTGTCTCCTACCCTTTCTCTTTCTTCTTAATTTCTTCCCTCTCTCTCTCTCTCTCCCCTTCTCAATTCTCCCCCCCCTCTTTATATAATTTTAAAATTTATTTTTATTTTTTTTTTTTATTTTTTAAATTTTTATTTTTTTTTTTTTTTTTTTTCCTCAACTTTTATTTCCCCAAAAAACCAAACCCTTTTCACTTTTTTTTTTTAAAAACCAAACTCTCTCCAAAACAAAACCCTTTTTTCAAAACCTTTTTAACCGGTTTTTTTTTTAACTAAAGCCAAACCCGCCCCGGTGTGTGTGTGTGTGTGGTGTGTGTGTGTGGTGGGTGTGTGTGTGTGGGGGTGTGTGGGTGGTGGGGTTGTCTCTTTTAACAAACTCGCCCCCCCCAAACGCTGAAAATCAACACTTCCCTTTAAAACCTCAAATTAAAATAACACCTCTGCCAAAACCCCCTCACTTACACTACCCCCACGGACGGGTTTGCTTTTTTGGGCAAATAACGCGCGTTATTTTGTAGCCAGGTGTGGTGTGGGTTTTGGGTGGGTGTGGGGGGTGGTGTGTGTGTGTGTGTGTGGGTGTGTGTGTGGGGGGGGTGTGTGTTGGGTTGGGGGTGGTGTGTTGGGGTGTTTGTGTAGGGGAAATGGTTGGTGTGTGGTTCAACCAGGGCGACAAACGGGTGGGGCTTAAATGAAAGGTGCCCGTGTCACGCCGACAGACCGATCACAGTTTGTGAAAGTTTAGATGTGATAAAAAAAATGTAAAATAATGATAAAATTAAAAAATAAAAATAAGATGATACTAAATATACTACTACTACTACACACTACTACTACTACTAAAATAATAATAATAAAAAAAAATTTTGGCTATGCATCACTTGGTTTGTTCTCGGGAAATTCAATTTTGCTGTTTTCTGTTGTCAAAAAACAAAAGTTGTCAATCGGAATTGTGTGTGGTGTGGTGTGTGTGTTGTGTGTGGGTGTGTGGTTTTGTTGTGTGTGTGTGGTGGTTTGTTTTCTAGTGGGATTTATTTGTGTTTTTTGGGTGTTTTTTGTTTGTTTTTTGGGGTGTGTTGTGGTGTTTTTCATGGGGGTTAGTTTTTTTGTTGCTGTGTGTGTTTTGTGTGTGGGGTTTTGGGTTGTTTTTTTGTGTTGGGGGTTGGGGGGCGTGTGGTTGTGTGTGTTGCGTGTGTTTGTTGTGGTGTGTGTGTGGTTTTCACGTCGTACTTTTTTTAAATTTAAAATCTCTTCACATTTCGTGAAAAGAGAAGAGAACAGGCGGGGGAGAGAAGAAGAGAGAGAAGAGAGAGAAGAAGAGAAAAGAAAGAAGAGAGAAGAAGAAAGACAAGAGAAAAGAGAACAAGAGAGGGGTTGACGTTGAGTTGCACGTTGGGGTGTTGCGTTTACCGCGTGGTGTACATTGGGGGGTTAGCTTGCTTTTTATCGGACCTGATAGGACTGTTTACCATTTAGCTGCTGTGAAGATGTGGGATTGGCTTTCTCCTCCCTTTCGTTTTTTTTTTTCTCCGTTCTTTCTCTCCGGTTTGTTTGCTCCAGCCTTTTGGGTATGGTTTGTTTTTTTTTTTTTTTTTTTTTTTTTTTAAATGGGTTTTTTTTTCTTTTTTGTTTAAATTTTTTTTTTTTTTTTTCCCTTTTTTTTTTTTTTTTTTTTTTTTTTTTTTTTTTTTTTTTTTTTTTTTTTCTTTTCTTGTTTAATTTTTTTTATATTGTTTTTGGTAAATTACAATAAGTTGTAAAAAGAAGTTGGTAAATCTTTAATTTAAATGAAAATTTTTTTTATTATTTTAATAATTTTTTTATTATTATAATTTTATTTTGTTTTTTTTTTTTTTTTTTTGTATGGGGTTTTATTGGTTTTTGGGGGTTTTCTTCTTCTTCCCCCCCCCCCCATCACAAAACTCATTTTTTTTTTTTTTTTACGAGTGGGATTAACCTTGGGCAAAATTTAAACAGGGTAAATTAAGCATGGGGAAAAAAGAAAATTAAATTATTAATCACCATTTAATAAAAAAAATCCCTATTTTTATCTCAGAAAAAAAATTTAAAAAAGCCCCTTCCCTCCCCCCCCCCCCCCCCACACCCCGCCCCGACCGGGAAACGGCGGTGTAACCGGCCACCCCCTATGTTTACCCTAAAACCCATTTTTTCGGGGTTACACACAATACCCCAACTTCCCCAACATATACTTTTTTTCTATGCAACTGGAAAAAATGTTAATTTTTTTATTTTTCTAAAAAAACCAATCAATGTTTGGAATTACGGGCAGGGCATTTTTAAATGACGCTTTTTCCCCCCCCCACGCAAGAAAAGGAAAGCCAAAACAACCACAAAAATTCGACAAACTTTTGTAGGGAAAAACTAAAAATCTTTACGGTAATTAAAACAAAACCAAAAAAAAAATTAACCAAAAGTTTTTCTTTTTTTTTTTTTCAGAAATTTTTCGCCCCCCAACACAAACTTAAAATCAAGAGCTGTTTTTGTTGGGTTTTTTTTCCGGGCCCGCTAGGGCCGATTTTTTTTTCCCTTTTTTTTTCTTTTTTTTTGTAGGCCATTTCAGTCCGACTGTCCCCTTTCTGTGTTTCGTTTTGTTTCTTTATCTGTTTTTCTGTTTTTTACACCTATCACTTGTAGCCTCATCTTTTTTTCCATCATTTTTTTTTCTCCTTTTTTTTTCCTCTCCTCCCCTCCTCTCCTTCTTCCCCTTAAAGAAAGACTGAACCAAAACACAACACCAGCCACCCCCCAAAAACCCCCCCACCCCCCCCCACACCCCCCCCTCCACTTCCAGTTTCAAAAAAAAAAGAAAAAAATGGGGGCCTCTTTTTTCCCCCCCACTCAAAAACACAAAACCAACTAAAAACACTTAACAAGTCATCAAAAAAACACGTTTTGGTTTCCCCCTCCTTTCTACGGGCAACAGATCTTGGTGAAGCGGACGTCATCGGACACTAAAGGTACGGAAGCATTCCCAAAAGTTATTGGTTTTCTCAAAAAGGACCAAACATTTCCATTTTGTGGTTTTCTTCAGAGGATAGCCTTTTGCGGACATGCTTTTCCCTTTAGCCAAGTTTGCAGCATCGAGCGTGGTTACCAGTTTTGGGTGGGGGACCGTTTTTGCGCCTTGGCTTTTACAGTTTTCCCCCCTTCCCCCACTGTAGATGGGGCCTGCCCCCTTTAGGGTCAGGGGAAGGGAAAGCCCAGGGAAGGAGATGGCACCCCCCTCAATAGCTGGCCTTTGAGAAGTGAGGTCTCTACCCTCCTCCCCTACGACCCTTTTAGGTTATGGGATCCTTTTACCCTTTTCCCTTTTTTCATGACTTTGAACTTTTAGAGCTCGCTCATTGTTTTGTCTGGGTTTTGTTGTTGTTTTTGGGTTTTTATTTTGGAATTTGTTTTTTTCTCAGCAGAGCCTGGGCACCAAAGTGGGATTTTTCAGTTGCGAAACCATTTTGTTTTGTTTGTGTGCTCAGATTTAAGGAGCTCATTTTGACTTTTGGGATATTTTTTGTGAAGATTTACCCCTTGAAGAACATGTGGTGGGTTTTTTGGTTTTTTTTTTTTATGGTTCTTTTTGTTTATTCACCTTCCCACCACCACCACCCCACCCCTCGCGTTTTGAGCTAGAGCTTGGGGGGGTTTCTAATGGGGGTTGGTTTTTTTTATGCGAACCCTTTTCCCCCCCACCATTAAGGTACCCATTCCAACATCCTTCTACGCCCTTGCTACCAGCCCTTGCTACTGGAAACCATGTAACCCCTACTACCTCCGATGGAAGTCCCAACGGCGGACAGGCGGGGGAGGGAAACCTTTCCCAAAGCTGTGAAAGGGGAAGGTGCCAAAGGGCAGGGGGCCTTTTCCTTGGGTGGAAAATCCTCCTAGGGGTTTTGGGAAATCCAAAAAAAAACCCACTTACCGAGGGCCCTTTTAAAACGTGGGAGTACCCGCACCTTGGGGCTCTGAGCTCGGTTTGCAGAGAGTGGAGAAGGGAATGCACAACTCCTCTTCAATTAAAAAATCACCTGTGTGGCAGGGAAACCCGCTAAGCCGGCCCAAAGAGGCTAGCCCCCAACACCCAGCTTTCCCCAACCCTGCGCGATGGAGAAGTGTAACTATGGAATTTTTTGTTTATGATTTATCCCTATAAAGCGCAGGGCTGGGGTGAGTTTAAAAAAAAAATTTAAAATTTGGTTTTTTTGTTTTGGGTTTTTGCACTCCAACTTCAATGATTTTTTTGTGTTAATTATTACTCCTTGAAGAACACAGAGGATTTTGTTTTTTGGGTTTTTTTTTTTTTCTGTCATGTTTTGCTTGTCAATCTTCTTTTGTCGTTTGAACTTGTTAAGCTCCCTTCTTTTTTTGTTTTTGGTTTTTTGGACGATTTTTTGTCTGATGAATGCAGGCTGATTTTTTTTTGTATAAACGTTCGTTTGTTGGGGTTGGTTTTTTTAAAAAAAGTGGGGTGTTCTGTTTTATCTCTTTATACTGCTATTTTTTTTTCTGTCTTGTATCTCTCATTATTCATCCGTCTTTCGGAACTGTTTTTTCAAACCCTCACTTTTTTCTTCCACTTTCTCATTTCCCCTCTCTTCATCTTTCTCCTCCTCACTCTCTCTCTCTCTCTCTCTCTCTCTCTCTCTCTCTCTCTCTCTCCCTCTCTCTCTCTCTCCTCCCACACACTATCTTTTTTTCTACTCTTTTTTCTTTTTTTTTTTTTTTATTTTTTTATCATCTTCCTTTTTTTCCCCTTGATTCCTTTCCTTTTCACGTGTTTTTTTTTAGTCCTTTAATTTTGTCTGTTTTCCTATTTACATACACACACACACACACACACAACACACACACACACACCCAAAAACCCCACACACCCCACACACCACACACACACACCACACACACCAAAACCACACACACCACATACACACACCTCACTCCCCCTCACTCAGTCCACTCGCATACTGAAAACCCTCTTTTTTTTTTACAACCTTATTTCCCACACAGCACTCACAAATGCCAGCCAAAACTATGACATTTCCCTTTCCCCCAACCCCACACTGAGAATCGAACGGTCAACCTTTCAGAAAAAGCAAGGAGCCACGTTTAACCAAATGCATAAACCCGGAAGAAAAAAGCCCCCCGGGGGGGCGTGCTTTTTATAGCAGGGGGACGGACCCTTTTTCCCACTGCTGACGTCATGGAAAATGGGGAAATGTCCTGAAGAAAAAAACATCGCATGTTTACTTTTTGTAGGAAACCGCCACAACAGTACAGTTGTCCCTGTCCTTGATGTGTCGTCAAGTCAAGCCATCAAACTTTTTTTTCCAGATGGTACTTGAATAAACAAAAACTTCTTTTTTTCTCAACGTGTGTGTGTGTGGTGTGGTGTTGTTGGGGGGGTTTTTGTGGTGTTGTGTGTGTGTTGGTGTGTGGTGAAGTGTGTGTAAGTGGTGTAATGTTTTGTTGGTGTGAAGTGTGTAAGTGTGTGATCAGATTTTTAGGTATTTATGAATTTCACTTGTTTTTTCAAGTTAATTGGGCCCCTTTTTTAAAAAATTTTATTTGTAAAAAACATCTTGAGCTGTAATACTTTCTACTTTCGTACAATTTTTTCCATGAACTCTTGCTTTTCATTCTGTTTTATTTATTTTATTTTTGGGATATTTCTTAGGTTTATTTTTTTAATTCGTTTTGATCCTCTTACCCAAAAGGGGGTTTAAAAGGGAAAAAATCCCAACGTTGTGTGGGGTGTGTTGGGGTTTGGGTTGTGGTTGGGTGTTGGGGGGGGGGGGTTTTTCTCTTTCTTTTCTCTCTCTCTATCTAACCATCTTGATCTTTTTCTCTCTGTATTTCTTCTTGTATCTTCTTTCTTGTCTCCCTGGTTTTCCCTTCATTTTCATCTGAGCTTTCTTTTCATCTCCTCTTTCTTTGATTTTTGTCTTTATGTTTGTATTAAGCACACACACTTATAAGCACACACACACACACACACACACACACACACACACACACACACACACACAACACACACACACACACACACACACACACACACACACACACACAACACACACACACACACACACGTGTAATTTGTATTTTCCAATGTATTATTTTATCGATTTTCCTCCTTTTCCTGGTTCAATTTGTTGGTAAAGGTAGCATTAATGTAGTATTTCAGTATAATCATTAAGAAACTTGTTCTTAGATAGATGGCTTGATGAAAAAAGCAAATGCATTGCTTATTCAATGTACCATCTGGAAATAAAAATTTGACTTGACTTGACTTGACTATAACCCCCCCCCCCCTTTTTGTTGTTTTTACTACATCATGCCCAACAGCAGCACATCACATTCACACCAGCCAAGACTATGACATTTCCTTTCCTCACTCACACACACAGCTGAGAATCGAACGGTTAACCTTTCAGAAAACACAGAGGAGGCCACGTTCAACCAAGTGCATCAACCTGTGAGAGAAAGAAGCTCCACGTGGCGGCGTACTATTTATAGCAGGGTGACGTGACCTTTTCCCACTGCTGACGTCATGGGGAAATGGGAACTTGTCCTGAAGGAAAAACCATGCTGACATGTTGACTTTTTTAGGAAACTGCCAAAACAGTATCAGTTGTTCCTGTCTTTGTACGTGTGTATGTGTGTGTGTGTGTGTGTAAGTGTGTGTGTAAGTGTGTGTGTGTGTGTGTAAGTGTGTAAGTGTGTTAAAGTGTAAGTGTGTGATAAGATTTTCAGGTGTTTTATGAAATTTCACTTGTCTTTTACAAGTGTAGATTGGGCCTTTTAAAGAAATTTGTATTCGTGAAAAAAATAGTCTTGAGTCTGTAATACTACTTGCCTATCATTTTGCCATGAACTCTGGCTTTTCAGTTCCTGTTAGTACTGATATTATTCTTGGGAGTATTGCTAATAGGTTTATTCTTTGGTTGAATTCTTTTGTGATCCTCTATACTCCAAAAGAGGTGAAAGGAATGAAATCTTGAATCGCGCGCGCGCGCGCGCGCGCGCGTGTGTGTGTGTGTGTGTGTGTGTGTGTGTGTGTGTGTGTGTGTGTGTGTGTGTGTGTGTGTGTGTTGTGTGTGTGTGTGTGTGTGTGTGTTGTGTGTGTTACTCTTTCTCCTTTCTCTCTCTATCTATCCATCTTGATTTTTTTTCTGTAGTTATTGTATCTTCTTTCTTGTCACCCTGGTTTTTCTCTTCATTTTCATCTGAGCTTTCTTTTCATCTCCTCTTTCTTTGATTTTTGTCTTTATGTTTGTATTTAGCACACACACATGTGTAATTTGTATTTTCCAATGTATTATTTTATTGATTTTCCTCCTTTTCCTGGTTCAATTTATTGGTAAAGGTAGCAATAATGTAGTATTTCAGTATAATCATTAAGAAATTTGTTCTTAGATAGATGGCTTGATGAAAAAAGCAAATGCATTGCTTATTCAATGTATCATCTGGAAATAAAAATTTGACTTGACTTGACTTGACTTGACACACACACACAAAGCAAATGCATTGCTTATTCAATGTACCATCTGGAAATAAAAATTTGACTTGACTTGACTTGACTTGACACACACACACAAAGCAAATGCATTGCTTATTCAATGTACCATCTGGAAATAAAAATTTGACTTGACTTGACTTGACACACACACAAAGCAAATGCACTGCTTATTCAATGTACCATCTGGAAATAAAAATTTGATTTGACTTGACTATAACACCCCCTCCCCCCCCCCCCCCCCTTTATGTTGTTTTTACTACATCATGCCCAACAGCAGCACATCACATTCATGCCAGCCAAGACCATGACATTTCCTTTTCTCCCTCACACCCACAGCTGAGAATCGAACCGTTAACCTTTCAGAAAACACAGAGGAGGCCACGTTCAACCAAGTGCATCAACCTGTGATAGAAAGAAGCTACACGTGGCGGCGTGCTATTTATAGCAGGGTGACGTGACTTTTCCCACTGCTGACGTCATGGGGAAATGGGAACTGTCCTGAAGGACATGCTGACATGTTGACTTTTTGAAGGAAACCGCCACAACAGTATCAGTTGTCTCTGTCCTTGAGTGTGTCAAGTCAAGTCAAGTCAAGTCAAACTTTTATTTCCAGATGGTACATTGAATAAGCAAAATACTTGCTTTTCTTCGTCAACAGTGTGTGTGTGTGTGTGTGTGTGTGTGTGTGTGTGTGTGTGTGTGTGTGTGTGTGTGTGTGTGTGTGTGTGTGTGTGTGTGTGTGTGTGTGTGTAAGTGTGTGTAAGTGTGTGAGTGTGTGTAAGTGTGTGATCAGATTTTCAGGTATTTTATGAAATTTCACTTGTCTTTTACAAGTGTAGATTGGGCCTTTTAAAGAAATTTGTATTCATAAAAAGCAGTCTTGAGTCTGTAATACTTACTACTTGCGTATCATTTTGCCATGAACTCTTGCTTTTCAGTTCCTGTTAGTATTGATATCATTTTGGTAGTATTGCTGTTAGGTTTATTGTTTTGAATTCGTTTGTGATCCTCTATACTCCAAAAGGGGTGAAAGGAATTAAATCCTGAATCGTGTGTGTGTGTGTGTGTGTGTGTGTGTGTGTGTGTGTGTGTGTGTGTGTCTGTCTGTGTGTGTGTGTGTGTGTGTGTCTGTGTGTCTGTGTGTCTGTGTGTCTGTGTCTGTGTGTGTGTTACTCTTTCTCCTCTCTCTCTATCTATCCATCTTGATCTTTTTCTCTCTGTAGTTCTTCTTGTATCTTCTTTCCTGTCTCCCTGGTTTTCCCTTCATTTTCATCTGAGCTTTCTGTTTCTATTAAGCACACACACTTACAAGCACACACGCACACACACACACACACACACACACACACACACACACACACACACACACACACACACACACACACACGTGTAATTTGTATTTTCCAATGTATTATTTTATCGATTTCCTCCTTTTACTGGTTCAATTTATTGGGAAAGGTAGCATTAATGTAGTATTTCAGTATAATCATTAAGAAACTTGTTCTTAGATAGATGGCTTGATGAAAAAGGCAAATGCATTGCTTATTCAATGTACCATCTGGAAATAAAAATTTGACTTGACTTGACTTTAACACCTCCTCCCCCCCCCCCCCCCCCCCCCCCACCCTTTTTGTTGTTTTTACTACATCATGCCCAACAGCAGCACATCACATTCACACCCGCCAAGACCATGACATTTCCTTTCCTCACTCATACACCCACAGCTGAGAATCGAACCGTTAACCTTTCAGAAAACACAGAGGAGGCCACGTTCAACCAAGTGCATCAACCTGTGAGAGAAAGAAGCTCCACGTGGCGGCATGCTATTTATAGCAGGGTGACGTGACCTTTTCCCGCTGCTGACGTCATGGGGAAATGGGAACTGTCCTGAAGGAACAATATGCTGACATGTTGACTTTTTGTAGGAAACCGCCACAACAGTATCATTTGTTCCTGTCTTTGTACGTGTGTGTGTGTGTGTGTGTGTGTGTGTGTAATGTGTGTGTAAGTGTGTGTGTGTGTGTAAGTGTGTTAAAGTGTAAGTGTGTGATAAGATTTTCAGGTGTTTTATGAAATTTCACTTGTCTTTTACAAGTGTAGATTGGGCCTTTTAAAGAAATTTGTATTCGTGAAAAAATTAGTCTTGAGTCTGTAATACTACTTGCCTATCATTTTGCCATGAACTCTGGCTTTTCAGTTCCTGTTAGTATTGATATTATTCTTGGGAGTATTGCTAATAGGTTTATTCTTTGGTTGAATTCGTTTGTGATCCTCTATACTCCAAAAGAGGTGAAAGGAATGAAATCTTGAATCGCGCGCGCGCGCGTGTGTGTGTGTGTGTGTGTGTGTGTGTGTGTGTGTGTGTGTGTGTGTGTGTGTTACTCTTTCTCCTTTCTCTCTCTATCTATCCATCTTGATTTTTTTTCTGTAGTTATTGTATCTTCTTTCTTGTCACCCTGGTTTTTCTCTTCATTTTCATCTGAGCTTTCTTTTCATCTCCTCTTTCTTTGATTTTTGTCTTTATGTTTGTATTAAGCACACACACATGTGTAATTAATTTTGTATTTTCCAATGTATTATTTTATTGATTTTCCTCCTTTTCCTGGTTCAATTTATTGGTAAAGGTAGCAATAATGTAGTATTTCAGTATAATCATTAAGAAATTTGTTCTTAGATAGATGGCTTGATGAAAAAAGCAAATGCATTGCTTATTCAATGTACCATCTGGAAATAAAAATTTGACTTGACTTGACTTGACTTGACACACACACACAAAGCAAATGCATTGCTTATTCAATGTACCATCTGGAAATAAAAATTTGACTTGACTTGACTATAACACCCCTTCCCCCCCCCCCCCCCCCCCCCCTTTCTGTTGTTTTTACTACATCATGCCCAACAGCAGCACATCACATTCATGCCAGCCAAGACCATGACATTTCCAGTTCTCCCTCACACCCACAGCTGAGAATCGAACGGTTAACCTTTCAGAAAACACAGAGGAGGCCACGTTCAACCAAGTGCATCAACCTGTGAGAGAGAGAAGCTACACATGGTGGCGTACTATTTATAGCAGGGTGACGTGACCTTTGTAATGCGCTGACGTCACGTCAAAACAAAATGGAAACTGTCTTGAAAGCTTTCAGCCATGTTGTTGACTTTTTGTAGGAAACCACCACAACGGTATCGAATGTGGTGTGTTCTTTTATGCTTATACACTTTCCGGCTGATGTTTTTTTTCTTTTCTGTTACTGGGTCGATTTGAGCTTGACAAAATGAAGATGTAGCAGTTTATCTTTGATTTCTTTCTTCCCTAATAAACTTTGTTTTCTAAAAGTTTGTGTGTATGTATGTATGTATGTATGTATGTATGTATGTATGTATGTATGTATGTATGTATGTATGTATGTATGTATGTATGTATGTATGTATGTATGTATATATGTATGTGTGTGTATGCATGTATGTATGTCTGCCTGTATGTGTGTGTGTGTTTATCCCTGTATCTGTGTGTTTGCGCGCATGCCATCACGCGCGTGTGTTTATGTGTGTTGTGTACATGCACATGCACGAGTGTATACGTGGCTGCACCTGCTTGCCTGCCTAGTTTTGAACGTGTCTGTGCACGTAACACGCTCACAGGGTTACGTGATCCTGTCCTGTCCTGTTTTGTCCTGTCCTGTTCTGTCCTGTCCTGTCCTGTCCTGTTTTGTCCTGTCCTGTCCTGTCCTGTTCTGTCCTGTCTTGTTCTGTCCTGTCCTGTCCTGTCCTGTCCTGTCCTGTCCTGTCCTGTCCTGTCCTGTCCTGTCCTGTCTTGTTCTGTCCTGTCTTCTTCTGTCCTGTCCTGTCCTGTCCTGTCCTGTCTTGTTCTGTCCTGTCTTGTTCTGTCCTGTCCTGTCCTGTCTTGTTCTGTCCTGTCTTGTTCTGTCTTGTCTTGTCTTGTCCTGTCCTGTCTTGTTCTGTCCTGTCTTGTTCTGTCCTGTCCTGTCTTGTCTTGTTCTGTCCTGTCTTGTTCTGTCCTGTCCTGTCCTGTCCTGTCCTGTCCTGTCCTGTCCTGTCCTGTCCTGTCCTGTCCTGTCCTGTCCCGTCCTGTCCTGTCCTGTCATGTCCTGTCCTGTCCTGTCTGTCCTTTTGTCTGTCTGTCTAAATGTCTTTCTGTGGATCTATCAGGCTGGCTGACTATCGATTGTCGTTCCTCATCTGTGTGTGTGTTGTGTGTGTGTGTGTGTGTGTGTGTGTGTGTGTGTGTGTGTGTGTGTGTGCGTGCGTGCGTGTGTGTGTGTGTGTGATAAAAAGACATAGAGAGTAAGCGAACATCAAGCGTTGGGTGCACATGGGGAGGCAAGAGTAACTAGGCAACAGGTAGGGTCTTCAGGAATGATGGTCTCTCATCAAATCGTAATCGATCTCTCTGTGCATGTGGGCTGTCTACTCCTTCAGCATATTTCTGTTCTCTGACGTGCATTTTGTTTCATTTTCTTTTGCAGGCACAGTTCTTGATTTACTGCTGTTGCAATGCTTTTGTTGTTGTTGTTGTTGTTGTTGTTGTTGCACGCGTTTATATTATCTGTCATATCCATGTGAAATGTTCATGGCGTCAGTGTGATAAGGTCAAGATCTATTTTGTCTACATTCATTTGCAAGCTGATTTTTTTTTTGTAATTGAATATATCTTACGATTGAACAAAAATAGTTATTGGTATAGGTTTCAGAGTCGAATACGTATATAAATTTATTATTTGCATCATGGTAATAAATAATATTGAGAAGGAATGGTTGCAAAGCAACGCGCGAATATTTTCGATACACATTTTTAGATTCTATTTTTAGAGTATCTATAAATATCTACTTTATTAAATGTGTTTTGTTTGGGTTTTTAAAAAAAAAAAACCGCTGAAAACTATTTATAATCTTCCAAAAGTACAACAAAGTCGGTTGTTCTCATTGAACTCACTGCACACGACCCACACTACGAAAACGAATAGAAATGCTTTATTATCTTAAAAAAGGGAGAAATCTCTATGAGTTTCAAGCCATATATGGAAACAGTATACGGGAAAACATCAAGTGAAACGTAAAAAAGTGCATGAAAATGTTTCACTGCACATTTCTTAACCTGACTGATATTGTGTCAAAGACATTTCTAATGTGGTGAATTGTTACGGAAAGAAAATAGGCCTGAAAGATATAAACCGTCAATTTCCCACATGGCAGGTGATGGAGTGATGGTGATGGTGAAGATATGTTCAATAAGACAGCATCTTGCCAATGAATATGTCTGTACGATCGATATCAGCTATGGTAATAATAGGCTGGTATTCTTTGCTGACAACGATTTCGTTCAGTTTGAAAAAAATGCTTTATATGTTTGTGTCTATATTTAACAATGAGATGACGCAGATGACGCAGATGATTTAACAATGAGAGAGAGAGAGAGAGAGAGAGAGAGAGAGAGAGAGAGAGAGAGAGAGAGAGAGAGAGAGACAGACAGACAGACAGACAGACAGACAGACAGACAGAAGACAGACAGAATCTCGAAGCTCTAGCCGATGAACGAAAAAACAAACAAACCCAAAGACCCCACACCGACAAGCTGCCATTAGATCAAGAGTACCAAGCTATTTCGTCCACGATGCCCATCACATACCCCATAGTTGATATGGAAGTGTCCCGTGGCTTGTGCAAACTTAAAACAATGTGCCCAGCAGATTCTTGGAAGCTTTCCCATTATGCTGAATTCTGCATATTATGGTCAAGCACCAGTGTAGTGAGTGGGATGCCTGACAGAATGCTGTGTAGCGTGGTATAGAATATTCTGCAGCACTAGCTAGCTCTTTCTTGATAGAATAATAATAATAATAATAATAAATGGAATTTATATAGCGCTGAATCTTGCACAGACAAATCAAAGCGCTTGCACTCAACTCATTCTTACACAGTCATGCAACCAATAGCGAGTAATAGTTCTAACAAGTCCAAATGCACACACACACACACACACACACACACACACACACACACACACACACACACACACACACACACACACACACACACACACACACACACACACACACACACACACCCACGTTATACACTTTGGCAGGGTGATGGAATTTTTGGCTGTTGAAAAGCAGGGATAGCTATGAAATGAAATAGGAGAGGAAATTCTTAGGTTTGAAACAAATATGTCTTGAGGCCAGATTTAAAAGAGTCACAAGAAGGCCTTTGGCGAAGAGAGATAGGGAGGCCATTCCAAATCGATGGACCAGAAACAGAGAAAGAGCGACGGCCAACAGTGGACTGGCTGAATCTAGGTGTTTGTAAGCACAAGGAATCTGCAGCAGAGCGAAGGGAACGAGAAGGGGTGTACAGGTGGAGACATTCACAGAGGTAGGAAGGTGCTGTTTTGTAGAGACATTTGTAACAGAGAGTACTGATCTTATAGTTTATTCTTTGTGGCACAGGCAGCCAGTGGAGAGATCGCAAGAGAGGGGTAATGTGCTCAGATTTTTCTTTCTGAGGACTAGTCGAGCTGCAGAGTTTTGAATACGTTGAAGGGAGTGGATAGATGATGCTGGCAGACCAGCCAAAAGAGAATTGCAATAGTCCAGACGTGAAAGAATGAGAGATGCCACGAGTTTTGATGTTGCCTCTGTGGACAGGTACTTTCGAATTGCACTAATACGTCGTAATTGATAGAAGCAGGACTGGCAGGTCTGGGTGATGAATTTTTGCATAGAGAGTGTGTTGTCAATAATGACCCCTAGATACTTTACAGCAGTGGATAGAGGGACTGATGCATTGCCGAATTCTATTGAAGCTGTTGTAATGGAAGAGAGTTTGTTTTTGGTCCCTACAAGCATGGCTTCAGTTTTATCAGCGTTTAGTTGTAACTTGTTCTCTATCATCCAGTTTTGGATATCTTGAAAGCAGTAGGTCATATTTATCAAGAGGGAAGGCAGATTTTCAGGAGTGTCACTGCTTAGAATCTGAGAGTCATCTGCATAAAAGTGATGGTTGATCTGATGACGGTTAATTATATGTGACAGTGGAGCGGTGTAGAGAGTGAAAAGAACAGATGATGATGATGATGATGATGATGATGATGATGGTGGTGGTGGTGGTGATAATGATGATGATGATGATGATGATGATGATGATGATGATGATGATGGTAATAAAATAACATCGACATCAACACTACTGCTACTGCTGCTGCTACTACTACTATTACTACTACTACTACTACTACTACTACTACTACTACTACTACTACTACTACTACTACTACTACTACTACAACTGCTGTTGCTACTACTACTACTACTACTACTACTACTACTACTACTACTACTACCGCTGCTGCTGCTGCTGCTGCTACTGCTCCTCCTCCTCCTCCTCCTCCTCCTCCTCCTCCTCCTCCTACTACTACTACTACTACTCCTACTACTACTACTACTACTACTACTACTACTACTACTACTACTACTACTACTACTACTACTACCACTATGGAATTGGTTAGCGCTGAATCTTGACAGATGACATGAACATACCCAGCATGCAGCATGCTACCAGTAAAAAAGAAAAAAAAAAGGAATGGACTTCGCCCACGTTCTTCCTCACGACATAACATACTGCAAAAAAAAAACAACAACAACAAAAACTATCCAGGGCTTCCCCTAAAAAATTTTTTTTTTTTTAAAGCTACAGAAAAAGTCAAGTGAGGTCAAGTCATTTGGAGTCGAACACAAAAACACTCACAGTACAAGAAGAAAAATGAAGAGAAACGTTTTGTTTCTCCGTAGAATGGGGGGGGGGGGGGGGGGGGGGGGGGAGGAGGAGGAAGAAGAGGGAAGGGGGAAGCTGTGAGGGGGGGAGGGAGAGGGGGGGAGGAGGAAGAGGGAAGGGTGAAAGCTGAGGTGGGGGGAGACGGGGGAGGAGGAAGAGGGAAGGGGGAAAGCTGAGGTGGGGAGGGGGGAGGAGGAGTGAAGCGTTGAACCTCATTTCCTTTAAGAGTATGACAATACAAAAAAAAAAAGGCAGAAAGGCGAAAATTAGTCACCCTAGGTTTTGTTTACTTGATTGTTTAGATTTTTCCTCTCTCTCTCTCTCTCTCTCTCTCTCTCTCTCTCTCTCTGTCTCTGTCTCTGTCTCTCTCTCTCTCTCTCTCTCTCTCTCCCTCTCTCTCTCTCTCTCTCTCCTCTCTCTTCTTTTCTAAATAAAAATGTGTTGGACGTCTAATTTTAAACAACACTTTTTTGGGCAATGCTGTTCTGTCGACCATTTTGTACAGCTGCGCTATGTATGAAAGAATGAGTGAGTGAACGGGCTGATGGATAGATGGATGGATAGGTGGATGGATAAGTGGATGGATAGTTGGATGGATAGGTGGATGGTTTGGTAGATTGATGGATTTATTGAGCTGTTGAATGGGGAGACAAATAAAACGAAAGTGCAAATTAGGAAAGAGAGAGAGAGAGAGAGAGAGAGAGAGAGAGAGAGAGAGAGAGAGAGAGAGAGAGAGACAGAGACAGAGACAGAGAGAGAGAGAGAGAAACAGAAAGAGAGAGAGAAACAGAGAGAGAGAGTGAAAGAGACAGAAAGACAGAAAGAGAGAGACAGACAGATAGGCAGACAGACAGAGACAGACAGACAGACAGACAGGTAGGGAGACAGATAGATAGACCGAGACAGACAGAGAGACAGAGAAAGGGGGGAGCAGAGAGGGAGAGACAGGTATAGAGAGTGACAGAGAGAAACACAGAGACAGAGGAAAAAAGAAAGCGACAAAGAGAATACAGAGACCAACACAGACAGACAGAGAAAAAAGATAATAGAACACAGAAGACATGTTTTCAGTGGTATTGAAATAGACACAGCAACAGACTAACTAAAAAAAAAAGTGACAGAGACAGATAGACACAACGGCAGACTAACTGAGAAAGAGTGACGCAGATGGACGTAAATGGCAGATTAACTGAGTAAGAGTGACATGGTTGGACATAAATGGCAGACCATCTGAAAAACTGTGACACAGATGGACATAAATGACAGACCATCTGCAAAACTGTGACACAGATGGACATAAATGACAGACCATCTGCAAAACTGTGACACAGATGGACATAAATGGCAGACCATCTTCAAAACTGTGACACAGATGGTCATAAATGACAGACCATCTGAAAAACTGTGACACAGATGGACATAAATGGCAGACCATCCGAAAAACTGTGACACAGATGGACATAAATGACAGACCATCTGAAAAACTGTGACACAGATGGACATAAATGACAGACCATCTGAAAAACTGTGACACAGATGGACATAAATGGCAGACCATCTGAAAAACTGGGACACAGTTAATGGCAGACCATCTGAAAAACTGTGACCGGCAGGCTAACTGAAACACAGTGACATAGACAGACAGGCATACTAACTTAAAAAACGGACAGGCAGACTACCTGGGGAAAAACAACAGGCAGACTACCTGAAAAAAAACTCGGACAGGCAGACTACCTGAATAAAAAAACCGGACAGGCAGACTATCTGGAAAAAATACGGAGAGGCAGACTACCTGGAAAAAACAACCGGACAGGCAGACTGCCTAAAAAGCAGACAGACAGATTAAAACAAATAAACAAACAACATTGTCTATACACACTCAGAGAGATAGACCGAGAGAGAAAAATGGGACACAACAAATGCGGCTCCAGTGTTATCAGATTTCAAAGCTATGTGATTTTGGCGGTAAACAACTAAACTGATAGCGTTGTCTGATCGTTTCCACACAAAAAAGCCATGATTGTGAACTGATTACACGACACATCCAACCTTGAAATCTGTCTCTGTGTGTTGTGTGTGTGTTGTGTGTATGTGTGTGTGTGTGTGGTGTGGTGTGTGTGTGTGTGTGTGTTTTTGTGTGTGTTGTGTGCATGTGTGTGTGTGTGTGTATGTGTGTGTGTACGTGGGTTGTGTTGTGTGTGCGTGGTGTTTGTGTGTGTGTGTGTGAGTGTGTTGTGTGTGTGTGCGTGGGGGGGGGTCACATGTGTGTGTGTGTGTGTGTGTGTGTTGTGCGTGCATGTGTGTATGTTATGTTTTGTTTTGTGTGTGTGTTGGTGTGAGTGTGTGTGTGTGGATGGGGGGGGTGAGTTTGTATGAGCATGTGTCCATTTGTGTATTTTGTGAAGAGAGAGAGGGAGGGAGGGGAGGAGAGAGAGAGAGAGAGAGAGAGAGAGGGGAAGGGGGAGAGAGGGGAGAGAGGGGGAGAGAGAGAGAGGGGAGAGGAAAGAGAGAGACAGACAAGCAGAGACAGGCAGAGAAGACCAGACCCGGAGACAAAATTGACAGACAGGTAGAGAGACACGGTAAGGTAGACAGAAAGACAGACACATTATCAGACTGGCGAAGGGAAAGAAGACAGACTAGACAGGCACAAAGACAAGAGGAGAGAGAGAAGAAAACAAGGAGAAAGACAGCAAATGGCCCTGTTCTGTTATCAGATTTTTAGAGCTGTGTCATTTGGGCAAGTTCAAAGTAAAGCGCCAAGCCGATAGCGTTGTGATCCTTTCCACCAGCCAAAAATAAAAGCCAGATGGTGACATGATTACAGGACATTTCCAACTTCTGTGTGTGCATGTGTGTGTTCTGCAGGTGTGTGTGTGTGTGTGTGTGTTGTGTGTGTTTTGTGTGTGTGTGTGTTTGTGCTGTAGTGTGTGCGTGCATGTGTGTGTTTGTGTGTGAGAGAGTGTGTGGTTTGTGTGTGTGCTGTGGGGTTTTGTGTTTGTGCTGCATGTGTGTGTGTTTTTTGTTTGTGTGTGCGTTTTGGTTGAGTGTTGTGTGTTTGAGTGTGATGGTGTTTTGTGTGTGAAAAGAGAGTGTGTTGTGTGTGGGTTTTTGTGTGTTGTATTGTGTGTCTGAGTTTGTGTGTTGTGTGTGTTGTGTGTTGTTTAACATTATTTTTTTTTTTGTATATTTGTGTAGTATGTATGGAGGAGAGAGAGAGAGAAGGGAAAGAGAGGAGAGAGAGAGAGAGAGGGGAGAGAGAGAGGAGTAGAGAAGAGAGAGAGAGAGTGAGAGACAAAGAGACAGAGAGATCGACCGACAGACAGACAGACAGACAGTGACAAAGACAGAGAGAGAGACAGAAAGATAGACAAAATTGACAGACCCATAGAGACACACACATTTTCGGACTGACAAAGAAAAACAAGACAGACACAGAGAAAAGAGGACAAAAAAGTTAACCAACAAGAAACACAAGAAATGGCTCTGTCCTTTTATCAAATTTTAAAGCTGTGTCATTTTGGCAAGTTCAAAGTAAAGAGCCAAGCCGATAGCCTTGTGATCCTTTCCACCAGCCAAAAATAAAAGCCAGATGGTGACATGATTACAGGACATTTCCAACTTGTGTGTGTGTGTGTGTGTGTGTGTGTGTGTTTGTGTGTGTGTTGTATTGTGTGTGTGAAATATGTTTTTATGATATTTGTGTGCATATGTATGGGGGGGGAGAGAGAGAGAGAGAGAGAGAGGGGAGAGAGATTGAGTGAGAGAGAGAGAGAGAGAGGGGAGAGCAAAATAGAGAGAGAGAAGAGAGAGAGTGTGTGTGAGTGAGTGAGTGAGAGACAGAAGATGACGAAAGGACAGGGCAGACAGAGAAGGTGGGGAAAAGACAGGGGAGGGGAGAGAGGGGAAAGCGAGGGGAAAAATTGACAGAACCCCTAGAGACACACATTTTCGGACTGATAAAGAAAAAGAAGACAGACAGACACAAAGAAAAGAGGACAAAAAAAGTTAACCAACAAGAAACACAACAAATGGCTCTGTCACTTTATCAGATTTTAAAGCTTGTGTCATTTTGGCAAGTTCAAAGTAAAGCGCCAAGCCGATAGCGTTGTGATCGTTTCCACCACTAACAACAACAACAAAAAGCCAGATGGTGACATGATTACAGGACATTTCCAACTTGTGTGTGTGTGTGTGTTGTAGTGTGTGTGTTGTAGTGTGTGGTTGTGTGTTGTATATGTGTGTGTGTGTTTGTTTCTGCAGTGTGTAATTGTAGTGTGTTGATGTGTGTGTGTATGTATGTGTGTGTGTTTGTTGTGTGTGTGTTGTAGTGTGTGTGTATGTGTGTGTGTTGTAGTGTGTGTGTGTTGTAGTGTGTGTATGTATATGTGTGTGTGTGTGCGTGTGTTTAATTGTAAACTAGTCAGAAAGATACTATGAGAAAAAGACTGGGAAAAACAGACCCCCCAAAAAAAACAAACAACAAAAAACCAACGAAGACAAGAAAGAACAAAAAAAGGTAGAGACAAATTGAGAGACAGATAGAGACACACTCAGGCAACACAAAAACAAAACCAAAAACCCAACTCTGAAACTGGCAAAAATGTATCCCCGAAGTCATAATGCAGCTACCTCAATAGTGGTTAAAAAGCAGTCGTAATAGCACAAATTTCCCCCTTTGGTGAACCTCGGAGCTCTAACAGAGAGAACAACAGAAAAAGGCCAAAAAGAAGTCACACTGACACTGAGAGAGAAGAAGAAAAAGACTGAGAAGCACACCAAAAAAAATGACCTCTCACTTTT
>CM054145.1:32183710-32193710 GCA_028751875.1 Rapana venosa | reverse complement strand
CACTAGGCTATCCCGTTCCCCCAATACAGCTTGCATACAGGTAAAAGATTGGTAGGCAACGAATAGCACAAAAAAACCCAGCCCCACCCCACCCTCTCTCTCTCTCTCTCTCTCTCTCTCTCTCTCTCTCTCTCTCTCTCTCTCTCTCTCTCTCTCTCTCTCTCTCTCTCTCTTTCTCTCTCTCTGTTGCTGACCTTTTATATTAAATTTGCGGTATATAAAACAGCCATGTACGCCAACTACTTCTCATCCAGTGTGTACTTAAAACGGTATCACTGCGATTTCCAGGTCGGTGCTATGAATGATAATATAGATAGAATGGGTGGCCTCACAGTGTTAATCGGGAGAACGCCCAACACCAAGGCCACCAACGCGAAAGAAACCACCTCTACAACATATTCTTGCTTTCGTTTTTCTTTTTCTCTTTTCTTCCTTTCTTTTTTTTTTTGGGTGGGTGGGTGGGGGGTGGGGGTAGGGGTGGGGGAGGAATATAGTTATTCCACTACTCCTAACAACCTTGAGGTAGCTTTAACCTCAACCTAAGAGGCTTTTTTTCCCCTTTCTCCAGATCTGCTTTAAGTGGAAGGGAGGGGGCGGGGGGTGGGGGGGGGGGGGTGGGGGGGGGGGGGCAGGGGCGGCAAAGGGAGGGGAGGGGGTGGGTTTCATCTAATCTGCTTTACCTAATTGGCCCTGCCAAAGTGATAATATTAGTTGTAGAGTCTTCCTAGGCTGGGGACATCAAGAGACTGGACAAATCATCAGACCTGTGCCTTCTTGTCCTGGGATGTGTCAGCTCCATCACAATTTCCGCATTGGGGACTTGAGCTAGGTCTAAGACTGAAAGGTTGGGATAAAGGAGTAGAGGATGTTGGGGTCGGGGGGGGGGGGGGGGGGGGGGGGGGGGGGGGGGGGGAGGGAGAAGAGGGGCGGTGATGAGGAAGGAAGGAAGGAAGGAATGTGCAATCTGTCAACAACTGAAAACAGAGGGGGAAAATAAACAAAAAAAGAAAACCCAAACAAACAAAAAAGAAATAGAAAGTTTTTTTTTTTAACCTGACAGTAAGTTTTATTGAAGGAAGGAAGGAAGCAAGGAAGCAAGGAAGCAAGGAAGGAAAGAAGGAAGGAATATGCAATCTGTCGACTGAAAACAGAGGGAAAGACAAACGAGGAGAAAAACGAAATAGAAGGAAAAAAATGATTGACAGTATGTTGTGTGTTTTCTTCTGTTGGATCAATTGTTGATGCTGTTATTGTTGTTGTTGTTTTTGTTGTTGATAATGAGGAAGAGGATGATGATGATGATGATGATGATGATGATGATGATGTGTTGACGTTGACGACGACAACGATGATGCTGATGAGGAGGAGGAGGAGGAAGGGGAGGAGGAAGAACGTTGAATGTTCCTAAGTTGAAACATCCAGGATATTACCTACAACTACACACTGTCTCACTCATCTCGCTTAGGAATCACTTTGAAAGGAGAAGCACACACTGACCAAAATTAATAAAAACCAAATTGCGTGTAGTACTTTTTCCTGTACCTGCCCAAGATTTCCAATCAGTTTATTTGGATCTTTGTAAAAACAAAAACAAGAATCATCGATTTTACTCTAATATTCGTTAATAATTTAAAAAGGTTCGGAATAGCCTGGTTGGTTAGAGCGTTGTGCATTGCACTGGTGATCTGCTGACCCGGGTTCGAATCTCGTTCAAAGGGACATATTTCCCTGAAGTGAACATCAGTGCCGACTGCACTCCCCCGAAAAGTCCTTCGGGTG
Source organism: Rapana venosa (assembly GCA_028751875.1). Taxonomy (NCBI): domain Eukaryota; kingdom Metazoa; phylum Mollusca; class Gastropoda; order Neogastropoda; family Muricidae; genus Rapana; species Rapana venosa. Next base: position 32,191,931 of record CM054145.1, on the reverse strand, counting down.
AGACTATAAACCGAGGTCCCGTGTGGGAACGCACACAGAACATCTTGCGTTTTGCTTTTCAGTAGAGCAGCCATTGTGTGCCGGTGGGAACGGAAGACAAAATTTACGAAACCCGTACACACTGGGTACTGGATGTGAAAGAAAGCACATGGTTACTTATGCCATTATCCTAAAAATAAAAGAATATTAAAATTAAAAAACAAGGTAAAATACTTTGGATGAAAACAAACCGAAAGAAAAAAAGCCTTCAGTGAAGAATAAAGTTGAAACAGATCTCATATTGGAAAACTGGTTATTAAAAGAGATAAACAAACTGTAAGAAAAATACTTTTTATCAAACTGGAATGGAACTCACGTTGAAAAAATAAACAACAACAATAACATCAAAAAAGAAATAACCTGACAAAAGCAAAGCTAGACTGGATTAATATTAGAAATATGTGAGGAGAGGAAAGAGGAGGAGGAGGAGGAGGAGGAGAAGAAGAAGAAGAAGAAGAAGAAGAAGGAGGATGAGGAGGAGGAGGAGGAGGAGAGGAGGAGGAGGAGGAGAAGAAGAAGAAGAAGAAGGAGGAGGAGGGAGGAGGGGAGGAGGAGGGGAGGAGGAGGGAGGAGGAGGAGGAGGAGAGAATCCGAAGAAGAAGAAGAAGAAGAAAAATCAGAATGAGAAGAAGAAGAAGAATCAGAAGAAGAAGAAGAAGACATGCGAAAAAGAAAATAACACGATTTTAATGAAAAATCGAAGCGAGAATAGATTGATTTGGAAGTCTAGTCATGATAAACCAGGCAAACGGAACAACTCTTTGAAGAAAGGAAGAGGGGAAATGAACTTATAAGGAAGAGTCTGTGGAATACAAAACCGGATGGAAGGAAGAAAAAAGTTCTTTGGTACCATCTGTCTATTGCACTTTAAAAAAAAAAAAAAAAAGAAAAAACAACAATATCAAAACACCCATGACAACAAGAGAACATCCTTGCAACATTTTGAGTTTATAAATAGTTCTCTCTTTCTCTCTGTTTCTCTGCCTCTGCCTCTGTCTGTCTGTCTCTCCTGCCTGTCTGTCTGTCTATCTGTCTCTGACTCTCTCTCTTGCTCTCTGTGCACCCCCTTCCCCCACTCTTTCTCTCTCTCTGCCTCTCCCTGCCCCCCTCTCTCTCCCTTAGATCCCCCCCCCCTCTCTCTCTCTTTCTCTCTGTCTCTCTCCGCCCTCTCTCTCTCTCTCTCTCTTCTCTCTCTCTCTCTCTCTCTCCTTTTGCTCTCCCCCATTTCCCCTCCCTCTCTCTCTGCCTCTCTCTGTATCCTCTCTCTCTTACCATCTCTCTTCTCTCTCTCTCTCTCCTCTCTCTCTCTCTCTCTCTCTCTTTCTCTCTCTCTCCTGTGTGGCCGTGTGTATTAACTAATTAATTGATTTGTGCCCCCTCTTGTGTACTCATGCAGGGCCATGATTGCAGGTATGTATGCACACACACACACACTTGTGAAAGTTCTCACCACCAAGTTCTCATCACACTGTGTGATACCCTGTTAAAAATAGTGCAAGGATCTCGCTCATTTAGACATTGCTCCAATATTTGCCCCAATCCAGTGAGTGATACCCTCTGCCCACCCCCACCCTCACCCCCCTTTCCTCGAAAAAGGCAGTTGTAAATAGATTTCTCAATTAGGACACACGTGCTAGTTTTGTATGCAATCATGTGTGCGTGTGCATACAGATGCAGGCGCGCACATGCACAATTATTGCGCGTATGTGTACACACACACACACACACACACACACTCACAAACAACACACACATCTCTCTCTCTCTCTCGCCTCTCTTTCTGCCCCTCACTCTCTCTATCTCTCTTCCTATTCCCCCATCTCTCTACCCCTCCTGTCCTCCTCTCTCTCTCTCTGTCTCTATATCTCTCTCTCTATCTATCTATCTATCTGTCTTTTTATCTATCATCTATCTATCTATGTATCTCTGCCTCTGCCACCCCCACCCCCTCCCTTCTCCCTCTCCTCTGTCTCTCTCTCTTATGTGTGTGTGCGTGTGTATTACTAATTTGTGCTCTGTTTTGTGTACTCAGGCAGGGCCATGATTGCAGGTATGTGTACACACTTGTGAAAGTTCTCACCACCTGACGTGTGTGACACCTTATTAGGAATAGTGCAAAGGGATCTCTCATTTAGACATTGTACAACATTTTGCTCCACTCCAGTCAATAACTTCCTCCCCCACCCCCCTCAATAAAGGGAGTTGTAAACTGGGTCCTGCAATGCATACAGATTAGAACAAATGTGTGCGCTAGTTTGTATGCAAGCAGATGCGTGTACATTTGCATGGTGGTATGTTCACAATTGTCGTATGCGCACACACAGATATATAGATTCTCCCCTCTTGTTCCATCTCATTTTTGTCACTGCCCTTAACAGCCCAAAACCCCATCACCATGCTGAAGTGTATAACCTTTATGTGTGTGCGTGTGTGTGCTTGTGTGGGTGCATGTGTGTGCATACATTTGAATTTGTTAGAAAAAAACACCCCACTATTAATTGTAACTGGCTGCATGTAAATGAGTGGAATGAACGAAAGCCCTTTGATTTGTTTTTTGCAAGATATGGTGTCATATAAATTCCATGATTTATTATCATTATTATTATTATTATATTATTATTATTATTTTTATTAGTATTATTATTATTATTATTATTTTATTATATAATAGAGACAGAGACAGACACAGACACACAGACACACACGCATACATGGACACACAGAGACAGACATAGAAACAGAGACAGAGACACAGAGAGAGTCACACACACACACATACACACACAATACACAACACACAACACACACACACACACACACACACACACACACACACACACACACACACACACACACACACACACACACAAGCATGCACACACATACAGAAAACATCAATTAGCGAGCTGGATAAACCAAGGCAGCATCTAAGGACAGAGCTAGCCTGTTTCTACCAAATAATCACACGAATATCCACACTGGCCACCCCACCATTCCCTTCCCTTCCCTTCCCTTTCCCTTCCCTTCCCACGACCTTCCTTTCCTCACTTCCACCAACAGCAACGATTTTGGTCTACTCCGTTATCGGAAGGACTTCGCTGGAAGATCTTCGATTCCACTTGGGCGCCAATCTAACAGACTGACCACCTCCTCCCCTCCCCCTCCTTCCCTGTCCTAGTCTCCCCCCATTTCCCACCCCCCTCCCCACCACCACTTTATACTCCCACTCCCTCTCATTAGGAGCTGAACCGGTCAGCTTGGCATGGTCAGCTGTCTGAATAAAGATTTTTTCCCCCGGTAGTGTATGCGTTATACGGGGCACGTGAGGGAAGTGGGGGTGGGGGTGCGGGTGGGGGAGGGGGATAGTTTTTATCATTAAAAGAGTGAGACTCTGGATGGGAAGGATAGTGAGTATGATGATGATGATGATGATGATGATGATGATGATGATGAAGAAGAGGAAGTATGATAGTAATGATAGCAATTGATAATATATTGAAAGAAAAAAATAATAATAATAACAGCAATAATAGTAATAACAATAACAATAATAATAACAACAGCAATAATAATAAACAACAATAATTATAGTAATGATAGCAATAATAATAATAACAACAATAACAATAATAATGCCAACAGCAACACTACTACTACTACTACTACTACTACTACTACTACTACTGATAATAATGATGACGATGAGAGAGAGGGTGAGAGAGAGAGGGTGAGGGGGTGGGAGTGAGAGAGAAAGAGAGAGTGAGAGAGAGGGGGGAGTCAGAGAGAGAGTGAGAGAGATAGGGAGGATGAGTGGGAGAGAGGAGAGAGAAAAAGAGAAAGAGAGAGAGAGGGGGGGGGAGAGAGAGAAAGAGAGAGAGGGTGGGAGAGAGAGAGAAAGAGAAAGGGTGGGAGATAGAGAAGAGAGAGAGATAGAGAGAGAGAGAGAGAGGGGTAGGAAGAGACGATTTTACGTCTGTTCACTCTCAGTGATATTAGTAGGGAGACAGAGACAAAGAGAAAGAGATGAAGAGAGAGAGAGAGAGAGAGAGAGAGAGAGAGAGAGAGAGAGAGAGAGAGAGAGAGAGAGAGAGAGAGAGAGAAAACAAACAAAGAGATAGAGAGACATCGCGTGCGCGTGTGCGCGCGAGCGTATTGTTTGTATGTTATGACTGCATGCGCAATACATAACTCACTGCACCATCACTCCTATTCCCTCTGATGCATGCAATACAGCCCACACAACTTTTGAACCAAATTTCCAATCGAGCATCCCTCAGTCTGCCCCTCCTCCACCCCCTCACCACCCCCTCCCCTTCAATAATGATGGGTGGTAAGATAAGGGCAAACAGTAGGGGTGGTGGGGGGGGGGGGGTGGGTATCATTCCATTAATACTCCTGTCATCACTGACACATTAAGCGAACAGAGACAAACAAGAGTTAAATTAAGTCCCTTCGCGGCTGGAGACTTAGCATTAGACAAATTGGGGATCGATCCGTTTGTGTTAACTGTCGCTTCTTTTCTCTGTGTTGTAATTATCGTTGCTATTATTGTTGTTGTCGTTGTTATTACTTCTGCTCATGCTGCTGCTCTTGTGTGTGCTTGCTGTGCTGTTGTTGTTGCTGCTGCTCTTGTTGTTGCTGCTGCTCTTGTTGTTGTTGCTGCTGTTGTTGCTGCTGTTGTTGTTCGCCAATTTAACACTCTGGAGGTTCGCTCAGAATAGTAGACACTCTGACTCTCTCTCTCTCTCTCCATCTCGAGATTATTGTTAAGACTGTAACTCCATACTACATTCTTTTTTTCGTTCCTCGGCTAGAGTTTCGAGATTCACCAAATGGTGAGATTTTGGTGTGTATGTGACCGTTTACCCTACCATGACGGTGGCTAACCACATTCCGTCTTCAAAGTCAAAGTCAAAGTAGTCAAACTTTTATTTTCAGATGGTACATTGAATAAGCAGTGCATTTGCTTTTTTTCATCAAGCCATCTATCTAAAGAAAGAAAGAAAAAAAAGCCAGAAAAAAAGATAATGTATATGCAGACATAGAATAAAAAACCTAATCTATGGTAAACTATAAAATCAAACAAAAAGCCCAATAACATATGCACATGTGGAATTAAAACAAAACAAAAAACCCAGAAAAATATGAGACCATACAATTCAAATAATTCAAAAATCTTGAAGAAATATCCGTCATAACACAAACAAACAAGCAACAAAGAAAAACCAAACCAAAACAAACAAAGAAGACAAAACAGAATAAAAATAAAAAACCCACACCAACTGCTTCCCCCCCCCCCCCCCCCCACCCCACACAGGGGACGTGTACATACTAGATGAGAAGGTGGCTAGCATGGCTAGATTTTAAGTACCTTGTCTTACAGGCAAGCAGCTGAAGTCCGACTTTGGACGATTGATTACCATTTTTTGAGCAGCACTGGTATTGCAGTTCACGTTGTGATGATAATTATCGTATATTCATTTAATTACACACACACACACGCACACGCATGCACGCACGCACGCACGCACGCACGCACACACACATACACACACACATTGCGCTTGCAATCTGACGACCCAGGTTGGATTCCCGTTCAAGGGGGATATTTTCCCTTGGAGTTCACATCAGTGCAGACTCCACTCTCCCCAAAAGTCCTTCGGATGAGACTATAAACCGAGGCCCTGTGTGCGAACACGTTAAATCCTGTTCCGCTTTTCGTAAGAGTAGGCCATTGTGTGCCGGTGGGAACAGATGACAGAATTTACAAATCCGCATACACACGGGGACTGGATGTAAAAAAGCACATAAGTGCTTATCCCATTATCCTCGCTATAAAAGAATAAAATAAATAAATAAATAACACACACACACACACACACACGCACGCACGCACACACATACATCCACGAACACACACAAATTTACATCCCACCACACACCCAACACCATACTCAATACACAACCAACACACACACACTACCAGCATCAGAACTTCATCTGTGCCCTCTGCCATAGGCACTGTCTGTCATTCCCGTGTGGGACTGGCCAGCCACACCCGACGCTGTACCAGAATGAACACCTAGAGCGCAACTCCATAGTCTTCGGAGACTGAAGGATGCCTTCATGTATTTAATTACTGATGAGACAGTTTATCAATTTAATCACTTATAGTATATATAATAATTTTTGTTTTTACTGATTTCATTACTGATGGTATGGTTTGCTAAAAGAATTAGAGTAGTAGTCGTTCTGGGCTATTATTCAACTGGGATAAAAAGAAAATAGTGACAGGTTTAACAGAGAAAGTATCTGTCAAAACTGCATGGGATTATTTTTGGTACTCAAATAACGCTAAAACTAACACCAGAGAGAGAGAGAGAGAGAGAGAGAGAGAGAGAGAGAGAGAGAGAGAGAGAGAGAGAGAGAGAGAGAGAGAGAGAGAGATTCTTTTATATCGAGGATAATGAAAATGACTCATATGCTTTTTTTTTTACATCCAGTCCCTGCGCTGTGTGCGGTTTTGTAAATTTTTTCATATGTTCCACCGGCACACAATGGCTTACTCTTGAGAGAGAGAGAGAGAGAGAGAGAGAGAGAGAGAGAGAGAGAGAGGAGAGACAGACAGACAGACAGACAGAGACAGAGACAGAGACACAGAGAAGTGTATGCATAATAATTATATGCACCTGCCGGCCTGCTAATTTGCTATCACCACGCGCACTTCCACCGTACTGGCGTGTGGGCATTTGCACATGAAATACCAAAAAAAAACCCGCACTTTGTGACATGCAAGGAAGCAAGCAAAACCAGCCATGTTGTATGCCGCTTCAAACATGATGTACAGGTACCAACACCAAAGCTTGTCAGCATAGCTTACCCATGCATACTCTATAATCATCGTCATCCATATCCCTGATAGTCAGACGATTCATTTTAATGGGCTGCATCCTTGCTCACTCTTTTCTGTGCCAGGCCACGCAATAGCCAGTTTAATCAACTAATGGGGGGAGCGTTAAGGTAGGGGCGGGCCTTTGGAGTGAGTGGGCAGGACAAACAGCGTGATTCAGGGATGTGCCACTATTGTTCAGTGACACAAAGCCATGCCGTCAAAGGCTTGTTTACAGCTGTCACTCACCTTCAGACATTGACAGAGGACGAACTGTTTACACCACACACCAGTTTTATCCTTCCCCAAGCAAGCACACAAGCGCGCACGCACACACACACACACATACACTCACACTCAAACACACACACGCGCACACACACATACAACACACTCAAAACACACACTTACACACTTTTTTTTATATGAATGGCATCATTTAAAAAAACAAACTCTTTTGCAATGTATAGGGTTTGTGTTGCTATTGAAATTGTATCACTTTCTTCAACCTCTTTTTTGTAATCATAATATAATAATTATGGTCTTAGCATTGCTATGAAACGTTTGGTTTATAAAACATGATTTACTCTTTGTATATAGGGCCGTTTCTTTCGAGGGGGGAGCCGCATTCCGACTTCGGGAATGGGAAAACTTATGAGTATTTTTGCTTAGAGAGAAATGTGATAAATTTGAGGGTTTTCTTTTCTCCAGGGGGTGGGGGTGGGGGGTTGTTGGTTTTTGTGTTTGTCTAGATTATTTCGTTTGTGGTTGTGTTTTTATCAACTATTTGATTATTTCTGCTGTTGCTTCTAAACTACACTTTGTAGATGGCAGTCTTTTTTTTTAATTATATGTAAAAGATATAAAAACATGTAGGGTGCACAACATGAGATCCACAGCTGACATGTTATTTTTGTACATTCTGTTACTGTTAAACTGTTCTATATGGATGTACTTTCTTACTTCTTACCACCCCTCACCCCCCACCCCCACCCTTCCCCCCTCCCCCCAACCCCCAAATGTGAGCAAGATAAAAAAATTTAAAAGGGTACAGTGGGTTTTTTTAAAAAGCAAGTAGGACAATAATGCAGGATACATAACTGACCCATTATTTCCTAAAAACAAAGAAAAGGAAGACAGCTAACAATATTACAATTAAGTAAAGTCTATCAATATTCCGTGTGTGTGTGTGTGTGTGTGTGTGTGTGTGTGTGTGTTGAGAGAGAGAGAGAGAGAGAGAGAGAGAGAGAGAGAGAGAGAGAGAGAGAGAGAGATAATGACAATAGCAAATTC
>CM054145.1:32178710-32181210 GCA_028751875.1 Rapana venosa | reverse complement strand
ATTCCCGCCCACTCTGGGCAGATCTACTATAATTATTGTGGGGATCTGGTTTTTGTGTTTGTGTGAAACATCTGTTTTTTCTTATTATCCCTTTTTTGTTGTTGTCTGTGTAGCTATAAGCACGATCATGAACCTGTTGGGAGATTGTTGGCACGAAAATAGTGTCAAAGCCAGAATTGAGAGGATTTTCATCTAGGATCGGTGTACTGTAATTATTATTGTTGTGGAGACTTTTGTCTTGGTGTTAAGTGTCTTTTTGTCTGATCCTTTTCTGTGTTATTATAAGTATTATGAACTGTGGCTTTATGGGGGAGTGAGGGGAGATTATTGACACGAAAATACTGTCATAGCTACAATTAAGAGGATTCTCATCTAGGATATAATTATCTACTTTGTTTCAGAGGCTTGTTAGTGTGAAATATCTTCTCTTTTTTTCTTATCCCTTCCTGTGTAGCCATAAAGCGTTATAATGAACCATTATGAGACTATTAACATGAACACATTGTCATAGCTACAATTGAGCGGACAGAATATGTTTTATTATTCTCCCTTTTTTGGGGGTGCGTAGCTATAAGCATTACCATGACCAGAGATTGCCTGCACCTGTTTTCCTCAACTACTATTCTCAATAAGAAGAGCAGCGGCTTTAAAAGGAGATTATTGACACGAAAATATTGTCATAGCCACAACTGGGCGGATTCTCGTCTAAGGAAAGACCTACTATATTGTGGGAGGGTCTTTGTTGTTTGTGTGAAATATCTTTTTTCTTATCACTATTTTTTGTATGCTATACGCATTATGATAAACGGTGTCTTTAAGGAGATTATTGACACGAAAATACTGTCATAGCTACAACGGAGAGGGTTGTCATCTAGGAAAGATCTACTGTATTGTAGGGGTCTATTTTAATGATAATGATAATAATAATAATAATAACTGGAATTTATATAGCACTATATCTTGCAGAGACAAATCAAAGGGCTTGCACTTAACTCATTCTTACACAGTCATACAACCAGTAACAACTAATAGTTTCATCAAGTCCAAATGTGCAGGCACGCACACACAGGTCACACACCCTGCTTGTGGGAAATGTCTGTCTTCTCTCCCTGTCTGTGTAGCTATCAGCACGATCACGAACAGAGACTTTTGGAGGAGACTATTGACATGAAAATACTGTCATATAGCCACAACTGAGAGAATTTTCATCCTGGACACATCTACTATATTGTGGGGTGTCTTTTCGTCTGTGTGAAATAAGTATATTTTCTTGTTCTTGTTCTTGTTCTTGTTCTTCTTCTTCTTCTTCTTCTTCTTCTTCTTCTTCTTTTCCTTTTTTGTTGTTGTTGCTATAAGCATGATCAAGAACCAAATAGAAGATTATTGACATGAAAATACTGTCATAACTACAACTGAGAAGGTTACCATAGTAGGACAGATGTACTACATTGTGGGCGTCCTTATTCTGTGAAATAGCTTTTTTTCTTCTGCCTTTTTTGTGTAGCTATAATCACGATCATCTTGCACACACGTTAAATCCTGTTCCGCTTTTCGTAAGAGTAGGCCATTGTGGGAACAGATGACAGACTTTACAAAACCGCATACACAGGTGGGCTGGATGTAAAAAAAAAAAAGCACATAAGTGCTTATTCCATTATCCTAGACATAAACGAATAAAATTTAAAAAATCATGAATAGTGGGGTTAGGAGGAGTTTATTGACACGAAAATACTGTCATAAAGCCACATCTGAGAGAATTCTCATCCAAGGACACATCTACTCTATGTGAAATATTCCTTTTCTTATTATCCATTGTCTGTGTAGCTGTCAGCATGATCATGAACCGTCATGAGATTATTGACATGCAAATACAGTCATAGCTACAACTGCTATGATTCCCATCTAGGAGAGCTCTACTATACTCTGGGGCCTTTGTGGGTGTGACAGGGGACGGGATAGCCTAGTGGTCAGAACATTGCCCTCGCAATCTGATGACCCGGCTCGATTCCCGTTCAAGGGGATATTTTCCCACTGGAGTGAACATCAGTGCAGACTCCACTCTCCCCAAAATCCTTCGGATGAGACTATAAACCGTGTGTGAATGCAGAACATCTTGCGCACACGTTAAATCCTGTTCCGCTTTTCGTAAGAGTAGGCCATTTCGTAAGAGTAGGCCGTTGTGTGCCGGTGGGAACAGATGACAGACTTTACAAAATCGCATATACACGGGGACTGGATGTAAAAAAACACCCACATAAGTGCTTATTCCATTATCCTCGACATAAAAGAATAAAATAACAAAATAAAGAGCTTTCTTCCGACCCCTTCCCATGTTAGAGCTCTATAAACATGATCACCAACAGCGCGGCGGCTTTAGCGGGAGATTATTGACTCTAAAATACTGTCATAATTATAGCCACATGTGCGAGCGTTGCCACATGGGACAGATCTACTATAATGTGGGGTCTTTTTTTTTCTTCTTCAGGTGAAATAATGATCT
>CM054145.1:32153710-32156210 GCA_028751875.1 Rapana venosa | reverse complement strand
TTCTGACATCGGGGATGGTGTCTCTAAACCCGGCATCAATGTACATGTGGTTTTTGGTAAACAGATACTTTTTGTCATCCGCTTTTACTGATCTACAATGACCTTTTTGAAAGGCAGATCGGGTTTTGAGGAGTGTGCAAAATGTTCTGCGTGCATTCATATACAGGGCCTCAGATTTTAGTCAGCACTGATGTTAACTACGGGGTAGAAAAAATAAATCCCCTTGAACGGGCCGTCTCGAAGGTGGCTCAAACTCGGGGCTCCTCAAATCCGCGAGCGGAACGCTCTAACCACTAGGCTTTCCCGCCCGCCCTAACTAGTTAACTGAATGGTTAGTTGGAAGATTGATTGATTGGATGTTTGGTAGGATTGTTGACTGGTTGGTAGGATTGTTGACTGGTTGGTTGGCTGGTTGGTTGACTGGTTGGTTGGCTGGTTGGTTGACTGGTTGGTTGGCTGGTTGGTTGACTGGTTGGTTGGTTGGTTACTTGTCTTGCTGGCTGCCTAGTTAGCTGGCTAGTTGTTTAAATGCTTTCGTTTTTATTTTATTCTTTTATTTCGAGGATAATGGAATAAGCGTTCATGTGCTTTTTTTTTTACATCCAGTCCCGTATATATACAGTGTTTGTAAATTTTGTCATCCGTTCCCACCGGCACACAATGGCCTAACTCTTCCAAAAAGCGGAACGGGTTTTAAACGTGTGTGCAAGATGTTCTGCGTGCGTTTACTCAACGGACCACGGTTAATAGTCTCATCCGAAGGACATTTTGTAGAGTGTGGATTCGGCACTGATGTTAACTCCAGAGGAGAAGTCCTCTTGAACGAGATTCGAACCCGGGTCAGCATGATTCCAAGCGCAATGTGCATCACTCTATCCACCAAGCTATCCTGTCGCCCCCTGCTTGCTATTAAAGCAAAGCATTTTTCAAAAGCAAGGGAGTAGGATAGGAATTCAACATTGAAACACCTGCCGACAAGATAAACTACACAGCACAAGCCCACACTACTGAGAAGAATAAAATACACAGAAAAGGTACTGCTCCCCTAAACCAAACCTCAACAAGATCCTAAACCAAACAACGCACTGGCAAGGAACAACGGAAGCGGGCAGAAGGCGAACTATTCAAAGTGGTTAGAGTGTCGTAGTCGTGACCTTAAGATTATCTAAAAGATGCGGGTTTGAATCTCTCTCTACCTGTGTGTCTTTTCGAGGAAATGTTTTCCATGGTGTTAACACTAATATCGGCTTCAGTCCTTGACAATTTGGTTTTTCAGATAGAGACTACTACTATATATAATATATAAGCTGAGGTTTCGGGTATTATTTCATTTATTTATTTATACCACTTTAAGTCACGCAGATTTCTCTGCGTGAAATTCGGGCTGCTCTCCCCGGGGAGAGCACGTCGCCACAAGAGCAGCGCTACCCATTTTTTTTCTTTTCTTCTGTCTGCAACGGTATTTGTTTCCCTATCAGAGTGGCTTTTTTTCTACATAATTTTGCCAGGGACAACTCTCTCGTTGCCGTGGGTTCTTTTACGTGCGCTAAATAATTATGTGCAACACACGGGACCTCGGTTTATCGTCTCATCCGAAAGACTAGCGCCCAGACCACCACTCATGATCTAATGGATGGGGAAAAAGTTTCGGGTCCAAACGGGATTCGAACCACCGCACACTTCCGACCGGACTTTTCGCTTTCTAGACAGGCGCGTTACCTCTAGACCACCGATCCACACATGCAGAGCATCTTTCACACACGCTAAAACCCTATCTACTTATTTGTAAGAAGAGAAGGCCAGTTGTGACTCGTAGGATGGATAACACTAGCTTATCCGATAATTAGAATTACGCACCCTTTTGGTCTGGATGCAAAGTCAACGTAATGAATGCCCCCAACAACTTCTGACTGAAGGAGTTATCGAAGAGGTCAACTCGAGTCCTTGAGGATAGCAGAAGTATTTGCGAGCTACTACCTTTGAATGTTGTTATATTATATGCTGATTAATATGTTCTTCGTGTGATACTTATTTTTGTCCATGCATGTTGAATGAATGAATGAATAACCCTACTCAAACCAAACGTAAGTGTACTGTTTTGCTACTGCTTGTAATACTGTGGTTTATGCATGGATTTACTCCTGGGGGTGTCATCTCTTCTTCTTGTTCTCTGTTAACAAGGATCTGATCTCTCTCTCTCTCTCTCTCTCTCTCTCTCTCTCTCTCTCTCTCTCTCTCTCTCTCTCTCTCTCTCTCTCTCTCTCTCTCTCTCTCTCTCTCTCTCTCTGTTTCTATCTCTGTCTGTCTCTCTACACTCTCTCCTTCACAAACACTACCACACACACACACACACACGCACGCAAAACATCTTGTACACACGTTAAATCCTGTTCCGCTTTTCGTAAGAGTAGGCCATTGTGTGCCGGTGGGAACAGATGACAAATTTTACAAAACCGCATACACACGGGGACTGGATGTAAAGAAGCACATAAGTGCTTAT
>CM054145.1:32121210-32133710 GCA_028751875.1 Rapana venosa | reverse complement strand
CCATCTGCAATAATTTCGATAAGGCCTTTAAAAAATTTAAACCCCTTTTGTTCCCCTTTTTACACAGAAAAACACTAACTGCTTTTAGTTGTTGTTGTTGTTGTTTTACTCCTACCCTTTCAGTGCCATCAGGTTCTAGTTTGTCAGTGACATTGTTCCCCTGGTGGCATTGTTTCTAATGCCCAGTCCGGTTACTTGTCAGGAGTTTTAAACAGAAAAAATGCAAAGTAGGGGTCATCAGAAGAAAAAAAATTAGGGGTTGGAGGGGAAGTGGTAATTTGATACGTTGGGGGAGGAGCTTTACTGTTAGGTTTTTGGGGAAAGACCCAAAACATATTATGATTTATTGCAAAAAAATCAGCACCTTTGGGTTAGTGGGTTAGGCAGGAAGGCTGCAGGTTGGAACCGCATAAGAGCCATAGGGATGTTTCAGGTTCTTGCCGGCTCCTATCAAGAGTGAGTGTGCTGTGGGCTCAGTGGGAAGACTTCTCTGGGACCACACCGTCGAGTTCCATCCACTTTACAGATGTGATTTTTTTGAGTGCCACTCAAATTATTTGACCAGTACCGCAGGTGTCAGTACCTCTTGGGCCAGGTTGACGCCAATACATATCATGATAGGAAGCGTAAACTGCTTCCCAATTACGAAATCTAAGAGCGCATGCACTTCCATAGCAGCACTATTACATGTTCCTCCTCCTCATATTATTAGATCATCATGCAAGAAAGCAAACATATCTCTAACTGTCTGGCCTTGGCTGCTATGGTCTCATGATAACCTCAGCTTCGGGTTTTCATATACGCCCCTGTGCTGTGATCAGTGTGTATCAAAACCTTCGGGGTGGGAGGTTCACAGGACAAAGTTGTTAGGATTGGGGAGGGGAGGGAGGGGGGGGGGGTGGCACCATTGTGGTGGTCGTCACCCTGTGTGGGTGTCTCGCTCAGTCTGGTTCCGTGACAAAAAACTGTTGCAGTCATCACATCAGTAGGGGGCTTAGTACGTAGTATCTCCTGTATATTAGTTCAGAACAGGCACCACTGAACACAGCCAAAGTAACCCAGCAGCAGGGCGGATCACCCCTGGCTGGTGGCCCCACAGCGGCCTGATATTGATGGACTCTTTGCGGACTTCCGACAGTCAGGATGCGACGCAGAAAACCTGAGTATGGCTGGGGGCGGGGAGATTGAAAGAAGCGGCGTGGGAACAGCAGGATATGAGCATCACGGAAGAGAAAGCAACAACAACAAGATAAAACCCACACAAAAATCATTACAAAAGATGATACCCATGTTCATGCCAGAGCTAAACGGATATTATGTGCCCAGGGTATAGGAATGCATATGAAAGTCCACGCAAATAACACACACACACACAACATACTCTCTCTCTCTCTCTCTCTCTCTCTCTCTCTCTCTCTCTCTCTCTCTCTCTCTCTCTCTCTCTCTCTCTCTCTGTGTGTCTCTCTCTCTCTCTCTCTCTCTCTCTCTCTCTCTCTCTCTCTCTCTCTCTCTCTCTCTCTCTGTTAGTGTGTGCGTGCGTTCGTGCTTGCACGCACGTATTATGTGCGTGTGCTTGCATGTGTATACCTGCATGAGTGTATGGGTATGTGTCCGTCTTTTTATCTGTATGTCTGCATTTGTGTGTCCATGCGCGTGTTCGTGCATGCCTACATACATGTGTGCGCGCGTATATGTGTGCGTGCTTGCAGCGCGCGCACGCACGGATATGCAAGCATGCGCTCGCATGCAGAGTGTACGGTATTTCAAATCTGGCCTTCATGGGCTATTTCTGGACAGTCATAAAAGACGAACCGTGCACACTGCACTGCACTGCACTGCACTGGGTCTTTCTCAGTTCCTTCAGACTGTCTCCGCCCAGCAGAAAGCTGTGTTTATAATGATTATAGGAATGACGATACCGTCTTGGGTCACCTTCAGATCCGCCGCTAAGGCTTTCTTGGTATTATTGCTGCGAAATATTGTAGTGTTGTTGTTGGTTGTTGTTTTTTTCATTGATGAGAATAAGAAGTCGAAAGTTTAATTCAAATTCTAGAACAAAAATTGATGACAACATTAATAACGACAGGTGCTCAGCATGAAATGCAGCTACTCACATACACAGACACAGATACACACACTAACAACCCCCCCCCACACACACACGCACACACACATACACACACACACACCACGCACACACACACACACACACACACACATACACACACACACACACACACACATGCATTGACTACACTCATAACAACGACAATCAGGCAAGTAAGTCAGAGAAATTTAAAAAGCTAGGTAGTCACACAGACATAGACAGACACACACACATACACACACACTAACACACACACACAAACAAACAAACACACACATATACACACACGCACGAACGCACACACGTGCACGCGCATACGCACATAAAAAAGAGAGAGAGACAGGGACACAAACACACACAGAGACACACAGACAGACAAACACAGAAACAGATGCAGAGAGGGAGTGGGGGGGGGGGAGAGAGAGATCATAAAAAAATACAAAGGAAGAAAAGCAGACAGATATTTCTATGAGTCTGACAGAGGTTAAGGGACGGAAACTATCCAAAGTCGTACAGACAAAGCTACTGCGACCCAAAGAGATAGATATACACAACCATACAACAATACCTAAAAAAAAAAGCAACATACAGAGAAAACGGTGTTATCGAAACACATCTCACAACCCCCCCCCCCCCCCCCCCCCCCCCCCCCCCCCCCATATCTCCACCCTCCCTCCCTCCTCCCCACCCACCCCCACCCCCTCCCTCTAGTTGTTTTCTTTACTTCAATGACTCCAGTACATAGGTGCATGGAGAGTGGGAGCTAGAAGTTCTCTCCCTTCCTTTCCTTTCCTTTCTTTCCTTCCTTCCTTCCTTCCTGCCTGAAGTTCTGCTCTAGAAAGTTCCTCTGCTCCGCAGCTCTTTATTCTTCTCATCCCTTTCTTTCTTCCTTGCTTTTATTTCTTTCACCTCCTTCTTTTGTTTGGTTGAGTGGGTTTTGTTGTTGTTGTTGTTGTTGTTGGTTGTTTTTTTTGTGTGTGTTTGATTTTGTTTTGGGTTTGGGTGTTTGGTTGTTGTTGTTTTGGGTTTGGGGGTTGTTGTTGTTGGGGGGGGGGGGGGGGGGAGGGGGTGAGGAAGGGGGAGGGGGGTGGCGCTGGGTTTTTGTGTTTGATCGGGTTTGGGTTTGGTTTGTTGTAAGAACTGGTGACAAAATCTTTTTTTTTTCAAAAACAGCATAGACACTAGTGTCGAGTTTAGACATCAATCATCAAGTTGGAAAACAGTATTCTAATGGTGGGGAGAAGGGGGGGGGGGGGGGGGGGGGGGGGTGTGAGGGACAGTACGCAAAGAAAAATTTCATCTTTGGTGAACCAAAGAGCTCTAGCGAGGGAACGGCCCCTCCCCCCCCCCCCCCCCCAAAAAAAAAAAAAAAAAAAGCAAGACCAAACAAAGATCAAGGCACAGTGCCATTCAAGCGTGGTGTTTTCATTCTGCCTTTCTCCTCTGTTCTCTATATATTAGTGGACAGATTTGATCTATGCCGGAAAGGCAGAGACAGACAGTATGCTGCTGAACAGAAGCCATAGTAATCGGTACATGCAACACGCTTCTGACAGACTTAGCGACTTGTTTGTTTTGTTGGGTTTTTTTTCCCGTTTACATGATCTCATGACAACTTTACACACGCTGCATTGAGAGACCATCTATACCACCACCAGGGTGTTTCAGCTTGGCAGTAATAATTATCTTAGGTAGATTTGCTGCTCTTTTTTTGTTTGTTTTCTGTTGTTGTTGTTGTTGTTATTTTTGATACTTGTTGTCGTGGTTATTGCTTGCTTGTTTGTAAGTTTCTTGCTGGTTTGTTTGTTTGTTTCTTTATTTCTTTCTTTATTTGTCTGTTTCTTTTACTTGAAAAAAACTTTTAACACACAGCATTTTCTCTGTTTGTCTGTCTGTCTGTCGGTCGGTCTCTCTCCCTCCTCCCTCCTTCGCTTCCTCCCTCTCTATCTATCTATCTCTATCTCTCTATCTATTTATCTCTCTGTATCTCTCCTTCTCTCCCTCACTCTCTTCTTCTCGCTCATTGATCATATAATCCCTACTCGGGGCAAAGGGCGGTGTGAAACGCAATTCGTTGATATGTATTTGTTACCTTGGAGATAAATATTATCAATAAAACAATCAGACTACCAAACTATCGATCACACTATCAGTCAGTGAATCAGATTATTTATCACTTAATCAGATTATCAATCAATCAATCACATAATTAATCAATCAATCAGTTTAACAATCAGATTATTCGTCACTCAATTAGATCATTGATCAATCAGATATCAATCAATCAAATTGGCAATAAGACTACCAATCCATCAATCAGATTATCAATCAGACTATCAATCAATCAATCAATCAATCAATCAATCAGGTTATCAAGCAATGAATCAGATTACCAATCAATCAGGTTATCTATCAGATTATCAACCAATGCATTAGATTATTAAACAATGAAGCAGATTATGAATAAACCAATCAATCGATAAGATTATCAATCAATCAGTAAGGTTAGCAATCAATCAATAGTTAATCTGATTATCAATGAATGAATGAATCAATCAGTGACTCGGTCAATCAGATTACTAATCAATCAATTCATCTCTCAAGTTCTACCACAACTGCATCGAATGTATAGAGATGCTGTGAATGAAAACAGGAAGCATTGATCGGTAAAGCGAGCATGGTAGTGTGTGTGTGTGTGTTAGTGAGTGCGTGCGTGCGTGTGCGTGCGTGCGCGCGCGCGCGGGGTGTTGTATGTGCGTGTGCGTTGTGTGGTTTGTGTGTGTGTGTGATGAGTGCGTTCCTGCGTGTGGTGGTTTCGCGCGCGCGTGTGTGTGTGTGTGCGTGTGTGTGTGTGTGTGTTGTGTGTATGCGTGCGTTTGGTGCGTGCGTTCGTGTGTGTGTGCGTGTGTGTGTGCGTGTGTGTGTGTGTGTGTGTGCGTGTGTGTGTGTGTGTGTGTGTGTGTGTGTGTGTGTGTGTGTGTGTGTGTGTGTGTGTGTGTGTGTGTGTGTGTGTGTGTGTGTGTGTGGTGTGTGTGTAAACTATATGTACGTGTGTGTATCTGACTGAGAGAGAGAGAAGTGATGGTGGTAAAAAGGGAAAGAATCAGTACAGTCACGAACAAAAAAAACACCCCTAAACTTACTGTACATTTCCATTTTTTCCGGAATAACCTATCTTTTTGACGTTTGTTTCAATACAGAGAAAAAACTTGCAATGTAATTCATCGGAATACTCAATGGATGACTGTTTCAGAAAGTGGTAAAGGGAAGGGAAAGTGCTGTCAGAGAAAAATCCATTTTCTTCTCACTGTGTCATTAGCTTCATTTGAGCAACTAGAACTGATTAATGAATGTGTTTGTAATATAACGTGATGTATGGAGGTCATACAATAGCGACTTTAACAAATAATTGTGCGGTGATATTTTGGTGCATACACAAAAACCAGGCGCACGAACACACACATACTCACATACGCACACACACACACACACACACACACACACACACACACACACACACGCACACACTCACACACACACAAACAACACTACAACACTACACACACACCACAGCACACACACACACACTACTTAACTCAACACAACACAACACAGCACAACACACACCCCACCCAACCCAAACCCAACCCCCAAAACACACACCCCCACCACCACTACCACCACATACCACACCACCACACCACACCAACAACACAACACCCCCTCAACCACCCTACTAGCAAAAATTCAAACCTGCATGCAGCAACGAGTACCCTATAAAAATCCTGTAACCCCCTCCCCCCCCCCCTGCTCCTCACCACCCCCCACCTCACCCCCACCCCCACCACCCACCACCCCACCCCTCCTTCTCCACCATAAAAATCCCTCATCACCTACACGGAGTGGGATTAATCCCCAGCGTGCCATCAAGGCCATGTCTGGAATGTTAATGACCACGAGGGGGGGGGGGGGGGGGGGGGGGATGGATCACCACACAGAGATCACCTGACTCCAACTGACCGACCATTCAGCTGCCAGCCTTCCGGTGCTTTAAATGGTCATTGGCCAAAGTTGATGGATGCCACCACGACGCTACACACACTAATGATTGAGACAGCTCAGCACGAAATTCAAGAGCTCTTGGGGTTGAGCAACTTCGTCACAAAAAAAAAGAAAGAACGAAAATTGATGTGTACAGAAGAAAAAGAAAATGAAGAAAAAAGAATTTGCTTGAGATGCGTGCGTGTATATATGGAGTATAATTATTTGTAGTGAATATGTGCCCATCCTGACGAGGTAGTTAAGTGAAAGATATACCCACCCACGAACGCACGCGCGCGTGTACACACGCACGCACGTGCGTGCACACACACACACACACACACACACACACACATACATGCACTGCTTATTCAATGTACCATCTGACAAAGAAAAGCTTGATTTTGACTTTGACACACTAAGACACACACTAGCACACACATACATACACTAATAGCCTACTCTTCCCAAAGGCAGAACGGGTTTTAACGTGTGCACAAGATGTTCTGCATGTGTTCTCACACAGGGTGTCCTAGTGTATGTTCTAGAAGGACTTTCTAGGGCAGCGGAGTCGATACTGATGTGAACTCCAAGCAGAGCAACATAACCGCTCGAACGGGCGCCTTTTGTGGTAGCTCGAACCTGAACCATCAGATCACGCACTAGACACATTCTAACCACTAGGCTATCTTGCCCTCCATCCAGAAATTTTCACTGTTTTCCTTCCATTCTGTTTATAGCCCTAGGGACCACATAATATGGGGACGGGATAGCCTAGTGGTGACAACATTGCGCTCGCAATCTGACGACCCGGGTTCGATTCCCGTTCAAGGGGATATTTTCCCCTGGAGTTAACATCAAGTGCAGACTCCACTCTCCCCCAAAAGTCCTTCGGATGAGACTATAAACCGAGGCCCCCGTGTGCGAGCGCACGCAGAGCATCTTGCGCACACGTTAAATCCTGTTCCGCTTTTCGTAAGAGTTGGTCATTGCGTGCCGGTGGAAACGGATGACAGAATTTACAAAACCGCATACACACGGGGACTGGATGTAGAAAAGCACATAAGTGCTTATTCCATTATCCTCGATATAAAAGAATAAACTAAATGAATAAATAAAATAAAATATCACGGCCATTTCACTGCAGTAACTCACATTAACATTCATGTCGAGTTCAAAACTTAAAACCAGCTAATCAACACAAACAGTCAACACCATTAATCTTAAGGGAAGGGGGTGGGTGGAGAAATCACAATTAAAGACAGTAAACAAACTCAAGACTCCTTTATATCTCAAGCGAGAAATTCTATGCGGTGCAAATAAACTTATACTTTGCACAACACACAATTGTTTGTATTACAATATTTTTATAAAAAAAAGAAAATATGATTTTTTTTTCAGAAATTTTACCTAAAACAATCTGTTTCACTTCTGAAAACGCAATCATGGACCCTCTCAGAAAGGTGCAAGGGAGTTCATAAAGTCTAAACCCACCCAAAAGCCCAATTTTAGCAGGATAGCGATGAAAATAACCAAAACATTGCTGGACATCTTAAATGCTAAGACAGGGAATAGAACTTGAAAAGAAAAAATGGCCCTAACTGAGGATCTCAGAAGAGATATATACATTATTCCACAACTTGACAAATTAAATAATGGAGAAAATATACTGGAGGAAACCAAATGCAAATAACCAACTACAACTTCATTATCATAAAAATCACATTAATCAAAGAATCGGTGGGGGGTGGGGGTGGGGGGGATCCACTATAAGATAAAATTCATCTTCCCCATTGGGAATGCTGGGGGCCTGTCAGTAAAAATAGCATCCCCTCCTTCGATAAATTCTGTGCTAGGAATTTCCTCTTTTCTATCCCTCTCTTTGTTTCTGCCCTGTTACTTTTCTCCCTGTCAGTTCCTTCTTGTCTATTTTGTTCTGTTTTTTGCGGTCCTTTCTCCCACCAATCACCCCACCCCCACCCCGAGAACCACTTAAAACATGGCAATTTTCTCCCACGCCGAAGTCGGATGCGCTGGGCCTGACTTGTCAGGCGCTTAGCGGCAGCGTAACGCCTTTTTGCTCAAATGACAGACAACGATAGTTGCTATTTGAGCGTTCGACGACGACGACGAAAAAGAAGAAGAAGAATTAGAATTAAGAAGAAGAAGAAGAAGAAATGCGAAGAAGAAGAAGAAGAAGAAGAAGAAGAAGAAGAAGAAAAAGAAGAAGAAAGAAGAAGAATTACGAAAAAGAAGAATTGCGAAGAAGAAGAAGAATTGCGAAGAAGAAGAAGAACTGCGAAAGAAGAATTGCGAAGAAGAAGAAGAAGAAGAAGAAGAAGAAGAAGAAGAATTGTGATGAAGAAGAAGAAGAAGAAGAAGAAGAAGAAGAAGAAAAAGAAGAAGAAGAAGAAGAAGAAGAAGAAGAAGAAGAAGAAAAGAAGAAGAAGAAGAAGAATTGCGATGAAGAAGAATTGCGATGAAGAAGAATTGCGAAGAAGAATTGCAAAGAAGAAGAATTGCAAAGAAGATAGAATCTTTCAAAGACAACATTTGAGGATTTACTAAGTACGGCCTGACCTGACTCGAGTTTCAGCTCCTGGTTAAGCACTCTTCAGAGGTTCCGGCGGTGACTGAAACCTCACCCTTTATTGTACGTTACAGCGAGACACTTGTCATCATTAAGAAGAGTCTACCGTATTGCCAAGAATAAGTAGACACTCCTTTGGCTTACCAAACCCGCCATCAAATGAAGAACGACAGAGATAGAGAGAAGGACAGACAGAGAGACAGACAGAGAGAGAGACGCAGACAGAGAGGGGGAGACAAACACAGAGAGAGAGAGACAGACAGACAGAGACAAACAGGCAGAAAAACAGACAGACAAAGATAGATAGACAAAAAGATAGAGACACAGACAGAAGACACAGACAGAAATATAGGCAAACAGACAGACAAGCAGAGAGAGCAGGGCACTTGCAAGTTCACAAAACTGGACACACACACACACACACACACACACACACACACACACACACACACACACACACAACACAACACACACACATACACACACACCACACACAACACAACACACACACAAAACGCACACACACAACACACACAAGACACACACACACACACACAACACACACACAAAAAACACACACACACACAGAACACACACAACACACACACACAGAACACACACAACACACACACAGAACACACACATACACATACACACACAACACACATACACATAACACACACATACACACACACATACACACACAACACACATACACACACACCACACACCACAGAAAAACACACACACACAGAACACACACACAACACACACACACAACACACACACACACAACACACACACACACACACACACAACACACACCACAGAAAAAAAAACCACACACACAGAACACACACACACAACACACACACACAACACACACACACACCACACACACAACACACACAACACACACACACACACACACACACACACACACACACACACACACACACACACACACACACACACACACACACACACACATCTCAATTATAGACATAGACACAGAAACTCATTCCGGACAGCAAGTTCTCTCAGTGCAAGAGTTCTGAACTCTCAACTAGTGCCTTTCCACCAATCTCAATTTTGACACGACACAGCCATCCCCCGCCCCCCGCCCCCCCCCCCCCCCCCCCCCCCCCCCCCCCCCCACCCCCCCCCCCCCACCCTCTTACCCCCTCCCCCCCCCCAATGTTCCTCCCAATGTGCTTGCCCTCAGACTTCCGTACTGCTTAAGATGATTATACGTGTCTCATTATCTCATTTTCTTCGGACCCGAGGTAATTATCTTTTACACTGGTTGTGGTGCCTTTTTTTTCTTCTTGTCCTTGTAGGCATCTTTTCTGACTAAGGATGCTATTATGTATTGTGTCTTTTGTTGTTGTTTTTTGGGTGGTTGGTGGGTGGGTGGGTGGGGTGGTGGTGGTGGTGGTGGTGGTGGTGTGTGTGTGTGATGGTGGTGGTGGTGGTGCAGGTGTGTGTGTGTGTGTGTCTGTATTGTGTGTTCTGTGTGTTGTGTGTTGTGTTGTGTATGTGTGGTTCTGTTTTCTTCTTTTTTTTCTTTCTTTATTCTTTATTTCGAGGAATTGATATTAGCACTCTTGAGCTTTTTTTGTTTTACATTAGTCCCGTATGTATGCAGTGGTTTGTAATTGTGTCATCCGTTCTCAGTGGAATGTGGCCTACTTTTCCGATCGAAGCGGAAGGGTTTTAATGTGTTCTGCGTGCGTTCGACAGGGACTCAGTGTTAGTCTTATCCGAAGTTACTTTGATTAAATTACTTTGAGGGGGTTGGAGGGGAGGGGGTTGGAAGTTCGGCACTGATGTTTAATTCCAGAGGATAGATCCTCCTGACGAGATTCGAAACCTTAAATCCTGTTCCACTTCGTAAGAGTTGGCCATTGTGTGCCAGTGGAAACAGATGACCAATTTTACAAACGCTACACACGGGGACTGGATGTTTTTTAAAAAAGCACATGAAGTGCTTTATTCATTATCCTCGAATAAAAATGATTTTTTAAGTTAAGAACAGAACCTTAAACAAAAACAAAAAAACAAACCAAAATCAAATCTTATGCCAGCAAAAAACAGAGAAACACATAAAAACAAAACACACCTTTTTTTGGGGGGGGTAATAATTCCGCAGTCGGTTTAAAACTGCGAAATGTCTTTCCTTGCACCAAGTATCCAAGCAGCCAACACACACACACAGAAAATAATATAAAAAAATGTTCACCTGTTCACAATCACAATCCTCACAGAACAGCACCCAACTCACCCAGTGCTGCTTCTGCTTGCTGCTGCTAATATAAATAATATAAAAAAAAATAATCCATATATTCTGTTTCTCAGATTACTGGCACCAATCTTCACGCACGCGAAATTCCTACACAGTTGAAAGCTGACTGACTGATGTATTGAATATCGAAGAAATTGCCTGCTGCAGACAATAACGGCATGCAACAAAATGACAGAAAAACCAAACCAAAACAAAACAGACAAACAAGACTAGCTGTTGTCTGAGCGTTCGACGAAGAAGAAGAAGGGGAGGAGACGAAGGAGGAGGAAGGGGTGGAAGAAGAAGACGAAGACGAAGACGACGACGACGACGAAGAAGGAATTGCGAAGAAGAAGAAGAATGCGAAGAAGAATTGCGAGAAGAAGAAGAAGAAGAAGAACTTGCGGAGAAGAGAAGAAGTGCGAAGAAAGAAAGAAGAAGAAGAAGAAGAAGAAGAAGATGAGAAGAAGAATGGAAGAAGAAGAAGAAGAAGAAGAAGAAGAAGAAGAAGAAGAAGAAGAAGAAGAATTGCGAAGAAGAAGAAGAATTGAGAAGAAGGAAGAAGAATTGCGAAGAAGAAAAAATTGCGAAGAAGAAGAAGAAGAGAAGAAGAAGAAGAAGAAGAAGAAAGAAGAAGAAGAAGAAGAAGAAGAAGAAGAAGAGAAGAAGAAGAAGAAGAAGAAGAAGAGAAGGAAGAGAAGAAGAAGTAAAAGAAGAAGAAGAAGAAGAGAAGAGAAGAAGAAGAAGAAGAAGAAGGAAGAAGAAGAATGCGAAGAGAAGAAGAAGAAGAAGAAGAGAGAAGAAGAAGAAGAAGAAGAAGAAGAAGAAGAAGACAACCTAAATTAACACCAGCAGATAAACGATTCAAGTAAAACTTTCAACTTAATGACATTCGAAAAACGTGATTGCTAGCATGTAAGAAACATAATAAACTTCTTTGAGAATAAAAGGGTTGTACCATTATTTGCTAACAAAAAGAGTTCGAACATTCCAAAAAACCAAACCCCAACACCTAAATCCGACTTAGCAAACGTTTTCGAGTAAACAACCAGTGGTTCCAGACAAATCCAGCCGCTCAGGTCTGACTCACTCATTCTCCTGTAGAGTCAGAGGCCTTTATGTTGTGCGCTCTTAAAGGATTATAATACTCTCAACGTACAGCAGCTGACAGATTATGTATGCCCTGCAGACGGTCTTAGTGCCCACACAACGACTGGAAGCCGTTTGGCACATTGTTATTATTATTATTATTATCATTATTATTATTATTATTATTATTATTATTTTATTGTTATTATCATCATTATTATTATTTCATTGTATTATTATTATTGTTATTGTTGTTGTTATTATTATTATTATTATTATTATTATTATTATTATATATTATTATTATTATTATTATTATATTATTATTGTTATTGTTGTTATTTTTGTTATTATTATTATTATTATTATTATTTGTGTGCCCCTGAGAA
>CM054145.1:32091210-32111210 GCA_028751875.1 Rapana venosa | reverse complement strand
AGGTCTCTACCCTTAACTTATTACAAAGTATAAAAAAAAAACACCGTTGCAACGAGATGTAATCATCAAATGATGAATGCAAATGTAGTAAAACTACTATCTAAAGGAGGCTTACCTTTAGCCGCCACTATGGATGTAGAAATATTTATACATCTATAAATTGCAACGTGCAAAAATTTAATTTTTTAAAAATCTATACATTACAAGCTCATCCCATCATTTATTCAATTAAACAAGCATGCGGCTCTCATTTAATAATAATAATAATAATAATAATAATAATAATAATAATAATGCATGGAATTTATATAGCGCTGAATCTTGTAAAGCAACAAATCAAAGCGCTCAGATGACTTCTTTTTTTTTAATGCGTGTGTATGCGGGTTTTTGTTTTTTTTAATTTTGTCATCTGTTCCCACCGGCACACAATGGCCTACTCTTTCGAACAGCGGAACAGGATTTAACGTGTGCGCAAGATGTTCTGCATGCGTTCGCACACGGGCCTCGGTTTATAGTATCATCCGAAGGATCTTTGTTCCATGACTAAGTCAGGAGAAGCAGAACTACTCTGAAGAAACGAAAATCAGGGAACCGTGGTATTAATTCCAGATCACCACGATGAAGAAATCGTAAACTAACCAGACTGATGGTCTCACACCTAGAGTCCTTCATAGGGCTGATACCCTCTTCTTAACAGTGTCACGAAGGTCTTAGTGTTGTAAAGCGTCACACAACAGCAACAGAAATCCCTTTGGCTAAAGAGAAAATCCCTAAAACAGGACCACAACAACAGCCTGTGGGATAGGCCTTGGTCATACTTGTCCTAGGATTGTGCTTATTCCTTCTTTGGTGTTTCGTCATTGGCTCAGGAATGGTGTTAGTTTGGATTTATGGCACGCATAATGCCAGCGATAGTATTTGCTAACTTATTTTATTTATTTATTTATTCGTTTATATCGAGGATAATGGAATAAACACTCACGTGATTTTTTTTACATCCAGTCCCCGTGTGTATGCGGTTTTGTAAGTTTTGTCATCTGTTGTAAGTTATGTGTTGCGCGTCATGCAGGTATTGGTTAATATGAAGGTGATCGATTTATTATCCAAGAAAATTCTAGGATGAAGTGAAGGACAGGGTTTCAGACAACAATCATACCTATCGCCTGGGGTCGGAATAGCCCAGTGGTTAGAGCGCTAGCCCTGCGTTAACAATCTGACCGCCCGGGGATCGAGCCACCACGGAGGCGCCTATTTTAGGGGATTTTACCCTGGAGCTAACATATGTACTGACCACCACGGCCCACACGTTAAAATCCTGTTCCGCTTTTCGTAAGAGTAGGCCATTGTGTGCCGGTGGGAACAGATGACAATTTACAAAACCGCATACACACGGGGACTGGACGTAAAAAAGCAGTTAAGTGCTTTATTCCATTATCCTCGATATAAAAGAATGAAATAAATAACTGAATAAATAAATAAAAAGTCCTTTGGATGATACTATAAACCACGTTCCGTATACAAACGCCGCAAAACATCTTGCGCATAATTATGTTAAAACCCGTTCTGCCTTTCGCAAGAGTATGCCATTCTGTGCCATTGGAAACAGATAGCAACATTTTCAAAACCGCATGCACACACAGGTGTCGTGTGTAGACATCATCTCCGAAGTCAGAAGGCAGCAGGTAAACAGTCGCATACACATAAATCCTTCAGTTCTTATAAATTTGATCATCCTTTAAAAATAAAAAGAAAGATATTTGTACACAGACAAAACGTTAACCAAAGTTTGACATTTCTATCTGGGGATTAGGGATTAAACTGTGGTGCAACAGAGGAGGATGTTTCAACAATTAAAATCAAATTGATTCGGTTTTGATGTGATTTGATTTAGAGCCCTTTTCGGCCAGAAAGGCCTCACATAAGTTAAAAACTATGTCCTAAAGCAATTTTTATAAAAAAGCAACACACAAACAAACAACCAAACAATCAAAAGCACCATACAAACAATGACATAGCTAGGTACACACCCTCGTTATTATGCACTGAAGAGTACATACAATATTATGATAAATTGACGATCAAAACCTCATGGCTTAATCAACGTTTTGCATAATATTTGAATGTATGCAATATTTGAACCTCAGATGAAGCATGAAAAGGGAAAGAACCATGAAATGAATGAATGAATGAATGAGTCAATCAATTAATCATCGTAAACCATACAATGAATGAATGGATTAACCAGTTATCATAAATCATCTAATAAATGAATGATTTAACCAATCATCATCAATCATCCAATGAATGAACGAATTAATCATCCTAAATCATCCAACAAATGAAATGAATTAACCAATCACTGATCGTCTAGCGACTATACAATAGGTATCTCCAAACAAGACAGCTCAGCAATGCAACCAGTGAACCGTGATTATATTATCAGATCAACGCCCCCCCCCCCCCCCCCCCCCCCCCCACACCCCCCCCCCCCCCCCCCCCCCCCCCCCCCCCCACTATTCCTGTCCTCACCTGAAGGGAACGAACAAAGCATTGTCAGCAATCCCAGGTGCGGCATGCCTTAAAGGGCATTAACGATTCCCTACAGAACAATGCTGTCTTTTCATTGGCTCAATGCCATCCCTGAATTTATAGCCCTGTTGGGTGTTTTTGGTCACCTCACATGTGTTGTGGCATCAAAGCTGCCAGATCTCATGGGCTTGTAGTAACAACAGTCCTCATAACCGCGTGATATAGCAAGATTGGGGTTAACAACAAAAACCCGAGAAATTCTTATTATTGCTTATAAAAAAAATAATCTTAGGTGATTTCTTGTAAAAATAGGATTTGAGCTGTAACCTTTGATTTTATGGTAAACCTGGATGTTAATTAAGCCATTTTTACAGCACCAAGAAGAGAAAAAGATTAATGGCTAAACTTTGTAAATAGTACTGCAATTAAAGGGTTATCTCCTTAACGTACAATTCGGCAGAAACACACACGCTTGGACACACGCTTGCACGCACACACACACGCTCACACTCACTCACTCACACACATGTACATACACACACACACGCACGCGCTTGGTACACACACACACACACACTCACAAACTCACACACTCACAAACTCACTCACTCACACGCTTGCGCGCGCGCACACACACACACACACACACACAAAACACACAGGCATATGTTTTTCCCCCAGGTTAGTACAAAACAGGCCTAAATATATCTAAATTAAATGTAACAACAAAACCTATAAAATAACATCAGTTAAACATCAATTGTCCCGCACTTAAAAGACTAAAATAAATACCCCAAAACCATTGCATTTACTAGCGAAAAAAAAGCTGCACCTAAAATGCAATTAAATTTTTCGATTTAAGCCAAAATGCCTCTTGAAGGTGACAGGAGGTAAGCATAATACGCATGTTTCTTCAAGGTCGGAGTCTCTGAAAGAAAATGTCCTGAGAGAAGACAACCAAACATACTTGGCATGCACGAAGTCGGAATGCGCCTACCTAAATGGCCAGGGAGGGGGGGGGAAGGAGGGGGTCTGTGAAGAACCCGTCCGCATACGCAAAAAAATCTCACCATTGGTGATTCTGGAAGCTCTAGCCGAGGAACAAAAAAGAAAAGAAAGAAGAAGAAAGAAATAAAAAGAAAAAGGAAAACCAATACCCGGCAATACCCCGATTCCGTTTTGGCTCGTAAATTATTTAGGAACTGTCTATGTGAACAGATCCTACGACTCTGCCTGAAAGGCAGTCGGCTCCTTTTCGCACAATACCGTCCCCGCTATCCCACCTCATGCTATAAAAGCAACAACAAAAAAAGGAGCTTTGCGGCGATC
Organism: Rapana venosa; assembly: GCA_028751875.1. Classification (NCBI taxonomy): domain Eukaryota; kingdom Metazoa; phylum Mollusca; class Gastropoda; order Neogastropoda; family Muricidae; genus Rapana; species Rapana venosa. Next base: position 32,107,352 of record CM054145.1, on the reverse strand, counting down.
CTTTCAACAGAACATGCAGCTGCACTAACTTCCAGGCCCAGTTTGGTTGAATCAAACCAATCTTTTTTTCTCTCTCTCTCCTTCTGGTCTCTAAGTTTTGCTTTGAAAGCGATTGGGCAGGATTTATTCTTCATCCTGAATATGACACCACTAGTATTAACCATTCTCTGGGAATTCTTCTTTTTCTTTGTCGTCGTCGTTGTCAAACGATCTGCCAGCAACTATTGTTGTCTGCCATAGGAGCGGAAAACCGTTAAAGCGCCAGACAAGTCAGACCCAGTGCATCCCTGGCAGAGAATTATTATCTTTTAAGTCTTTCTGGGGGGAAAAAGGAGCTGGAGAATGGTGCTAGAATACAGAAAGCAAACGTCGAGAAGGACGTGACAGAAAGAAAAGGAAGCAGGCAGAAACAAAGAGAGGAATAGAAAAGAAGGGATTCCTGGCACATAATTTTGCTGACAGTGGGGATGCTATTCATACTGACCCCCCCCCCCCCCCCCCCCCCCCCCCCTCCCCGGCATCACTACAGGGGCTGTGCATTCTACCGAGGTATGTTTTGAAGAGAAGTAGTTGGATGCATGAGAGCTCTTGATCATTTCCCGCCTCCTCAGTCTATTCTCAGGCCTTTTTTTTCAAAGCAAGTCTGACACTTTTTTTTCCACCTATTAGGGACAGTATATAACATTGTGCCTGTGTTGTTTTGTTCTGGCGTCCAGGAAGCCATGTTGTAAACACTGGGATGGGCACATGATGTGCATTCTGCGTGTTATTTTATCCATATGGCATTTTATGCACCATTTTGTACTTTGAAGTGTTTGTTATCTTTTTTTCTAGCGCTTTCTTGCAACCTAGGGATGATAAATTAAGCAAAATGGCTGGCGTTTTCAGCATGACCTGGTTTTATTAGCTGTAAGGAATGAAATGGTTATACTATTTTTTTAAAATTTGTTTAAGCTGGGTTATTTTTTTAGATTGGCGGTGTCGTATAATCATATTTGAAGGTATTTGAAGGTGTTGGCTTTAAACTTGAAGTGAATGTTGCCGGAGCCATTGAAACTGAACGAAATGACAGCCTTGATATGGCTTTCGCGGTTGATAGGGCTGTAAACAAAACATGAAATGAAAGTGAAATGGAATCCATTCTGAAGGACGTTCCAGAGAAGTGTAGTCAGCAAGGCCAAAGCCCCCCTCAAACGGCTACTGCAGCAGCAGAGACTTGAACTTGGACTCACCATGAGATCCCAAGTACAATGCTCTAACCACTAGAGTCTTCACTGAAGGTCAGCCACAGTGTATGTATGTATGCGTTCGTTCATCGACTGTACACCATATTGTCGTACAATGATTAAGAGCCCTCACTGAAGCGTGATACTATTCAGTTCTGTTCCTATTAGTGAATTTGGGGACTGGTTGACTGGCTGATCCTAAGCTGTATGGTATGCAAGACGTATTAAGCAATCTCCCCCTCGATCCTGTCTCGAACCTCTCTCAAATGCCATTTATATAATTTACAACTGTGTACATACAATACCATCTGCCACTAAAATATGGTGCGTGCATCTAGGAAATTCGTTAATCTTAAATCGCATACGGCATATATCTGTTACAGCCTAGCTCAACTTCGTTTTGAATTCTAGGTGCTTTGGTTTGTTTTGTTTAGGTGGGTTTTTTGTAGGGGGTTAAGCAAAGAGAGAAAGTATCAATTGATTGGTATGACAGATTTAGCAATGTCAGTTATTGTATAATTATGATATTACAGCCTGTCTATAGGTTGTTTGAAAATAGCTCTATGTTCAGCCTTGTTCTTCTGGTTTTTGTGTTTTGTTTTTTGTTGTTTTTACAAAGTAGTAGAGTGGTTTTTGGTTTAAATAAGAGGTTCGCTACGAGCCTCAGGCGTTTCAAGGTTCGACTCTGAACAATGTTGATGACTGAGTTACCACAAACACAGATTATGCAGGCAGACATATACCTACTCGCGTGGGGATACGTGCCTGCGCACACGCACGCACCACACAGACACACACACACACTACTGTGCTCTGTACTCTGTGCTTGCTTTCTAGCACCCCTTTTTTGTGTTTAGTTTAGTTTGCGCAGGTCGCCATTGTCAGTAACAGTTATACTTCCTAAGCCAGTGACACATTTCCAGTCAACATTCACGATTATACAATGTCAGCAATATCTGCATTTCACAATACTACTTTTGGGGGTGTGAGGGGAGGAGTGACAGTCTTTTTTGAGGGGGGGGGGGGGGTTGTTGTTGTTTAGTGTATATGTTTACAACTATAATATGCAAACACAAACATGACACAACACACACACACACACACATACACACAGCACAGTACAGTACAGTACAAACAATACAAGCCCTGCGCTATTTCGGTTGGTCTGACCCAAGCACGTATCAAAGGACCATTACGAAACAAATAGCTGTCGTCTGTTGAAGGTTCGATCAATGGTTACATGAGATATGACCTTGAATCAAATCTGGCTTCTTTTTCGGGGTTTTTTCCCCCGTGGTGATTTATCCAACAAAAATAGTTTTGAACGGTCAGAAACACACTTGTGGTTGATTTTTTTTTTCCACGAGCACAACCACATTGATAAAAAAAAAGTGGATAGAGATTGAATCGCAACAAAGAACTAAAGAAGTCAAGAAAGGAAAAATGAATCAACTGTTGGCCTGTTTGTTTGTTGCTTGCTCAGGTGATTGATGCTTTTTGTTTATCTGTATGTATGCTTGTTTGTTTGTTCGTTCGTTTGTTTGTTCTTTTGTTTGCTACCTGCCCTCTTTAGGGACAGGGAAGGTAAAGCAGCGAGGGAGAGGAGATGGGCGCCGCCCTCAATATGCTGGCCCCTTGAGAAGCTGAGGTCTCTGGCATCTGGCTTCCAAACGACCGCACAGGTTATGGGAAAAGATTTAACTTTTACCTTTAACCTTTGTTTGTTTGTTTGTTTATTTGTTTGTTTGTTTTATAGTTTCAGGTAGTTGAAACCATACCTACTCTAGTCCTTCCCGTTTCCTGTGTACATCATTCACTGTCGGGGACAGGGGGAATAGCCTAGTGGTTAGAGCGTTGTGCTCGCAATCTGATGGCTGAAGATCGAGCCCGGGTTTAAGCCACCACCGAGACACCCGTTCAAGAGGATTTTGGTCCCCTAGAGTTAACACCAGTACTGAATCTACTCCCACCGAAAGTCCTGCAGATGAGACTATCAACCGAAGCCCCTACGTACGAACGCACACAGAACATCTTACACATATATTATCAAAACCCGTTCTACTTTTCGGAAGAATAAACCATGTGTGCCGTTAAGAACAGATGACAAAAAATTATTTCTTTCTTTTTATTTCAATTTTTTTTAATTCTTGTATTTCGAGGATAAAATGGAATAAGCACTCACATACTCTTTTTCTTAACATCCCGTCTCCGTGTGTATGCAGTTTTGTAAAAATGTTGTCATCCGTTCCCACCTAAACATGTACGCACATTGTTGTCTTGTTATGACATCATCCCTGAAGTCAGGACGTGATTTTACCTTAAATGGTAGGCGAAAACAGCAGCTGACACAAAGTCTTCACCATTGGTCAGATGTGGAGCTCGGGGGGGGGGGGGGGGGGGGGGGGGGGGAGGTGGCGGATCGACAAAAAGTTCGTTTCATTACCTATGCCATTATCACTGTATTCTTCCTCTTCGTTGAACGCTCAGATCACAGAACTATTGTTGTCTGTTATATGAGCGAAAATGCGTCACGCTGCCGTTTCTTTCAAGCGATTCAAGTCCTTCGGATGAGACTATAAAAACCGAGGCCCCGAGTGCGAACGCATGCAGAACATCTTGCGCACACGTTAAATCCTGTTCCGCTTTTCGAAAGAGTAGGCCATTGTGTGCCGGTGGGAACAGATGACAAAATTTACAAAACCGCATACACACAGGGACTGGATGTAAAAAAAAGCACATGAGTGCTTATTCCATATCCTCGATATAAAATAATAAATAAATATTTTTTAAAAATCATGTCATCTGAGCGCTTTGATTTGTTGCTCTACAAGATTCAGCGCTATATAAATTCCATACATTATTAAGCGCCTGACAGACAAGTCAGACCCAGCGCATCCGACTTCGGCATATTAAGAGAGGTCACCGTCACCGACCCCTCAGATTCCAAATCCTTTGGGACGCCTTCGAAGCTTTGTCAACCACTTTTCTCCAGTCCTCTCGTCTCTCAGCCGCCCTCAGGGTGTCTCTCAGCTCCATGTCTGTCCACTCTCGAATGTTGTCCTCCCATCTCTTCCTTTGTCTGCCTCTTCTTTTTCCTCCTCCCCTCACTGTGCCTTGTAGGATTGTTTTAGCAAGATCGGAGGAGCGTGTGACATGACCAAACCACTTCAGTTTTCGTTGTCTGACGAGTGTTTGAAGGTCAGTATAGGGCCCGATTTTATTGCGGAGAGGATTGTACGCTTTTAAGTCTTTTTTTGGGGGGAAAGGCAGGAGAATGGACCAATAAGGCTGAAAATAGACAAGAAGGAGGTAACAGGAAGAAAAAGGAACAAGGCAGAAACAAAGAGAGTGATAAAGAAGAGGAAATTTCTAGCACCGAATTTTCAGAATATGGTGATACTATTTATACTGACAGGACCCCAGTATGAAAAAGGTAATGCAAATATATGCTTATTTATCGATTCTGGGGCACATACTTACACCGACACACACCGACACACACACACACCACACACACACACACACAGACACACACCGACACACACCAACACCGACGCACACACATACACACACACGCGCGCGCGCGCGCGCGCGTGCGCACACAAACGCACACTCGCATGCACACACCCTGCACAAACACACACAAACACACACACACACACACACACACACACACACACACACACACACACACACACACTTACACTTACAGTTACACACCCAAACACAAACACACCCACACGCACACAAACACTCACTCACTCACACACAAAGAACAGCAGCAGCAACAGCAGCAGACAGAGTGACAGACAGAGAGACACGAACACACAATTATGGACGAATAGACTAGCAGACATGCAGACAATAGAAATGAGGGCGGGATGCTTGAGAGACAGTTTTGGTGTGGAAGAAATAATGACAGTGGAAAGATCATTACCAAAAAAAGAAGAACAACAACAACAGCAGCAGCAGCAACAACAACAACAACAACAACAACAACAACAACAACAACAGCAACAAGTAGAAGAAGATGGAAGAGGAGGAGGAGGAAGGAGGAGGAGGGGAGGAGGAGGAGGAGAATGCAAAGAACAATGCAAAGAAGAGAATGCAAAGAAGAATGCGAAGAAGAATGCGAAGAAGAAGAATGCAAGAAGAATGCGAAGAAGAATGCGAAGAAGAACGAAGAAGCAAGAAGAAGAAGAAGAGAAGAAGAAGAGAAGAGAACAAGAACAAGAACAAGAAGAAAATGCAGAAGAAGAAAATGCAAGAAGAAGAATGCAAAGAAGAAGAAGAATGCAAAGAAGAATGCAAAGAAGAATGCAAAGAAGAAGAAGAAGAAGAAGAAGAAAGACAAATGAAAAGAACAATGTAAGAAGAATGCATAGAAGAAGAAGAAGAAAAGAGAAGAAGAAAGAAGAACAAGAACAAGAACAAGAACAAGAAGAAGAAGAAGAAGAAGAAGAAGCAAAGAAGAAGAAGAAGAAGAAGAAGAGAAGAAGAAGAAGAAGAAGAAGAAGAAGAAATGCAAAGAAGAAGAAGACCAACAACAACAAAACAACAGCAGCTATAACAGCAACATCAATATTAACATAAGCAACAGCCGCAGAAGCAACAACAAAATAAAGCAAAATCAAGAAGAAGAAGAAGAAGAGAAGAAGAAAACCAAGAACAAAAACGAGAAGGACAAGGACAAGAAGAGCGAGACTGAAAAAAGAACAAGAACTAAAACAGAACCAAACGGAAGGACATGAAAAGGCACAGATAACAAAATAATAAAGAGAGAGCGAGGGGGGATGGGAGGGAGGCAGAGAGAGAGAATGAGAGGGGGGGGAGGTAGAGAGTAGTAGTGAGGAGGTGGAGGAGAGGGGGTGGAGGGAGGTAGAGAGAGTAGGGGGGAGGGAGGTAGAGAGAGGGGGGAAGGGAGGTAGAGAGAAGGGGGGAGGGAGGTAGAGAGGGTGGGAGGAGGTAGAGAGAGAAGGGAGGAGTAGAGAGGGAGAGTAGAAGAGGGAAGGGGTAGAGAGAGAGAGGGGGAGAGGGAGGGAGAGAGAGAGGGGGGGGGGGAGGGAGGTAGCTCTCTCTAGAGAGAGAGAGCTTCCATAACAGCTCTCTCCTTCCGCTGAAATGACTGCTGATGGCTAAAAGTTTGTGTGTTTTCTTCTCTTTAAACGTGTATGGTGTCGTTACAAGCATTTATGTCCCTAAACTACATTAAGCACGCTCCACGGCGCAAACGTGGTCCAAAAGGTAACTTGGAAAGTATTATTTTCAAAGTGATTATCACCTCAACTTATACCAACACATGAAACAACAACCCAAAATCGTGGCAAATGAAATGGTATTAGGTAAATTTTAAAAAAAACTCAATTGAAACTGCTAACATAAAACGGGTACTCTCCCGCTAACTTTCCTGCAAAAAAAATCTGTTCATTAACCGATCGGCATGTTCACAAAGGCAATAGAAATTGTCAGATTTGGGAATCGTTTGTCTTGCGATTTGCTAGTCCGTGCATTATTGGCACCCCCACCCCCCCTCCCCACCTGGTGAAGGAAAGGAGAAGTAAGGGAAGTTTCTGCAAGGAAGTTTCCAGACACGAGGAGAATTTCTTTATCTGCGTTGATCCTGGCCACTTTTAGGACAAGAACCACTTTAGGACAACAACAATCAACACGTCTGAGTGTCCATGTCATTGTTTTTTCAGCCTTGAAGAAGACTCTCTGGAGTCGAAGTCACTAACGTTCGTGGTGTATACCTCAATACCATTGCTAGGAAATACCTCGCCTCCTTTTCGCACTTCAAATATTTATATTTGTCTATGCACATTCCGTTGGTTAAGTGCGGATTTTTTGTTTGGTTTTGGTTTTGGGGTTTTTTTGCGTTTCAAGGCTGGAGTTCCGAGGTCGAGGTTCACTCATGGTGAGATTTTGTGTATGGAACTAGACTGGGGGTGGGGAGTGGGGGGGGGGTTGTCCCTCATTTAAGGTAGCCACACTTTGACTTCGGGAAGAAGTACTGATTTTGATGACCTTCAGAGTTTGTATTTGTTTCGGTATGTTTTGCATTTTGTTGTTCTCTCTCAGCTTTTTTGTTTTAAGGGGCGGGAGGGGGAGGGATTTTTTTGGCTTGGCCCTCCTCTCTCCCCCCTCCCCCCCCCCCCCCCCCCCCCCCCCCCCCCCCCCCCCCCCCCCCCCCATCCAACCTGGAGTGTGTCAGAGCACGTGGATACTCTATTTATTCTTTCTTTATTTTATTTTATTCTTTTATATTGAGGATAAGGGATTAAGCGCTTATGTGCTTGTTTACATCCAATCCCCGTGTGTATGCGGTTTTGTAAATTGTCATCCGTTCCCACCGGCACACAATGGCCTACTCTTACGAAAAGCGGAACAGGATTTTAACGTGTGCGCAAGATGTTCTGCGTGCGTTCGCACACGGGGCCTCCTCGGTTTATAGTCTCATTCGAAGGACTTTTGGGGAGAGTGGAGTCTGCACTTATGTTAACCCAGGGGGAAACTATCCCCTTGAACGGGAATCGAACCCGGGTCGTCAGGATTGCGAGCGCAATGTTCTAACCACTAGGCTATCCCGTCCCCCCTCTATGTATGCTACGCTGGCTTGTCTTCACTTGACTTCTCTCTACTCCTTGGGGAGCCGTTGGGGGTCTGCTCTGAATTTTTGAGAAAGTGTGTCATGAGCAATTTAAAGGAGGTTGAATAAAGACAGACAGACAGACAGACAGCAAGAAAGAAAGACAGAAAGGAAGGGAGAATGAAAGAAAGCGCAAAAAAAAAGTAAAAATCAGACAAATAAGAAAACAAAGAAAAAAATACCAAACGAAAAATAGATAAATAAACAAGGAAAGAGAACCCCTTACCCTACCCCTCCCCCCCAAATTTTTTAACAACTTTTTTAAAAATTAAGAAACAAAATCAAGGAAGAAAGAGAGAAAGAACGAAAGACAAGCAAACAGGAAATAAGAAAAGAAAAAAATCAGTAACCAGGGAAAAAAAGAGAAAAAAAAAACAAACAACAAACAGGGGGGAAAAAACAGATAACATAATAACAGAATACAACAGCGAAAAATAATTTGTTTTAAAGAAAAGTGGAGGAAGCTGGTTGCAACATCTTCATCGCTGCCCCCATGCTCTACAGAACTACGGGAAAGGTAAAAAGTGAAAGTGGAAACATTTTTTAAAGAAAAGTAAGAAACCCTGTAACAAAGAAAGAAAGAATGAAACAAAGGAAACCAAAAAAAAATCAAACGAAAACAAAGAAAGTCAGACCTCTCTGTTCATATAGGCAACAGTCTATGCCAGGGCATACAGTAGTTGGGATCCTTTGCTTACAAATTCAGCTTCTGTAGCGACGTTGTTGCCGTCTGGAATGTTTAGAGTCTGGATTGTCTGGGAGACAGTCTGTATATAAAACAGTTTACCCCATAGACCGAACAACAGTTTTAAGCAGCTGACAGAGACAGAGAGAGAGAGAGGAGAGAGAGAGAGAGAGAGAGAGAGAGAGAGAGGAGAGGAGAGAGAGAGAGAGAGAGAGAGAATTGCAGATGGTATGTTTCTAAGTTTCTTCTTCTTCTTCTTCTTTTTCTTCTTCGTCTTCTTTTTCGTATTCTTTTTTGAGTTCTTCTTCTTTGCATTCGTCTTCTTCGCATTCTTCGCATTCTTCTTCTTCCATTCTTCTTTTTCGCTTTCTTCTTCTTCTTCTTCTTCTTCTTCTGCTTTGAATTCTTTGAATTCTTCTTCTTAGTCTTCTTTGAATTCTTCTTCTTCTTTGAATTATTCTTCTTCTTTGAATTCTTCGCATTCTTCTTCGTATTCTTCTTCCTTTCATCTTCCTCCTCCACCCTTCCACAACCTCCTCTCTTCCTCACTCTCCTCCTCCTCCTCCTCCTCCTCCCCCCTTCTTCTTTGCATCCTCCTTCTCCTCCTCCCTCTTCTCCTCCTCCTCCTTCTCCTCCCCCTTTTTCTCCTCCTCCTTCTTCTTCGCATTCTTCGCATTCTTCTTCTTCGCATTCTTCTTCTTTGCAATGCTTCTCTTCTTCGCAATTCTTCTTTGCAATTCTTCTTTCTTCTTCTTCTTCTTCTTCTTCTTCTTCTTCTTCTTCTTCTTCTTCTTCTTCTTCTTCTTCTTCTTCTTCGCATTTCTCCTCGCATTCTTCTTCTTCTTCTTCTTCTTCTTCTTCTTCTTCTTCTTCTTCTTCTTCTTCTTCTTCTTCTTCTTCTTCTTCTTCTTCTTCTTCTTCTTCTTCTTTGCATTCTTCTTCTTTGCATTCTTCTTCTTTGCATTCTTCTTCTTCTTCTTTGCATTCTTCTACTTCATCTTCTTCCTCTCTTACTCTGGCTCATTCCGCCTCATTGTTCCCCTTGTTGTTTAGTGTCTGGTCTCCCATAATTATAATCCTCCCTTCCTTCCCTACGCCGCTCAGTTTAGTTCTATCATACACACCCACTCTCATTTGCAGCCCCCAGACCAAACAGTTCACGAGGACCTACGACTACTTGGCTGCCTTAATGCCACCATCAAGAACAGTTCCAGCACTGCTGTTGGGTTCTTTAGAAAATAGTCTGCTTCGCGTGGTGTCTCTATCGATCAAAGCTCTACCTTATACACTTATAGGGGGATCAATTATTAACGACATTATTTGTTGTTTTTTTCTGTTCTTTTATTTTGAGGATAATAGAATAAGCTCTCATGTGCTTTTTGTTTACATTCAGTCCCTGTGTGTGTGTGTGTGTGTGTGTGTGTGTGTGTGTGTGTGTGTGTGTGTGTGTGTGTGTGTGTGTGTGTGTGTGTATGCGTGTGCGCGCGCGTGCGGTTTAGTAACATTAGAAACACGTATTAACACTAGCATTCATAGAACGGCCTAATCTTATTTTTCGTAAGGATTTTATCATGCTTAATCATTATAACTGAGAGCTGCATTTTGCAAATTATTGATTTTTTAGTAATGTGAATACGTTTAGTGTTTTGTGTAGTTTAGTCTACTTCAAAGACAATTTTCTGTGTTTTGTAGACTTCATTGTGACAACAACCTTAAACTGGCCTTAGTAGTCAGTAAAATTAAGCTATACGCAGCATCACACCATCACCACATCAGAAAGTCTGTTACATTTAAGCTGAACGAGCGTCTGGTCCAGAGTAGCCTCGCAAATAATTATGAAGTAAACGCGGCAAGATTATGTGCTCTGCAGAGAAGAAGAGAGAGGAGATCAAAGGTACACCAAGCCAAGGATGCTTACGTGCATCCCTCAGCAGTTTGCAAGCAGGTTAGTGAAGCGGACACAGGCATCATATGGAAAACATGCTTGAGAAGAAGAAGAGGACGACGACTACGTAGATGAAGAATGTGAAAAAGCAAAAAATACGGAGAGTGTGAAGATGAAGAAGAAAGAATTGCGAAGAAGAAGAATTGCGAAGAAGAAGAATGCGAAGAAGAAGAAGAAGAAGAAGAACAAGAAGAAGAAGAAGAAAGAAGACAAGAACAAGAACAAGAACAGAAGAAGAAGAACAAGAACAAGAACAAGAGAAGAAGACAAGAAGAAGAACAAGAAGAAGAGAACAAGAAAGGGGGGGGAGAGGAGGAGGAGGAGAAGAAGAGAGAAGAAGAAGAAGAAGAAGAAGAAGAAGAAGAAGAAGAAGAAGAAGAAGAGAAGAAGAAGAAGAAGAGAAGAGAGGAGGAGGAGAAGGAGAAGAGAGAAGAAGAATGTAAAGAGGAAGAGAAGAAGGGAGGAGGAGAAGGAAGGGAAGGGGGAAAAGAAGAAGAAGAAGAGAGGAAGAAGAGTAATGTAAAGATAGATGAGTGTAAAGAAGTGAAAATATTTGGAGAGGAGAAGACGAATGTAAAAAAGAAGAAGAAGAATGAGGAGGAGGATTTGTTCATTCATATGATAATGATTATACTACTAAGTTTGTCACTCAACTATCTATTTGCTTAGCTACTCTGGTAGCCGCTTCATTTCTTATCAGTAGTTCAGTAGCCAAAATGCTATTGGACCAGGTGTTTAGTCCTATTGTCAGTCGACAGTCAGCTATTCTCTTTCAGTCATTCATCATCTTCATCGTTATGGCTCATTAACCACAATTGCACAGCACGAAAATAACAATGAGCTAATTACACACGTCTTAATCACATGTCTAGAACATTATGTAGCATGCCTTCGCACGTTCTCTCTGTCCTCTGCTCTCTCTCACTCTCTCTCACTCTCATCTCTCTTCACTCTCTCTCTCTCTCCTCTCTCTCTCTACAGACACATGCACACACGCGCAAACATACACACGGACGCATGCACACACGCACATACACACACATGTGCGCAGAGAGAGAGAGAGACAGACAGACACACACACACACACAGACACACACACACACCACACAGACACACACACACACACACACACACACACACACACACACACAGACAATCACACACACAGATCAGACAGACAGACAGAGACAGACAGAGACATACACACACACACACACACACACACACAGAGAAAAACACACACACACAGACACAGACACACACACACACACACACACACACACAAGACAATCACACACACAGATCAGATCAACAGACAGACAGAGACATACACACACACACACACACACACACACACACACACACACACACACAAACAGAAAGAGACCCTCACTGTTTCTGTAGTTCCTCCCCCCCCCCCCCCCACCCCCCACCCCACCCCCCCCACCCCCACTCCCCAAAAGCAGCCCTTAATGGGTTAACAGACTCTGACAAGTCAGACTGTTGTTTCAAGCATTCAGCAGACTTCAGATAAGGTGCCCAGGAGGGTCGACAACGTCGATGTCACTAGACTCTGACCTTTCCCACAGACAGAAAGAAAGAAGAAAGAAGAAGAACAACAAGAAGGACAGTGTTAAAAGCAGGTCTCCATTATGGAGGAAAGAGATTCTTTTTGTCTGCGGATACTATAATGTCGCTCTCTCCCGCTTTCCCGGGGAGAGCAGCCCGATTTCACGGAGAGAAATCTGCCGTGACTTAAAGTGGTATGAAATGAAATCTGAGCGCTTTGATTTGTTGCTTTACAAGATTCAGCGCTATATAAATTCCATACATTATATTATTATTATTATTATTCCTTTGCTACTGGTGTGATCTGCCTGGTCAGTCATTTGCATTCAAGATTTATTTTATTTTATTTTATTTTATTTATTTATTTGTTTCTTTATTCTTTTGTTTCCAGGGTAATGGAATAAGTACTCATGTGCATTTTATTTTTTAACATCTAGTCCCCCCGCGTGTGTATATATGCAGTTTTCTAAGTGTTGTCATTCGTTCCTATGAGCACACCATAGCCTAAGGCTTCTAAGAAGCTAACGGGACAGCCTAGTGGTTAGAACATTGCGCTCGCAATCTGACAGCCCGGGTTCGATTCCCGTTCAAGGGGGATATTTTCCCCTGGAGTTCACATCAGTGCAGACTCCACTACCCCAAAAGTCCTTCGGATGAGACTATAAACCGAGGCCCCGTGTGCGAACGCACGCAGAATAGAACATCTTGCGCTCACGTTAAATCCTGTTCCGCTTTTCGTAAGAGTAGGCCATTGTGTGCCGGTGGGAACAGATGACAGAATTCACAAAACCGTATACACACGGGGACCGGATGTAAAAAAAAGCACATAAGTGCTTATTCTATTATCCTCGATATAAAAGAATAAAATAAAATAAAATAAAAAGCGGAACATGTTTTAACGTGTGTGCAAGATGTTCTGCGTGCGTTTGCACACGGGACCTTGGTTTATAGGCTCTTCTTTATAGGCTCTTCTGAAGAACTTTTGGGGGAAGAGTGGAGTCAGCACTGATGTCAACTCCAGGAGAAGAATAATATTCCTTGAACAGGAAGACCAAAACAACGTGGAGGAGGACTGTAGAAAGTGAGATGAAGGCCATGCAGCACTCTTGCGGATCAGTGACTAGGTTGGCCCAGGATAGGCAGGAGTGGAAGCGCTTTGTTGCTGCCCTACACACCACTGGGTGTAATGGTTAATGATGATGATGATGATGATGATGAACAGGATTCGAACCCGGGTCAGCAGATCACGAGCGCAATACGCAACGCTCTAACCAACCAGACTATCTGGAATTGTCGGGTGGTGTTGTTTGTGGCCTCTTCCGAAAGCAGGAACACGTTTTAATTAACGTGTGTTCAAGATGTTCTGCGCGCGTTCGCACACGGAACCTCAGTTTGTAGTCTCATCCGAAGGACTTTCGCGATGGGAAGGGGGGGAGGGGGGTGGGGGGGGGGGGAGTGTGGCGTGGGGGGAGGAGGAGGGGGGAGTGAGCATTGATGTTAATCCAATTGGAAAAATCCCCTGGAACGGGTGCTTCGTTAGTGGCTCAAACCTGGGCCGACAGATCACGAGCACAATGCTGTGTAATCAGTAGACTAGGGGGATGAGGAGACTACTTGGTGTTAGCCTAACCCCAAGGGAAAAAAAATCCCCTCGAACGGGTGCTTGGGTGGCGGCTTAAACTGGGTCCGTGAGATCGCGAGCTCAATGTTTTAACCAGTAGACTACCCAGTCCCTGATGTTTACTTCTAAAAGACACTTCGGGACCATAGGCAGGCAGGCAGTCTATGGAGAAACCCTGACTGACCCCTTACCATGCTATTGCCGAACCATGTGCATCGTCAGCTGTACTGACCATGATTATCTCTCTTGGAGAATGATGTTCTCGTCTGCTTTCTCTGCAGCAATTACTGGCTCGAAATGTGCTAGAGAGGCAATGTGTGTGTGTGTGTGTGTGTGTGTGTGTGTGTGTGTGTGTGTGTGTGTGTGTGTGTGTGTGTGTTGGAGGGGGAGGGGTTGGTGGCGGGGACGGGGTGGATGGGTGTGCATGTGTGGTTTTGTGTGTGGGAAGGGGCTGTGTCTTTCTTTTGGATCTGTTTGGATTAGATTTTTCTTTTGCTTGTCAGCTTCCTAATTTAGTTCATAATTTTCTCACGATTTTAAAAAAGCAGTTTGGCTTTGCTCAGCAGAACGGCTGTTTAAGAATACCTGTCTGTAATTCGATTAGATTTTTCTTTTGCTTGTCAGCTTCCTAATTTAGTTCATAATTTTCTCACGATTTTAAAAAAGCAGTTTGGCTTTGCTCAGCAGAATGGTTGTTTAAGAATACCTGTCTGTAATTCTTACTTACACTTTTTGTTTTTAAGTTTATTTTATCAAAATACGTTACCTGTTGATGCATCAACCGTCATTGCTTTTTTTTTGGACAATTTCAATGATTGTTGTTTAAAATTGATATTACCAAAGATCAGACTGTATTTTGATGTGTTGAGTTGGCTACATGCAGTTTATAACACTTTCGTGTACCTCTAACAGGGATTTTGAAATAAACTTCGCCTCGCCTTGCCTTGCCTCTCCTTGCCTTGCCTTGCCTTGCCTTGCCTTGTCTTGTCTTGCCTTGCCTTGCCTTGCCTTGCCTTGCCTTGCCTTGCCTTGCCTTGCCTTGCCTTGCCTTGCCTTGTCTTGTCTTGTCTTGCCTTGTCTTGCCTTGCCTCTCCTTGCCTTACCTTGCCTTGTCTTGCCTTGTCTTGCCTTGCCTTGCCTTGTCTTGTTTGCCTTGCCTTGCCTTGCCTTGCCTTGCCTTGCCTTGCCTTGTCTTGTCTTGCCTTGCCTTGCCTTGCCTTGTCTTGTCTTGCCTTGCCTTGTCTTGCCTTGCCTTACCTTACCTTACCTTGCCTTGCCTTGCCTTGCCTTGTCTTGTCTTGCCTTGCCTTGCCTTGTCTTGTCTAATCTTGCCTTTCCTTACCTTTTCACCCTTTCTCATATGTCTCTGTCTGATTGTGTCTGCCTGTCTGTGGCTGTATCTGTCTGTCTGTCTGTCTGTGTCTCTCCGTCTGATTGTATCTGCCTGTCTGTCTGTATCTGTCTGTCTGTCTGTCTGTCTGTCTGTCTGTCTGTGTTTCTCTGTTCTGTCTGTCTCTCTCTCTCTCTCCCCCCTCTCTCTTTCTCTCTCTCTCTCTCTTTCATCCCCCTTCCCTCTCTCTCTCTCATCCCTCGCTCTCTCTCTCTCCTTCCCTCTATAAAGCTCACGAATGCACGTCGTGATGGGTGAACAGAACCTGACAGGTCAGACTGCTGTTTCCAGTAAATTAGCAGACCTGTGCGATAACCACTTCTTCAAGAGGTACCACCTTGATGTCATAAGACTCTGACCTTCTTTCCCCACAGACAGGGAACAAACCAAGGAAAGTGCTTAAATAAAAACAAACAAACAAGTCTTCCTCACGAATGGAGAGAAATTTCTGACCCTCTTTCCTTTGGTTTATTCATATCATCTGTTCAGTTATTCACTGTCAGAAAGGGTGTGTGTGTGTGGTGGGGAGGGGGGGGGGGAGGGGGGGGAGGGGGGGGCTCTCTTTCCTTTTAAAATTTTTTCTCAGGGTCGGGGGTGGGTGGGGGGAGGGGGTGTACTCTGATGTTCTTTTGTTTTTGCTGTTGTTGTTTTTGTTTTATTTTGTTTGATGATTTTCATGCTTTGATTTGTGTGTGCAAGATACAGCGCTATATAAATTCCATTTATTATTATTATTATTATTATTATTATTATTATTATTATGTCTCTGTCTGCTTCTGCATTGCAACGGGCTCTCTATCTTCTGCTAATCTATTTAAATACCTGTCTGTCTTCTTGTCTGTCTGTCTATTATTTTGTCTGTTTGTAGTTTAGATATATCTTTCTTACCACGCGTCCACATTTTGAGAGCAAATATAAGCCCCCCCCCCTTCCCCCCCCCCCCCCCCCCCACCACACACACATCACATCACTCACTCATATTAAAATTTTTTTTAAAGGTATGACAGACGAAAGAAATACAGAGAGAAAGGGGTGAGGAGGGAGAGATATAGACAAACAG
>CM054145.1:32081210-32086210 GCA_028751875.1 Rapana venosa | reverse complement strand
ATGTGTGTGTGTATGTATGTATGTATATATGTATGTATGTTTGTCTGTCTGTCTTGTCTGTCTGTTGTCCGTCTGTCTGTCTGTCTTGTCTGTCTATTGTCAGTCTGCCTGTATATATGTATGTTTGTTTGTCTGGTTGTCTGTCAGTCTGTTTGTCCGTCTGTTTGTTTGTCTGTCTCTCTGCTCGTTTGTCTGTTTGTCTGTCTATCTGTCTGTCTGTTCGTCCGTCAGACTGTCTGTACGTCTGTTGTCTGTCTGTTTGTCTGTCAGTCTGTTTTCTGTCTGTCTGTCTGTCTGCCTGCCTTTTTGTCTGTTTGCATGTCTGTCTGTCTGTCTGTCTGTCTGTTTGTCTACCTGCCTGTTTGTCTGTCTATTTACTGTCTACCTGCCTGTATGTCTGTCTGTCTGTCTACCTCTCTGTATGTCTGTCTGTCTATTTGTCTGTCTGTTTGTCTATTTGTCTGTCTGTTTGTGTGTCTGTCTATTTATCTGTCTGTCTGTCTGCCTGTCTGGCCCTCTGCCTGTCTGACTGAACGATGCTGCACATGGCCAGGCACGATCCCTGCCTCCCCCTCATCCATCGGAGAATGGCTTGTGCAGGGACTCATGATCGTTTTCGCAGAGTATCCCATTGTTGCCCATTGTTTGCAATTTCATTCTGTTATAATTATGAACTGTATGATTTATTCATTCTGTTATATTATGAACGATACACACACAGACCCCACACATACGCACGCACACACACACTATACAAAATTATGTATGTACAATTATATACATATATAAATGTATATATATATATATATATATATATATATATATATATAGAGAGAGAGAGAGAGAGAGAGAGAGAGAGAGAGAGAGAGAGAGAGAGAGAGAGAGAGAGAGGAGAGAGAGAGAGAGAGAGAGAGAGAGAGACAATGACACTGACAATGACAAATTCTTTTATTTCGAGGATAATGAATAAGCACTCATGTGCTTTTTTATATCCAGTCCCCACAGAGAGGAAAGAGAGAGAGAGAGAGAGAGAGAGAGAGAGAGAGAGAGAGAGAGAGAGAGAGAGAGAGAGAGAGAGAGAGAGAGAGAGAGAGAGAGAGAAACATCTATATATATATTTATTCTTTTATATCGAGGATAATGGAATAAGCACTCATGTGCTTACATGTGTGTGCATATGTGCGTGTGTGCGTGCGTGTGTGTGTGTGCGTGCGTGGGTGTGTAATTTATATAAGTGTTCTTTTTTTTAATATCCAAAATTTTGGTGCATTTTTTAAATTTTAAATTTACCTTCTTCAACGGAAACTGGTTGCAGACTAGCCTCCAGCAGTGCCATGGTAACAGGTAAACATTTAAAATAAAAAAAAATTAAAAATCGTACAGAGACGTCATAAGTTATTGCGTAAAGGTCTTATGCGTCATCTAAAAAAAATGACGACCACATAGTCATATTATTTATATAAGGCTCCTTCTGTCTCGGAAGACAAAGGCTGCACCTAGCTAGACTCCCAATAGTAGGTACAATCTGTAAATGCAGTTATTACAGTTAGCTAGGAGTGTAGTCTAACTCGACTCACAAGTTTTTCCCACATACAAAATATGGATATTTTACTATCTCAAAAAGAGAAAATAAATTCATGCAAGTAAAAATAAAGGATTCACGCACACACACAGAGGCACACGCACGTATGCACGCACGCAGATGCGCGCGCGCACACGCGCGCGCACACACACACACACACACACCAAGGGCGCGCGCACACACATACACACACACAGCTACAGGCACACACACACACACACACTCGCACGCACGCACGCACGTGCGCGCGTACACACGCAAACACACACTGAATTAATTAAGTTATCAACTTACTATTTTAATAATCAATTAATTTATTGTGGAATAATCATAATCGTGAAAGGTTTTCTTAAAGAAAGTGAATATATTAGAGGTTTCATCACAGACATTGTGCTGTAGGCCTACAAGATTAATGGATCACATTTTATGGATCACATCCTTCACTCCAAATAAAAGAAAATATACATACAAGGCATTCAAACATTTGAGGCATACTTGTACCCTATACTCTCCTTACATGAGCACAGGCTCGCTCTTGCATGCGCACTCACACACACACACACACCACACACACACACACACACACACACACACACACACAACACAAACACACACACACACACACACACACACACACACACACACCACACACATACACACACATATGTGGCAGGTGGCAGGATGGTTAAGACGTTTGCCTGCCAACAAGTAAACCATGAGGTTCTGGGCTTGATTCCCAGCCTCGCCCTTTCTTCCCAGTTTGACAAAAAATCGAACTGAATGTCAAAGTCCTTCGGATGAGACTATAAACCGAGGCCCCGTGTGCGAACGCATGCAGAACATCTTGCGCACACGTTAAATCCTGTTCCGCTTTTCGGAAGAGTAGGCCATTGTGTGCCGGTGGAAACAGATGACAAAATTGACAAAACTGCATACACACGGGGACTGGATGTAAAAAAGCACATGAGTGCTTATTCCATTATCCTCGATATAAAAGAATAAATAAATTCCTGTGTTCTGCTAAACACACACACACACACACCACACACACACACACACACACACACACACACACACACACCACACACACACACCACACACACACACACACTTACACCTCACAACACGCATAATTATAACTATGCATGAGCATTTCAGTGTTTCTACCAACTAACACCTGCTGACGTAAAAAAAAAAAAAAGGACTCAGCAATTAATAGGCAAGACTGATCATGGATGATAAATGATCCTCTGTATGCGATTATGCACAAAGGGAGATAAATCAGCAAGCAGCTCTTCATACACATTCGGATTCGATGGTTTATTCATTTATAGGCCAAGGTCCTTTATGAAGGAGTATGCGAACATGATAGCATAACTGAAACTAATGTAGTGAGATCCAAAATGCTAAAAATTTCATACAGACTGATTGCATAATTATTTTTTTAAAAGAATGATTCTCACGACATGTTAAGGTCTGTAAGCTTCAGTGCTTTACATAAATACGAGGCAAAATTGCGGACTACTTCAGGAGAGGATGACGACATCAACAGGGTTAATTTAAACAAGGATGGCTGTCTAAAATAATATTTGGGCTTAACAAACTGTTCTCGAATCGTTCTTAGAACAGGGCAACAAAAAACAAAATGAATTTCGTTTTCTCCTGCCTCTTTACACAGACGACAAATCAAATCATCATCATTAGCATTTCTACATCTCTAATAATGAACAGCTAATTCAGATACACCTGATCTAAATCTTTTCGTTATAAACATGAAATGTTTATCCATGTACTCGTTAACCTAATATAGACAACAGGAAAGGTTTTCAGAACTCATCCGGTTTATAAACACTCTGGTATTGGAATCCGCAACCTTGCCACTTCAACATTGTTCCGATTTAAAAATTAAAAAAATTAATTTAAAAAAGCAAAGCGTGCTGTCTTCTTGCGAGTAATGCCTCCCACTGTTTGTGCTAATTGTCTTAGGAAAGCTAGACTTTAGTGTAAACCAGCTGGATTCTTGTTGGGTTTTTTTCCTTTCAAGAGAGAAGGAAATCGTTCCGACTTCCTCCAGTTTGTTGTGTCATGCCCCCCTCCCCTCATCCCCTTCTCAACCCCCCACCCCACCCCACCCACCCCCCTTTTGTACCTTCCATCTACCATCTCTTTCCTTTCTGTCTCGTCTCGGGTCCAATTCTGGATGTGAGTTTGTACAAACAAGTGAATAATTAAAAAGATAATGAACTACGAATCTAGGTTATGGAGTGTAAGACACTTTTAACACGAGTTTCGTTGTTTGCCGCTGTTTTCGCCATCGTCATCGTCGTCATTGTCGTTGCTGTTGTTGTTTTGTTGTAGCTGGTTGCAGACAGAAACGTTGGTCCGGTCCTGCAAATCAGAAACACGCAGACAAAATTACTGATGATGGCAGTTCTCTAACGTAAGGTTGAGGGCAGAAGGAAAAGAGGCAGACCACCAACATCCTACATTGCCAACATCACGAGATCAGTGATCTGAAAGAGATACAGGAGATCGTAGAAGTCAGCAGAGACAGTGTGAGACAGATGGCCAACCCTGGTGGCATTCATGACGTGGAGCTCCGACCGTTGATAGCGGCGATGAAGACAGTTGAGCTGATTTGAGTTGATGGTGGTAGTAGTGGTAGTGAAGGTTAAACTATTGTCATTTAAAAAAAAAAATTCTTTCATATCGAGGATAATGGAATAAGCGATTATGTGCTTTTTTCACATCCAGTCCCCGTGTGTATGCGGTTTTGTCAATTCTGTCATCCGATCCCACCGGCACACAATGGCCTACTCTTACGAAAAGCGGAACAGGATTTAACGTGTGCGCAAGATGTCCTGCCCGCGTTCGCACACGGAGCCTCTCGGTTTCTAGTCTCATCCGAAGGACTTTTGGGGAGAATGGAGTCTGCACTGATGTTAAGTCCAGAGGGAAAATATCCCCTTATACGGGAATCGAACCCGGGTCGTCAGATTGCGAGCGCAATGTTCTAACCACTAGGCTATCCCGTCCCCCATTCATTGACATTCGCTCTTTGTGTTTCAGCTGCATCGGAGACGATGCCAAAGAAAACTACTGAAATAGAGTTGTCGATGTTGTTGTGAGTGTTTGGTTATGATTATGGTTCTTGCTACCATCGTTGTTGTTGTTGCTGCTGCTGGTGATGGTGGTGGTGGTGCTGCTGCTGCACCTGATGATAATGATGATGATGATGATGATGATGATGATGATGATGATGATGATGATGATGATGATGATGGTGGTGGTGGTGGTGGTGATGATGATGATGATGGGTGGTGGTGGTGGTGGTGGTGGTGGTGGTGGTGATGATGATGATGGTGGTGGTGATGATGATGATGATGGTGGTGGTGGTGGTGGTGGTGGTGGTGGTGAT
>CM054145.1:32043710-32073710 GCA_028751875.1 Rapana venosa | reverse complement strand
AGTTGAATGACAAAGCAAACTGATCAGTACCAGTTTCCTAGTTTGTAATATATTGCATTGTATACTATTGTCTTGTCTTGTATTGTCTGATAATGTGTTTGTATTTTATTGTATTGCATCATAATGACTGTAGTGTATTGTACTTTATTGTTATTGTATTGTATACCCCTTTAAGCTTCCACTAATTTTTCTGTGATATTTAGGTTACTCTCCCTGGAACAGCAAATTGCCACAAGAGCAGTGCCACCCACTGAAACATTGTTTTTTTCTCTGCATGTGCATTTATTTTCCTATAGCTATGAGAGAGGCTTTTTTTTCCCCACGAATTTTTTTCAAGAACAACGGCACTCTCCCGTTGGTATGGATTCTCTGACTGGTGCTGAAACTATTTTTTACACTGAACCAGCCGCCATTGCACAGTGGTGGGGGCTGCTAGCTACAGGCTGGATGTCGTGGGTTTAAATCCCTGAACAGTCATGGGGGTTTTGGGGGTTGCAGCCGACTACTACCCACAGTAAGTTTGCTATGGGATCATTGACAAAACTGAGACTTAACAATCGAGTGTGATCTGCTCAGGTGATGCGATTTGAGAGTGTTGCTCAAATTATCAGTCACATACTGCAAATGTCTGTCCTCTTGGGCCTGGATGATGCCAGGATAATGTTGTTATGATAGAAAGCAAAGAGTGCAGCCCTGTCATGAAGTCTCTTAGCAAGGTGCACTTTTTATAGCAGCAGCACAACATCATCCTGATCACCCTGTATCATCAGGCAACAACAGAAAATTGTCTCTAATTCATTGGCCCTTGTCACCCTGGTCTCATGTCTCAACTGTCAAAGCTTTTGGGGTTGGGTCATGGGAGAATGTCGTTGGAGGGACATTGTGGTGGACAGACATCCTGGGTGGGTGTCTCTCTCAGTCTGGCACTACATCAGAGCTATCATTGTCGTCAATAAGGGGTTTAGTTGGAGGTGTCCTGTGTATGTTAACACAGAAAAGGGACCACTTAACATCCCCAAAGTGACCCAGCAGGAGTGTAGGGTCCCTCTGGATGGTGGCCTCATGACTGCCTGACATTTATGAGCTCCCTGTAGACTTGCGACCCTGAGGAAGCGATATTGTAAAATCTGGGTATGGCTGGGTCAGGGAGATGGAAATGAGCGGCGTGGGAACAGGACAGGAAAGTCACAGAAGATGAAGCAGCAGAAAGAAAGAGAAAAACACGTGTTCTGCACACTGGACCTTGGTTTAATCATCTCATCCAAAAGACCTACCCTCAGATCATCACTCAAATCTAGATCTTGAGGATCAGAGAAAACGTGCTGTTAACAGGAGGATCAAGCCTGAGACCTGTCCCTTTTTCTTTCAGACAGGTCCCTTCCACTAGACCACTGCTCCACCCATTGCTGTCACAGATTTATTGCTGGCGGCATAAGTTATACAGTGAACAGTAATGGGTGAGAACGAAAGAAACCCACAAAATGAAAACAAACCTGCCCTTGCCCACAATTGATCATGTCGCCAGTGCAAGCAGGATGAACGCAAAAGTCTTCATCACCACCATCACTACAGTCTGTCCGAAAATCACACACTACACTGTAAGGCACGAACTGTCCAGACCCTTCACAATAGAAATACTGCTGTGTTAAGTCGGCAGTAACGTGACACACGTTGTTGTACCACCCTTCAGAGCTATCCACTGTCTGGCACAGACTGGCCCCATCGCAGGTCAACAAGGCATGCGTCACGTGCCGCATCGAGCACGTCACGAGTGTCACACGTGACGAGGGGATACCACTGGGTTCAGAAAGGGACAGGGGTTTGATGTTTTGACGATTCAACGTTGAGGGAATCTCACACAGAACGGAAGCTTTGTAGTAGGTATCACAGTGTAAACTGACGGCCATGTGGGTGGTTCTATCACCTGATTTAAACACTCCGCAGGATTCTTGGCTGTCGGCAGGATCCATATCTACATAATAGGCTATCTGATTACTCTCCCAGTGCCACGTGCGTTTGTACCTGTCACAGTAAATGCAGCTGAATAACTGACCTGAGGAAAATCATTATCGACACACCACTTACTGAAAAAAAAACCACAGGTGTGGTCTCCCTCTCCCTCTCCCTCCCCCATCTCTCTCTCTCTCTCTCTCTCTCTCTCTCTCTCTCTCTCTCTCTCTCTCTCTCTCTCTCTCTTGCTTGAAAGACTTACAGATAACCGACTAAAACAACAAAGCACAATCATCAAAATGATCAATGTCTTCTTTATCCTCATCATTCACATCAACCTTTAAAAAAACCTACAAAGTATCTATGGAACACCTGATGGAAGCCCTGACATATGCAAAACTGATCCAAAGTATCCATAAAAATGTACAAAATACAAAGTGATGCAACTGATAGGAAGCCCTGGTGTATACAACATGAATACAAAGTATCCATAAAAAAACTACAAAATACAAAGTGGTATATATATATATCTATGGTACAATTGATGGAACCCCTGGCATATACCAAATTAATACAAAGTATACATTTAAAAAAATACAATATACAAAGCATCTACCGTACAGCTGATGGAAGCCCTGGCACATACAACATGAGTACAAAGTATCCATAAAAAGCTACAAAATACAAAGTATATGTATGGTACAACTGATGGAAGCTCTGGCATATACAAAATGAATATTAAGAATCCATGAAAAAGTACAAAATATAAAGTAGTATATCTATAGTACACCTGATGGAAGCTCTGGCATAATATAACAAATTAGTACAAACTATCTGTTTTTAAAAATGTACAAAATACAAAGCAGTATATCTATATTACAACTGAAGGCAGCTCGGCATAATATAACACATTATTACAAACTATCCCTAAAAGTACAAAATACAAACCAGTATATCTATCGTACAACTGATGGAAGTTCTGGCATAATATAACACATTATTACAAACTATCCATAACAGTACAAAATACAAAGCAGTATATCTATGCTACAACTGATGGAAGATCTGGCATATACGTAATCGCTCTGGCATATACATAACCATTACATGGAATTGGAGGATTTCCCGACGACTGCACGCATCTGTCTCAGGCCTATCCATGTGCGTTCCTCTTTCCCTTGCCGGAGGAGGTGGAGGACGTCCTTCCACTCCTGGGGTGTCCTCAGGCTGGCAAGGAAGGCCCCCTGCTGCCGACACCTGCTGTCAGCCTCGAACCATTTGAGGACACTCTGGCTGGTGTCATAGACGTAGCATCTCCCTCCAGCCTCCAACTGCAAACACACACACACACACATGCAAGCGCGCGCACGCACTCACACACACCCGCACGCATACACATACATACACACATACACACGGTTGCGCGCGCACGCACACACACATACACACACACACACTCACGGGTCCTTACGCTGTTAGCATTAGAGAACTGGATGTTCATGATGACTGTGGTACATCAAAGTGGGCAGTTTCTAGACCTTGATGAGAAGGAAGGAAGGAGTTAGATTGTCCCTTCTTGTCTATCAGAACCTGACGGGACCTCAACTTTGCCAGAAACAGTTCAACTCGAATTAAACAAGAGAACCTGTTTTGTTCCAGAGGTTTGCTCCTGTTTGAATGCAGTTGCTCTGGTGATTTGGCATCTATCCCTCAGGCATCTCTTTCACGAAGTAACCATTTTGAAACTGTGTAAGTGGACAAAGTATAGATTGTTCCATTATTAAGATGTGAATTCAGAGAGAAGCTTTAGTGTGGTTTAGCGATTCAGAGGCAACAAAAACCTCCTGTGTACAATGCGAAGAGAGTGGAATTCAAAATCTGAGGTAATCCCGAAGCTGGAATGTGGCTATCATTAATATGGGCAACAAGAACGGTCGCATACACAAAAATTTCACCATTGGCGAACCTTGAAGCTGAGGAAACGAACAAAAGAACTGAGGAAATAGTCCTCTGGATCTTGATAAGAACAACCTCAACTTTGTAGTAGGAATGAAGAGGGAAACTAATTGTGAAGATTCTGACCTACTTTGAATGGTACCAAAAACCTTGAGGTACCAAAAGTTTGAAATACTGGCCACAGTCACATGTTGCTCTGCTGACTGCCCAAGGCCAGGCTGAACACAACTATATGGAGTGCTACAGTCATTGTGGAAACTTCTAGATGGCTCTCTACTCCTTCAATGTAAAGCACACGAAGCATCCCAATGTTCTACACATGGGATGAACATCAGTTTACTTCCCCGAGTGTCATCTCTCACAGCCCTCAGCAAAACAACTTGATGCCTAGGTACCATCAGACAACTACTTTTCAATAAACTGTTAAAGACAAAGGTACCTAGGTATCGTATTTCTTCAGTTTCACTATTTGCATGCTGATTGGACAGCTGTTAAATCATTACAGCAGATCAACGTTAATCTCTTTTTTTTTTAAAAGCAAGCACCTAATGGGTTCACATTTCTGCAACTTACAAACTGCAAACATAGCTTACAGGAACTAAGATATGCATACTTGATTTCCTGCACAAGTAGATAATATATGTACAAAGTGAAGTAAGACAGAGGCAAGTCTGTTTACAATAATTAATGGTCTCAACATCATAAAAGAATCTCCACTCTTATTCGAGCAGGTGCCACGTGCCCACACTCAAACCTGCCACTCATGTCTTCAGAACATACTCAGAAACCCATAACCTCACTGTCTAGTCGGGTAGCCTAGCCTGTTTGTACCTGTTCTGGTAAAAAAAACACGCCTCACCTTGTTCAGCCCACATTTTTGTGTAGTGTAGAAACAGGGTGCCTCATCCTCAGACTGTGCACACTGGGCAACCAGGTCACAGGGAAAGTGGCGGGCTAGACCAGGCCACACAGATGCTGAGCAGTTCCACCGGACAGCATTCACAAAGCCCGACACCCGGT
The DNA here is from genome assembly GCA_028751875.1 of Rapana venosa. Classification (NCBI taxonomy): domain Eukaryota; kingdom Metazoa; phylum Mollusca; class Gastropoda; order Neogastropoda; family Muricidae; genus Rapana; species Rapana venosa. The sequence goes on along the minus strand of CM054145.1, from coordinate 32,068,784 downwards.
GAGGACTCAAATTCCTTGGGAAGAAGGAAAATCTCATCCTGATTCCATAGCTCTCACCCGTTTCATCACTGGTGAAGAGGAAGGACAACCGTCCATCTTGATCTCGTCCTTCCTGGCCAGGGGAAGGAAAGACAAACGCCCTTGACCAGATAACGCCCGTTATATTCAGACACAAAGGCCCTGGACGCAGACATTTCAGAGTGAGAGTAAGTGCAGGGACCCGCATAGCCATACAAAACGTCCCCGTAACCAAGTTTGGAGCGGAAAAAGTTCACAAAAATTATGTGGCCTGAGGGTGGGGTGAGGGTTACACAAGTCAGCATGTAGGGTGGGTAGTGGGTGGACCCGTCCCACCCAGAAGTCTGAAGCAAGCCTGTGTAACAGAATAAAATAATGTACTTACATAAGCATTGTTCATTGTATTCATGTCATGTATTGGTGCCTCCTTGTTGTGAACCAATTACATTTTGTTTAAAACTATACATAATGTCAGGGGACCAGCTGGAACTCTTTCTAGTTAAGAATGAAAAGATACACACAGTACAGATGGGGATTTTTGTCATAAACAGAAGTAGTACATAACTGTAAGTCAGTGATTTGTTTGACACATCACATACACATAATGGAACAGATCATGGAAATGACATGAAGGGAAATCTTCTTCCAAAAGCAAAAGGCCCCCATCTTGCATGCTTATTGCTATTATTGTTGTTGTTGTATTTTGTTGTCGTTGGTTTGTTGGTTATTGGTTAGTTGGTTGTTTTTTGTAGGTAATTTTTGGGGGTAATGGGGTTTTTTTGTCGTTTTCATTTGGGTTCTTTTTATTGTTGCTGTTTTCTTTTTGGTTTTTGTTTGGTTGGGGTTTTTTAGGGGGCTGTATCTTTAGAGACGTTTTAGTGTTTCTGTATTCACACTGCTAGTTACAATCCCATCCTTCCCCATGCCTTCCCATCATAGTCCTACCCCAGCTTGTTCTTCAAAGAATTCTAGCATTCCACAGGGAGCTATTAGCATCAGGCTGAGGTGAGGCCACCAGCAAGGAGAGACCCTACGCTACCTAGTCTTCACTTCATTGGTGTTCAGCTGAGCCTGTTGTAATCCAACATGTGCATGCACGACACACTTCCTAAGTCCAATCCCCTTTGGACCAGCGTCTTAGTGGTAATTCAAAACAAGGCTCGATCTCTGCCTCTCAGATCTTTCAATGGTCTAACCACTAGGCTATCCCGCCTCCATAACATTTTCAAAGCATAGCAACAGTCTAATGTAGGCCTGAAATAACAAAATCAACAATATTTTTGGCCTGAACCAGTTGCCCGGAGACTGAGGTCGGAACCACGATTAACGCTGTGAAAAAAAAGCCACAACAAAATAACAACGCTGTACTGTAGGGCTCAGTCAGCAGTTCTGGCTCAACCACATGGCCTACATATCACATGATCAATGCGAAAAACAACAACAACAACAAACAAAAAAGGCCAGGTTCAATACTATACTAAGCTATGTTGCCGCTCAGTTGAGACTATTACAACCATGTCCTGTGTCTGAAGGCACACACCAGACATCTTGAGTCTGCCTTATAAAAAGCGATCCATCTGTCCTAGAAGTGTAACCCAATAATGCCCTTGGCCTCTGGTATGGATGACATGCGCCACAGAACAGCCTAGTGATTAGAACATTGCGATCCCAATCTGATGACCCGGGTTCGAATCCCATTCAAGGGGATTTTTTCTCCTGGAGTTAACACCAGTGCAGACTGCATTCTCCCCAAAAGTCCTTCGGATGAGACTATAAACCGAGGCCCCTTGTGTGAACGCATGCAGAACATCTTGTGCGTAGGTTAAATCCTGTTCTACTTTTTGAAAGAGTAGGCCATTGCGTGCTGGTGGGAAGACTGCATACACACAGGGACTGGATGCCAAAAAATCTGTGCTTATTCCATTTTCCTCAAAATGAAACAATAAATAAATAAATGAATAACCTAATAGTAAGCAACCAAAACTTTGGGTAACCAATGAGTGTAATGCATTGAGGACAGTGCTCTAGCTGTGACATTTTTTTTTTTTTTTGGGGGGGGGGGGAATGAGGGATTTGGTTTTTGCAGGATGTGGGGGGTAGGGGGGTGGGAAACACAAAAACAAAAATTAATTTAAGTAGGTCAAATGAATTTATCGTTATATTAGTTTTCTTTGTACTCTTCTTTGTTTATCATGAATATTTGGCTTGTTCTATGTAAGGGCATTTGGTTTGAAGCATATTTCAGTAAAATAAAACAAAACAAAACGAACAAAAACCAATCTTTGCACATTGTTTTTTTGCTACCAGTATATGTATCAGTCTATAAATCATTGCTCCTGCTTCAATCACCATCAATCCATTTTTTTTTAAAGAAAAACAAGTTCACATTTCATTGTAACAGATGAATTTTTTTTTTTTAAACGAGAAGCTAGATATTACCTTCCGTAGGGGAGAGATAACTGACTTCTAGCCTAGGTCGCCTTGAAGGGTTAACGGCAGCGAAGTACAAAGACAACTCGGCTGGCCATTGGTCAGGATCAAGAAGGAATATTCTGATGGCTAGTGTGCTGGTCAGGCTATACACAGACACGTTGGTTGGCAGGTGTTCGCAATCAATGTCAGCTATTTCCCACGATTCGTGGGTGAGGTTGAGGTAGTTTCTAAGCCTCAGCAGCAGGGAAGCACAGCTGTGAACCTGTACATGAAGGATGTTGTCGCTTGGAACTTGCAGCATGACAGTGCACCAAGAGTGCTTACTAGCGTTGCTGCTTTGGTAGACCAGGTGGCCGTGAGCGTCTGTGATGGTAACTTGCTGTGTGGTTTTGTTCTCAAGACACGGGGTCAAGTCGTGGTCGGCTAGAGAGGGACTCTGATGCACCTGCAGACTGGTCCCAGAAACTGTCTGCTGCTGCTCCTGAACTGGTGGTGTGCTGAAATCTGTTTCGAAATTACTTTGTTAAGGGTTGGGGGTATGTGGCGGGGATGGGGGGGATGGGAGTTGAAACTAGTAGTAACGTGAGTCCATTTATTTATTAGTGCCTGTCAAAAAATTTTCTTCGTTGCTGTACATATTGTTGTTTTTCTCAATTTTTTACACACACACACACACACACACACACACACATATATATATATATATATATGCAAACATACTCACACCTCCTCCGGCACCCCCCCTCCCTCCACCACAACCAACACACACATACGCATACACACAGTCACATTGTCAGCATTGTACTGACAGGGGAAAATGTCTTTCATTTTTAAGCTTACATTTGACAAAGGGGATTGTTATGCCATGGTGTCTGACGTGGACCTCCCTGGTATCTCATAAAGACATCACACCCCTAGGGAGGAAGTGAAAACCAGAATAAACAATGCAATGGACCATATGAAGAGCTTCTGACTTCAGGGATAAAAAAAACGCCATTGGACCATATGAAGAGCTTCTGACTTAATAATAAATGGAACTTATATAGCACTATATCTTGCAAAGACAAATCAAAGCACATGCATTCAACCTAATCTTACACAGTCATGCAATCAATGATAAATAATCAATAGTTTAAACAAACAGATATTACAAACATGGTGTGCTACAGACAAAATCTATGAAATAAAATGTCAATAGTCAAATGTTTTTCAAAAGCACAAACACACACACTCACACAGGTCGTATACTTTAGCAGGGTGATAGGACATGGGCTAGTGAAGGTGGGATAGTTCTGATATGAAACAGAAGGGGGGAAATCTTAGGTTTGAAATAAATATGTCTTGAGGCTGAATTTAAAAGTATCATAACTAGGTTTCTGGCGAAGAGAGAGAGGGAGCTCATTCCAGGTCGATGGACCCAAAATAGAGAAAGAGGGGCGGGCAATGGTGGATTGGTTGAATCTAGGTATTCTAGGCACAAGGTATCTGCAGCAGAGTGGAGGGAACGTGAAGGAGTGTACAGGTTAAGGCATTCACAGAGGTAGGAGGTTGCAGTTTTGTGGAGACATTTGTAACAGAGGGTACTGATCTTATAATTTACTCTTTGTGGCACAGGCAGCCAGTGGAGAGATCGCAAGAGAGGGGTAATGTACTCAGATTTTTTCTTTCTGAGAACTAGTCGAACTGTGGAGTTTTGTATACGTTGAAGGGAATGGATAGAATATGCTGGCAGACCAGCCAAAAGAGAATTGCAATAGTCCAGACATGAAAGAATGAGAGAAGTGACAAGTTTGGCTGTTGCATCTGTGGACAGGTACTTGTAATTGATAGTAGCACGACTGACAGGGAAAAGCGCCATCGGACCATATGAAGAGCTTCTGACTTCAGGGAAAAAAACGCCATCCGACCACATGAAGAGCTTCTGACTTCAGTGGAAAAAAACGCAAACTAAAGTGCTATGAGCACGTCACACAAACGTCTGGACTGGCCAAGAATGCCTTACAGGGAAGGGTACAAGGAGGGCAATGAACAGGCAGACAGAGAAAACGATGGGAAAACAACATCAGAGAGTGGACTGGCCATGAGTGGAACACGATTTGCTGCGGATAGTAGAAGACCATCGGAATGGAGGAGGCTGGTTGCAAAAATCTTCAGTGGTGCCTCCATGGTCCAGAGGACTACGGGATAGGTGAATGTGAAGGTGAAAGGAACGGGAACAGTACAAGAGAACGAACCATAACCATAGGTTCTGCATCTGTAAGGTAGAACTTACAGCATGAAACAACTAATCCCATAACAGAGAGCATGAGAGGGTTTATCACTTTGTAAGACTTCAGTCCACGGGACTACTGGATAGGTGAGGTGAGAAGCCTTAGGTGGAACGATTTGCGACAGAAAGCTGAGGACCGCGGTTAGTGGAGGAAGCTGGTTTCAAAATCTTCAGTGGACTATGGGGTAGGGGAAGGGGAAGATTTGAGAGAGGTATGATAGAGAAATAGTGTGACCTACAACAGTACAGTATTCTTTTTCTTCTTCTCGGAACACTCGGCAACTATTGTTGTTGGTGTTTTTTTTAGCAAAATTGCCTCTGTGTGTGTGTGTGTGTGTGTTGTGTGGTGTGTGTGTGTGTGTTTTGTGTGTGTGTGTGTGTGTGTGTGTGTGTGTTGTGTGTGTGTGTGTGTGTGTGTGTTGCGCGCGCGCGAGTGTGTGGGAAAGTCAGGTCAAGCCTCTCGATTCAGCATGGGGAGAGAATTGTTATAAATTTAGTCTTTCGGGGGTGGGGGGTGGGGAGAGAGAGAGAGAGAGAAAGGTATGGTAATTGACTGAGAAGGTAGAAACTAGGCAAGTAGGAGATGACGGGAAGAAAAGGAATATGGCACAGAAACAAAGAGAGGGATAGAAAAGAGGTAATTACTAGCACAGAATTTCCAGAAGGTGGGGATACTGTTTATACTGACAGGACCCTGACATCCCCACAAGGGACAACAGAACAGCGTGAATTGTTTTGTTGGGGTGGGTTGTTTTTTTTTTTTGGGGGGGGGTGTTCGGAGCACTCGCTTTCCCCCAGCCAAGTTAAGCAGCGTCGAGCGTGGTTACCAGTTGGATGGGTGACCGTTTGCGCGCCTTGGCTTCAGTACAGTTCCCCCAGTTCACCCAGCTGTAAATGGGTACCTGCCCTCTTTAGGGTCAGGGAAGGTAAAGCAGCGAGGGAGAGGAGATGGGCGCCGCCCTCAATATGCTGGCCCTAGAGAAGTGAGGTCTCTGACGCCTCGCTCCCCTACGACCTTATAGGTTATGGGATTCCTTTACCTTACCTTTTTACCTTTTGGGGGGAGGGGAGTGGATGAGACAAGGGTCTTTTCGTTTTCAAAATTAAATTTCGCATTTCAGCGGTAAGGTGCCGTTTATTTTGAACTATCATATAAGATTGTTGTTAGAAAGAGACGGGATGTGACAGAAGTATTGGTGATTCCCGCAGGCTAGGTCAATAGGGAAAGGTCTTGCTCCTTTCAGCATTACTGTGAGACCATTGCAAGGGTGGGCACGTCTCTTCACCTCCCTATCAAAAGCCTCATAATAATTTAAACTTATCAGGCGCTTAATTAACGGCAGCGTGACGCATTTTCGCTCAAATAACAGACAACAATAGTTGCTGTCTGAGCGTTCCACGAAGAAGAAGAAGAAGAAGAAGAAGGAGGAGGAGGAGGAAGAAGAAGGAAGAAGAAGAAGAAGAAGAAGAAGAGAAGAACAAGAAGAAGAAGAACAACAACAACAACAACAACAACAACAACAAGAATTTAAACTAGATGGCACCATACTAGTCTGTTGGTGAAGTTTTATTTTAGAATTATCATTCACTTGGTACTTAAGTCAGTTCAGGACAAGTCAGGAGAAGTTACAGAAGAATCTAGAGCGTCTAGTGGGTGCTTCGTGTAGACATCCAGGTCCCACACAAAGCAAATGCCTTCAAGTACACAGCAAAAAGTGCAAGATTGATCATCGTCTTATCTATTCTTTTAACTACTGCTACCGGTAACAACACTAGAGTACAGACTAGTTCATTCATGTTCTTCCTGCAGTCTTCATGTGTGGCATTGTTTAGACCTCGTGAGAGAACACATTTTTTATTATACATCAAGAGGTGCTGTCCAACATTGTTAAAGCCTGTCTTTTATTAAAATACAGTAAAAAGACAAGGTGCTTAACATCCTGTGCAGTCCGACTGTAGACAGGCTTACATTGAGAACAGCAGCACAAGAATGACTGGCCATTTGGTGTGTTGGTGTGTGTGTGTGTGTGTGTCTTGCTGTGCTGTGCTTGCTGTGCTGTGCTTGACTAAGTTAACACCAGTGTCAGTTCCAACCTTGCAAGAATACGACGTTTATCCACGAGTTAGAGTGTTTGTTTGGACATAAGATCATGCGATTTTCTGTAATGGGGAGAGAGAGAGAGAGAGAAGTAAAGAAGAGAGAGATTGCAGTTGGTTATGGGAAATGTATTCAGGCATGTTAGGTTGCTATGCCTTTCCTGTGTTGTGAATGCTTTTTCACTTTTCATGTCCATGGTTTGTTCTCTTTCATTTTGGAGCGAATTTGTGTGTGAGTATTTTTCACACGCCCACATCCGCAAGTTGTGATTTTGTTAAATTTCATGTACCCCTTGGGGTTTTTTCTTGAAATAAAATCTTGAATCTTGAATCTTGATAGTTCACTCTATGCTCCACAATTCGGCTGTTCTCTTTCAAATAAATATTCTCGCAAAATGTGTGACCAAAACACAGTTTGGGGCTCTTTTCAAACATCAAAAAAAAATTCTGCAGATTCAGTGACTATGAAATCCTGACCTTTTTTGTGTTTTCTACACGTAAACTTCTCATCCGCTGTGTACTTACAATATCACTGACAGTGATTCTCAGATGAGAGGACCGAGGAGTGAGGGATTCTAGGTGGGTTGAGCACGACAAAGTAGATGATATTGTAGTGACCTCCACGATGCTTGGGCTTGGAAACTCCTTACAACATTCACAAAAGATGGATAGGTTTTTATTCTTCTATTTTATCTATTTTTTATGCATTCTAGGTCACGGCAGATTTCTCTGCGTGAAATTCGGGCTGCTCTCTCCGGGGAGAGCGCGTCGCCACAAGAGCAGCGCCACACTTTTGGGGGGGTAGGGGGGGTTTGCAACTGTATTTGTTTCCCTATCAGAGTGGCTTTTTTCTAAGAATTTTGCCAGGGATAACTCTCTTGTTGCCGTGGGTTCTTTTACGTGCGCTGAATCATTTTGTATAACACACGGGACCTCGGTTTATCGTCTCATCCAAAAGACTAGCACCCAGACCACAACTAATGGTCTAATGGATGGGGGGGAAATCGCTTCGGGCCCAAACGGCCCTTTCTTCCTCGTCAACGCTCCAACTATTGTTGTCTGTTATATCATGAGCAAAAACGCGTCACGCTGCCATTAAGCCAAAGCAAGTCAAACCCACCTTATCCCATAATTATCGGCAAAAGAGAGATTTGTTATCTTTTTAGTCTTTCTGGGGGGAAGGGGGGTGGGGGGGGGGGGGGAAGCAGGAGAATGGACCAAGTACGGCAGGAAAAAAAAAGACAAGGAGGAGGTGACAGGAAGAAAAAGGAACAAGGCAGAAACAAAAGAGAGTGATAGAAAAGAGGAAATTTCTAGCACAGAATTTCCAGAAGGTTGGGATGCTATTTATACTGACAGGCCTCTGGCATCCCTACAGTGGAGAATAGGGTGTGGCTTTTGTTTTTTTTACGTTGGTACAAAACCTGATGTGTATTTTTTTAATACTGAAGTTCAGTACAGTACATAGTCTCACCAGAAAAAAAACAAATTGCAGAGGAGTGGAGTCAAAACCTACGTTTGGGGGGAGGGGAGGGGATAGCCTAGTGGTTAGAGTCTCGTGCCCGTGACCTGACGGCTTGGGATTGAGCCACTACCGAGGTACCCACCCGTTCGAGGAGATATTTTCCTCCTCTGGACTTAGCATCAGTACTAACTCCGTTCCCCTCAAAGTCCTTCGGGTGAGACTACAAACAGACGCCCTGTAAGCGAACGCACGCGGAATATCTTGAGCGCACTTTAAAACCCTGTTCTGTCTTTCGCAAGAGTAGGCCATTTCGTGTCTGTAGGAACCGATGCCAAAAATTTGAAAAAAGGACACATGCGCTGGTGTCATATTTAGACATCATCATCATCATCATCATCATCATCATCATCATCATCATCATCATCAAAGTCGGAATGCGGCTACCTTAATGGTGGGTGGGCGAAACAAAAATGGTTGCATGTGCAAAACCTCGCCTCGAAGCTCTAGCCGAGAAACGAAATTTTTAAAACACACACACACACACAAACCCAGCCTAAGCAACAGCAACCCCCCCCCCCCCCCCCCCAACAAAACTCAAACAAAAACTCGCTGGCAAAAATACCCCCCAAACCAAACGGCCTGGCCCAGGTCAAAAGCTGTGTCAGTTACTGATGTCAGCTAATTGCCAAGGCCTACACTATAAAATGTTGTCAAATGTTGTAAGATGCTGTGTTGATATTGCCTTCACTTCAGTCATGACAAGCTCTTAACATAACAACCTGCACTTTCCTTTAAAGGAGAAAAAAAAACATCCTCTGAAGTCGGAGTATGGCTGCCTATATAGCGAGGGAGTTAAAAATAGTCATGCACGCAAACAACAACATCAACAACAACAACAACAGATTGGTGACAGCAGGGGTGTTGTGGTGTTCACCTTCACCACCTTCACCACCTTCACCTATCCCGTAGTCCTGTGGACCGTGGGGGCACCAATGAAGATTTTGCAACCAGCTTCCTCCAGGCCCTGCAGTCCTCTGCTTTCCGTAGCAAATCGTTCCACTCAAGGCCAGTCCACTACTCTCTGACGTTCTCTTCCCATCGTTTTCTTTCTCTGTCTGCTTCTTCGTCTCCCTCCTTGTACTGTTGTTCCCTGTATGGCAGTTTTGGCCAGTCCAGATGTTTGTGTGTTGTTCAGTGACTTCAAATCAAAGCTGATGTCAATGCTGCTATTCATTGCAATGTTAGCAAAACCACGGCAGTAACGATCTGAGACGCGCTCCTGCAGTTTCAAACCAACATTATTAACACAACGATATTCCCAAAAGTGCAGGGAATTGATCTCTAAAATTGCATAGGTTCTAGCCTCTGTGGTGGTTATTGATGCTGTTATCAATCTTCCGGTTGTTAGTTGATATTTTTATGACTTCAGCTGATGTAAATTGCAAAAAGGGAATAATATTGATGTTGTTATCATTGTTCTGGTTTTTATTATTTAAACTGATATTGATTTTATAAAAGTGAATAATATTTGTATAGCGTGAATGAGAATTAAATGTCAGTATTGTAGGTTAATATCATATGATTTCTAGAAATTTACTTCGTATAGTTTGATGTTGTATAATTTCTAGAAATCTATTCAGTGTTTAAAAATGGAACATTGTGTTCTTTTCTTCCCTCGTCTCTCTACCTTCTTTTTATCTTATGTGCTTTTGCTATTCTTCATTTTTCCTCAAATTTCAACTTACAATTCATCCTAATTGTTTTCTCTTTACAAATATACCCAAGTGCAGTTTGAAGACATGGTTTTGAATGTAATAACTGTCAAAAGTGTTCGAGCGAAAAAGTGTCATCATTCACGTCTACTAGTTGCCTGATGTACAAGCTGAACAAATCATTGCTGTTGAGCATACTACAACCTTTTAGCTTGTTGATGCTCTTGTATATATGTGAATATATATGTGACTTTCTGAATAAACATATTGTTTTAATTATACCAGCTACCTATAAAGTCTGGCAGAAAATGTTAAGGCCGTTTGTTTGTTTGTTTGTTTTCTTCCTCTTTTTTTTTTTGCTTTGAGGGGTTTTCGTTGGGGTTTTTTGTTTGTTTGTTTTTGTATTAGCAGAATCATGATAAGTCTTCATTTGAACATCTTACTTTCCGGTACCATTCGATTTTTTAAATGTCGGCAGGATATTCCATTTGCTTCACATTGTATATGCGACATTTCTTGATAAAGAAAGTAAACAAGCCAAACTTCACTCTCACACCGAAGTGGGATGGGCTGGGCCTGACTTTGTAAGGAGCTTCAGGGCAGCCCAATGTATTTTCACTCATCTGACAGACAACTGAATGTCTTCACCTGTACACTCCTTTTCGTTCCCTCCGCTCCGCTGCAGATACCTTGTGCTTACGAATACCTAGATTCAACCAATCCACTGTTGGCCGTCGCTCTTTCTCTATTTCTGGTCCATCAATCTGGAATGACCTCCCTCTCTCCCTTCGTGAAAAGCCTACTTACGACAGCTTTAAATCCAGCCTCAAAACATACCTATTTCAAACCTAAATTTTTCCCTCTTGTTTAGTCGTGTTCTGTCCCTGCTTTGTAAGCCAAATTTCATCACCCTTTGGAAATGTACACCTTTGTGGTTTTTTGTGTTTTTGTGTGTGTTGTAAGTTGTGTTTGAGTGTGTGTTTGGTGTGTTGTGTGTGTTGGGTGTGTGTACATTTGAATTTGTTAATTTGTTATTTGGGTTTTTTGGGAGGAGTATAAATTCAAGCGCTGAATTTGAGTTGCAAGATATAGCGCTCTATAAATTCCAACTTAATTATTATTATTATTATTATTATTAACTACAGTTACTGTCTGAGCATTGGACAAAGAAGAACCTTGACTCTACAGAGTCAACTTACGCTCTGTGTAGGTGGAATTCCCTAAGAGGTATGAATTGGTTTCTGTCCCATTTTGAGGGCATCATTGTCATTGTGTAGCACTCCCGTCTTTACCCCTACTTCATGAACCATGGGGGCACCACAAGATTTCACCATCCTCCACTCGCACGGCCCTCTGTTTCCGTAGCAATTCTTCCACTCAAGGCAGGCCAACCTGTGTCTTGTTGCTTCCCATCGTTTCTGGTCATGCTCTTCGTCTCTCCTTGTATGTTCCTGCAGGAAGTTTGACCAGCCAGATGTTTGTGTGAGTTCCCGCTACCTTCGTTTGCGTCTTCGAAATGGAAAGTACTATGCGTATATCTTAGTTTGGTTTTCACTTCTCAAAGATTTACAATTTGTTAGATCCGAAAGATTTTTGCGAAAGCACCTCTCCATTGCTGTACTTTCTTTCATGTCGCTGATCTACGTCCCGTTTACTTGATCACATTGGGGTATAAAACTTCTCTTTACAATGGTCATAGCAAAGCAAGGTTTTTATCTTGATCTCTAGTGGGTCCATTATGGCATTGGTTGCATCCATGCTGTTTGATGTAACTTGCATAACAGTCTGCTTAGATGGCAGTGAATCTATAGATACTGCTCCCTCAACACACACATTTTGGACCTTCGGATGAGACTATAAACCGAGGCCCCGTGTTCGAACGCATGCAGAACATGTTGCTCACACGTTAAATCCTGTTCCGCTTTTCGAAAGAGTAGGCCATTGTGTGCCGGTGGAAACAGATGACAAAATTTATAAAACCGCATACATACGGGGACTGGATGTTAAAAAATCACATGAGTGATTATTCCATTATCCTCGATATAAAAGAATAAATAAATAAATAAAATAGCATTGATTGTTATTGATTTTGCTTGACATCACATTTACCAAGCTGTGTTTTTTTCTTTTCCACCTCCGTACACACATGATCAAGAAGAGCACGGAATGGAACAGAAAATAACACAACAAAAACAAACTAAAAGTGTTGGGTTTTTTTAAAATCCCATATATTAGATTAAGAACAGATAGTGAGGGTTTGTTTATCGCAGAGAATTTTCTATTTTAAACACCTTCTCGTGAGTGTTCTGCCGAACAGTCTTCGACCAATGTGGGGGATGTGCTTTTTGTGGATGGGGGAACATGTTCGGGTAAGATCGGGGATGGAACCACCACACCCTTCAAACACAGACTCTTCGCTTTCTAGGCAGCTCAGGTGCGTTTACCCCCTAGACCCCCCGATCCACTTCACCCTTGATGAAGAGTGAAAACTCTGGGTGACTACCAAACCAGGAGGGAGGGATAAGTTGTTCAAGTGCGTGCAAGATACTATGCCTGGGTTCGCACATGCACACCGCTCTTCAATCTATCATCTCACCTAAAAGACTTGGGGACGTGCGGAGTCAGTGGCCTACGCTCTGAAGTCGGAGTATGGCTTCCTTAATTAGATGATGACCTATTTGAAAACAGCTATACACACAGATTCGTCGGACCATATTAAGTAGCTCCTGACTTCTGTGGGCAAAAAAACGCAAGCTAAAGTGGTACAGGAACGTCACTCGAACTTCTGGACTGGCCGAGACTGTCCTACAGGGAACGGTACAAGGAGGGAGACCAAGAGGCAGACAGAGAAAACGATGGGAAGACAACATCACAGAGTGGACTGGCCGTGAATGGAATGAGTTGCTACGGAAAGCAGAGAACCGCGGGGAGTGGAGGAAGCTGGTTGCAAAATCTTCATTAGAGCCCCACGGACTACAGGACTACGGGATAGGTGAGGTGAAGGTGAAACAAACAAACATCTCATCCAGTGTCTACTTACAGTCTCACAGTAATTCATCATCTAAAAAATTTTAAGGAATAAATCATGATCTCTAAATTAAAGGTGACGTAACAACAAAAACATCATCAAAAAATTAACAGAAACAACAAAAACACCATCTAAAACTTAAAAGAAACAATAAAAACACCATCTAAAAGTTAAAAGAAACAACAAAAATATCATCAATTTTTTTAAACAACAAAAACACCATCTAAAAATATAAAGAAACAACAAAAACACCATCTAAAAATTAACAGAAACAACAAAAGCGTCATCTAAAAATTAAAAGAAACAACAAAAACACATCTAAAAATTTAAAGAAACAACAAAAACATCATCAAAAAATTACAGAAACAACAAAAACACCATCTTAAATTAAAAGAAACAACAAAAACATAATCGAAAAATTAAAAAAACAACAAAAACATCATCTAAAAATTAAAAGAAACAACAGAAACACCATCTAAAAATTAAAAGAAACAACAAAACACCATCTAAAAATGAAAAGAAACAACAAACACCATCTAAAAATTGACAACCCTAAGGATACACATCCCGAGCGCCAAACAGACAGCAACTCCAACGACAACTTAAATGCAAAAAAAATCTGTTTTTAAAGTTCATCCCTTCTGTGTTTTTGTCTCTATTTTTGTTTTTCCCCTGTTTTTTAAATTGGAAAAAATCTGAAAACAGAGAAATAAACACGAACACAACCGAAATTCGGAATAAAACAATGGACAAAGCGAAAAAGTTAAATCACAAATGAGATTTCATCTTTGAAACAAAGAAAAAAATCAAACAACTTAGAAACATCAAAATAATGAAACAAGGGTATTATTTTAAACAACCGAGATACAAACATACATCTAAACAAAATCATCAAGCCAGGACAGGACTAATACCTTAAACATAAATGACATAAACAAATTTAAAAACACAAAACAAAAAAAACAAGGTTTTTATCATACACAAATAAAAATGAACTACCAAACAGACTATAAAGAACAAAGTAACTATTTTAAACAAAACCATACGTTAAGAAAAATAAAATATAAAGATCAAAGCAAGAAAATAACGATTAATCTTTTAAGCAGACAAGAAAAAAGCCAAATGAATGAATTTTTGAATACAAGACAAAGAAAACAAAGCTGATATTTTGGACATTCAAGAACTATACCAGAAAATGAATAAGAAACACCAAAACAAGGAAAAAAAACTTACTTTTTTTCAACAAGTAACAATCCCCCAGACAAACAAACAAACCAGAATCACCACAAAAGGAAAACAAGATTGATATTTGAAGCAGACCTATTCAAAATGCCAATCAAAGAAAAAATGTATGCTTCAAAGATACGCAAGCACAAAATCAAAAATTGAAAACTTCAAGAACAAGGATAATTATTATAACTTTATAAGTGGTGGTGGCTCCAACCTTGGCTTGAACCCAGGCGTTAGATTGCAAGATCAACGTACAACGCTCTAGCAACCTGGCGATCACATTATTTTTGCGATGATTTCTTGCTTTTCAGTTCCTGTTAGTATTCATACTATTTTGGGGGTGTATTGCTGTTAGGTTTATTCTCCTCTTCAATTTGTTTGTCAATCCTCCATACCCCCAAAAGGGGTGAAAGGAATTAAATCTTGAATCTTGTGTGGTCCTTAGGTAATACAAAAATTTCAGGTAAAAAACAACAACAAAACAAGATCGTTCATTTCAATTTTTTCAGTGCAAATCTCTGCTTGGAGACCATAATCGCAACCATTTCATTTCCACACTGTTTATTTGCCAAAAGAAGAAACAAAATAGAATATTTTCAATTCGGCTTCACCTCAGATGAAGAGAAGAAATAGCTTTAAAACCCATTCCAAAATGTTTTGCTCAATGATAATGCCTCGATTTTACGTCTGTTCGAAGGAAGGAGGCAGGAGGATTGAGACGTTTGCCTGCCAACAAGTAAACCGTGAGGTTCTGAGTTTGATTCCCAGCCTCACCTTTTCTTCCCAGTTTGACCAAAAAATCGAACTGAATGTCAAAGTCCTTCGGATGAGACTATAAACCGAGGCCCCGTGTGCGAACGCATGCAGAACATCTTGCGCACACGTTAAATCCTGTTCCGCTTTTCGAAAGAGTAGGCCATTGTGTGCCGGTGGGAACAGATGAAAAATTTACAAAACCGCATACATACGGGGACTGGATGTAAAAAAGCACATGAGTACTTATTCCATTATCCTCGATATTTAAAAAAAATGTCCTATGAGCGCTTTGATTTGTTGCTTTACAAGATTCAGCGCTATATAAATACCATACATTATTATTATGTTCACTCAAAGTGATGAGACGATCTGCTAAATGTTCTGCAATTGAAAGTGATTTTTTAAAAATGAATTTCTTACGAGACTCCTGCTTCGAATAAATGACTTCCATATTCTGTTTCTCTCATTTTAATTTTCCTTGTCTTTCGGAATTGTTTGTTCCTTTCTTTCTTTCTTTCGTACTTTGTTATTTTTCTTTCTTTATTCATTTTGTTTCGTTTTTAATTGTGTGGTGTTTTTTTTAATTATTCTGGTTTACAGACATGAATGGCGTGATGTAAAAGCAAAACAAGGTAAATCAAAACAACCAATAGTGAACGTAAATGACTAAGTTTGAAGCATGTATTTTTTCCCTCAACCTTAAAAAAAGGTCAGATAATAAATAACGCCGAAATGTAATATTGTCCTGTTCTATCGTATGCAATTTCTCTGCACGTCTCTCTCTCTCTCTCTCTCATCTCTCATCCTTCTCATCTCTCTCTTCTCTCTCTTCTCTCTCTCTCTCTCTCTCTCTCTCTCTCTCTCGTATAGAATTTCTCTGCAATGTGTAATTAATTTTTTTATACTCTCTCTCTCTATCTATCTCTCTATCTCTCTCAGCAGGGGGGGGGGGGGGGGCGATCACGTAATGTGAAGGTGAAGACGTACGGAAATTGCTCTAGTATTTTTGTGAATTAGTAACTAGTTTTAAGTGGCCTTAGTTTTTCATTGTTTGCATACAGTTAGATAAGGAGGATGGGAATATCGCTGCAGTTGTACAGGGCTGTCTGTGGGACATTTGCGGCAGTATTCACCTGCTTCATGTCGAAACGGGCAGAATTTAAATCGGCCATGCCGACCTCCATCCTGACGCTAAAAAGCAGGCGACACTGTGTCTTGTTAGGACTGACCCTCACCTATCTCTTCTGGGGGGGCCTTTTGCTTCGGTGAGGTGATGTGGAGACGAACCCTGGACCCCCCTCCCCTAAATCTGCTGGTCAAGGACAAAAGCTGAGGCAAACCAGCCTGATGAGCGGTGCTGGTCGTAGCACCATCACAGGAAAAACTGCACGAAAAACCGAAGTAAGTGCAGATATGGCTGCCAGCACACCTTCAACCATACACAGTAAACAGGAGTTCTCTCCTACAGTGGCTCCTGAGGAAGCATTTACCACGATGACGGCCAAGGTGGAGAAAGTGGGGAACTTGCTAAAGACAACAACAGAGAGTATGAAGAATGAAATACAAATGTTGACAAACAGTGTTGATGCCTTAAAAGAGGAAATGTGCGATATTTGACAAGACATGAACAATCTTAGGACTGAAAATTTAGAGTTGAAGCAATCAAATACAGAACTGATGGACAGAGTGGAAAAACTAGAGAGGAGAGCAGACGATCAAGAAGGCCGGTCAAGACGGAACAACATCATTATTCATGGCATGGAAAAGAAAAGTAATGAGACTAGAGCTGATTGTGAAATGGTTGTGAAAAATCTTCTTTCGAAAAAAATGGATGTAGCAGATGTCAAGTTTGATAGTGTGCACAGGATAAATTCTAAACCCAACTCTCCCATTATTGCCAGGTGTTGTTTTTATCAAGATAAGCTTAGGATATTGAAGGCAAAAACTCGTCTGAAAGGTTCAAGGATTTTTGTAGACGATGATTTTTCCAAAACTGTTAGAGATATTAGGCACAATCTGACCCCATACTTGAAGAGTGTTAGGGTAGAGGGAAAAAATGGGAGAATGGTCTTTGATCATTAATTGATCATTAAAGGCGAAAGGATGACCTTTAATGATCTTCAAAGAAGGGAATAGCTTGTTGGCCGGCCCATGCTATCATCCTGCCATAGTCTCAATTCACAGGGTAGGAAAAGTAAACCAATGACACTGGTTACTCAGCCTCAGTTAGACACTCATGTAATAGGGCTTAGGAAGTGAGTCCTGATGAAGTGAGGCGTGACACATCATCACTTGCAGGGCTAGACAAAGACAGGTCTGACTTTGGCCTAGGTCTAACGCCAGCTGACCATGAGTGTTGTAGGCAGTCTTCCAATAGGCCTAAAGAGCCTTCTTTAACTGCTGTTGAAAGCATAAATGCCCTGTCTTGTCACGTCAATGTAATTGGTGAAAGTGTCAGTCTAGATGGTGTGGATCAATTGAATTGTGGCAATACAGATAAAACAAATAAAACTTTTTCATTTTTGTCTTGGAACGTAAATGGATTGTTGTCAAAACTGTCTGATAGAGATTTTGTATCTTATGTGGGTAGCTTTGATTTTATATGTCTGACAGAAACATTCCTGGAAAATGTCCAGCCAGATGTTTTTACTGGCTGTAAGGCCTTCTGTAAGTCGGCAATTAAAGTTAGCCATCAAGGGAGGCGTTCTAGTGGTTTAGTTTGTTTAATAAGGCATGAGTTAAGTGCTTTTGTGAATTGTTTAGATGTTCCATATCCTAATATTTGCACTTTTCTCTGTGACAAATCTCTGTTGTGTACAGAAAGAAATGTTTTGCTTGTCTGTGTGTATATCCCACCTGAAGGTTCGCCCTTTTATAACATGTTTGACAATGAAAATGGAATTGCTATGTTGGAAGAATGTTTAGTAAATTGTGTGGTGACACTGGATGAAGTAGATATAATACTATGTGGAGACTTAAACAGCAGGACCTCAAACTTTTCTTGTCAGCATGTAGAAAATGACTTTAGTTCAGATGTCCAAAGTAAAAGTATGTCTCTCAGCAGCAATCGTAATTCTGGAGATTGTGTTATAATAATAATAATAATAATAATAATAATATATGGATTTTATATAGCACTGAATCTTATCAACAATTATGGTAAATTACTATTGAATATGTGCACTGCTCTTAGTTTACAAATTCTAATGGCGTATGTAATGGTGACCAACAAGGACGCTATACATACATCTCTGATGAAGGATGTAGTGTTAATGATTATATTTTAGTGTCAGATGATTTGTTCTCTCAGATTTTTTACTCATGTCTATGTTTGTTGCCGAGCGTTCTGAATCTGATCACCTTCCTGGTGAATTATATATTAATCCAGTATATAATACAGGTTTGGAAACTGAGAAGCCATCTGTTATGGAAAAGTTTGTATGGGATTTAAACAAACTCTCAGTTTATAAAGAAATTCTCCACGATGTGAACATGTGTGAAATTTTTATTAATGCCTTTCAGATGATTGATGAGAACATTAATGAAGCTTTAGATTTGTTTTAATGGTTTCATAAAAGCCAGTGCAGAATGTATGAAGAAACAGGTACATGTCAATAAAGGTCCATCAAATGATAATTGGTTTGATAATGAATGTAAAAGTATGAAATATTAGGTCAGAAAACTTCTGAAGACTTTCCGAAAAAACATTAAGAAACGAGGACAAAAACGTGTACTGTGTCACAAGAAAGGAATATAAATGCATGCTTGAATGAAAAGAGAAACAGTATAATAAGACCTTACTTGCAGATATGATGTCATCTATCTCTTCTCAAATCCAGTTCTGGAAAAGTGTTAAAAAGGCGTCATTTAGAAAAAGTCAGCCAAAGAATAGTATATCAGTTGACAGATGGTTTTAACATTTCAAAACCCTGTTGGAGAAAGGCTCATTAGCCAACTCCATGATTACTGATGTTGACAGTCATGGAACTGAGGACGATTTTGATCGTCCCATATCTAAAGATGAAATATTAGGGGCACTTCGAAAATTAAAGAGTCAGAAAGCAGCTGGTCCTGATCAAATCATTGTTGAATTGCTAAAATATGGAGGTGAAAATATTGTGCTTTTCCTTCTAAAGCTTTTCAACAAAATTTTTGATGATGGTCTTTTTCCAGATAACTGGGCTGAATCTATAATACTAATATTGCATAAAAAGGGTGATGTTGATAACCCTAATAACTACCAGGGAATTTCTCTTACTGACATAAGTAGTAAGATATATAGTACTATTATTAACAATAGGTTACAGGAATGGGTTATGAAGAAGAATATTACAGGTGAGCACCAAGCTGGTTTTAATTAAGAGAGGATACTCCACTATCAGACTGCACAGATGAAGCCATAGAAGAATTTTATGACCAGCTACAAGAGGTTCTGAATCAAACTCCCAAGAAAAACATCCTCGTTGTGCAAGGTGACTGGAACGCCAAGGTAGGAGAAGATGCATGGAAAGATTGGGAGGGCGTTTGTGGGCCA
The DNA here is from genome assembly GCA_028751875.1 of Rapana venosa. Lineage (NCBI taxonomy): Eukaryota > Metazoa > Mollusca > Gastropoda > Neogastropoda > Muricidae > Rapana > Rapana venosa. The sequence goes on along the minus strand of CM054145.1, from coordinate 32,049,242 downwards.
CATTGTAATAACCAATCAAATGAAAGAGGCTTGAGACTCCTGGAGTTTGCCAGTAACAACCACCTCCAGCTAGTGAATACACTTGGCCCACACAAGAAATCCAGAAAATGGACATGGCATAGCCCAAATGGAGAACACCACACGACCAAATAGATTACATCATGGTGAAAAGACGGTTTCAGTCTAGCGTTAACATCGCACAGACACGAAGTTTTCCAGGAGCAGACATAGGGAGCGATCATGATCTTGTGATGATGACTTTCCGACTACGTCCTAAAGAAAATCCACAAGCAGAACAACATCAGGATCAAATTTGACCTCGAGAAGCTGAAGGACCCAGAGGTAAATAGAAATTTTTTAAAGCAAGGATAGGTGGAAAGTTTGCAGCACTCACTGTGATAGACTCAGACATAGATACACTGACGAATAGTTTCACTACAGCAGTGACTGAAACAGCAAGCGAGCTTCTTGGCAAACACAGACCAGTCAAAAAACCATGGGTCACACCTAACATCCTACAACTATGCGACAAGCGTAGAGAGTTGAAGAAAAAGAAAAATGAAACAAAAGAAAGAGCAGAACAATATAGGGCAGTCAACAAAAGAACCAGGAAGTCCATGATGGAGGCAAAAGAGAAATGGATTGGTGAACAGTGCCAAGACATTGAAGAGAACATCAAGAAAAACAATAGCAAGTAAGCATATCAGCTGGTGAAAGACCTGACTAGCACAAACAGGAAAAGGTTTAACAATCCAAGACAAAAAATGGGAAGTGTCTCACTGACGACCAGGATATTCTGAACAGATGGACAGAATACTGCTCCGACCTGTATAACTATAGAACCGCAGGAGATCCAGAAGTCCTTAATGTACCCGCAAGCAAAGACACAGACAGTCACCCTATCCTCCGAGAAGAAGTGGAAACAGCAGTCAGATCGCTGAAAAAGGGGAAGTCAGCAGGGGTTGACAACATTCCAGCTGAGATGGTTCAAGCTGGAGGGGAAGCCATGATCAGCGCCCTACTAAGAATCTGCAACAAGATCTGGCAGACAGGAAAATGGCCAACACCATGGACACAGTCACACATCATCACCCTCCCCAAGAAAGGAAATCTACAACAATGCTATAATTACCGCACAATCAGCCTCATATGCCACCCAAGCAAGGTCATGCTGCAGATAATATTGAATAGACTGAAGCCACAAGCAGAGACCATCATTGCTGAGAACAAGCAGTTTCAGAGCAGGGGGCAGCACAACAGAACAGATATTCAACCTCAAATACTATGTGAGGGGGTACCTTCAAACATCAACAAGACCGTTATCATGTATTAATCGATTTTAAAAGGCATTTGACAGGGGTGTGGGATGCAGCTTTGTGGGCAACCATGAATTTGTAAAAGCATCAATGCAAACCTAAAACAAGTCATCAAACAGCTGTACAGCGAGCCACCAGTGAAGTGTACTACAACAACAACATTGGAGAATGGTTTCGAACAACAGTTGGAGTAAGGCAGGGCTGTCTACTCTCACCCACTCTTTTCAACATCTTCCTTGAGAGAATCATGGCTGATGCACTGGAACATCATGAAGGATCAGTCAGCATTGGTGGCAGAACGATCACAAACCTCCGCTTCGCAGATGACATTGATGTAATAGCAGGATCAGAAAAAGAGCTTGCCAGCCTAACAGAACACTTAAATAAGACCTCCAAAACATACAGCATGGAAATCAGTGCAGAGACGACCAAACTGATGACTAATAACACCAACGGCATTAGCACTGATATCAACGTTAATGACCAGAAGCTGGAAACAGTTCAAAGCTTCAAGTACCTGGGAGCCATTGTATCAGACCAGGGATCCAAGCCAGAAGTAGTATGCAGGACGGCACAGACAATAACAGCTTTGTCAAAACTAAACATCATCTGGAGAGATAAAAATACTCACTTATCTCCAAGATCAGACTAATGCACTCCCTGTCATATCCCATATTTCTGTATGCCTGTGAATCATGGACCCTGACGGCAGATTTGGAGAGAGAGTACAGGGGGTGGAGATGAGATGCTTTCGAAGACTCCTGGCATCTCCTAAAAAGACCACATAAGGCAACGAAAGCGTGCATAACAGAATCCAGCAAACCATCGGACCCTATGAGAACCTTCTAACGATCGTGAAAAAGCGTAAACTTAAATGGTATGGGCATGTCACAAAAAATCCAAAGGACTTGCAAAGACAGTTTTACCAGCACTGTCTAAGGAGGAAGAAGAAAGGCAGACCAAGGAAGAGCTGGGAGGATAACATCAGCGAATGGACAGGCCTAGAAACTCCAACAAAACCCTGAGAAAGGCAGAACAGGAGAGGAATGGAGGGAACTGGTTTGTTGAGTCTTTGAGGGTGCCCCCACGGTCGTCAGACTACGGGACAGATAGATAGACTTTCCCCTATAGATCATATGTTCGCTCTGCTTGCGTTTGTACAGAAACAGTTTGCCCCAAAAACCGTAAGCTCTATGTAGCATTTATTGATTTGAAAAAAACATTTGATCTGTTTGCAGGAACTTGTGGCCTATTCTCCTCAAAAATGGTGTGAAGGGTAAACTATTACGATGTTTGAGAGCCATGTATCATAATGGCAGAAGCAGAATAAGATGTGGAACTAAAGTGACTGACATAATATACTGTACCACTGGTGTTAAACAGGGTGATGTATGTAGCCCCTTATTGTTTTATGTTTTTATCAATGAGTTAGCCAGACACATCATCAATAATGGTAAACATGGTGCCACTTTCCCCCAAGATTTCACAGAGTTGTTTATTCTTCTGCTTGCTGATGATGTTATCCTGCTATCTGAAACAGTTGTAGGCTTGCAAAAGCAGTTAAACAGCTTAAACAGTCCTGCAACAGCACTGGATCTTAAGGTTAATCTGAGTAAGATTTAATATCGTTTGTATTCAGAAAAATGTGGATTTTTAGCTGCTCATGAAAAAGGTTGTACAATGGAAATATCATGCCTTTGGTTAATGTATATAAATATTTAGGAATCTGTTTTTCTACTAAGTTTAGTTTCACAACTGCATGAAAAGATCTGGAAAGTCGAGGTAAACGAAGCTTGTTATTTGTGCTGAAAAAAATCGAATATTAAAAAAAATAACTCTTTTGATTTGTTCATTAAGAATTTGATGCACAAATACAACCTACTGTGTTATATGATGCAGAAATCTGGGGTTGATGCAGCTGTAACACATTGTGAATCAGTGCGCTTCTTTGCTTTAAAGCAGTTTTAGGTTTAATAGGACGTACACCAATGATCTTGTTTATATTTGAAACTAATAGATTACCCTCTCTCGGTTAATGCTGCTGTAAGATGCATTAGATATTGGATTAAGATTCTGCCCTATGAATGAGAGCAGGCTACCTTTTAAAATCCTTTCAAGATGCTTTATGATCTAAAGTCAAAGGGGAAAAACAACTGGGCAACACAAAATACGTACCTGTTTGTGTGAACTCGGGTTTGGATTTGCTTGGGTTAATCAAGGGTCGGAAATTGTTTGGGGAGTTTATTAACGCTTTCAGGGGAAGATTTATTGACTGCCGATGGCAGCAATGGAGGGAAACATATACAAAAACGTGAAAGATTTCAAATGTAAGACAATTTATAAGTTCGCATGATGTCAAACCTTATCTAAACCTTTATATGGATAACATTTGAAAAGAATTATGTCTAAGTTTAGACTTGGTGTATCAGATATAAATGTTCGTAAAATTCAGATACAGAGAACATGATATTGACGACCTCAGGCTGCTATGCCCATTATGTAAGCAAGCACCGGAGGATGAAGTACATTTTGTGTTGTGCTGTCCAGTATTAGAGGATGTTAGGCAGAACAACATCCCTGTTAAATACAGTAGACAGCCTAATTTATTTACACTCTGTTTACTCCTGGCATCAAGTCATCCTGAGGTTGTGCGCAGCCTCACTTTATATTTGTGTAAAGCTTTCAGAATAATTTTTTTGCTGAGAGAGATAGAGAGGTGTGTTGTGTAGTAGTTGAGGACTGAGAAAGAACCATTGTCCCTTGCCTTGATGATTGATACACCAGGCATGTTCAGCTCTGCGACCTGCCGACAATCTGTGACAACTTCCTTTTTTTGTGTTTTTGTGGTCTGCCTGCCTACGTCCAGCGGGGCTGTACTGGAAGGGGTGGGGGGGGTGGGGGGGGGTGGGGGGTGGGGAGGGAGAACGACTGTGAAACAGTTTGCGGTCAATCGGCTTTTTTTGTTTGGTGTATGCTGTTTCTGTCTCTCCCTCCCAAAGCCCGGTTTGGTGAGTGCAGCGAAGGATGCTGCGGAGGAGGAGGATGGAGGAGGAGACCTTCAGGACGGATCCAGGGTTATTAACAGAACTACTGGAGAGGGATGAGAGGGGGGTGAAAGAAACGGGTTCTGTTGTTGTCATCATTTTTTTGGATAGTCATCATCACCACTCATAACCATCGAGAAGATGTGTGCGTGAGAGAGAGAGAGAGAGGAAGAGAAGAGGGGAAGAGAGAGAGAGAGTGAGAGAGAGAAGAGACTGAAGTCTGAAAGAATTCCCACAGAAGAGAGAGAGAGAGAGAGAGAGAGAAAAGAAAAGAGAGAGAGGGGAGAGAGAGAGAAGAGAGAGAGAAGGAGAGAGAGAGAGAGAGAGAGATTAATGAGAAAGAGAAAGCGTCGTCAAAGCATCGAAAGTGAGAAAGGGGGTTTAATTTTTTTTGTGTGGCTTGGTTTATTCTGAAACTACTGGGAGAGAGAGAAAGAGAGAGAAAAGAGAGAGAGAGAGAGAGAGGAGAGAGAAGAAGGGGAGAAGAGAGAGAGAGAGAGAGGAGAGAGACACACACACACACAAGCAAACAGCATATTAATGACAGTTTTGGGACCCAGTGTCTTTCATTGATAAAGGGGTGGTGATGCTTGCTTTCATTGCAGTTTTGACCGTTTTTTCACTTCCAAGAGTAATTTTTGAAGTACGTAGTGGGGGCTTAAAGACGGTTCCCTCCCTATCGGAAAAAAACATTCAGACAAACGGTATCATGGTCTTGTTACCGGGACTACTCCCTCCCCCCCCCCTCATCCACCCCCTTGTTAAGGCTGTTTGTACTTGGCATGTGTAATCAGTAATACGGGCCACCCGCTTGGCTTTAAACGAAATAAAAGAAAAGAATCATTCCATCGAGCTTTGCAAGAGAGTGAGTGGATGCTTGTGTTCCTCCTCCTCCTCCTCTTCCATGATAGCATTACCTACACGCCTTCCTATGTAGTGTCAGAGCTGCAGTATCACCTGATGGTCGAGTGTTCTAGTCCTCTTTGTGTGTCCATTATCTCAGTACCGCCTGTCGTGGCGGGTGAATCTCTTAAGATCAAAAACAGGAGAAAAAAAAAAGAGTTTGTGATTGGCGGGGAAACTGTGAAGAAGCCAAGAGTGAGAAAGAACTTGATGGTAATTGGTCAGTTTTGAAGATAGGAATAGCCCCCCCCCCCCCCCCCCACTCCATC
>CM054145.1:31988710-32038710 GCA_028751875.1 Rapana venosa | reverse complement strand
ATTCATCCTGGTCCATTCTCTGATGTTGTCCATCCATGACTTGTTCTGTCTTCCCCTCTTTCTGCCACCTTCGAGTGTTCCCTGCAGTACTGTTTTTGGCAGAGTTTTGTGGCGGGTGACGTGGCCGAACCATGTCAGCTTTTTCTTCTGACGATGGTGAGAAGGGGTTCCTGTGGACCTGCAGCCGTGGTTATTTGACTCTTGACAAATTCATTGGTCTTTCGTTCTCTCCAGGATATGCCCAGCAGTTTTGTATGGCATTTTGTTTCAAATGACTGGAATCGCTTTGCTGTTTCAGCAGTCAATGTCCAGGTTTCACTTCCGTACAGCAGGATAGTCTGAACTAGGGCTTTGTAGAGCTTTAGTTTCATTGGGAAACTGATCTCTTTACTTTTCCATATGGTGGTGAGTTTTGTCATGGAAGAAGTTTCCATGGCTAGTCTGACTTTGATTTCTGTCGTCGATCGCCCGTCCTTTGTGAGTGTAGCGCCAAGGTATTTAAAAGCGTCTACCTCCTCCAGTTGCTGGCGTTCATGTAAATTTTAGCAGTGGCGTTGCTCGTGCTGTTCACAAGTACTTTACTTTTCTCCGAGCTCACCTCCATCCCATATGCTCCAGCTCTGTTCTCAAGTCTGGTCGTAAGATCTTGCAGCCCTGTGTTACTTCCGCCCATGAGGTCAATGTCATCGGCAAACCGCAAGTTGTTGAGGGGTCTGCCGCCAATGGAGATGGTAGAGTGGAAGTCATGGAGGGTCTACTCATAATGTTTTCCAAGAACAGATTAAACAGGACTGGAGATAACAGGCATCCTTGTCAGACCCCAACTGTGGTTTTGAAGTAGTCTCCGACCTGATTGTTCAGAAGGACTGCACTGCTTGCGGTGTTGTGTAGTGCTTGAATGGTTTGCACTAGTCCTTCTTCAATGCCAAACATTCTGAGGACCTGCCACAGGCCTTCGTGCCATACTCTGTCGAAAGCCTTCTTGAAGTCGATGAAGTTGTGGAACAGGTCTCTCTGATGTTGAAGATGTTTTTCCATCAGGATGTGGCAGTTAAAAATCTGTTCGATTGTGCTCCTGCCTGCCCTGAACCTAGCTTGTTCCTCTGCAAGGTGTTCTTCTGCCTCCTTCTTGAGTCGATTCAAAATAACTTTGAGCATGATCTTGCAGGCGTGGCTGATGAGGCTGATTGTTCTATAGTTTTGGCATTGGCGTAAATTCCCCTTCTTGGGCAGGGGTATGATGAGTGATTGTGTCCATTTTGTTGGCCACTGTTTTGTCTCCCAAATCTTCTGACAGATAGCTGTAATATGTGTGATGACTGTTTCGCCACCATGCTTGAGCAGCTCTGCTGGTATGTTGTCTGCTCCTGGGGATTTTCCTACTGGTAAACTGCGGATAGCTTCTTCCACTTCTTCCTCAGTATAGTAATGGCGAGGGTATCCTTGATGTTGCTGCTTCCTCTTCTATTATGCTCTTGTCAGGTTGGATTGGGTAGTTGTATAGTTCTTGACAATACTCAGACCACCTGTTCAATGCAGCTGAGCCTTCTGTGAGGAGGTTTCCGGAGCTGTCTTCAATGACTGATGATTTGGTTTGAAGTGGTTTTGTGAGTTTCTTCAGAGTGTCGTATGCCTTTTTACTGTTGCCCCCCCAAATTTTCATGTTTTTTTCAAATCTAATCACATTAAAGTTTTACTTCTTTTGGGTTTTAAACATTGACTTTTCAAAAAGATTTTTGGCCCCCGGTATTTTTGGGGTTGGGAAGACCTTTTTGGGTTTTCCCAGTGCTTTTTGTATCGCAAGGCCCCAAGTTTGTCTTTGGTATCCTGGTGGGGTTTTTTCCCCTTGAGCCGGTACCCCTTGTGTTTCTGGGGAAGCCCCCTTAAATTTGTTGTGAGGTCATTGATGTCTTTTGTCCAGGAGGGTTAATCCCGCAAAACGTCCCCCAAAGGGTTAGCTTGGAAGTTCCTCGACATTTGGTCTTTCAATTTTTTCCACTTTAAAATTGATACCGCTCTTTCATTTTTCCTTTAGGAGGGAAAATAGTGCTGTTTTTGGTTGGTGGGGGGGACATCAACCCCTTTTTGGGGGTTTTGTTACTGTGTGTGGGGGTTTTACAGTTCAGAAAAAAAAGTACCTTTTAAAAAACTTGTCTTCTGTGGGGACTTTTTCCTCTTTGCCCTTGGGGGTATGGTTTCCCCCTTGTTTTGGTTGTCGGGCTTTCCAAGCTGGTTGGTTTTTTTTGCGGGTTGTTTTCGGGGTTTTTCTTCGATTCCTTTTATTTTTTTTAAAAATTTATTCATTTCTTTTTGCTTTTTTGTGCCTTTTTTTTAACTTGGTTTGGTTGGCTTCTCTCTTAGTTTTGTACCTTAAACCCTAAACCCTCTTTTGCTTCGTTCTTGCTCAAACGGGCAGGAGTAGGGTTTCTGTGACCCATGGATTCTTTGTTGGTCTATGTTGTAAAGGATGCCGTTTTTTTGTTTCAACCGCAGTGTGAAAAGGGTTTATCAAGAAATGTTTACTTCGGGGCCTGGTTATCAAGAAAAAGGGTGGGGCAAATGTTTTCCTATCATTGTTTTAAAATTTTTCCTTTTATGTCGGGTCTTTGGTTTTTTAAATTGACTTGATTTCCTTTTATTACTTACTTACTTAGGCCCAAACACTCCCCCTGGAGCATAGGCCCCCGACAAAGCCCCCAAAGGGCCCTTTTCCGGGTATTTTTCCAGCTGTTTTCCAGGTATATCCCCTCTTCTGGTTTTGCCCAAGGTCGCGTGCCCGGGGTTTCTTGGCCTTCCTCTTTTTCGTTTTTTCCCGGGGGTTCCAAGATAGTGCCCCGGCCCTTTTGATGTTTCTGGCGGGGTTTCTCGGGGTGCCGATCCCCTCCCCTTCCCGGCCGGATTTTATTTTCGGTGGCAGTGGTTGGGCGTTGCCCGGTCTGCGTTGTGGGGGAAAAAGGGGGTTTTTTTTTCGGGAGGGATTGGAGGATTCGTTAGGCCCGCTGTTGAGGAAAGGGCTGACTTTTTGATGGTGGTTTTTGTTGTCCTCCAAAGTCTCCGTCCCTAAGTAGGAAATGATTTCGTTGGAGTTGAAAAAAACCCGATCTTTTTGGGGTCGGGCACCCCCCGGAGCTCCAGATGTCCCTTTAGCTGAAGTACCCTGCCCTGCCTTGCCAATTTTGCTCTGACGTCTGGTTGTTTCCCCCCTGCATGTTTAAAGATCAACCCCGGGACGTGAATGTTTTCACTTCTTCCCGTCCCTTTCCCCTTTAGTTTGATTGGGTTCCCCAAATCCTGCGTTGATCTTGAGAATCTTGGGTTTTTCCCTTATGGTTTTTAGACCCAAATTGTAATGAGGTGGCTTATTTTTGTAGGTTTTTCCTGAAACTGTTTTGGGGGGGCTTTTTGGGGAAAACAGGGCCCGGTCGTCTGCAAAGTCGGGGGGATTTCCCTCCAGTGGTCCAAGGCCATGGATTCCATTTCTTTGTATGCCGTTGAAAAACTTCATGGTCCAATCGAAAGCCAGGAGGGGAAAGGAAAGGGGACAAAGGGGGAAGGTTTTTGACTCCGGGGCTTCCCCCTCAAAGTGTTTTTTGAGTTGTCCCATGGACCCCCCGGGGAGGTATTTTTTGGAGTTTTTGATCAAGTTGCCCGGTTTTTTTGGCCCCTCCCTGGGCGAAGGGAATTTTCCAGGGTGTTGGGTTAAAACTTTCGAAAGTTTTATAATAAAAAAAGTTGATTTTATTAAAAATGAGTTCCCTCTAAAAATTATGGTCCTCACTTCCCCTGTTCCGACTTGATGGTCGGTCGATAAAAGGGGGGTCGGCCTTGTGGCTCTAGACTCACGGTTTCACCACACGGCGTCATGCATCCTCTTGGCGAGGACCCTTCCTCTCCCAGGGCAGTAGTCTCTTGGTCCGTTGTTGGCGTCTCTGTAGCAGGCTTTGTTTTTATGGGGTGGGGTTGCTAGCCCCCACGCCCAACCCTCCTCCTTTCTCATCCGGGCTTGGGACCGGCAATGGCAGAGTTGATCCTTACATTGCCTTGCTTTTTAATCCTCTTGAGGCGGAGTCTGAAGGTCATCATCACTGCACTAGCCTATGACCACTTCCTATGTCTGCTCCTGGGGAGCTCCCGATCTTCGCAATATTGACGTTTGATTGGAATTTTTTTAAATTTTATTTTATTCTTTTATATAGAGGATAATGGAATAAGCACTTATGTGCTTTTTTACATCCAGTCCCCGTCTGTATGCGGATTTGTGAATTCTGTCATCTGTTCCCACCGGCACACAATGGCCTACTCTTACGAAAAGCGGAACAGGATTTAACGTGTGCGCAAGATGTGCTGCGTGCGTTCGCACACGGGACCTCGGTTTATAGTCTCATCCGAAGGAGTTTGGGGGAGAGTGGAGTCTGCACTGATGTTAACTCCAGAGGAAAATATCCCCTTGAACGGAAATCGAACCCGGGTCGTCAGATTGCGAGCGCAATGTTCTGACCACTAGGCTATCCCGTCCCCCAAGGGGCGTTTGACCATGATGTAGTCTATTTGATTGTGATGATCTCCTGGGCTGTGCCATGTCCAGCATCTAGACGGTTTGTGTGGACCAAATGTGTTTACCATCTTCACGATGTTGGAACTGGCAAATTCTTGGAGCTTCGAGCCTCTTTCTTTGGCCTCAGGGCTGCAGTATTTGTCATGTATTCCCTTCCAGTTCTTGCTAGCCCCTGCTCCCGTCATGTAATACGATATACAATGCCTATCAATGCTCTCATTAACGGATAAATAGGTTGTTTACCGACAGAATCAGCGCTGCATAGTTTTGCTCAACAAAGTCAACACGGTTTGACATAAACAAAAATAAATACCTTAATCAAAATAACCCTTTTACGCCCAGAACCTACCTTCTGCAGGATATAGAAAGAAAAGTAAGACAGATAGATTCGGGTTTGAAGAACAAACCTCACAGTAGAAACTTTTCCACACTGAAATTCGCCAAAAAGATAAAGACACATGGGAAGATGATAATTGACGGCATTATCGCCATGTTCAGCTGCCATGAGGACGGAACCCTCATCACCATGTCCAGAGGTTGTACTGCCCAGCATGCACATCCAGTTCTTCTTACTGCAGCCGCTTCCAGTCGCCATGCTGAGGAAGGATGACACTCCAGGAAGAGCTGAACAGAAGATTTAAGAGAAGAAAAATAATCTTCTTCTAGTAAGTTACTGCTGTTGGGTTCGCCTCAGTTTAACACCCTGGGGGGGTCACACTCGTTATGCTCTCTGACTCCCTCATCCACCTCCAGGGAAAATGTGAGACTTGTATAATTAAACAGACTAGATGAGAAGTCTGTGTGCATGATGACTCTTTTCAAGTATTAAATTTTTATCATGATAATTATAAACAGCCATCCAGAGTGCGTGTAGGTTGTTATGCATATGCTAAGCGCTTGTTATGGCTGAGGACAATGTTAACACAACATTGTTTGCAACATAACAACAATTTAACATAGGCCTCGGCACTAAGCTTACACTATCTATCTATCTGTCCCGTAGTCTGACGACCGTGGGGGCACCCTCAAAGACTCAACAACCAGTTCCCTCATTCCTCTCTCTGTTCTGCCTTTCTCAGGGTTTTGTTGAATTCTAGGCCTGTCCATTCGCTGATGTTATCCTCCCAGCTCTTCCTTGGTCTGCCTCTTCTTCTTCCTCCTTGGACAGTGCCTGGTAAAATTGTCTTTGCAAGTCCTTTGGATCTTGTGACATGCCCATACCATTTAAGTTTACGCTTTTTCACGATCGTTAGAAGGTTCTCATAGGGTCCGATGGTTTGCTGGATTCTGTTATGCACGCTTTCGTTGCTTATGTGGTCTTTGTAGGAGATGCCAAGGAGTCTCCGAAAGCATCTCATCTCCACCGCCTGTACTCTTCTCTCCAAATCTGCAGTTAGGGTCCATGATTCACAGGCATACAGAAATATGGATATGACAAGGGAGCGCATTAGTCTGATCTTGGAGATAAGTGAGATATTTTTATCTCTCCAGATGGTGTTTAGTTTTGACAGTGCTGTTATTGTCTGTGCAGTCCTGCATACTACTTCTGGCTTGGATCCCTGGTCTGATACAATGGCTCCCAGGTACTTGAAGCTTTGAACTGTTTCCAGCTTCTGGTCATTAACGCTATGCCGTTGGTGTTATTAGTCATCAGTTTGGTCTTCTCTGCACTGATTTCCATGCCGTATGTTTTGGAGGCCTTATTCAGGTGTTCTGTTAGGCTGGCAAGCTCTTTTTCTGATCCTGCTATTCCATCAATGTCATCTGCGAAGCGGAGGTTTGTGATCATTCTGCCACCAATGCTGACTGATCCTTCATGATGTTCCAGTGTATCAGCCACGATTCTCTCAAGGAAGATGTTGAAAAGAGTGGGTGAGAGTAGACAGCCCTGCCTTACTCCAACTGTTGTTCGAAACCATTCTCCAATGTTGTTGTTGTAGTACACTGCACTGGTGGCCTCGCTGTACAGCTGTTTGATGACTCTGATCAGATTTGCATTGATGCTGTAAATTCATGGTTGCCCCACAAAGCTGCATGCCACACCCTGTCAATGCTTCTTAAAATCGATAAATACATGGTAAAGGTCTTGTTGATGTTGAAGGTAGCGCTCACATAGTATTCTGAGGTTGAATATATGTTCTGTTGTGCTGCGCCCTGCTCTGAAACCTGCTTGTTCCTCAGCAATGATGGTCTCTGCTTGTGGCTTCAGTCTATTCAATATTATTTGCAGCATGACCTTGCTTGTGTGGCATATGAGGCTGATTGTGCGGTAATTATGGCATTGTTGTAGATTAGCTTACACTACCATAATAAAATATGACAGACGAAGCTGAAAGAGAGATTGAGAGAGAGAGACAGACAGACATACAGACAAATGACAAATTCTTTTATTTCGAGAATAATGAATAAGCACTCATGTGCTTTTTTACATCCAGTCCCCGCCCGTAGGGATACATCTTAATAATAACCCAACACTTATACACTCTCACAGACAGAGAGGAGAGAGAGAGAGAGAGAGAGAGAGAGAGAGAGAGTGAGAGAGAGAGAGAGAGAGAAGAGAGAGAGAGAGAGAGAGAGAGAGTCTACACTTTCAGATGATGCATTTATTCATATCCTTTTTTTTTCCTGGGCCATTCTAGCTGAAAGTCTGGCCCTCTTACACGTCAGGGAAAACCAGGACACCACCACCACATCCAGATATCTGGCTGCCTTTCTGTCGCTGCCCATTGTTCTGTGCCTGCCTAGACTTGTGCCCTAGGGATCTGAGACGCCTCAAGGGCAGATTCCCGTGACATTAAATGACTAAACAACCAGACCCACGTCGTGGCGCAGAGAATAGTGCAGTGGGGGGGGGGGGGGGGGGGGGGGGGGGGGGGGGGGGGGTTAAAATTTCCCATAAAAGGGAAAATGAATTTTTTTGTTGTTGTTTTTTTTCTTCTGGCTAGCATTTGTTCACTTTGCTAAATTTTGGGATGTTTTTTCTCAGCGGGGAATTTCCCTAAACCGCATAGTCGACATTGTCATTTTTCTTTGGACCGATTTTTAAAAGTGTTACTTAAAAAAATTAACGAGCAATCCCAGTGTTTGTATGACAGGCGGGAAAAATAGGATGTGGATCATTTTTGAAAAATGTATTCATGGAGCTCTTTTTTCTTTCTCTTCTCTCTCTCTCTCTCTCTCTTTCTTTTTCCTCTCTCTCTCTCTCTCTCTCTCTTTTTCTCTCTCTCCTCTCTCCTCTCTCAAAGTCAGCCAAAGATTTGTATATCAGTTGACAGATGGTTTCAACATTTTAAAACCTGTTGGAGAAAGACTCATTAGCCAATCCATGATTATGGGGTGTTGACAGTCAAAGGGAAATGAGGGCATTTTGAACGTCCTATATCTAAAGATGAGATATTTTTGGGGAAATTAGAAAAAAAAAGAGTAGAAACAGCCCTGGGCCTGTCAAATCATTGGGGAATTGCTAAAAAATTTTGGGGGTTTAAAAATATTGTGCTTTTCCTTCTAAAACTATTCAACAAAATTTTTTATGATGGGGCTTTTTCCCGATAAGGGGGAATCTATAATTTCTAACTTGCATAAAAAGGTTTTGGTTGTTTTCCCTAATAAAATTCCGGGGGAAATTTTTCCCTTTCTGACTTTAAATAGTTTAAATTTTTATTGTACTATTTAAATTTAAAAATTTGGGGTTTAAAAAAATGGGTTATAAAACAATTTTTAAAAGGTGGCACCAAGCTGGTTTTAAGAAAAAGCTACCCACTATAAAATATATGTTTAAATTGTTGCGTTTTTTTTACAGAAAAATGTTTGCTCATAACCCTAAGCTCTATGTAGAAATTTTTTTGACCTTTTTAAAAAGGGATTTTATTTTGTTAAAAGGGAAAATTGTTGTGGCCTTTCTCCCAAAAAAATTTGGTTTGGGGGAAAAGGGGAAAAAATATTACGATGTTTTAGAGCCATGTATCAGAATGTCAGAAGCAGAAAAAAGTTGTGGAACTAAAAGTGACTGACATTAAAAACTGTTTCCATGGTTTAAAAAGGGTGATGTATGTAGGCCCCCTTTTTTGTTTTCTGGGTTTTTTTCAAAAGGGTTAGCCCCAGGGACATCATCAATTTAAAGGTTTAAAAATGGGGGGCCCCGTTCCCCCAAAATTTCTCCCGAGTTGGGTTTTTTCTTTGCTTGCTGATTTATGTTATCCTGCTATCTGAAACAGTGGGGAAAGGGTTTTCAAAAACAGTTTTAAAAAGCTTAAACAGTGGTTTAACAGCAATGGATCTTAAGGTTTAAACGAGTAAGAGTAATATCGTTGGGATCAGGGAAAAAGGGGATATTTGCTGCCCATGAAAAAAAGGTTGTACAAGGGGAAAAATTTATGCCTGGGATTTTTTGTATTTAAATATTTTGGAATCTGTTTTTTTACTAAGCTTTGTTTCCAAAATGCATGTAAAGATCTGGGGAAGTCGAGGTAAAAAGAAGTTGTTTTTTGTGTTGAAAAAACTTCGAAAATTGTTTAAAAACTCTTTTGATTTGTTATTTAAAATATTTGATGCAAAAAATACACCCACTGTGTTTTATGGTTTCAGAAAAACTGGGGCTTGGGTGCAAACTGTTTAAAACATTGTGATCGTTCACCCCCTTTGCTTTTAAAAACGTTTTTTGGTTAGTTTGACGACCCTAAAGATCTTGTTTATAGTGAAAAAAATAGGGTACCCTCTCTCTGTTAATGCTGCTGTAAGATGCTTTTGATATTGGATTAAGATTCTGCATATGAATGAGAGCAGACTACCTTTTAAATCCTACAAGATGCTTTATGATCTAGATGTCAAAGGAAAAACAACTGGGCTACACAAATACGTACCTGTTTGTGTGAACTCGGGTTTGGATTTGTTTGGCTCAATCAAGGAGTCGGAAATTGTAGAGAGTTTATTAACGCTTTCAGGCAAAGATTGATTGACTGCCGATGGCAGCAATGGAGTAATCATATACAAAACAGTGAAAGATTTCAAATGTACAGACAATTTATAAGTTCGTATGATGTCAAACCTTATCTAAAACTTGATATGGATATACATTTGAAAAGAATAATGTCTAAGTTTAGACTTGGTGTATCAGATATAAATGTTCATAAATTCAGATACAGAGAACATGATATTGACGACGTCAGGCTGTTATGCCCATTATGTAAGCAAGCTCCGGAGGATGAAGTACACTTTGTCTTGTGCTGTCCAGTATTTGAGGATGTTAGGCAGAACTACATCCCTGTTAAATATAGTAGACAGCCTAATTTATTTAGACTCTGTTTATCCTGGCATCAAGTCATCCTGAGGTTGTGCGCAGCCTCACTTTATATTTGTGTAAAGCCTTCAGAATAAAGAGATAATGTTATCCTAAGTGATATTTTTGTAGCTGACTTTGTGTTATACAGTAACATGTTGGTGTGTGTGTGTGTGTGTGTGTGTGTGTGTGTGTGTGTGTGTGTGCGTGCGTGCGTGCGTGCGTGCGTGCGTGCGTGCGTGCGTGTGTGTGTGTGTGGTGTGTGTGTGTGTGTGTGTGTGTGTGTGTGTGTGTGTGTGTGTGTGTGTGTGTGTGTGTGTGTGGCGTATGTGTTAAAACCAAAATACTAAGCATTGGGCAACCCCCTTCATGTATGGCCAATGGCCTTTTTGTGAATAAATCGTTCGAGTTCGAGTTCGAGTTCGAGTTCTCTCTCCCCTCTTCTCTCTCTCTCTCTCTCTCTCTCTCTCTCTCTCTTCTCTCTCTCTCCTTCTCTCTCTCCCCTTTTCTCTCTCTCTCTCTCTCTCTATCAGAATTCAGAGTTTCACTCGGGATTTTTCATGAAGTTTTTCTACTATGGCAGACGTTTACATGGATGTATTATTGGCAGTTGAGAGGATCTACCTCGGCAGTTCAGATGGATCTGTTATGGTAGTTCAGATGGGTCTCCTGTGAAAACTTAACTGGTGCCTTCATCCGAAACTGTCATGACAGCTCAATCTCGGCAATCTTCCAGATCCCAACCAGCAGCAGCAGCAGCAGCAGCAGCAGCAGCAGCAGCAGTAGCAGCAGCAGCAGCAGCAGCAGTAGTAGTAGTAGTAGTAGAAGCAGCAGCAGCAGCAGCAGCAGCAGCAGCAGCAGCAGCAGCAGCAGCAGCAGCAGTAGTAGTAGTGTTTGTAGTAGTAGTTGTAGTAGTAGTTAGTAGTAGTAGTAGTGGTGGTGTGGTGGTGAGTGGTGGTGGTGGTTAATAATGGTAATAGTAGTAGTAGTTAGTAGTAGCAGCAGCAGCAGCCGCAGCAGCAGGGAGCCAAACAGCAGCAGCAGCAGCAGCAGCAGCGCAGCAGCAGCAACAGCAGCAGGAGTAGTAGTAGTAGTAGAAGCAGTAGTAGTAGTAGTAGTAGTAGTAGTAGTGGTAGTGGTGGTGGGGTGGGGGGAATAGTATAGTTAGTGGTAGTAGTAGTAGTAGTAGTAGTAGTAGTAGTAGTAGTAGTAGTAGTAGTAGTAGTGTCATTTCTTCAATTTCAGCTTTCCCAATGAGCAGCAGCAGCAGCAGCAGCAGCAGCAGCAGCAGTAGTAGTAGTAGTAGTAGTAGTAGTAGTAGTAGTAGTAGTAGTAGTTGTTGTTGTTGTTGTTGTTGTTGTTGTTTTTGTAGTTGTAGTAGTAATGTCATTTCTTCAATTCAGTTTCCCAATGAGGAGCTTTTTTCAGTGATAAGAATCACGAGCCCAAAGTTTGGTGCGCAGTAAGAGGTTTTGACAGGTGATGACCTATATATAAAATAATATATCTGCCTTCAATGAACCCGGCTTTATCCCCTTTTCTTAAATTTAAACCTTTTGACCGGGGCCCCAAACAGCCAATTTGGAGGTTTTTCCCCCTCATGGAATTCCATTCCCCCGTTTTAAGTCTTTAGGATCGACTAAGGATTTCCTCTGACAAAGGAGGCTTGCCCTTGCACAGCCCCTTATTTGCTGCAGCCCCGGGGGGTTATTTGGGGCCTTTGGGAGAGCATTTTAAACGTTTGATTTTTGTCCTTATCCCACCCTTCCCCGGGAGAGAGGGGGGATGTGTTTGTGGGCAAAGGAAAACCTTTCCCCCCTTTTCCTCTGCTTTTTTTGGGGAGGTCTTCGTCGGCCCCACGACGGACAAATTTTACAAAACATAAAACATAAATTTTTTAAAATTTTTAATTAAATTATATATATTTTAGTATTTTTATTTTATATATATATATTTTTATATAATATATATATATATATATTTGTTTGAGCTTGACAAAAAAATTACAACCCCCCAAAAGCACCAAACCCCCGTTTTATTTACCAAAAAAACTTCAAATCAAAATTTTCCCTTAACTTTGGGTTTTTCCCAATACCCCTGTCCTTCACCTGCATAAAATTTACTACAGAAAAAAAGATCAGACGGTGGCCCATCAATCACTTGTTAAGAAAAAAAAAGTAAAACCCATACACACACCCCCACACCACACACACACCACACACAACACACAAAAAAACCACACAACCACCCACCCAACACCGAGGGCACACACACGGGGGCCGCGCGCGAAACACACACACACACACCCCAGGGTTAAAAAGAAAACGGGTTTTTTAGCCCCTTTAGGTTTCAGAGGGAACCCCAAAAGCTTTTAAAATTTTTAACCTTTCCCCGACCCCCGCCCCTTTACTTCGCACCGTGGACGTTTAGGTTTTGGGGGTTTTAACGCCCCTGTCTAAAAACCCCCAAAAAAGCCCGGGTCGGAAGTGTGGGGTGGTTCAAATTTTCCCGGGGGGCCCCCCCCCCGAACTTTTCCCCCACCCATTATTAGACCAGGGAGTGGTGGTTGGGCGCTATCTTTGGGATGGGGAAAGGGGAAAAACCCGGGGTCCCGTGTTACACAAAATTTTCAGCGCACGAAAAAAACCCACGGCCAACAAGGGAGTTGCCCCTGGAAAAATTTCCCTTTAAAAAAACCCCCTCCTGAAAGGGGGGAAAACAAAAAACCATTTGGGCAAGAAAAAACAAAAAGTTTGCGCGGCTTTGTGGCGACCCCGCTTTTCCCCGGGGAGAGCAGCCTAAATTTTCCCACGCAGAGGAAACCCCCCCCCCCCCTCTGATTTAAAGGGGTTTTAAATAATAAAAAAAATTAAAATTCCCCCTTTGATGGGCCCCCCCCCAAATGAAAAAAGGCCCGGGCAAAAAGGGTTTTTTAAAAAGTTCACCTTCCCCAAAGGGTACACCATAAAAAGAATAACAGGAAACAAGAAACAAAATTTTTAAAAAAATCACCCACCACCCAAAAAACAAAACAAAATTAAAAACCAAAAAAAAAACCCCAAAAAACCCAAAAAAACCAAAAAACCCCAAACAGACAAAAAAAAACGCAAAAAAGAGAAATTTCGGGACACGAAAGATAATTTAAACCCCCCAACAGCCATGAATTTGAATTTGTTTTTTTGGGGGAATTTTTAAGTTTTTAAATTTTTTTTAAAAAAAAAAAATAAAAAAGAAAAAAAAGGGAAAGAAAGAAAGAAAAAAGACCTCAAAACCTCATTTTAACCTTTTAAATTTTTGGCCAAGAAATACAGGGCCCTTTTCCGAAAAGGGAAACCCCAAAAGCCGAAAGGGGCCCCCTTCGTTTTGGCCAGTAAAGGCCAAAAATACTGCGGGTTTTTGGGGTTTTGGGGGGTTTTTAAAAATCCCTTGGATTTAATTCATTTAGGGCTGTACCATTAACAAAACACCCCCCCAAAGGCCCATTTTTTGTGGACAGTTGGTCTAGAACAAAACCCCTTCCTAGACACAAAAAGTCGGGGGTCGGAATTTTGCGGGGGGTTTTGACCCCCCGTTGGGGCCCCCAAACTCCCCCCCCCCCCCCCCCCGCCCCCCCTTAATCCCAAGTGGGCGGGTCTGGGTGCTAGTCTTTGGGAAATGAGAAAATTAAACCAAAGGCCCCCGGGGTGTTCACTTTATTTTTTAAGGGGGGCACTTTTAAAAAACCCCCACGGGCAAAAAAAAAGATTTGCCCCTTGGAAAAAATTCTTTAAAAAAAAAACCCCGAAAAAAAACCCAAACATTTTAATCCCAAAAGCAAGAGGGGGAAAAGTAGGGGAGGGGCGGGCCCAAATTTTAAACCAAAAAAATCGCGGTGATTTAAAAGTGGTATACAATAAAAATTACAATGATCTGCTCTTTTTTGGTTTGGTTAGGGGTTAGAATCTCCCGGAGTTTTTAAATTTTTAATGGGCTGTAGGCTCCCATAAACAAACCACCACCAACCCCCGGAAAGGGAAGGACTATGACTCACCCTTTTTTGGTTTCTCCTTTTCATTCTGTCCTTTAGTGGACTTTTTCTCCCCTGTGGGGCTTGAAAAGGATAAACTGCAAACCCCCCAAATTTTTTTCAAAGCTTACCAAAAAAAAAAAAAATATTTTTTTAAGCGTTTTCCCCGTGGGGATACCTGGGGGCCTTCCGAATAAATAACCCCCCCCCCTTTCGGGAAATTTATGTGCTAGAACTTTCCTCGAACCCCTCGATATTTTATCTATTTTTTTTCCCCCCGTGGGTTGACGACCGGGGGGGAAACCCTCAAAGACTCAAAAACCCTTTTTCCCCATTTCTCTCTTCTTCCCTGCCTTTCCACGGTTTTTGTTGTTTTTTTTTCCCCCTGGGGCCTGCCCTTTCCCCCCTGTTGTTATCCTCCAGCTTTTCCTTGGTCTGCCTTCTTCTTCTTCCCCCTTGGGGAACGGGCCCCCTTGAAAAACTGCTTTGAAAATTTCCTTTTGGGATCTTGGGCCCTCCCCCTCCCTTTTAAGTTTACGTTTTTTTTAGGGTGGGGTTAAAAGGTTCCCCATACGGTTCCCAAGGTTTTGGCTGGATTCTGTTATGAAACGCTTTCGTTGCTTATGTGGTCTTTTTAGGAGATCCCAAGGGAAACCTTCGAAAGACCCCTCTCCACCCCCTTTTCTCTTCTCTCCCAAATCTGCAGTCAGGGTCCCCCGTTTCACAGGCATCCAGAAATATGGATATGAAAAAAGGGGAGCGCTTAGTCTGATCTTGGAGATAAGTGAATTTTTTAATCTCTCCGAGGGGGTTTTTAGTTTTGAAAATGCGGGTTATTGTCTGTGCAGCCCCTGCATACATTTTCGGGTTTGGACCCGGGCCCTTGTTCAATGGCCCCGGTTTTTAAAGGGGCTTTGAATTTTTTTCCCAAACCCTTTCCCTTGGTCATTTAACGTTTGATTCGTGCAAAATCCCCTTTGGTTTTTATTAGTCCATCAGTTTGGTTTTCTCTGCACTGTTTTTTCCCTTGCCCGAAATTTTTTGGGACCCTTTTATTCGGTTTTCCTGTTAGGCTGGCAAGCTTTTTTTCTGATCCTGCTTTTTCCATCATGTCATCTGCGAAGCGGGGGTTTTGTGATCATTCGCCCCCAAGGGTGGCTGATCCTTAAATGATGTTTCATGCATCAGCCATGATTTCTAAAGGAAAGATGTTGAAAAGAGTGGGGTGAGAGTAGACAGCCCACCTTTTTCTCCAACGTTTTTGGGAAACCCATTCCCAAATTTGGGGTTTGTTGTAGTACACTCCCACTGGTGGCCTCGTTTTACAGCCAAGTTTAAATGACCTAAAACAGGTTTGGGCATTGATGCTTTTAAAAATTTCCCATGGTTTTGCCCACAAACCCGGATCCCAAACCCCCCTTTTCAAATGCCTTTTTTAAAAAATCGATAAATCCCAAGGTTAAAAGGTCTTTTTTTGATTTTGAAGGTCCCGCCCCCACATAGTATTCTGGGGTTTGAATTCGGGTTTGTTGTGCTTCGCCCTGCTCAAAACCCTGCTTGTTCCTCAGCAATGAGGGTTTTTCTGTTTTTGGTTTTCATCTTTTCATAAATCTGCAGCATGCCTTGTTGGGGGTGGCATTTTTTTGTAGTTTTTCCTTTCTTGGGGGGGGTTGAAGAGGGAAGTGATTTGTGTCCATGGTGTTGGCCATTTTCCTGTCTCCAGATCTTGTTGCAGATTTTTAGTAGGGCGCTGATTTTGGCTTCCCCCCCAGTTTCCCCCAAACCCACGGGGAATTTTGTCACCCCTGCTGTTTCCCCCTTTTTTCACGTTCTCCCTGCTGTTTCCCTTTTTCCCTGGGAGGATAGGGTGATTTTTGTCTGTGCCCTTTCTTCGGGTACATTAAGGATTTCGGGATCTCTGGGGTTTCAATATTTTATACAGGTCGGACCCGTTTTCCCTGCCCAAATTGTTCAGAATACCCTTGGCCCGGTCAGTGAGACATTTCCCCCTTTTTTTTGTTTTGGGGATTTTTAAACCCCCTTTTTCCCTTTTTGGTCCCTACCCAGGTCTTTCACCAAAAAATTGGCTTTTCTTGCTTTTTTTTTTTTGGAGGGTTCTCTTAAATGTTTTGGCACTTTTTCACCGCCATTTCTTTTTGTCCCCTCATGGACTTCTAAATTCTTTTGTTGCCCTGCCCTATATTTTTCCTGCTCTTTTTTTTGGGTTTCATTTTTCTTTTTTTTTAACTCTCAACGTTGTCGAAATAGTTGTAGGATTTTTAGGTTTTGACCCAGGGTTTTTTTTATGGTCGGTGTTTGCCCAAAAAGTCGCTTGCCCGTTTCAGTCACTGCTGTAAATTTAAACTATTTTGTCAAATTATCAAAGTCTGAGTCTATCACGTGGGGTGCTGCAACCCCCTTTCCCCCCTTTCCCTTCCCTTTCAAAAAATTTCTTAAAACCTCTGGGTCCCTTTTTGGGTTTTCGATTTAAATTTTATCCTGATGTTGTTCCGCTTGTGGCTTTTCTTTAGACCCTAAATCGGAAAACATAACACAAGTCATGATCACTCCCCCATGTCTTTCTTTTGGAAAATTGTGCTGTGCGATGTTTAAAGCTAGACGGAAAAACCGGCTTTTCAAACCCTGATGTAATCTATTTTGGTTTTTGGTGGGGTTTTTTCCATTTGGGGTATGCCATGTCCAAAAATTTTTGGTTTTCCTTGTGTGGGGGCCAAAATGTTTCAAAGGGGAGGTTTGGTTTTTTACGGCAAACCCCCAGGGGTCTCAAGCCTCTTTTATTTTTTGTGGTTTTTGCAAGGGGCCCACCAAAAAGCCCTCCCAATCTTCCTGCATTCTTCTCCTTCATTTGGCCCCTTCCATCACCTGGCCCAACAAAGGGTTTCTTTCTTTTTGGGAGTTTTTTATTTAAAAACCTCTTTTTAGCTGGTCATAAAAATTTTTCTATCTTCATCTGTGCCCCGTCTGATGTAGGGGCTAGCCTGGGGCAAAAGTTATGTTAAAGGGGGTTGCTCTCAGGCGGATGGGAAAAATTTTGCTGGACAAAAGGGTGACCGCTCCTGACCGGGGTTCCCGGTTTTTTTTTGTGAACAGAAACCCCCAAAAACCGGTCCTGTTTTCCTTTTCCACTGGAGTTAATTTTTTGGTCTTCCTGGGTGTTGTTTTCCCCCCTTTTTTTTTTCCCACCTTTCTTCGCGAGCCCCAAGGGTGGCCATTGATATCCCCGGGAAACTATGTGTCAGTTCTTCCCCTTTGCCTGCACTCTTTTTTGTCCGTAAAATTCCATGGCCAATGTGTGTTTTTTTCTGGGGGACGATTTTGCTGTGTTTTACTCAGTTGCATTTCTTTCGACCTCGTCCTGAAAAGCAACAAAGGGGCGGCCTTGGGGAAACCCCGGGCCACGACCGATGGTATGGAATTTCCGCTTTTCTTTTTCCTTTTGGGTGTTCTTTGGGCCCAAATCCCCCCAAAACCTGGTGGAGCCCATCCCTCTCCAGGTCGGATTTTTTGATTGGGTTTACTCCCCACATGTGGCAGGTGGTACTGGGTTACGTGGTTACCAGTAGCAGAGGGAGTCTCTGACCTTTCGCTCATTATAAACAGAAAAACAATTGTTGCTGTCTGAGTCTTCGAGGAAGAAATAATAATAATAATAATAAATGGAACTTATATAGCGCTATATCTTGCAAAGACAAATCAAAGCGCATGCATTCAACCCAATCCTACACAGTCATGCAATCAATGATAAATAATCAAAAGTTTAAACAAACAGATATTTACAAACATGGTGCAATGCAGACAAAATCTATGAAAGAAAGTTTCGATAGTCACATGTTTTTTCAAAAGCACACATACACTCGCACAGGCAGTATACTTTAGCAGGGTGATAGAACATGGGTTAGATATGAAACAGGAGGTGGGGAAGTCTTGGGTTTTGGGAAATAAATATGTCTTGAGGCTGGATTTAAAAGTGTCATAACTAGGTTTCTGGCGAAGAGAGAGAGGAAGGTTGTTCCAGATGGATGGACCAGAAATAGAGAATGAGCGGCGGCCAACAGTGGATTGGTTGAATCTAGGTATTCGCAGGCACAAGGCATCTGCAGCAGAGCGGAGGGAACGTGAAGGAGTGTACAGGTTAAGACATTCACATAGGTAGGAGGGTGCAGTTTTGTGGAGACATTTGTAACAGAGGGTACTGATCTTATAATCTACTCTCTGTGGCACAGGCAGCCAGTGGAGAGATCGCAAGAGAGGGTTAATGTGCTCAGATTTTTTCTTTCTGAGAACTAGTCGAGCTGAGGAGTTTTGTATGCGTTGAAGGGAGTGGATAGATGTTGCTGGCAGACCAGCTAAAAGAGAATTGCAATAGTCCAGACGTGAGAGAATGAGAGAAGTGACAAGTTTGGCTGTTGCATCAGTGGACAGGTACTTTCGAATTGCACTAATACGCCGTAATTGATAGTAGCACTACTGACAGGTCTGGGTGATGAATTTTTTCATAGAGAGTGTGTTGTCGATAACGACACCTAGATACTTCACGGAAGTGGATAAAGGGACTGATGTATTGCCGAGTTCTATTGAAGTTGTTGTAATGGAAGAGAGTTTGTGTTTGGTCCCTACAAGCATGGCTTCGGTTTTATCTGCGTTTAACTGTAACTTGTTTTGTATCATCCAGTTTTGGATATCTTGAAAGCAGTAGGCCATTTTTGTCAAGAGAGAAGGCAGATTTTCAGGTGTAACACTACTTTGAATCTGAGAGTCATCTGCATAAAAGTGATGGTTGATATGATGACGGTTTATTATATGTGATAGTGGAGCAGTAAAAGAGAGTGAAAGAAAAAGGGCCCAGAACTGATCCCTGCGGGACACCACATTCCAGTTTGGCGGGTATTGACTGTATCTTGTTTACTGCGACTGTCTAGAATCGGTCAGTGAGGTATGAACTGAACCAGGAGAGGGCTGTGCCAGTAACACCGAATGTTTTTTTAAGACGGGAGAGAAGAATTGAATGGTCAATAGTGTCGAAGGCTGCAGATAAGTCGAGTAAGAGTGAGAAGGGAGATTTTCCCCGAGTCAGAAGCAAGTAGAAGTGTATTTAGGGTATGGGCTAGGGTAGTTTCAGTGCTATGATTGACGCGATAGGCAGACTGAAAAGGGGGAAGGAGACTATTTGAGTGAAGATGGTTGTTGAGTTGTTTCAGAACAACTTTTCAAGGACTTTAGAGATGAACGGTAGGTTGGATACAGGTCTATAATTCTTCAAAGTGTTAGTATCGAGGTCGTGCTTTTTTAGTAGAGGTGTAACTATTGCAGTTTTGAGAGCAGTTGGAACAATTCCTGAAAGAAGTGATGAGTTAACCATTTTTGTGATGGTGGGTATAAGCTGTGGAAGGCACTGAGTAAAAAGAGAAGCAGGTATAGGATCAAGATCACAAGATTTTATTGTCATTTCTTTCAGAATCGTCTTGATTTCTTTCTCGCTTGTTGGGTGAAAGAAAAGGAGAGGAGTACCAGAGAATTGGGGATCAGGAGGCATAGGGTAGAAAGAAGTCTGATCCAATCTGGAGCGAATGTTGCGGATTTTATCGGAGAAGAAAGAAGAGAATATAGCAGGAAGCTCAGAGGTGTTGTGAACAGCAGGCATTGGGCCTGCCCTTGCAGATCCCAGGAGGGTTGATGTGAGGGAAAAAAGAGATTTCATGGACGTGGCATCAAGAACTCGAGCAGAGTAATAGTTTGTCTTTGCTGAATGAATCAGGGTTTTGACTTTGTTTATTTGTTTTCGCAAGAGCTGTTTGTTTATTTCAGTTTTTGTTTTTCGCCACTGCCGCTCCAGTTGTCGGCGTTTGCGCTTAGCGACCAGGATATCGTGAGTGTACCATGGGGCGCAGGGCCTATCAGGAAGGACACGGTCAGTGGGAGGTGCATGCTCGTCAAGCAGTTGGCTAAGGACAGTGTTGTAGTATTCAGAAGGGTCAGCGTGATCAGGGATTTGTGATAGGCGTTCAGTTGCTTGAGAAGAGAAGGATTGAATGTCAATGGCCTTGAGATTGCGACGGGTGACATGCTTTTTCTTTTTGATAGGCCTTGCGATATTGAGAAAGAAAAGAATGGCAGAATGATCAGAAACCAGTTCATTAGTGACAGATAAAGAAGTAGAACAAAAGGTCGACCAGTGGACTGGGGCGTCAATCGCATTCGCAAGGCACACACGCTTGTATAAACTGAGTCCTGCTGTTTGTCTGGAGAAAGCAGGAAAGTGGCCGTTTGTGTCCGATCCAAAAAGAACACGTTCTTTCTCGAACAGTCGGTTGAACATGACACAACTCCACTTGAGGGATCCAGAAAGGACAGCCTGGCTATTGGTATTGGTTGTATGTGTATGGGTGTGTTGTATGCAAGCCCTTTGATTTGTTTTTGCAAGATAGAGCGCTATATAAATTCCATTCATTATTATTATTATTATTATTATTGTCCGAGCATTGCACGTTGCACTCACGATCTGGTGGCATGGGTTCGAGCCAAGGTTCGAGCCACCACTACCAAGATGCCCTTTCAAGGGGATTTTTTTTACCTTTGGAGTCACCATCAGTGTCGACTCCACTCTCCCCTGAAAGTCCTTTGATGAGACTATAAACCAGGTCCCATGTTCGAACACATGCAGAAAATTTTGCCCACGTGTTAAAACCTGTTCCGCCTTTTGGAAGAATAGGCCTTTTGTGCAGGTTGGAATAAATGACATAATTGACAAAATAGCGTGCACATGGGGACTGGATGTAAAGTATAGTGTCTGACGATTCATGTAGGAAGACATGTTTCATCACTTTCACACTAAAAACACACCCACCATTAGGCTACATGGGCATCCAGTTTGTACCATCGTACATCGCAGACATAAACAAGCGCGCAGACTGTTGGGACAGATTATGCAAATGGTAGCGTAATGTGCACAGAATATTTCACAGTAACAACTTTCAACATCACTTTTTTTGTTTTTTTTGTTTTTGGAATATCGAAATGGAAATATAATGTTCAACCTCGATAGGGCCTCTGACGATAAGCACCTTCTTTTGCACTTTGAACTCAGACAGGGTCAAGGTCAATGTCAGGACTTCTCGATAGGCCTAGCGTGAATTTTCTGCGGTGTGTCCAATATCTTCGCATAAAAGGATCGCTCCCAGGTTTTGCAGGTTATATTGGCCAGTTGTGATCGTTTTGCAGGTCGTCATCAGCCAGCAGTCACCATGGCGAAGAGGGATAGAGCCACAGACCAGCTGAAGGAATTCAAAGACAGTGTTGCCGTACGTACTTTAGTGATCTAGCTAAGCCTATTGCAAAATCTCGTCTGCTTACAACAATCGTCTGCGGCACTGTAAAGTGTGGACTTTGCTCAAGATTAAATTTGGTACTGTGCATGGCTAGTTTCGTCTATGTCATGGTATCAAAAACAGGTATACATGCACAATTACCACAAGAAAATAGTTCGAAATCGTAAAGATAAACTAAGAATGTAACACTAACAGAAATAAAACAACGATAAACAGTTTATCATATATATATATATATATATATATATATATATATATATATATATATATATATATATATATATATCTGGGAATGAGTGTATTCCATAGGCCTGCATGTACAAAAGGATTAATAATATATGCCAAGGATAACCCATCAGATGTGTGTGTGTGTGTGTGTTTAATTGTAAAGGGCATCAGGAAAAGTTCAACCACCAACCCTCCCCCACTTTTTTGTTGTTGGAAGGTCTACATTAGTTCTAAATTAGAATAGTAAACATGAACTGTTTTGACATAAGTGAATGCACACTCACAGTCATGCACACAGCACACACACACACAGAGCACTTGACAAACATATACCAGCCACACACACCACACACACACACACATAGCATAGGTATACACACATACACAGTACACAGTCATACAGATGTAACAGAGAGAGAGAGATGTAAACACATACATGCACACACACTTGATAAAATAGTTACACACATATATCATTTAAGATTCATACATGTACACTCAATGACAATGACAAATTTTATTTCGAGGATAATGAATAAGCACTCATGTGCTTTTTTACATCCAGTCCCCGCCCGTAGGGATACATCTTAATAATAAATAAATAATCCAATACTTATACTCTCATACAGTAGAAACAAAGGAAATATCTTTTTAAAAACAAAACAACAGCACCCCCCCAAAAAAAACACCCCAACAACAAACAAATAAAAGAAAACCCTAAAAACACCCCCTCCCCCCCAAAAAAAAAAATCCCCCAACCAAAACAAACAATCAAAAGAAAGAAAAAAACAAACCAACAAAAGAAGAAAAAAAGAGAAAAACAAACAACAACAAGAATAACAACAAAAACCAATAAAAATAACAACCAAACTTCATAAGTCATAAAAATAAACATCTACACATTGTCAAATGGTACACATACTTGTTACGTATAATAATAAGATATTGAAATAGGGCATTCATTAAAACTTAAGTACAACCGAAGCCGAATAAAGTATTGAAAATATAAAGTATAAATCCTCATGCATACACAGCAGTACACACATCACATGTATACAGTAATACACACTTACAAAGTTTACACACACACACACACACTCTCTCTCTCTCTCTCTCTCTCTCTCTCTCTCTCTCTTCTCTCTCTCTCTCTCTCTCTCTCTCTCTCTCACACACACAATTATAATATAAAATAATACACATTGCATTATTGGTCTAGACACTGCCAGTACTACTACTACTAGTGACTCAGTGATGATATTTATTTAAACAGAAGCGTGGACTGTGCATTTTGTTTTGGCAGAAAGCAGACACTTTGACAACAGGCACTGGTGCCCCAGTGGGTAACAAGCTGGCCTCTCTGACAGTGGGTCCAAGGGGTCCAATCCTCCTTCAGGACTTCGTTTACACTGATGAGATGGCACATTTCAACCGTGAACGTATTCCAGAACGAGTGGTGCATGCTAAGGGGTCAGGTCGGTACCTGTTTGCGATTTTTTAAAGAAAATAAATTTTTGTTCCTTGGTTAATGGTTTGAGCCTGATGTTTGCCAGTGATGAGACTTTTGCATATAAATGCGACAAACCTACCCACCAATTGGGCAGCTGTATTCCAACTTAAGGATGATGTTTAATAAACATGACACCATTGTGCATGCATGTTTTTAGATTTTGCTATCCATTCCTACTCTCATGAAATCACTAATTCTTCTTAAAGGCAGGTCTAACAGTAACAGGTTTTTAATACATGTATAGTGCACAAGATGTTCTGTGTGCATTCTCAAACACTGGAATAGAACCTCAGTGTTTTTCAGTCTTATCTGAAGGACTTTCACTTGGTTTCAGGGGAGTGGAGTCCGTACTGATTTTAACACCAGTGGAAAAATCCCCTCAAGCAGGCACCTCAGTGGTGATTTGAGCTTGGGTTAGATTATAAGCTCAACGTTCTAACCATGAGGCTACCCCCCCCC
This sequence comes from Rapana venosa, assembly GCA_028751875.1. NCBI lineage: Eukaryota > Metazoa > Mollusca > Gastropoda > Neogastropoda > Muricidae > Rapana > Rapana venosa. The sequence continues at coordinate 32,015,334 of CM054145.1, read as the reverse complement.
ACTCCTCCCCACCTATCCCTGTTTGTGATAATAATGTTCAATTTTAAATTAAATGTTGTAGGTGTTGGTTCATAATTTTGTGGGGTTCTTTTTTCCTGTATGGTCATTAATAATAATAATATATGGAATTTATATAGCGCTGAATCTTGTAAAAAACAAATAAATCGAAGCGCTTGCACTCAATCATTTACAGGCATGCAACTCTCCTTAAACATAATGAACAACAGATTTCAAAACCATGCGCGCGCACGCATGCACGCACACACACGCACACACACATTCTCATCAGGTATTCATTACTTCAGACTCGGAATCTTCTAACTCCTGTCATGAGTGTCCAATTCTTTCTCTAGATTTTTGGTCAGCGGATAATACATGAATGCCTGTATACATGTATGCAGTTGCATAGCCTAGCCTTCTTCTTCTTCTTCCTTTTTTTGTCATGTTTCTCCCAGGGGAGGTTTGACATTGATGAGCCTTCTCCATCTCTCTTACTTCGCACCCCCTGCCCATTTAAGAGCTGCCGGGTACTGGGGGCCATTTTTTAAATTTGACTCGTCATTTTTTGTCTGGAGTGAGGATTTTCATGGTCGGATGCCTTGGTGGTATGCATAGCCTAGCCATAGGTAGATTTAATACATTGTGTCATGGGTAGCAAGGTATGATTAATTGAGAGAGAGAGTATAAATTTATATTTAATTTTAAGCATGCATTGCATGTTAATTGTTATGTGTGTGAATTGAGCCAGTATTGTAACAAGCATTCATGAGCCGCGCTATTTTTAGACCTGCTTAATGCATTTTTGATAAAACCTGATCTGTATACATGTTTATATATACATCAAAATGATAATTGGGATGGGGGAAGGGGGGGGGGGGGGGGGGGGGGGGGGGGATTTGCTTTTGGGTAGGTTTTTTTGTTGTTGTTTTAAGGGTTTTGGGGGGTTTGGTGGGGATGTGTTGTTGTTGGTGTTTTTTTTGGGGGGGGTTGTTGTTTTGCTTTTTGTTCATGAAAGCATTTTATAGGCATGTGCATGTATGTTTATAATGCTAAGTAATAGTGTGTATTACTGTATATTATCCTATGTGTGTATACAGCGCATATTGTGTGTGTGTGTGAGTGAGGAGAGAGAGAGGGAGATTAGAGATCCAGCTGACACCGGTTTTATCTAGTAGTCTCAGCTGTAGGTTGAGTCAACAGCACTTGAGTGTTTTATTTGTTTGTGTCCAATCCAGTGCTGCAGTAGTGGTAATTGTGCTATTATATATATAGAGAGATCAGACCCCCTTTACTATCTTTTCTTTTCCTTGTTTTCCCAGTTATGTTTTTATGTGTAACATTTTAATTCTACCATGGTTTAGATTCTTTTTTTTCTTTACTGTTATGTTTGAAAGCTGGTTGTTAGTAACATACATGTACATCATGCATTTAAACTGGATGGACGGGAAAATGGGTAATGGGAAGATGATATTAGAGCACCATTTTTAAGGCCAATAATATAAAAGGAAAGGGACCCTATTTTTGTTAAATCTTGTTCGACTTTTTTCTTTTTGTTTTTGTTGTTTTTATATTCTAAGCAGCAGTATTATTGTTCTAGATTTGTTGATTGAGTGAAACTGAAAGGTTAGGGTAAAAAAACCTTGATAATAGAAACAACAATGATATAGTTTTTATAGAGTTTTTAAAGTTAGTTGTGACTCTGTCAGAAACTACAAATCCTTCAATTGAGACTTAAAACTGAGGGCCAGTGTGCAAAAGTATGCACCCAGGCAGCAAAATGCAGTTTAAACAACCCTCAGAAGAGAATTCCAGTTTGGCCTCAGGTGTGAATAACACAACCGTACTCTACTTACCATTACTGAGGTGTGACAAAGCCATTGATTTTTGTGTAGAGTATCACGAGAACAAAACATCCTGTCCATCTGCTGTTGGTTGGAAAGTGAGAAAAACTGTATTATTACAAAATTACTTATAAGCAGCAATGGATGTGAGGTAGAGAAATGAAATGAAGAAAAGAGTGTGGACTGGGAAGTAAAGAGCGATGAAATTAATTTCTAGAGAATGAGAGGGCCTAGGGAAAGAGAGAGAGAGGAGAGAGAGAGAGAGAGAGAGAGGAGAGAGATGAGAGAGAGAGAGAGAGAGAGAGAAAGAAAAGAAAAAGGTTTTTTTAATTTTTACTTTGCTAGTATGTGAGTGTGTGCGTGTGTGTGGATGTCACAGTGTAAGTGTGTGTGTGTGTTTGGTTTGACGATAGGTTATATCTTATCAGCTGAGAGTTCATGTGAGTCACAGAAAGGGGTCACCCTTTTCTGTTTATTCATGTACACTTTTAAGTGAAGACTCTGGCTCTAATTCAGTAGTTTAGCGGTCAGTGATCTCGATTATGTATGTAAGCGGCTAGTGTCCTTGCCCCCTTTGAAAGCACCAGAAATGTATAAACTTTCAAGATTGAGAATCTTTGACAGTTGACATTGCTCCAAAACTAGAGGAAATGAACGTGTGTGGAAAGTGGGAGGTTTGCAGTTTGAATCTTGTTCAGTAGGGTGCTTGTGTGTGTGTATGAAATAAATTAAAGTCCAGTGTGCAGTTTGCATTTCTTGCATGGAAATGAACCCATGGCAACAAGGAACTTTGTCCTGAGAAGTATCTCAGAAAAGCAAAAAAAAAAAGTAGAACAATAGCAAACAGCAAAACACCTTAACTCGGATTGTTGAAACGCACACACTCAGATTTTTAAAAATATTATCATTAAAGGAAATGGAAGGGGAAAAAACACCTTTGGTGCCAAGTTGTAGCGGTGTTCTGTTGCTATGAAGGGAGTCTTAATTTTATGCAACCACACCACACACCTCACCATACCCTTCCCTACCCTACCAGACCATACTGTACCATACCATACTACACACACAACTTGAGTATTGAAACAAACACTCGTATAACTGAATGTTCTTTCTAGATAATTTCTTTCATTGTAAATGTAATTAAGTTATATATGCTGTGCTGTGATCAAATATTAAGGTTATCTTTGTATAGAATTAGAAAGGCAAAGTATACTATATATCATCTTTTCCTACAGTACACCAGGCACTGTACATAGTACACTGGTATCAACTATATATGTATACTGATTCGCACTATCTTTGTAGAGAGTTGTCTTGGCTGTACCACATGATAGCGACTGTTGGGGCAACTGTTGTTGTACTGTTACATATAATAGGCAACGTCACCTCAACTGACCTGGATAAGGCCTCAGCACCAGATATTTCTAATTGTATACATGTAAAACATTAAGGTCAATGTCAGATATGTAACCATTGAGGCCTAGTCAGGGTAAAGCATTTTTTTTTTTTTAGCCTGCATAGGCATAGTGGAGTCAATGAGTGTGTGTGTGTGTGTGCGTTGACTTCAATTTTATGTCTGTTCATTTCATGTGTGTGTGTAAGGGAGAGGGTGGATGGAGGGAGAGGGAAGGATGATTCAACTTTTCAAGATTTCTTTTGTAATTTCTTTTGTGTTAGATCAAATAAACTCAAAAACTAAGGAACGCAAACAGAACTTTACAAAGAAATACTAAGAAAATATATTCACACTATAATATACAGTTCGTTCCAAATACTTTAAATTGGACACCTGCACATCTATTTGATTTATGTGCACAAGTACATGTGTGCTCACATGCCTGTATGGATTATGCATATAATTTATAATGCATATTAAAATAAATTATATTTACACACAAACATACACACACACACACACAGACACACTCACACACACTGTTGATCTTGTTTGGCCTCTATATTTCTTTTCCAATAACAACATATTTTCCCTTGTTAGCACTGCTATCCACATGCAGACATACACCACCCTTCCCAGAAGTCAGAATGCAGCTACCTTCATGGTGGGCAAAAACAGTCGCATACGCAAGATCTCACTATGTGTAAACTTGAGTTCTAGCAGGCGAAAAAGAAGAATGTATACACGAACCTTAATTTGGTAATGTTGTTTCCATCTCAAAGGTGGCAGAATGGTTAAGACGTTTGCCTGCCAACAAGTAAACCGTGAGGTTCTGGGTTTGATTCCCAGCCTCGCCCTTTCTTCCCAGTTTGACCAAAAAAATCGAACTGAATGTCAAAGTCCTTTGGATGAGACTGTAAACCAAGGCCCCGTGTGCGAACGCATGCAGAACATCTTGCGCACACATTAAATCCTGTTCCGCTTTTCGAAAGAGTAGGCCATTGTGTGCCGGTGGGAACAGATGACAAAATTTACAAAACTGCATACACACGGGGACTGGATGTAAAAAAATAAATAAAAAGCACCTGAGTGCTTATTCCATTATCCTTGATATAAAATAATAAATAAAAAAAAACAACATTTTTTAAATCATGTCATCTGAGCGCTTTGATTTGTTGCTTTACAAGATCCTACACTATGTAAATTCCATACATTATTATTATTATTAAACACCTTTCTTACAGTAGCCAAAGGGCATTCAATAGAATGTTCAATGCAAAGTTTTACAATATCTTTTTCTGTTGATGCATAACAATTACCTGGTATGGTTTTCTAAAAGGATGCACAATAAAATCAAAAAGTGCAAAATTTAAAATAGCTTGTTGTAAGCGGGGGAATCCTACATGCCTGTGAAGCATACAGCAGCAGTGAGGAAGTGATGCTGCTATGGCATGCTAGTCAGGAAAGAATTAAGTAAGATGGTTTCTCATTTTTGACATGACTGTGCTACTTCTGCATATCATATGACAAATGATGATGACAAAATTTACAAAACCACGTACATAACGGGGACTGGATGTTAAAAAAAAGCGCACAAGTGCTTATTCCATTATAAATCCTCAATATAAAAGAATAAAAAAAATTTTTTTAAACTGTGTATTTTGTGTGTCTTCAGGCGCCTTTGGGTACTTTGAGGTGACCCATGACATCACCAAGTACTGCAAGGCCAACATCTTCAGTGAGATTGGGAAAAGAACGCCGCTGGCTGTGCGATTCTCCACTGTGGGTGAGTGGCGTGTTTAAATTACGGCTTGGCGTTTGTGCGGTTTCTTTTGTTATTTCTGTAGATCATACAAACCTTCTGTCATCAAGAACTTTCTTGATGTTTTGTTTTCTTTTGTTCTGTCATTTTTTCTTTTGTTTATTTTTTTCTCACTTCATTCATTCATTCAGCTACTTGTTTATATTCATTTACATGTATTTGTTTATTTCTGTTGTTGTCGTACATCCCACAGCTTAACACTGGACACAGTGCGCAGATCCAGCATAACTCAGTCAAGGGTCCAGGGCCCATGTGCTAAGATTAGTGCCTTCCTTTTACCAAGTCCAAGTGTGGTCAGTTCCTGCTATAATTAGCACCAGCTGGGATGGAAGGGACAGCAGCTGAGAGGAGCTGAAAGTGGGGGAAACTGACAGCTGTGTGGAGGTCACCCAGGGTATAAACTGTCGCATCTCTCGTCCCACTGCTAGTACACACTGGATAAGACTAAGAGGTTTTCATACATGATATGTGTGATTGTTGTGAAGTATCTCACAATATAGGCAGCCAAACTCCAAACTGAGAACGATTTTTTTTTCTCTCTTTAGTTATAAAGAAAAGTATAAGTTGTCGTACTAAGATCTTGTCATGGCTGAAGACAATCTCGGCATACCATTTTTAAAACATAACATTCTGATTTAGACCTTACATCAATAACTGACAAAGCTGTTTGCCTGGGCCAATTTATTCATTTTTTGCCAGCAGGGCATTTGATTTAGAAAAAAGCGCTTCATTCTGGCTCTCTGTGCTCATGACTGATGTGTTGCTTACTCTCTAGCCATGTGTTACTATTGGCTATGATATTGTTTAGGTGATTTTTGGTTTTGGACTGTCTGAATGTTAATGTGCATGTACATATAATTATATGCATTTGTTAGCCAGGGTAATGTGTTCAGATGTACACACACAATTGCTTGCGGATAAAATTATTAATGTGTGCATGCATAAGCACACACTCACTCACACACACAACACCCAACACACACACACAACACACACACACACATTTTTCAGTTAGCCATGTTTCCAACATTTTTGAAGGACTAAACAAATCTGCATTCTGAATATTTTAAGCCAGATTCTAGTTGATACACATCCTGGACAGACCACGAGAATACCTGATAAAGTAGTTTGAAAACCTGTCTGTTCCCTGACCCTTTAGGCGGAGAAAAGGGGTCAGCTGACACGGCCAGGGATCCGCGAGGGTTTGCCGTGAAGTTCTACACGGAGGAAGGCAACTGGGATCTGGTGGGCAACAACACCCCCATCTTCTTCATCCGGGATCCTATGCTGGTGAGTGAGTGACGCTCGCCTGCTGGTGTGGAGATTGGTATGGGAATAAGAACAATAAAAGGAGGTAAAGGAGTCCCATACCTATAAGGTCGTAGGGGAGCGAGGCGTCAGAGACCTCACTTCTCTAGGGCCAGCACATTGAGGGCGGCGCCCATCTCCTCTCCCTCGCTGCTTTACCTTCCCTGACCCTAAAGAGGCAGGTACCCATTTACAGCTGGGGGAACTGTACTGAAGCCAAGGCACGCAAACGGTCACCCATCCAACTGGTAACCACGCTCGACGCTGCTTAACTTGGCTGGGGGAAAGCGAGTGCTCCGACCACTGAGCTATCCCGTTGTTATTGAGCCTTCTTTATTTTTTTTCTTCTTCGTTCCTCGACTAGAGCTCCGAGGTTTACCAATGGTGAGATTTATGTGATTGTTCCCCCCCCCCCCCCCCCCCCCACCACTTAGGTAGCCACATTCCAACTGTGGGAATGGTGTCTAAACACTACACCTGTGTGCATGCTGTTTAACATGCGCAAGATGTTCTGTGTGTGTTCGCACATGGGGCCTCGATTTATAGTCTTGTCCAAGGGACTTGGACATTCAGCTCAATTTTTTGTTTTGTCAAACTGTGAAGAAAGGGCAAGGTTGGGAATCGAACCCAAAACCTCCCGGTTTGCTTGTTGGCAGGCGAACGTCTTAACCATCCTGCCACCCTCCTTCTGGTATGGGATGTGACTATTGAGGCATTTATTTAAAACGGGATATGATGCGTGTTGGTTCATAAGCTGCACTGTCCTCATCAGTGTCTCTGGCCTCAGCAAGGACCACCACCACCAACTAGCGCTAAACTCCCCCCCCATATTTTTCTGTTTTGTCAATCTGGACATTTTGTAGTATAATGAAGGAATGACTAAAGGATCAGTGTCATTGCACTCATGATGTATAGCGATGTATGTTTACAGTTTATTAGACGTGTATGATGTAGTTTTGATGTGTGTGTTTGTATGTTTCAGTTCCCCAGCTTCATTCACACACAGAAGAGGAACCCTTCAACTAACCTGAAGGTGAGCAAAGCAGCGACAGAGAAAGGATGTAGCTCTAGAAAAAAATATGATTAGCTTACACTCATCTATAATTATTGTTTGTCAGTACATCCGATTACATGGGTTTTCTTAAGAAACTGAAGCAATATATATGTATTTTATACTGTCTAAAAGAGTAAGGAGTTAAAACAGAAAAAGTTTCACCTGTAGCATCACCAGATTCAGTGCTGGGCGCTGCACCCTCTGTGTCTCTGCTCTGGGCCTACACTTTCCTCTGTCTCACTTTACTGGACAACTTCTTGAATAGTCAGGCCTCTGGTGCCAGTTCAGTTTTCCATGTTCGAGATTGGATGAGGCCTGCTAGCAAGCCTTTCTTTCATTTTGCCAATACTTTTCCTTGATAGATGATTGCCATGAAGTTTCTATTTTTGTGTCATGACCCATGTATTTCAGTTTTCTGTATCTGGATGTCTGACAACAATGTTCTGATGGTATCATGTTCTTCCAGTACGCTGTCAGATTTGTCTGTGTGTCCATTGGGTATGCAGCAGAGCAGTCTCTGATAGAACCACATCTCCGCTGCCTCAGTTCTTTTTCAATCAGCCTTTTCTGAAAGAAGTCTAGGCTTGGTAGCCACAATTCATATTTAGCTAGATAAAACATTTGAGCATTTTAATTTTGAGCTCCTTTTGTATGCATCTGTTGATCCCATATGTTGTTGAGCTGGACCATTATTTGCTTTACCAAAGAAAACAAATAATAATAAGATAGGACTACTGAGTGTTTAAGTTTATTAAGTGTTACAATTTTGTTTCTTCTGTCCACTTTGTGTTATTGTAACTTGAATCTCTTTGCTGAAAAGAAAATCATTTAATAGTTGAACGGTTTATCAGACATGCTGAGAAGTCCTCCTAATTCTGCGTGGCTTTGAGTCTGTATCAGTTGTAAGCGTAGCTATTTAAAGTAGCATGAAAATGGCTATGTTTACACCATTTTGCTGTCATGTTTGTACTAGATAATACATAGTTTAGGTATGGTATTTTAGGTTGTTTTTTGTTTGTTTGTTTACTTTTTAACATTAAAAAAAATTGATTCCGTTGTTTTTAACATTGTTTCAATGTACCTGGGGTTTTTTTTTAGGAGAGAGAGAGATGCTTTACATTGAAATTCAATGAAAAGATTAATGAAAAAATATGTTTATTGATTTTTTCCCCTTGCAAAAACGCATTAGTATAATTATTTCAGAGATATTGATACACGTGTTATTTGAATGACATAACAATCTACACGTCCTCAGATATACTTTATTATTGTCAGCATGTTGCTTTATTATCACAGGATCCTGACATGTTCTGGGATTTCATCACCTTGCGACCAGAAACTACCCACCAAGTGTCCTTCCTGTTCTCTGACCGTGGCACCCCTGATGGCTACCGACACATGAACGGCTATGGCAGCCACACCTTCAAAATGGTCAACAGCAAGAACGAGGCCGTCTACTGCAAGTTCCACTACAAGGTTAGACCAAGGGGGTTGGGTTTTTGGGGGTGTTTTTTGTTTGTTTTGCGTTTTGTTTTTGCCCAGTTGCTCAGCTGGGACTCCCAAGCTTCACCCAATGGTGAGATTTTGTGTGTGCGACCATTCTTGCCCATCATAAAGGTAGCCTTGTTCTGACCTAGCGGATAGACCAAGTGTGATTTTAGTGATTACCTTTTCTTGAAGTGCTGATTGAGACAGGGGTGGGTTGGCAGTGGGGGTGGAGGAAGGAGAGAATCGCGCTTTATGAATAACAATAGACACTACATGAGAACTTAATGTTACTAATGAACGATTATGAATTCGATGCTGGTAACATTTGGGCCATTTACAGCTGACACTACATGAGAACTTAGTGTTTCTAATGAATGATCATGAATTTGATGCTGGTAACGATTGGGCTATTCACAGCTGACACTACCTGAGAACTTAATGTTACGAATGAACGATTGTGAATTGGATGCTGGTAGCAATTGGGCTATTCACAGCTGACACTACATGAGAACTTAATGTTACGAATGAACAATTATGAATTTGATGCTGGTAACAATTGGGCCGATTCACAGCTTGTTAGTTCCCCCCCCCCCTATTTTAAACTACTCTCAGCTGCTATCCATCCCACCCCAGCCGGCGCTTATCTTAGTAAGAACTGACCACACTTGGACTCGGTACAAGGAAGGGAGCGCTAGTTTAGCAAGGGCCCTGGACCCTTAGTTATGTTGGATTTGCGTGCCATGTATTCTGCTCAAACACTTTTTGATGGAGATGGCGAAGGCATTTCTTTCCATCTTAACTTACTATTTTTTTCCCCGTTTGTCTTATCTCCCTGTGTACAGACGATCAGGGGATCAAGTGTTTGATGGCTGACAAGGCAGCGGAACTGACGGCACTGACCCCGACTACGCCCAGCGCGACCTCTACAACGCCATTGCTGAGGGCAACTATCCCTCCTACACCATGTACATCCAGGTCATGACCTTTGAGGAGGCTGAGAAGTTCCGCTGGAATCCTTTTGATTTGACCAAGGTGATGTTTGTGTGTTTGTGTTTGTGTGTGAGCGTATGTTTGTGTGTGTGTGAGTATGTGTGGGAGTATGTGTGTGTGTGAGTATGTGTGTGTGTGTGAGTGAGTATGTGGTGTGTGTGGTGAGGGAGAGGGTGTGTGTGGTGTGTGTATGTACTCTTCTTCTCATCAGTGTAATGTCTCCCCCGTGGGGATGCCGGGGGCCTGTCAGTATAAATGGCATCCCTACTTTCTGGAAATTCTGTGCCAAGAAATGTCCTCTTTTCTATATTGCTCTCTTTGTTTCCGTCTTGTTCCTTTCATCTTCCTGTTATCTCCTTTTTGTCTATTTTCTGCCTTCTTGGTCCATTCTCCTGCCCTTTTTTTCCAGAAAAAACTTAAAAGATAACAAATCTCTCTTATGTCGAAGTCGGATGTGCTTGGTCTGTCTTGTGTGTATATATTCTTCTTCTTTTCATTAGTGTAATGCGCATTCACTACAAAGGGATTAAGAAAATGGTACACTCACATTAAGAATGTACAGAAAAAAATGTGTGTGTATGTATGTGGGTGCGTGTGTCTATGATAATAATAATAATATATGGAATTTATATAGCGCTGAATCTTGTAAAACAAACAAATCAAAGCGCTTGATGTTTATGTGTGTGTGTGCGCATGCTTATGTGTGTGCATGCATGTCTAAATGATCTTTCATGTGCCCAACATTCCTGTCAAACCCAGATATGGCCCCACGGAGAGTACCCCCTGATCCCTGTGGGTCGTATCGTGCTGAACCGTAACCCGCAGAACTACTTTGCTGAGGTGGAGCAGATCGCCTTCTCCCCCATCCACATGGTGCCTGGCATCGAGCCCAGCCCTGACAAAATGCTGCAGGTGAGGCTGACACATGTATGTATGTTTGTCCATCGTGTCCGACGATGACCTCCAAAACAGCAGAGGAGGCAGCTGCTGTTTTGGAAACTGGGCAGAAATTTGATTATAGTGGAGATGCCTTGCCCACAACACATCCCCACTCTCTCAGCCAAGTGGGCATAAGGACAGTCAGCGTTGGAGATGCTTTCCACAGGCCAACTAGCTCCCAGGGCTGCAGCACATAAGGACTGTGCAAGTCAAGCCTCCTAGTCAGAGAGTCATAGTCGATCACTAAAGACTAAGCTGTAAAGTGGAATTCCATGAGTGGGAAAGCCACTGGTCATACAGCCTCTCACCTTGCTGTTGCCCCCAGCGTCAATGGTTTAATCAAGAACTGTGATAAAGCCCAGGTGCTGACGGCGGGGCTGACACATACAGGGAAGACATACATGTATGTAAATACATGGCAGAAATGTGTATCCAAACACTTCCAAGCACACACACATACATGTGTATAGATATCATGAGTATAATTATGGTTGCATTCACTCATGCATGCGTCTTCCCTCCCACCCACCCACCTTTCCATGCACACATACTCGTACATGCATACACACTCAAATCAGAACAACTGGTGTAATTCCATGAAAAAGAAGCCATCAGGGAGTTTGAACTTCAGAGAGAAGGGACTCATCAAAAGAGAAACATTAGCGGCAGAAAGAGGAATCAAAGGACAGTTCCTTCCTTCCTTCATCTGCACCAGAACTGCAACAGAATGTGCTCCTCCTGCATCAGCCTCTTCAGTCACTATAGAGCTGGTACAACATGAAACTTCTCTCTCTCTTCTTCCCATGATCTTTTCGTATGCGAGGAACCAGCCTTCACATACACATTCTACAGAATGCATCAGCCCTAGTTGTTACAAAATTTGGAACATAACTCAAAAAACTAAAAGGATGCATCTGGATGGTTCAGCGCAGTAAAAGCAATTATGATAAATCGATTTTTGGTCCGATTTTCCAGACGAGGTCGAGGAAAAGTTCATGACTCAGTCCTGTTGCTTGACTCGCGACAGTTGTGTTGCAGGGGCGACTGTACTCCTACTCCGACACGCACCGCCACCGCCTGGGCAGTAACTACCTGCAGCTGCCTGTCAACTGCCCCTACAGCACCAAGGCCCGCAACTACCAGCGGGATGGCCCTCAGTGCGTGGACAACAATCAGGGTAAGCCTTGCCGGGTGTGCCATTGTCCCTGTGGATTCGTGGGGAGAGGTGAATGGATGCAGCATGTGGTTTTGGATGCTTGGAGTCTTCTTACAATCTCTAGTTTTATCCTCAGTGGGGCATTAAAATGTTTTTAATTTAGTTTATTTTAATATCACAGGGTGATTAAGAAAATAGTACACTCGCATTAAGAATAAATATTTCAAAATGTGTCTATGTATATGCGCGTGCGTGTATGTGTAACATTTAGGATAATGAAATAAGCACTCGTTTGCTTTTTTTACACACAGTATGTGTGTGTCTGTGGTTTTGTAGATTTTGCCATCTGTTCCCACCGGCAGACAATGGCCTACTCTTCTGAAAATCTCACCCTTTGTGAACCTCAGAGCTCTAGCTGAGGAACACCTCAAAAAAGAGTATTAATTTTGAAGGCATCCAGCTGCTCTTGGTAGGACAGGTTAGTGACAGAAGCAGAAACAAGTGACAGCAGCGTTTTGCTTTCATTGGACTCTTCAGAGCCTCACCCAGTCATGTCAACTGCAGAGAATGCTCTCCTACTCAAGCAAGAAGCAACTCCTTCGCTTAGAGAATAGCCTCTTGCATGTGCAAGAGAAAACTTCCCCCCAAAATCAATACCAGTGCCTGTTGACACTATCCCTACGTTAAGGGAGAGAACTCCTCTTTCCCAGTACACGTGCACTGTGCGCATTTGTGTGCTGCCGTAACCCAGTAGTGGGTGATACAGAGGGAAGGGCTAGTAGATAGTTGGTAATCCTATAGTGGGTGACCAGTTGGGAAAAGGTTAAAGGAAGGACATTTTGCTTTTTAATTTTTTAAGAATGTTTGTATTTGCGCTTTGATTTGTTCCTGTGCAAGATTCAGCGCTATATAAATTCCATATATCATCATCATCATCATTTGTTCATGCACACATTTCATTAAAAGGTAAATTAATTTTCTTTTTAATCTGTGTTAACATAATACATCTATTATCTACTGACCAACAATAAATAGAGACCAAACAGGAGATGAAAACAATTGAACAGAATAATAATGAGCAAAAGAACCCAACACAAGCGAGGAAAACAAGCAAACAAATAAAGAAAACAGTGACAGCAACATAAGAATTTTTTTTTTTTTTAAAGGGGGGGGGGGGGAAAGGGGGTAGGAAGATGAGAGTTATGGAAAAGATAGAAGAAAAAAAGCTAAATGGGTTGAAGATAGGCACGGAAAACTTGTTCAATAAAAAGTATGTATCAGTGGGAGGGAAAGGACATTTCAAGAGGAAAAGTAGTTAGTACGATATTCTAGACTGTTCTTATAAAATTTTGGAGAGAAATAAAAAAAAGGAGAATTGAAATTAAACATTGTTTGAATGAAGTAGATGGCTGCTAAACCACTGCTGGAAGAACAAATATATCTTTTTTCACTGAACTTTTTACTGCTACCATCATCAGAAAGTGTTTCCAGCCATATAGAATCAGGAAATAAAAGCTGAATTCTACCTGATTGAAAAGCCTGATGTAGGTAAATCATCAGAAAGAAGAATTACAAGACTCCTCAAGAAAATCTTTTTTTCTGATTTTTTTCCCCATTGATTAAAGTCAGTATCTATTCCAAGTTAAAAAAAGTAAAGGTGTCCCATAACCTATGTGGTGGTAGGAGGCATCAGTGACCTCAACTTCCATAGGGCCAGCATATTGAGGGTGGTCCCCATCTCCTCTCCCTGGCTGCTTTACCTTCCCTGACCCTAAAGAGGGTAAGTACCCATTTACAGCAGGGTGAACTGGAGGACTGTACTGAAGCCAAGGCGCGCAAATGGTCACCCATCCAATTGGTAACCAAGCTCGATGCTGCTTAACATTGGCTGGGGGGAAAGCGAGTGCTCTGACCACTGAGCTATCCCGTTCCTGAGCACTGAGCTATCCCGCTAACATGCCGAATCCAGTTTCATTTTTCAAAGTCCAGCTCCAGGCTAACATGCCTAATCAGATTTCATTTTTTCAAAGTCCAGCTCCGAGCTAACATGCCTCATCCAGTTTCATTGTTCAAAGTGACGGTTGTGCAGGGGGAGCCCCGAACTACTTCCCCAACAGTTTCCAGGGCCCCCAGGACAACACGGAGAAGCTGGAGTGTCCCGTGCACATCTCTGGGGATGTGCAGCGCTACAACACTGCTGACGACGACAACTTCTCCCAGGTCGGCATCTTCTGGAACAAGGTAAGCGACGCTTTTGGTGGAGAGAATATTGTATTGGTGATTTTTTTTGTTTTTTTTGTTTGGTTTGGGTTTTGGTTTTTTTCTTTTCTGTCTTTTTTTTCCTGTTTTTTTCTTTCTTTTTTTCTTTCTATCTTTGTTGTTATTATAAACAACAAATGTGTCTAAATCGATGTATTCTGTGTGTTTTGGAAAGATAGATAAGATAAATGGTGTTTGCCAGTGCGCATGTTTGTGAAGTGACTTGTTTGGGCAAAGTCAAGTCAAAGCTCCATGTTTTTCTGATTCAAACTGACACACACAGGGTTTGTGTGTGTGTGTGTGTGTGTGTGTGTGTGTGTGTGAAATAGCTTGTATATGCAGGGGTACATGAGCGTGCACACACATCCAAGTTTATTTTAGAAATTGCTCGGTCAAATTTAGTGATTGATTTCTGATTTTTTTTGTTCTGCCTTGTGTATCAGTATCTCTCTGTCTGACTATTTGTGTTAGTCTATCTGTATGTTTGTAGTATAGACCCTCAAAGATCAGGGACTACATTTAAAAAAAAAAAATTATCTCATGACGAAGGGCCCCAATTAGGGCCCGGCCTCACACAAACATTCTGGACGAGAGGCCCTAGCTGGGACTTTTGTAAGCTTTGATTTTTTTGGAGTGGCGCTTAGTTCCATGAATGTCCTTCTAATCCAGTAATAACACCCATTGACCTTTCCGCTTTCAAAAACAACCCAAGATTGCAGACTCGCAAGCTTTGTGAGCAGGTGAGCATGTGTTTATGGAGATCACGGTAAGCCGCTGCATCTTGTGCCTTTCCTCTATCTTATGGGCACCGCAGCATGCAAATCTAGCATAACTCAGCCAAGGGCCCACAGTGCTAAAACTAGTGCACCCCTTCCTTTTACGAAGTCTCAAGTGTGGTCAGTTCCTGCTATCATTGGCACCAGCTGGCCCCAGCTGGGCTGGGATGGGATGGAATAGAAAGCAGCTGAAAGTGGAGGGGAACTTGACACCTGTGGGGTGTTTGTGGATCAATGTTCTTGGATCATTGATTGGTCTCTCTGCTATGATATTAGAAAATCATATCTGGACTTTTAAAAAAATTATTTTGTTCTCTCTCTCTCTCTCTCTCTCTCTCTCTCTCTCTCTCTCTCTCTCTCTTATATATATATATATATATATATATATATATATATATATATTATTGGACACATCAGTTTGGATCAGAAAAAACATGGACTTTTTTTTTTCACCTGGGTATACGAGATCAAAAAGTGAAAATAGAAACTTTTAATACTTTTACCCAGACTTGCCTAATATGCCCTTTATCAGCTCTGAGCATTTCATTCTCTTACTCTGAATACTTGTTTTGTGTGTGATTTAAAAAAAAATAATCATTACAAATCATTAGTCCTGGAATGAAGGTAAAGGGATGATATAACTGCCAGTCTGGAGTAAGTTTAAAATAAAAAAAAAGGCACACCAGCACATATCTGTTATTTTCTGAAAAAGTAAAACTGAAATTTCTCAGTATTTCCGCCTCCTACACTAATCTTAATAACTGTTCATCCTGAAGTGAAGTGACACAAGCTGTCCGGGTTTCTTTCCAGGTGCTGTCGGCTGAGGAAAAGACACGGCTGATTGAGAACATCGCGGGTCACCTGAAGGATGCCCAGGAGTTCATTCAGCAGAGAGCCGTCAACAACTTCAGTCAGGCCGATCCCGAGTTTGGCAAACGTCTTCGACAGGCTCTGGATGCTTGCAAGAAACCACAGGTACTGACGTGGGATAGTTCCCAGCGCTTTGATTTGTTGCTTTACAAGATTCAGCGCTATATAAATTCCATACATTATTATTATTATTATTAGAAATCAACCCTGTAAACAAAGATACAGCTTTTTTGTCGGGGGTATGTTCTTTTGTTTTATAGGTTTTATAATGTGAGCAAAATGCTTGAGTAATATTGCTGATATTGCCAGTATTTTTAGTATCTGTTTCAAATTCTTTCACTGTACCAGGTAAAGTGATAAAAGAATAAAATGGCATGTGTCAGAAATGGCTTTGAAAGATAGATCTACCATCAGAAAGTACATAATCATTGTTGTTGCTTTTATCTAGTCCCTATAGTACATTGAAATGGATACTTTGTCTGTACTTCCTGATTTTATTTTGAAGTATATATCAAAGAAAATTAGAGTTTAGATTTTTTTAAACCACCATGGATCAGTCACTCAGAGTTAGAGAATAATGGCCTTCTAGAGAACTTAAAGGTGGATCCATTTTGTAGCGTTGTTGCATCATTTCATCATCCACATTTCAGTTGTCTTCTCACCCATACCCTTTTCCTTCTACCCATGAGATTTTAATGCTTTTTCTAAGCATATATATATATGTAATCAGTTTTGCCTTAAGAGTGCTCAAGCTTGCCAATGCTCTCAAGCATAGCTCAGCTCTTTCTATCCTGCTCTTTGTGTTTAAAAAAATGTTTTCCTCAAGATAGCCGTTAACATTCAAAAACTGCATGAGGAGGAGGATCTCAGCAATGTTTAGGTTTGACTGAGAGATTCAACAAAATTTGTATACATTAGGTAATGTGTGTGTGTTGAAGAACATGTATGCATGTGTGTGTGTTTGTGAGTGTGTATTGAAAAACATGTATGTATGTGTGTGTGTGTCTTAGTGTGTGCGTGCGTGCATGCGTGCGTGCATGTGTGATATCTTCAGTTTAACGTCTATTCACATTTAGAGATTTTAGACAGAAAAAAGTAATCTAAACAAGAGAACGCAAACAATAATAGAAAAGTGTCAGATAACGGTACTTAATATAATATAATATGTGTGTATCTGTGTCTGTACGTACATATATATGAGTCTGCGTTACTCTGAAAACATTCGGTAGTTATGAAGACACTAATTTTAATCTGTCTACCGCACCCTGTCTTTGACAACAACTATAATATACTATGAAGATAAATCGTCAAATGAGTTTATAAGGCAATGTGTGATGTGCAGAGTGGGGCTTTCCTGGCCAGCCTGTGAGAAGATACAGCAACACCAGCAAGGCTACTGGGTGTATCCCCATTCCCCATGGCATTTTTCTTTTTCTTTTTTCCTGTGAAGACTGTTTGACACACAGGCCAAGCTCATTCACACACTTTTACACATGCACATACACACTTTTACACATACACACATGCATGCATGTGCGCTTGGAATTCCATGTGGCTTTTATTTTTCAGTGGAGACACTTCAAAACACACACACACACTTTTGGATTGCTGTTTGGCTTTGTTTTCAGTGAATACGCTTTTATACACATGCAGTCACATGCACACACACATATACACATTCACACACATAAATGGACGATGTATATTTTGGATAATATGAAGGAAAGAAGGTTCTGACTGTGACTTTGGATGATTTGAAAGTGAATCAGAATGTTGGACACATCCTAATGCTTGAAAGTACATGTTGGCAAGACATTGATGTTTGAAAGTACTAGAATTCAGTGGAGTCAGATTTCTGTTCTGAGATATTTGATTTTTTACATTCTAAAGTTTCCAGATTTTATTGCAATGTTACTGTTGTTGTTGTTGGCTTTGTTGTTTTTTGTGCTGCATGCGTTTAAAGAATCGTTTGCGTAAAAACTTGCAGCTTTTCTATACTGATTAAGCTGTGGTAATGGTTGTTATTTCTGTTTGTCTGAAAGTCTTAAGTGTACATGTCTGAAGATTGGAGGAAGATAATAATTCTGTTCATGTCTGAAATGGGCTTGCATATAACTATTGAGGTCAAGGAGACTGAATTTAAAGAAGTGAGAGACACAAGGTGTTTCAAAGGTTGCTGCAGATAGCAAGTATCTTCTCTTTTTTTTCTTTTTTTAAAAATTTTCCTTCCTTGGAAAGGGAACAGTTTTGCTGCAGAGCTGCATATGATAAACAGTATGAGTTCATAATCAAGTAATCAGAGAACAATCTTAAGCACAGCCTGAACTTGTCTGCCTGAAACATGTATTTACCAGGGTTTTTTTCATTCCCGTTTGCAGTCAGATTGGTTTTTGCAGTCGATCAGATTACTTGTTGCTTTGTTTCAGCTTATTGTTCTATTAGAGTTGATAAATAATAATCTAAATATATTCGTAAAATGTTTTCACTTCCAAAATTTACTGTTGTTAAAGATTATGCATATGATTGTTTAAATCAGTTTGTAAAAAGCTGGATGGATGTGTTAAAAACACTCACGAAATTGAGCTATGGTAATAGTCTAAAAAAAAAAATTGAATTAAATAATTTTATATTAATGTTTTCTTGAAAATTTAAACCATATTTGATACTGAATTTCAGTTCAGTATACTGTACAAATACCTCTGATTTCAAGAAAGTGATTTGAATAAAACTGTGGACAATTCTTGAATCTTGGTGTTGTTTTTATGGTCATGATGTCAGATGGCTGTGTACCATTCAGAACTTTAAACGTTATGAATGTCAAGAATCACACTGTTACACTACACTGGTCCTTTAACGAAGAATGGTCATGGGGGCACTGCCCTGATGATGGCACCAGCTTCCCCACTCGTAGTGGTAAGTGTGTCAATGCCGAGTCTTGGCAAAGGTTTTTGGGGGGTGGTTAATATAGTAATATTGTCCACCCACATCTTTTTTTTCCTACATGTTCTTCCAACTTCTTGGACTTTGCCCTGTGTTTATTGATGGTGTTGTAGCAGGGGCAAATCAAATACTACTACTTCTGCTTTTTCTTCTTCTTCCTTTTTTGTCATGTTTCTCCCAGGGGAGGTTTGATATTGATGAGCCTTCTCCATCTCTCTCTGTTTTGAGCTTCCTCCTTATTTATGCCCCTTTCTCTAAAATCATCTGCAATACACTACTGCTACTATTGATAATTATAACAATTTGTTGTGCTTTTTGTTAACATCAATAATGCTCAAAGCTCATTACATGGGTATAATGATAAAAACTACAATATCAAAAATTGAATTTATAGTCCTTGTCTTGCAACACATCTTCCATCACACAATAATCATATACAGCATTCAAAAGAGAGAATACCAGAATTACTTGTGGACTTCTTCACCAATCATTCGCTAGAACCTGATAACCCCCCTCCCCTTGTTCCACGCCATCACCACTCACACAGCACCAATTCAATCTACAAAACAGCGCAACATGGAAGAATATTTAGAGTATTTTCTTCAAGAACAAACCCACAGCATACAAAATAAATATATTCCTTAGAGGTCAACAACGGCCCAGGGTGTAGCCTACTCTTGGTTTAAAATGTTTCTAACGCGACCAACTTCATTCTGCAGGGAAGCCAACATCTGAGGTAAATTAGGAGGCTAAATGTGCCCCAATGTGGACTATCAGGCCTTACCTTGGAAGCCAACACTGGCCCTGTAGGTAAATTAGCGCTGGCTTAAGATGTGCCCCAATGTGGGACTAATACAGGCTGCCTTGGAAGCCAACACCGGCCCTCAAGGTAAATTAGCGCTGGCTTAAGGTGTGCGACAATGCGGGACTAATACAGGCTGCCTTGGAAGCCAACACCGGCCCTCAAGGTAAATTAGCGCTGGCTTAAGGTGTGCGCCAATGCGGGACTAATACAGGCTGCCTTGGGATGCCAGCATGCTTCCAACCATAGGACCTAGCCTTGGCTAGCCTCTTGGGCCAGTTTGCAGATCCAGACTGGGCCCACAGTGGCTTCCGAGATTAGATATGGTCTGAGTTAGAGATCATGCAAAACCGAGGCAACGTGGACAATTCCCGAAGTTTGGTGCGTTGTTTGGGTCAAAATCAAACTACACACACACACACACGCATGCATGCATGCACGCACATATAATTATATAATGTATATTTGCACGTCAGAATCGTTACAGACCGCCACCAGAGTTTCCACTGGTTCTAGGATTACTGATGGCAACTTAGGTAGGTCGATTTGGTTACCAAGGAAGGACAGAGAGAGAGAAAGGGAGGGGGGGAGTCCCAGTGGAATAAATCCAAATAAACAATACTTTACAGTATTATATTATGTTGTTGCAGATCCATGCAACTATCTTGCTGTTATTACAGTCAGTTAGTGTAACCTGACCAACTAGGGGTTCACTGTTGCTAAGAGCCGTGAGGGGGGACTGATAGTGCAAGGTTTAAAATTGGGGCTTCCTGGCTGTGATATGGAAGGTCTCTACTAAGAAATAAAGGGACTAGGACGGTCTAGTTTGTTGTGAAATTTTGTTGTTGACCATGAGAGATCTGTTGTGTGTTTAGGACCAGTGTGATCATCTTCATTGTGTAGTAAATGATTATACTAACAGAAAGTCAGTCATGACTGCAATATAACTTGTAGGACCATGAGGCTCCTGAAGAAAATAATTTGGAAATAATTCAGAAGTGTGAATGTGTATATCGCGATATTTTTGGTAGTTCATTGAATTTTTTTTCTATCGCTGGTACTTGTAGGTTTTCATGAAAAAAAATTGTCAGTCATTGTGAAAAGGGGGAATTATAAGGAGAGTTTAAGGTTGAGAAGAGGATCTGAATGCGTGAGCCTGTGGTGGAATTGTACATGGGATTGAAGTGTGATAAGCGCTTTGATTTGTTTGTTTTTTACAAGATTCAGCGCTATATAAATTCCATATATTATTATTATTAAAACACAGTTCTTGACACTAACACAAAGCGCTTAATGCAATGGAACACAATTCAGTGCAGAGCAATGCAATGTCACGCAAGTATATACGCCAAGCAAAACAATGCAAAGCAGTGCAAAGTAAATTATGTATTGTTGTTTTTGTTGTTGAGCATTCCCCAGCTTAACACTTCCGGAACTATCCAGAATAGTTATGAACTCTTGTCTCATTCATCCCACCTGAAAATCATTGTGAAACCGTAAGTACACACTGGATGAGAATAGGAAGAAGAATGCAAAGAAGAGTGTAAAGGAGAAGAAGAAGAATGCAAAGAGGGAGGAGGACGACGATGATGGCGAAAAAGAAGCTGGAGAAGAAGTAGGAGGAGGAGAAAAAGAAATAACAAAAAAGAAAAGAGACAGTGTTAAAAAACGCAGACCGTGTCTCGTTTCTATGTTGAGGTCTTCCTTTATAAGCATACAGAACAAGAAATTATGAATAGAGATAAAGAATATCATTTATAAATGTCATAAATCAGTGAAATAAACACTTCAGTATTGACTTCATTGATAAGGCTTACACAACTCTTTCCCTTGTAAAGAAACAAACGAACAGAGAGGAAAAAAACAGACAAGCCAACAAACACATAAACAGACATTTGTTTGTTGAAGGTGGTGTAATCCTCGTTAATCCTTTCTTCTGAAGAAAAGGGCATTGTTAACACTTTCTCAGGGATCTTGGTTACACTGAAAAAGGACCACAATCCCCTTTTCTTCCTCACACAAAGGCATTGTAAAACCAATTATCTGTGGATTGAAGACATTGCCATTTTGTTTTGTTTTTTGTTTAATGTCTATTCACTACATGGTGATTTAGACACACCCGCATTCATACCAAAGTACCTATTATTACACACCCCATCTCTCTCTCCCTTACACGCACTCATACACACACACATATGTATTATATATATATATATATATATATATATATATATATATATATATATATATATAAACACACAAACCACACACACACACACACATATATATATATATATATATATATATATATATATATATATATATATATACATATATATAAAACACTAATTACAGTAATGTTTTACAGGTGAAGAATGTATGACTTAAGCAACTGCAACTGACATGAATTTCTGAGAGTCATATAAAACTTCTTGACTAGTGGCATATTTCTTATGAATATCTAAACCTCTTCTTCTATACATGTCAAAAAGAATTGGGCAATCAAACAATAAATGGTGGATTAAAAGGGGAATAGAACAACATGTTACATTTTTTGAATATTTAGTATTCCATGCATTTAATCTCAGTTTATGTATTAAAATTTCTAATTTCCGTGGACAAGGAAACTGCTGATAATGTTGGTTTTTTTTATTATCTTTGAATGTATGCATTTCATTAACTTAGAATGAATTTCATAAGAGACAATGCAAGATTAGAGGCAAACACTTCAGTACTGTATTCAGAGGCATTTTGTTTTGCCAAAGAATCAACCAGCTCATTCGAATAAATTCCAGGGTGAGAGGGGATCCAGCAAAAAGTTATGCTGATGCCTCTGCTTGCAATAGAATGTATCATGAATTTAATCTCAAATACAATATCATTCCTTTTTTACCTTGCCATGTCTTTAATGCCATTAACACTGCCTTTGAGTCAACGCAAAACAGAATTTGGCAAACATCAACAGCAGTATCAGACAAAAAATTCAAAGCCATAAGAATTGCAAATAATTCAGAAGTAAAAATAGAAAAATGCTGTCCTAAATGGAAAGATTTTTGAACTTTTAAAGTCAGAATCACATATGCAGCACCACTTTTGCCTGTTTCTTATACAGATCCCTCAGTATACACATTAAAGTGATTAGAATAATTGCCATTGCCATATGTTTCTATAGAAAACACTACTGCAAAGGCATTGCAGGGCTTTGTATCTATAGAAAACACTATTGCAAAGGCATTGTAAGGCTCTGTATCTAAAGATCAAAAACACCATTACAAAAGCATTGTAAAGCCATTTATCTATAGACTGAAAATACCATTACAAAGGCATTCTATGGCTATCTATAGATTGAAAACACCATAACAAAGGTATTGTAAAGCCATGTAACTATAGATCAAAAACACTATTACAAAGGCATTGTACAGCTATGTGTGGATAGATTGAAAACACTATTGCAATGGCATTGTACAGCTATGTGTGGATAGATTGAAAACACTATTGCAATGGCATTGTACAGCTATGTGTGGATAGATTGAAAACACTATTGCAATGGCATTGTAAAGCCATGTATCTATAGATTGAAAACACCATTACAAGGGTATTGTAAGGCTATGTATATAGAGATTGAAAACACTATTATAAAGGCATTGCAAGGCTATGTATATAGAGATTGAAAACACAAATGTATTGTAAGGCTATGTATCTATAGATTGAAAACGCCGTTACAAAGGCATTCTAAGGCTATGTATCTATAGATTGAAAACACTATTACAAAGGCATTGAAAGGCTATGTATCTATAGATTGAAAACACTATTACAAAAGCATTGTAAAGCCATGTATCTATAGACTGAAAACACCGTTACAAAGGTATTCTAAGGCTATGTATATAGAGATTGAAAACACCTTACAAAGGTATTCTAAGGCTATGTATCTATAGATTGAAAACAAAGTGACAAGGGCATTGTAAAAGCCATGTATCTACAGATTGTTGTTGTTGTTGTACTCCCCAGCTATACACCCTGGGGGTCACCCAGAACATGCACTCTGACACTCATCCCACCTGGGAATCACTGTGAGACAGGAAATACAGTGGATGAGAAGTTTGCGTGTAAGACTCTTTTCAAGTACCTTGCCATATTGGCCACCATACTCGGACTTCAGGGGATTTTTTCTCCTTTAACAAAGGAGAGTGTAGGTTGCTATGTTAAGAGCTTGTTATGACTGAAGGTAATCTCAACACAACAATTTACAACAAAATTTTTAGTGTAGGCCTTGGCAATTGAAACTGGATGACTCAAAATAAGTTACAGCTAAATGCTGATAAAACAGAAGCCATGCTCATAGGGACCAAACATAAACTTTCCTCCATCACAAGACTTCAGTGGAATTCAGCAATACGTGGGTTCCTCTGTCCAGCTCTGTGAAATATCTTGGTGTGGTTCTTGACAACACACTCTCTATGAAAAAATTCATCACCCAGACCTGCCAGTCTTGCTACTATCAATTACGGCGCATAAGTGCAATTCGCAAGTATCCGTCTACTGAAGCAACATCCAAACTTGTCACATCTCTCATTCTTTCTGGACCGGACTACTGTAATTCTCTCTTGGCTGGTTTGCCGGCATCATCCATCCACTCCCTTCAACGCATACAAAACTCTGCAGCTCGACTGGTCGTTAGAAAGAAAAAATCTGAACACATCACTCCTCTTTTTCGATCTCTTCACTGGCTGCCTGTATCACAAAGAATAAAGTATAAGATTAATACCCTTTGTTTCAAATGTCTCCACAAATCTGCACCTTCTTATCTCTGTAACTGTCTTCACCTGTACACTCCGTCCCGTTCCCTTCGTTCAGCTGTAGATACGTTGTGCTTTCGAACACCCAGATTTAAACAAACCACTGTTGGCCGTAGCTCTTTCTCTGTTTCTGGTCCCTCCACATGGAACGACCTCCCTCTTCCACTTCGCCAAAAGCCTTCATTTGATTCTTTCAAATCTAGCCTCAAAACGCACTTATACTCTACTTGAGATCTTCCCCTGTTATCTGTTTCTACTTTTCAATAGCTGCCTTCACCTCCACCACCCCCACCTAAGTGTGTTGTGTATATAAATTTGATATTTGTTTATCTTGATATTTATGGATGGTTGCATGCGTGCGAATGATTTGAATGCAAGCACTTTGATTTGTTTACTTTACAAGATTCAGCGCTATATAAATTCCATACTTTTTTTTTTTTTATAGTATTATTATTATTATTATTGTTGTTGTTGTTGTTGTTGTTGTTATTATTATTATTATTAATTGGCTGACATCAGTAACTGACACAGCTTTTGGCCGGGGCCAAATCTATAGGTTGAAAACATCGTTACAAAGGCATTGTAAGGCTATGCATCTATAGATTGAAAATACTATTGCAAAGGTACTGTAAGGCTATGTATCTCTGGATTGAAGACCCTGCTCAATGGCATTGAAAGGTCATGTATCTATGGATGAATCTCGACTTTGTGGTCCTAGCCTTCCCACTGAGCCCATAGCATACTCACTCTGGGTAGGAGCAGGCTAGAGTCCGTAAAATCCCTTTGACTCTTATGGGATTCGAGCGCGCAGTCTTTCTATCCGTAACCCAGGGCTTTGGCTGGTTTCAAGGCATACATCAATCTGCTGCTAAGTGTTGAAATGTCACTTTGAGATTGTCTATCTTCATCTATAACAAGCTATGTTGAGAATGTCTATCTTTATTTATAACAAGTTATGTTGAGATTGTCTATCTTCGTTTATAACAAGTTATGTTGAGATTGTCTATCTTCCAATTCATTTATAACAAGTTATGTTGAGATTGTCTATCTTCGTCCATAACAATTTATGTTGAGATTGTCTTTCTTCATTTATAACAAGTTGTGTTGAGATTGTCTTTTTTCATCTATAACAAGTTATATTGAAATTGTCTATCTTCATTCATGACAAATTATGTTGAGATTGTCTATCATCATTCATGACAAGTTATGTTGAGGTTGTCTATCTTCATTTATACCAAATAATTATTTTGAGACTGTCTATCTTCATCCATGACAACTTATATTGAGATTGTTTATCTTCATTCATGACAAGTTATGTTGAGATTGTCTATCTTCATCCATGACAAGTTAAGATTGTCTATCTTCATTCATGATAAGTTATGTTGAGATTGTCTATCGTCACAAATTATGTTGAGATTGTCTATCTTCATCCGTGACAAGGTCTTGGCATAACAGCCTGCACTTTCCATTAAAGGAGAGAGAGAGAAAGAGAGAGAGAGAGAGAGAGAGAGAGAGAGAGAGAGAGAGAGAGAGAGAGAGAGAGAGGGAGGGAAGGAGGGAGGGAGAGAGAGAGGAGGGAGAGGAGAGAGAGAGAGAGAGAGGGAGGGAAGGGAGAGAGAGAGAGGGGGAGGAGAGAGAGAGAGAAAGTCTTCTGAAGTCGGAGTGTGGCTGCCTGTATGGAGAAGTACTTGTAAACAGCCACGTAGGGCAGACTTCTTTTCCAGGGTTTATCTTTGTTGGTCTCACAGTGACTCCCTGGTCTGATGAACGAGACTGAGTGCATGTTCTGGGTGACTCCTAGAGTGTTAGGCTGGGGAACGCTCACTACCATCACCACCACCCACCCCCACAACCACCACCACCACCTCCATCACCACCAACACCACCCTACCGATATTCTTTCTTTGAGTAACAGAAGGTCGTCAAAAGGTGATTTGATTCTTTGATAATAGACGGAGCAACAGTGTTAAGGAGACAATAGCAGCATTGATCTTTTAACCACACGATCTACGTGTACACTTTGACTCGGGCTAAAAATTGCCGATCCTTGGTATCTTTTAGAAACAAAAACCGTTTCCTCAATATCTTTGTCAGTCTACGGCACAAAATAAGTATTCAGACGAGAGCAGAAATAAATACAGAGCAGAAATGAGTATAAGCATTGTACACACGCTGGGTTTATCAAAG
>CM054145.1:31978710-31986210 GCA_028751875.1 Rapana venosa | reverse complement strand
CGTCTGTCTGTCTGTTAGTCTGCATATTCACTGATCCGCTTCGATTAAATGACCATTCAAAACCAAACAAGAAGTAGAGAGGGAAAAAAGAAGAAGAAGAAAACGAAGAAGAACCAGCAGAAAGAAACACAACCCACTTTAACACACACACACTCACACACACACACACACACACACACACACACGACAAAGGAGTACAATACACAAAGCAAGCCATTGTTTTCCAATACGTCAACAAATTAATTGCCACAACTAACAACAAAACCTAAACGGGAAATTCAGTCGAAAGCAAGAAAGGACATAAACTTACTGAAGATAATAATAGTAAACAGTTAATGGGACAAGACACATTAAATCTAAAATATTTAGCTACATCCCTTATTCGTTCGAAATTATCATATCTTTTTCAGTGCTCCTAAGTCTTTCCTTAATAAGCTACAAAGTGTAGACTGCAAAGCTTACAGACTTGTTCTTGGTGTTCCGTACCATGCATCGGCTCTGGGAACATATAACGAAGTTGGCACATTGCCTTTGGATGATTACCGTCAACTAGCATGTGCTAAATATGTTCTTTAAAACAGAATGACTGAAAATTTCATTTCAGAAGAAGCGGAAGTAAAATCAGAGCTACATTTCCCTAGAAGAGCAAAGGAGATATCTTCTTTAATGCCCATTAATACATATGTGTCTGATCTTGTCGAAAACTCTGAAGTCAATCAACAGAGAATGGACAAACAAGAGGCAATCTTACCGTGCCCAGTGTGGGAGATGAATAGTGCCCAATTCGACATAGAAGTAACTTGTGTGAAAAAGAATGAGAATCAGAATATTATGGTTTCTGATGTTCGACCCCACATCCGTCATAAGTACTTTCAATATTTACAAATTTATACAGATGGATCACGCCTGGATAATCAAGAAACCCATTCCGCTTTTGTTATACCAGCATTAAAAGTTCAAAAATCCTTTTATGTTGGTAAACATCATTCGATATTTACAGCGGAATTCATGGCAATTTTGATGGCTCTAAATTATATTCTTGATTTACCATTGAGTATATTTCAAATCCTTCTTTGTGTTGATTCTAAATCGGTATATGCTTTAAAATCTTCATGGTACAAAAATTTCAAATATTGCATTAGAGATAAGGCATGCCATACACCTTTTAACTTTAAAAGGTATAAGCTTAACTTTTTGTTGCGTGCCTTTACATAGTGGATTCTTTCCAAATGAGCGGGCTGACTGAGCTGCTAAAAGAGGTGCAAAACATGGACGGGAATCAGAAGAATTGCATGTGCCTTTATCATTACAAGAGGGTTACCACTTATTAGAACAAGCATCGTGGAGAAAGGTCACAGAAAAGTATAAAAAGAGATTTTTAAATAGATCTAAATCAATACCAACAATGTAAGAGTCGTGAACCATTCTAAGACCTGCACAAATATTTTCACAGCAAGAAGAGCAAACAGCTTGGTTTATAGAATAAAACTTAATGCATTCATTACCAAATTCAGCAGAAACGGTAAATGTCTGTATGGTGAGAATATCACTAATACTCATATAATATTTAAATGCAGGCGCACAAAAGCTTTTTTTTTACCCCACTTTTCTGAAAACTCCCTCAGCAGCATATTCAATACCACGAATTTGGTATTCAATATTGCGAAAGGTCTCTGGCACAGTCCTATAGGACATTTGTTAGAACTTCATTAAGTTTGATGGGTTTGGGGGTTGTTGTTTTGTTGTTTTTAACTGGTTCTTCTTGCTTTGTGAAGTTTCTTTTTTTGCCTATGTAAATTATTTTTCCCTTGTACATATTTCAGTAGGACCTCCACCACCACCTCAACTTCCACACGGTTGTGTGTGTGTGTGTGTGTGTGTGTGTGTGTGTGTGTGTGTTGTGTGTGTGTGTGTGTGTGTGTGTGTGTGTGTGTGTGTGTGTGTGTGTGTGTGTGTCTAATATCACCGAGAGTTGACAGACGTAAAATCGAAGACAACAACAACACTTACAAGCATAAGATGAGCAGCCAAGGTTGCACTACAGGTACCAGGTAATACAGACTATTGTTTTTTGACGAGGGACAAACAAAAGCACTGTGTGTGTGCAAACACAATGCGTGTTTTGTAAGCTTCTTCTTCGTGAAGAATTGTATTGTCAATTAACAGAAGACAATCCATGCTTACTATTTACGTTTCTGTAAAACAACAACAAAACCAAAACAAACCAAAAAAAATTTCAAACCACAATGAAATGATACCAAACCTTTTTTTTTTTAAAGAGACAGACAGACAGACAGAAGAGACATACAGACAGACACACACACACACATAGAAAGAGGGAGAGAGAGAGAGAGAGAGAGAGAGAGAGAGAGAGAGAGAGAGAGAGAGAGAGAGAGACAGACAGACAGACAGACAGACAGACAGACAGACAGACAGACAGACAGAGACAAACAGACAAACAAACAGGCAAACAGGCAGAGGAGAAAGAGAAGAGAGAGAGAGAGAGGAGAGAGAGAGAGAGAGAGAGAGGAGAGAGAGAGAGAGAGACAGACAGACAGAAGACAGACAGACAGACAGTCAGACAGACAGATAGATGCAGAAACAGAGAAAGTTAGTTCTTCTGTTTAACATTCTTCCACTGAATAGGGATATCAGACGGACAGAGACAGAGAAACGAGTAAGTGTGTGTGTGTGTGTGTGTGTGTGTGTGTGTGGGGTGTGTGTGTGTGTGTGGTGCGTGTGTGTGTGTGTGTGTGTGTGTGTAGTGTGTGTGTGTGTGTATGTGTGTGTGTGTGGGTTGGGGGGGGGGGGTGTTTTCTGACGGTATCTTAGTATTTCCTTTGTCCTTGTGTATGTCTGTACGACTTAGTTGAAATGAGCGACTCTATTGAAATCCCAAGTCAGATGACTATGTGTTATCAGTGATCCATTTAGGGACAACACTTCAGTCCTGAAGTTCTAGTTGCGGTTTCCAGAAGAAATAAAATATATCTATATACTAAAACCCACGAGTAGAATTATTGTAGGTCTTTGTCATTTCGAGTATTGTGTTTGAAATAATGATTCATTCTGATAAAAAAAAGACAGTTCTCTGGGAAAATAAGACGGTTTTTTTCTGAGGAGAAAAGATTTTTCTCTTGGGGGAAAAAAGATGTTTCTAACTGTTTAGAGTGTTCTGTTAATATCAGAATAGCATTCGTCAACTAACTGTTCGATACGGCATGCATCACCTTGCCTTTAAGTTTGTTCTTGGCTTGTTACAAAGCTACTGCTCTGAGCTTGCCGAGTGTTCAAGCATTTTTTTTGTGTAGGTAAAAGTGTCCCATAACCTATAATTATGGTCGTAGGGGAGCGAGGTGCCAGAGACCTCACTTCTCTAGGGGTCAGCATATTGAGGGTGGCGCCCATCTCCTCTCCCAGGCTGCTTTACCTTCCCTGATCCTAAAGAGGCAGGTAGCCTACTCATTTACAGCTGGGTGAACTGGAGAACTGTACTGAAGCCAACGCGCGCAAACGGTCACCCATCCAAGTGGTAACCACGCTCGATGCTGCTTAACCTTGGCTGGGGGAAAGCGAGTGCCCCCACCACTGAGCTACCCCGACCATTTTATGAAATACTATATTAATATCATAACTAATACAACTGTTAACATTTTTTTTATTATGACTTTTGAAGACTTAGCTAATCCCGGGTTCTCTGTGCCTTTTACTTTTTTTTCAGCATTGATTAATGTGGAATCTAAAAGTGTGTTATAAAGGACGGAATATAATAAAGACCTTAGTGCCGAAAATATTACGGCTTCTTATCAAGAAATGATCGGACAGGGGTCACTTTATGTGGCCAGTTAAAAGCAAGAACAACAGCAAAGATACACTACAAGGCAACAAGGGTAAGCCTAGTAGCTTCAGCTAAAAACAAAAACAAAACCCTAAAAATGATGAATTTGATTTTATTGCACTCGTTATGGCTACTTTTCAACCTCAGTAAATCTGCGACCGAAAGTACACCACTACATCAGAATAACTCTCCTCCTTCGTTCGTTACAACGGCCACGTACGGCAACATCACCGCGACCCACCAAACCTCACAAAATGCTACCGCGCTTGACCGCACGGAGCCAAGCCAAAACCACGTCGACACGAGCCGATTATCGACCTCAACTCAGCCAAGCGAACACCGCAGGGCAGGAAACGATCTCCTCGGTGAGAATGCTTCCTTGCCAATTTACGACCTGACGACCCCTTGCATGCAGAATCCTAAGCTGCCCCCCACCTTCAAGGACACTAGAGGCCGATTGTTACTTCGAATCACCAACGGCAGTAGCTTCCCTCCCTGCCTGATCCGACTTCGGGTTGCTCGTGGTAAGGTCGTGCGCTTACAGACAGCCCACTGCCAAGCTCTGCTTTTGAAGGTCATGGACCATCCCAGCCCCAGCAGCGAAGGTGTTCAGCTTTTCCGAGGCAGGTGCGCTGGCAGGATCCCAGTTCCAGTGATCTACAGTTTTTCAGAAACGATCTCGATCAGGATGGAAACATTTGTGGTCCTCAAACGTTCTCCTGCTCCGATGTTGTCCATGTGTGTAGCTAGTTTGAAGAAATCTGAGAAGCCCGCGGTGAAGGCAGTTTACCTTTTCCCGAATTTCGGTAAGTTTTAAAGAGTTGACTGAGGGTTTATGTAGGGGTGGTTTTTTGGGGGGGGGGGGGGGGGGGGGTTGGTTTTTGTTTTGTTTTTGTTTTGCGTGTTTGTTTGCTTGTCACTATCATTATCACCATCATCATCATGACCATCATCATCATCATCATGACCATCATCATCACATCATCATCATCATCATCATCATCATCATCATCATCATCATCATCATCAGTGAGTGTGAGTCTGTCTGGTTTGTCGCTGTTGTCAAGGCACGTGCTCGCGTATTTCCGTGTGACAAGCTCTGTTCTCTTGTGTTATATTCATTTATATCATCATCGTCATCATCATCATCATCATCATCATCATCATCATCATCATCATCATCATCATCATCATCAACAACAACAACAACAACATCATCACCATCACCACTACTACCACCACCGTCATTATCAGTAGTAATAGTCGTTGCTGCTGCAGCAGCAGCAGCAGCAGCAGCAACAGCAGCAGCAGCAACAACAACAACAGAAGCAGCAGCAGCAGTAGTAGTAGCAGCAGTAGAAGTAGTAGTAGTAGTAGTA
Source organism: Rapana venosa (assembly GCA_028751875.1). Lineage (NCBI taxonomy): Eukaryota > Metazoa > Mollusca > Gastropoda > Neogastropoda > Muricidae > Rapana > Rapana venosa. The sequence goes on along the minus strand of CM054145.1, from coordinate 31,980,993 downwards.
GTAGTAGTAGCAGCAGCAGCAGCAGCAGCAGCAACAGCAGCAGCAACAACAACAACAGCAGCAGCAGCAGCAGCAGTGGAAGTAGTAGTAAGTAGTAGTAGTAGTAGTAGTAGTAGTAGTAGTAGTAGTTGTATTGTTGTTGTTGTTGTGTCTTCGTCGTCGTCGACGCCATCATCATCAGGTAGATTGGTGGTCTAGAGATCAGGCGCCTGTCTAGAAAGTGAGAAATGCGGGTTCGATCTATTCCCCCATCCGCTAGCCCCTAGTCTGGGTGCTAGTCTATCGGACGAGATGATAAACTGAGGTTCCTTCTGCAACACACATTCAGCGCACGTAAAAGAACCCTCGACTAGAAGAAAGTTGTCCCTGAAAAAATGAGTAGAAAAAAAGTCTCCCTCATACAGAAACAAATGTATGTATATGTACACAGGAAAAGAAAAAATTATGGGTAGTACAGCTCTTGTGGCGACGCAAGCCGAATTTCACGTAGATAAATCTGCCGTGCTTAAAAGTGGCATAAAACAAATAAAACTAATCATCATCATTGTCGTCGTCGTCATCATCATCATCATCGCACACTAAAGAAACTGGAGCCCCCCACCCACACATACACACACAATCTTTTTTTATATAATTATATAAAAACGTTCTGTAGGTAAGATTCCTCCTTTTCGAAATTTACTATCTCATTTCTTCTTGATGCGATATATCATATTGTTATCATTCCTTTGTTATTTTCTGACAGGAGGGTTGTTCCATATCTGTTTTCTCCCTACAGGGTACATACAGACTCCTGGGTGGGACGGGTTTGACCCCTACCCAGAACTGATGAACGACTGCCTCACGCTCGACTCGCCGCTAGATCGCTTCATCTTCATCAACTTCATTCAGCTAGACCTCAACTACATGGACAAACTCAGCCTGGTCGGAGGCAACTGCGATCCCGCTTTTCAGCGATTGAGCGTTACAACCGCACCAAGTGACGAAATGATCTTTCCTGACGAGTTTTTCACTGTCCTGCCAGAGACCAACTCTACCCTGGCTGTCTCCTTTCGGAGCAGCAAAATCATGGATCCTCAGAAACCGGGCTTCAAACTGTTTTTCTCTTATCATTCCAGGGATGCCATGCCTAAGCGGGTGGGGAAGGCTAGCAGGGGTAGTGGTAGTGGTAGTGGTAGCGGTGGACAGAAGGTTTGGGGTGGACCGGGCTGGAACTGTTCCGTTTCCAGGTGGTTGCTTGATCACTATCCCTGTGACTTGATTCCTCAGTGTTGGGATGGTGAGGATGAGGCTGAGTGTCCTTACACGTCTGAGTTGTGCGCGCCAGATCAGGTCTGGCTTGGTTTGTGTGTCTTGTCTGGCTGGCTGGCTGGCTGGCTGGCTGGCTGTCTATCTGTCTGTCTGTCTGGCTGGCTGGCTGGCTGGCTGGCTGGCTGTCTTTCTCTGGTTAACCAGCTGGCTGTGCCCGGTTTCTCTCTGTCTGTCTGTATGTCTTTGTGTCTGTCTCTCTCTCTCTCTCTCTCTCTCTCTCTCTCTCTCTCTCTCTCTCTCTCTCTCTCTCTCTCCCTCTCTCTCTATGTCTGTGTGTGAATAAATCAATCAATCAATCAATCAATCAATCATATTTATTCAGTTTTTGAAGGCCATAAGAGCCATATGAACACAGAATATGAAAAGGCAACCATGGAACAGTCGAGGTGATATAACCCAGTAAGCACACAGTCTTTTGTTGCAGACATCGAAAGAACTACACGTTTCTGATCTTCAGACATTCAATTACATAAACTGCTAAGTTCAGTTTATCAGGAGGATTTGAACACAGCATCTGGACTGTTGTGTTATTACGAATTCTTGCGAAATATATCCATGTCTTTGCTATACCTAATGTTGATAGAGACCGTTAATTTATCATTACAAATTCTTTCGAAGAATATGATTATATATCCCTGCCCTTGCCATACTCAGTGTTGACATACATCGTTGTGTCAAAATACGAATTCTTCCTGAACTAAGCCTAAATACCTGTAGACTTTGATGATGTCAGAGGCGCGAGGTCGTCACACACTTAATACTGTCATATGCCCAACAATGACAATCCACAGCTGGCATGTGGGGGTATGAGTGTGCAGTATACAGGCCACTCTCTCATCTTCCTTTCTACATGTATTTTTTAGGTCTCTCTTGAATAATGTTCACGTATTAGTAATGGTACGGTTGTGGTCAGGTCAGAGGTCTCCTTTGCTACTGATAACCATGTAAGCCAGTACTACCTGTGCCAGGTGG
>CM054145.1:31921210-31976210 GCA_028751875.1 Rapana venosa | reverse complement strand
CGATGACGATGACGATGATCATGGTACAGATCGAAACAGGAGGAAAGTGCTACGTGAGCGTCTACAAGAGCGGGGGTCTCGGCTGGGATGATGCCGAAGAGCGCTGTCGGGCACTGGACACCACGATCGTCAGCTTGGACACTCCTCGGAAATGGAAGGCGGTCGGCAAGCTTCTAGATTTCGTGTACAGCGCCGTGGTGTGGGTAGGCTTGGCTGAAGCCCAGGAGAGGAAAAGCCAGGCTTCGCTCCCTTCCATGTGAGGCATTGAGTATTGTTCGACACTGTTGTCCACGTCTGCCTTTCTTTGTCTGAGCTGACGTTTGTCTGTATGTGTTTATGGATGGATGTGTTTGTGGATGGGTGGATGGTTGGTTGGGTGGGTGGATGGGTGTGTGGATGGGTGGATGGATGGGTGGATGGATGTGTGGATGGGTGGATGTGTGGGTGGATGGATGGGTGGATGGACGTATGGATGGATGGGTGGATGGATGTGTATGTATGAATGGATGTATGGATGTGTAGGTGGATGGGTGGATGGATGGATGTGTGGATGGTTGGGTGGGTGGATGGATGGATGGATGGGTGGATGGATGGATGGATGGATGGATGGATGGATGGGTGGATGGATGGACGTATGGATGGATGGGTGGATGGATGTGTATGTATAAATGGATGTATGGATGGATGGATGTTATTGATGTTATGGATGGATGGATGGATGGATGAATGGATGGATGTATATGTGTATGTGTGTATGTGTGTATGTATGTTTGTATGTATATATGTGTGTATGTATGTATGTATGTGTGTATGTATGTATGTATGCATGTGTATGTATGTATGTATGTATGTATGTGTGTGTATGTATGTGTGTGTATGGATGGATGGATAGATGGATGGATGGATGTTATGTATGTTTGTGTGTATGTATGTATGTAATGTATGTAATTTATGTTATGTAAGTATGTATTACTATAATTATATATGCCCATATTAGATCTGTATGCCTGTCTGCTTGTCAGCCTGTCTCATTCTCTCTCTCTCTGTTTCTCTGTCTGTCTCGCTGTGTCTCTGTGTCTCTCTGTGTCTCTGTCTCTCTCTGTCTCTGTCTGTCTGTCTGTCTCTGTACGCACGCGCGTGTATGTGTGCGTGTGTGCGTGTGTGTGTGCATGTGTGTGTGTGCGCGCGTGTGTGCGCTTGCATATGTGCAGGCGGCACGAGCGCATGCGCGCGCGTGCAAGCAATACACATCTTGCCTCTTTGCCTATCTATAAAAGAAGCAGAGCCATCATTTTTCAGAATCTATTCAATAATAATAATAATAATAATAATAATAATAATAACAACAACAACAACAACAATAATAATGATAATAATAATACATAGTCAAACCTGCCTCAACTACATTCCTTTGCTCAAGAGTTGATATTGATACGGTTCTTTGTTGATTCATTTGTGGGATAAAGGGAATCGTTGGCCCTAAAATTAAAAAAGAAAACAACAACAACAACAACACAATAGCACGCAGCCTTTGAATCTTTGTCTGTGCAGAAAATAAAGTCTTCCACTCAGCGCAGAATCACCCCGAAGTTAGGGATGAATGTAGATGAAAAATGATTCAGACTGTGACATAATAATTTACCAAGGGAGCGAACTAGGTGACCTTTAACCTAGAAACCACCATGACGCAGAGTTGTAAACAGAGGCTGGTGGGTTTGGATGCTTTTGGGCGTTTCCCAGTATGACACTGGATGAGAGAAGTTCGCCTGTATGGCTGTTTTCAAAAACAGGTAAAAAGGCAAAGGTGTCCCTTAACCTGTGCCTGTCGTTGGGGGGAGAGAGGTGTCAGAGACCTCAGCTTCTCTACGGGCCAGGATATTGAGGACAGCACCTATCTCTTCTCCCTCGCTGCTTTACCTTCCCTGACCCTAAAGAGGGCAGATACCACCCTACAGCTGGGTGAACGTAGGGAACTGTACTGAAGCCAAGGCGCGCAAAGGGTCACCCATCCTCTTGGTAACAACGCTCTATGCTGCTTAACCTTAGCTTGGGGAGAGCGAGTGCTCTGACCACTGAGCTATTCTGTCCCATGTTTTCAAGTACCCTACCATAAAGACACGGATACTTTGAGTTGAGGGGATTTTCAAATCCTTTGATCGAGGGTACAGGTTGTTATAGCTAACGACTTGTCATGGGCTGAAGTTATCCTCAACCTGACATTTTGGAGCATAACGATATTTTGATGTAGTCCCCGGCACTTTGCTTACATTAATAAGTAATGAAGCCTGTGACTGGCAGATCCCCGAGTGAAACTGAATGCATAATCTGGGCAATTCCCAGACTGTCAAGCTGGGGAACGCCCCCCCCCACCCCCCCTACAGCAACAACAACAACAACCAATCTCAGCCTTTCATACTGCCCGCTCATCAGAGTCGGCAAAAACAGTCTTCTTCATCAATTCCTGTCATCTTATTTCAGGTACAGAAACACACTGTTCTGGGAGAGCGGTAGCGTGGCGTATTATCTGCCCATGAAGACGAGACAATCGAAGGAGAAGTGTGGAGGATTACAGAGAACTCGTCACAGTAGAATCAACGCGCAGCGAACACTTGTGTGGCGAAAGAAACCACTCCAAGAAGATGGTCAGGGTTCGTGACGAGGTCAGCTACATCTTCTGTTTTCATAAAAGTCCCAAGCGAGCGCTGTGTGAGGTCACGCCTTCGCTACGTCCTCAACCTACTAGTAAACTGGTCACGATCCCCGTGCGGACTAGAACCAACGCGACCGTGTCCACTGTCCAGCTAGTGACGTGCCCTTTGCGGTACGTGACCCACGAATGGTTAGCCTGCGACCTGCTCAGCGCTTGCCGAATACTGGACATCGGTCATCAACTGTACACGGCCAGTTGCGGCGTGGACGTAAAGACGGCCCAGCCTTACTTTTCCTGTGGTCTGCTGTCTGATCGGTTTGTGCCTTACAGCCTGGTGTGCGACTTTCGGGAAGACTGCCCCGCAAAGGCCGATGAAAAGTTCTGCGTTCATCCCGTCTGCTCTGAACAGAGGTTCAACTGCGGACAGGGACAGGTTCGTTTGTTGGTCTTTCATTGTATTGGGGGGTTGGTGGATGGGTGGGTGGGGGGGGGGGGGGGGGGGGAGGGGGGTGATGAGTGGGGGTGGGGGTGGGGGTGGGGGAGTACTTATGCCATTTGCAAGCGCTGCGATTTTGTTTGCTGTACAAGATTCAGCGCTGTACCAATCCCAGATCACCACCATCACCACCATCACCACCATTATTATTATTATTAGTAGCAGTAGCTAGTAGCAGCAGCACAGCAGCAGCAGCAGCAGCAGCAGCAGTAGTAGCAGTAGTAGTAGTAGTAGTAGTAGTAGTAGCAGTAGCAGTAGTAGTAGTAGTAGTAGTGTTTCCTCTTTCACATCTCAGCCTCTACTACTGTTACTGTTCAGACTTATCTACTACATACAGTATCATGAACTTCGAGAGGTATGACTAGACTACTTATAATTATTATGTGGCGAGGCACTTGAAAACAGTCATACGTGAAAACTTTTAACAGTGATTCCCAGGTGCGATGAGTGAGGCATAGTGCATATTCTAGATGATCCCTGGGGGTAAAAAAGCTGGGTGAAGCTCAGCAACATCATCATCATCTTCTTCTTCTTCTTCTTCTTCATCATCATCATCATCATCATCATCATCATCATCATCATCATCATCAACAACACAACAACAACAACAACAACAACAACAACAACAACAAGATAAGGTTGAGAAATAAAAAATAGTGCATATTCTAGATGATCCCCGGGGTAAAAAGCTGGGTGAAGCTCATCAACATCATATCATCATCATCATCATCATCAAAAAGGTTGAGAAATAAATATGTGTGCCATAATCTGTAGGGTCTTCGGGGAGAAGGGCGTCGAAGAGCTGGGGTTCTTTAGGGGCCAAGCATCTTGAGGGTGGCAGCCATCTCTACTCCCAAGGTAGTCTACACTTAACACTGCTCAACCTTAGCTTGAGGGGAGCAAATGCTTGGACTACTGAGCTATTCCGTTCCGCCTCTAAAGTTGGGTTCCTGTCCTGCAGGCTGTTCCCATCACTGCTCATTCCAGACTCTCTGCCCCAGCCATACCCGGATTCCTTAAGTCGCAGTCTCAGGGTCAGAAGTCCACAGGGAGCCTACCAATGTCAGGCCCCCGTGGGACTACCAGCCTGCACACCAGTTTGGCCACTTGGGTGGTGTCCAGAGGTGCTTGTTCTGAGCTAACATAAGCAGGACACCACCTATTAAGCCTCCCAGTGGTAGCCCAGTTGCACAGCCAGCCTGAATGAGATTCCCACCCGATGTGGCCACCACCACAACGTCCCTTCAATGGCCTTCTCCCGGGAGCCTCCAACCTCCCCCCCCCCCCCCCCCCCCCCCCCCCCCCCCCCCGGGCTTTGACAGAAATTCACTACAGGCACAGAAGTGTGTGGGGAAAAAAGCAGGGACAAATGCTGTTGGAGCAACTACAAGTCTGTTCGACAATTACTATAAAAGTTACGACGACAATGATGATAACGATAGCAATGATGATGATGATGATGATGATGATGATGAAGATGATGATGATGATGATGATGGTCTTTCTCAGTGCTTGGACTTAACGCAAGTGTGTGACGGAATTGACGACTGCTTGTCACGCCTAGACGAGGAAAAGTGCTCTGTTGAGAACATCGAAAACTATGACATTGTGCCCCCTGCTCTGATCAATTTTGACAGACGAGGGACATTTTCCGTGATACGTCTACCTCCAGACAGTCCACAGTGTCCAGATACTCACTTCCAATGTCCTGACGATGGTTACTGCTTGCCCCTGTACGTCAGGTGCAATGCTGTCAGCGACTGTCCACAGGGCCATGATGAAGCCCGGTGTAACATCTACACCTGCCCAGGGCATTACCGTTGTCGAGGCGATGTGAGAACCATCTGCGTGCACGTGAACAATGTCTGTGATGGTCGACCACAGTGTCCTCAGCATGATGACGAACGGATGTGTGCTCTGGACTGTCCCCAGTCGTGTACTTGTCACGGCCTAGCCTTCACTTGCAACGCCATCTTTGATCAGGGTGCCTTCCCACAACTGCGATACCTGGATGTAAAGGAGAGCAAACTTCCCCAGGCTGACATCAAAGACTTTGCCATGTTGATTCACCTGGGGGCCCAGGCATGTGGCTGGACCAATTTAACAGACTTCACATCCCCAAACCTTCATAGTCTGGACTTAAGTGACAATCTCTTGCGGAGTGTTAACTTTGCCAACTTTATCAAATTACCTTATCTTCGAAAATTAAGTCTGGCGAACAACTCAATATCAAGTCAGTTTCCTGAAACCCAACCCACCTATGAATTGCCGACATTAATGGTCTTTATTTTTTCTCATGTTTACATGGAGTCTCTAGACTTGACTCTCTTGTCGAAAGTGATGCCATATTTGCAGAGTTTGGATTTGTCGTATGGTGGAATTGTGTCACTACAGGGAAAGCATACGCTACGGGATCTTCGTAGACTGGACGTCAGGGGCTGTCCAGTATTGGATTTTACTCCAGAGATTATGAAAGGTATGTCGAATCTGAAGTATGTCTCTACGGATAATTTCAAATTGTGCTGCGCCGTTGTTTTACCGGACCGTTTTGATGGTAGGTGTATCGCTCCATCGAGCACCATATCCTCCTGTGAAGACTTGTTGAAATCTAACTTTTCCGAGCTGCCCTTGCATTGTTTGCCGTGTCAGCAGTCCTGGGAAATTTAAGCACTCTTGTTTATCGGTTATTCTTTGCCAGACAACGTACTAAGATTGGATTCACGGTGTTTATTCTCCATTTATGTTTATCTGATTTCCTTATGGGAGTTTACTTGGCCTTCATAGGAGTTGCAGACCAGGTGTTTGCTGGTGTGTATGTTTGGAGTGATAACGCCTGGAAGCGGAGTGCAACCTGCAGCCTGGCCGGGTTTTTATCCTTTTTATCTTCTGAAGTGTCGGCGTTCATCATTTGCGTCATCACCTTGGATCGATTCCTTGTTCTTCATTTCCCTTTCAGTCAGATCCGATTCGGGCCCAGGTCAGCTCATCTCACCTGTGTGGTCATCTGGATGACAGGGCTGCTTTTAGCTGGACTGCCTCTGCTTCCGGTAACCTCACACTGGAAATTCTACCAGCAAACAGGCATCTGTATTCCTCTTCCCATTTCCAGTGCTGACTTTCCAGGGCATGATTACATTTTCTGCGTCATGATAGTCTGCAACTTGATTATTTTTGTTTTGATAGCTGTGGGCCAGTCTCTGATTTACCGGTCAGTGACATCAAACGTCATGCCTGAATGGACCGAAGACAGCAGAGCCCAGAACACGGGGAAGGTCAAGTCCAAAGAAGCCATCATTGCCAGGCGTCTTCTCTCTGTAGCCCTGTCAGACTTCCTGTGCTGGTTCCCCATTGGTCTGTGTGGTCTGCTCGCGGCTGTTGGTCTTGCCATTCCATCCAATGTCAATGTAGCTCTGGCCATTTTTGTCCTGCCTCTCAATTCTTCGCTGAATCCATTCTTATACACCTTGAATAGTGTGCTGGAAAAACGGCGGAAGGCGAAAGAACTGTTTTTGCGTCAACAGATAGAGGCAAGGTTGAAGGCGACTTAGGCATTCTACATGTTTTGCCAATTTAACTCTCTTTTGGTTCTGTAACAGGGCTTAGATACATCCCACGATTTGAATAAAGACATTCAGACTCCTTCTAGCGTTTGATGTATGCACTGGAAAATTAAACTGTCCTCATAAGTCTATCTATCTATCTATCTGTCCCGTAGTCTGACGACCGTGGGGGCACCCTCAAAGACTCAGCAACCAGTTCCCTCCATTCTTCTCTCTGTTCTGCCTTTCTCAGGGTTTTGTTGAGTTCTAGGCCTGTCCATTCACTGATGTTATCCTCCCAGCTCTTCCTTGGCCTGCCTCTTCTTCTTCCTCCTTGGACAGTGCCTTGCAAAACTGTCTTTGTAATTCCTTGGGATCTTGTGACATGCCCATACCACTTAAGTTTACGCTTTTTCACGATCGTTAGAAGGTTCTCATAGGGTCCAATGGTTTGCTGGATTCTGTTATGCACGCTTTCGTTGCTTATGTGGTCTTTGTAGGAGATGCCAAGGAGTCTCCGAAAGCATCTCATCTCCACTGCCTGTACTCTTCTCTCCAAATCTGCAGTCAGGGTCCATGATTCACAGGCATACAGAAATATGGATATGACAAGGGAGCGCATTAGTCTGATCTTGGAGATAAGTGAGATATTCTTATCTCTCCAGATGGTGTTTAGTTTTGACAAAGCTGTTATTGTCTGTGCAGTCCTGCATACTACTTCTGGCTTGGATCCCTGGTCGGATACAATGGCTCCCAGGTACTTGAAGCTTTGAACTGTTTCCAGCTTCTGGTCATTAACCCTGATATCAGTGCTAATGCCGTTGGTGTTATTAGTCATCAGTTTGGTCTTCTCTGCACTGATTTCCATGCCGTATGTTTTGGAGGCCTTATCCAAGTGTTCTGTTAGGCTGGCAAGCTCTTTTTCTGATCCTGCTATTCCATCAATGTCATCTGCGAAGCGGAGGTTTGTGATCGTTCTGCCACCAATGCTGACTGATCCTTCATGATGTTCTCATAAGTACAAATCAATAATCATCTCCGGGTCTCGTTTCAGTTGAATACAATAGTACTGTCTGCTTCCGCGTTGATGATCTGTTCTCCTATCTACTATACTCATACACCCCAGTGGAGATTTCCGATATTGGGGACTTTTTATATTATATGCATGCCAGTAGTGCCGTGTGTTTAATTCTTGAGTCTTAAAAAAGCAAAGTCATACCGCTGTGCTTAGAATTTTTTTGGTATCTTGATATTGATATTTAGTCTTTAGCCCAGGCCAAAAGCTGTGTCAGTTATTGATGTCAGACGAAGGCCTACACTAAAATCTTGTTATGTTGTAAAATGTTGTGTTGAGATTGCCTTCAGCCACGACAAGCTCTCAACATAACAACCCGCACTCTCCTTTCAAGGAGAAAAAACTGCTCTGAAGTCGGAGTATGGCTGCCTATATGGCGAGGTGCTTGAAAAGAGTCATACACGCAAACTTCTCATCCGGTGTACTTCCTATCTCACAGTGATTCCCAGACTGGATGAAGTATGTCAGAATGCATGTTTTGGGTGACCCCCAGGGTGTAAAGCTGGGGAACGCACTACAACAACATAATTATTTAGTCTGTGAAACATTGAACAGAATTTTCACATGGAAAAGACTGGCCTCGCATAATTCTTAAAATAAACATGTTAAGAGTAAACATCTGCATGTCTATATTTCCCCAGGAGATATTTATCAATATCATTAACGAGCTCCTCCGAGACCAGCAGGCCGGCTTCCGCCAGAACAGATCATGCGTAGATCAGATTGTCACCTTGCGCATCATCGTTGAGCAATCTTTAGAGTGGAACTCATCTTTATACATCAACTTTGTTGATTATGAGAAAGCATTCGACAGTGTGGACCGCAACACCCTCTGGAAATTGCTTTGCCACCATAGAGTGCCAACCAAACTGGTCAACTTGATCAAGAACTCCTATGAAAGAATGACCTCCCGGGTGGTCCATGGAGGACAACTCACAGACAGCTTTGAGATGAAGACCGGAGTCAGACAAGGCTGCCTTTCCTCTTCCTCCTGGCGATCGATTGGACCATGAAGACTTCAACAGCATACAGAAGAAATGGAATCCAGTGGACACTGTGGGACCAGCTGGATGATCTCGATTTAGCAGACGACCTGGCCCTGCTTTCCCACAGTCGCCAACAGATGCAGGACAAGACTACAGAACTAGCAGCCACCTCATTACAAGTTGATCTCAAGATCCATGAAGGCAAAACCAAGATTCTCAAGATCTACGCAGCGCGTGAGGACCCAGTCACACTAAATGGGAAGGAGCTGGAAGAAGTGGAGACATTCACGTACCTGGGTAGCATCATTAACATGCAGGGCGGCACAAACGCAGACGTCAGAGCAAGAATTGGCAAGGCGAGGGCAGCGTACTTGCAGCTGAAGAACATCTGGAGCTCCAAGGTGGTGTCGACCCGCACAAAGATCAGGCTGTTCAACTCCAACGTCAAGTCAGTCCTACTATATGGAGTGGAGACATGGAGGACAACAAAGACCACCATCAAGAAAGTGCAGACCTTCATCAACAGCTGCCTGAGACGAATCCTCTAGATCCACTGGCCCGACACCATCAGCAACGCGGACTTGTGGCAACGTACCAACCAGCTGCCAGCCGAGAATGAAATCCGGCGCAGGAGATGGGGATGACTTGGGCACACCCTGAGAAAGCCAGCCAGCAACATCACAAGGCAGGCACTATCATGGAACCCCCAGGGAAAACAAAAAAGAGGAAGGCCAAGAAACACCTGGCGACGCGACCTTGAGGCAGAAACCAGGAAGATGGGATATACCTGGAGACAGCTGGGGAGAATAGCCCAGGACAGAGGACACTGGCGGACTGTTGTCGGCGGCCTATGCTCCAGGGGGAGTGATGGGCCTAAGTAAGTAAGTAATTAACGAGCTATGTGGTTAAGTAGTCAGATTTCTAAAAATGATATGATCTGGAGGTCGAGTGTTTGAATCCCGGTGATTTTTCTGATGGATTAACGGTACCGTGTTTTTTCCCTCTATGGATCTCACTGCTCAATAATCTGCCAGTGCCCTCCCTCTCCGTGTGTATATGCATGCAGCGGATTGGTGATCAAGGGGGAAAGAAAACGGTCTAGAAAGCCAGGAGTCGCAAGTTCGATCTTTGTTTTTCGCCCCAAAACTTTCCTCCCTCCCCCCTTCCCCCCATCCACCTGACCTTGGGTTGTGGTCTGGGTGCCGTCTTCCAGATGAGACGATAAACCAGGCCTTCATGTATGCAACACATTATTTTAGCGCACGTAAAAAAACCCCACGGCAACAAGAGAGTCGACCCCGGCAAAATTCTGTAAAAAAAAAAGAAAAAAAAAAGGCCACTCTCATAGAGAAACAAACGCAGACAGGAATTTCTGTTAGATCTCTGGCGTTGCTCTTGTAGTCAGCAGCACACTACTCTCGGGGAGAGCAGCCCAGGATTTAAAAGGTAAAGGTGTCCCATAACCTATGTGGTCGTAGGGGAGCGAGGGGTCAGAGACCTCAGGTTCTCTAGGGGCCAACATAATTATTGACAGTGGTTCAGGATTAATGTTTAAAAAAAAGAAAAAAGAAAGGAATTTTATGTGAATGAAAATAGCATGCTCTACAATAATAACCTCAGGTTCTCTAGGGGCCAACATAATTATTGACAGTGGTTCAGGATTAATGTTTAAAAAAAAGAAAAAAGAAAGGAATTTTATGTGAATGAAAATAGCATGCTCTACAATAATAATTATTATGTCAAGTTTTTGCACAGAAAAGATCCTCAATGCAATCAATCCATGTCAAAGTCGATAGGCTAATTGCTGAAACAGTAAAAAAAAAAAAAAAATTAATACACAAACTCACGAGTTAAACAAAGCGCTGACTTGGTGGATGTGGTCAAGGGGGATTGAATGCTTAATTCATGGTGATGGTGAAGGTGATGGGAGGGGGGTGTGTGTGTGTGTGTGTGTGTGTGTGTGTGTGTGTGTGTGTGCGTGCGTGCGTGCATGCGTGCGTGGTGCGTGTGTGCGCGCGTGCGTGTGTGTGTGTGTGTGCGTTCGTGCGTGCATGCGTGCGTGGTGTGTGCGTGCGTGCGTGCGTGTGGTGTGTGTGTGTGTGTGTGTGTGTGTGTGTGTGTTAGGGGGTCGCCTCTCTGGCGGTGTGAGTTCGAGCTATCGCGGGAACGCCTGTTCGAGAGGATTTTTCCCCCTGGAGTGGATATCAGTGTCGCATCTACTCCCCCGAAATTCCTTCAGGTGAGAAAGCAAACCGTTGAACAAATAACATTTCTTTTTAAATGCATGCATACTCCTGTCGTGTGAAGACATCATGCCCGATGTCAGCATGTGGCTACCTAAATCGTGGATAGATAGATATATTCTCAAAATCTCAACTTTGGTGAATCTCGGATCTCTAGCCGAAAAACAACAACTGGGTTGCCTCATCGGGAATGGCTGAGCAGAAAATGGTACTGTTAGCCAAAAGATAGTGTAACAAACTTGTTTAGAACATAATTATGCTGTCAGATGGGTTCCCGTGCGTGCACACAGACACAGACAGACAGACAGATAGAAAGACAGAAGGAAACACACACACACACACACACACACACACACACACACACACACACTCTCTCTCTCTCTCTCTCTCCCTCTCTCTCTCTCTCTCTCTCTCTTAAGTTTGGTTGTGTTATTTTTCTTGGCTTTGTTGTTGCTCTTGTTCTTGTTGTTGTTGTTTGTCTGTTTTTCTCTTTTTTATCATCTTTTGTTGGTTTGGTTTTTTTTCCCTTTTCTTTTGTTTGTTTGTTTGTTTTGGTTAGGGTTTTTTGGGGGGTGGGGGTAGGGGTGGGGTACTCTTAGGATTTTCTTTTAATTACTTGCTTTTGGGGGGGGGGGAGGGTTGTTGGGGGGGAGCTGTTTTGAAAAGGGTTATTTCCCTTGTTTTTATTGCGAGACTGTATAAGTAATTGGGTTATTATTATTAAGATGTATCCCTAACGGGCGGGGACTGGATGTAAAAAGCACACGTGTGCTTATTCATTATCTCGAAATAAAGAATTTGTCATTGTCATTTGTCATTGTCATTGTCATTGTCATTGTCTCTCTCTCTCTCTCTCTCTCTCTCTCTCTCTCTCTCTCTCTCTCTCTCTCTCTCTCTCTCTCTCCTCTCTCTCTCTTCTCTATCATCATCATCATCATCATTTGCAATTACTAATGATTTTCCTATTCAAGTCAAGGATGGATAAAAAAAATTAAAAAAAAGAAGTATACTTAACATATCAACCTTTGGAAATCATGGATCATCAATCAATCAATCTCTTTGAAAGTGCACACTTACAAGCAAGCAGTGATCATCCTTTTCTTATTAAAAGTAACAGGTTCGCTTATTTTTGGTTCCAGCAGTTGACGTTGGTACTAAAGCATGGAGGAGATAAGCAAAGCCATATTTTTAAATGTCTGGAAACAAAGTGTTTCAGGTTTAATTTGCATCTGCGGACAATTCCAAGAACAGTTACTCGCAACTTGTTTCCGACTCCACCCATGGGCAAGGGAGGTCATTCTTTCTCCATGTGTGTGAATCAAGCCGTGAATGGCATCGAACACGAAAGTCACAGTCACAATGGATTCGGACGAACTGGACTTCCGTGTTTTATCTATTCAAAGTTCGGTTGTTTACGGATACGTAGGCAACAAGAGCGCAACTTTTCCTTTGCAGGTAAGCCTTTTATCTATAATGATTGTGATGTGATCAAGCCGATGCAAATCGAAACATGTCATGTTGACACATTGACAGTGTCATGAATGTTGTGTTCTTACGTAATTTTCCTGTTGCCAACCGGATAACTTTAGACGTTCAACTGTGCGAACCCAGACGGAAGATAACTATAAATCAGTCTTAAACTGCTTATGCCTTAGCACATAGCTTTTTATATCATCACAGATGAAAACATGATCCAGAAGGTCAGAGTAACGACAATAAAAAAATTAATGGGCCTATTTATTTAAATAGGGGACGGGATAGGTCAGTGGTCGGAGCACTCGCTTTCCCCAGCCAAGTTAAGCAGCGTCGAGCGTGGTTACCAGTTGGATGGGTGACCGTTTGCGCACCTTGGCTTCAGTACAGTTCCCCCAGTTCACCCAGCTGTAAATGGGTACCTGCCCTCTTTAGGGTCAGGGAAGGTAAAGCATCCAGGGAGAGGAGATGGGCGCCGCCCTCAATATGCTGGCCCTAGAGAAGTGAGGTCTCTGACGCCTCGCTCCCCTAGGACCTTATAGGTTATGGGACTCCTTTACCTCCTTTACCTCCTATTTATTTAAAATAAAAAAAAGACCTTAGTGATTTTAGTCGAGACTATGAACATAAAACAAGTAGGCCTCTACCCAACACAGTACTCAGCATTCCACAGGAAGCTTCCACTACAAGTTTGCAAACATGTTGTTCAATGATGTTACTTTAATTTTAGGTCCAAGCCAAGATTTATTACATAATAGGGACTGAGGTTTCCAGACTAGGGGCGGAATTCTTATCTCTGTGAGTCTGCCTACTTTATGACAACAGCCACTCAGTAACACAACATATGATGCTAATCATCACCGGGTGCCCAAACTTGACCTAACAGCTAACCAACAGATCTTGACAAATTATAATAGACATTATTAACTTAAATTAAAAGGCCTGTCTTTACCTCAAGGTGTAAATTGCCAGTTTTCATCTGTTGTGCTGGTTGTTTGGCATTCCCCAGCTTAACAACTCAGGGGTCACCCATGATAATGTGTGTTATTACTGTTAATGCACTGTTTGAAGTGTTTCATTCACATCTAAGAATCACTGTGAAACTGGAAACTTGTAGTTGTACACACTCAATGGGAAGTTTGCATGATACATATATTATACTATATATATATATATATATATATATTATTTTTTTTTTTTATATAAATGCATACTTTGTTACGTTTGTAAGTACTAAGTGTGATCTGATACCTGAGCACCATTCTTTCCATAGCCTGACTAAAGAGTTTTTTTTTTCTTTTCCAAGTTGATGGAGAGTACAGATCAATGCTAAGACTAAGACTAGAGTTATCTAGAGCTTGTCACTGATGAAGACAGTGTAAATCCATACAACATTTTAGCTGATCACTATTGACAAAACGCTAACAATTTGGCCTTGGCCTAAATTTTCATGACTAAATTTTTCGTGTTGATGTATAGTAATGCTCTTGAAATCAAACATTAAATATGATATTTAGAGCATTTAAAAACATAACATGTTTTACTGTAGTGTAGTGTAGGCTTTGGTACTTTGCTTACATTACATCAATAACTGAGAAGGTTTTTGGCTAGGTCCAGCACAATCTTTTTGCTTCATATTATGATGATGTAATGTTACTCAAGCTAACAATCAAAACAAATGTGATACAACATGTCTACCAAGTTTGTGTGCATGGCTGCCTTTAAATATCGTAACCACATCCATACTAGTATTACTACCGTAGGCTTACTATACTGTCCTTTTGTCTATGACTGTATGAGGTATGACTGTAGTCTGACTTAGTGAAGTTAGTCTTAAGAGGATTTTTTTCTCCTTTGGTACAACTAGAAAAGTGCAGGTAACATAGAATGATAGACATAATATAAACTAAAGACAATCAATGAATTCAGGGAATCATGTTTTAAAGAGTTTGTTATGATACTAGATATAACAATTTCACATTTTCAGTATGTAACACTTTTGCACATGAATACTAGAATAGATGAACTTGATGAAGGCAATTTCAGTATGTAACATTTCAAAGCATTAATGAATATAATAAGTTATTATTAAGATTAGGAGGCACCGTGGTCGAGTGGTTTAGACGGTCAACTCATGATCCAGAGGTTGCGGGTTCGATCCCCACTCGGCTCGGTGTTGTGCCCTTGGGAAAGACACTTTACTCCTATTTTCCTCACTCCACCCAGGTGTACAAGTGGGTACCAGCTCTGCTGGGGAAGTATCTGGTGACAGACTAGCGTCCTGTCACAGGGGTGGTGAAAAACCATCAGTTCGCTTAACGCTACAGAAACCGGGATAAGCTCCAGCTCTATTGGCCTTCTGGCTCGAAAGAACATACTACTACTTTATTAAGATTACTACTATTACAAATTACAATAGTTATTAGTACCTAGTATTTGTTTAAACTTGTATACTGTTCCAAATTTTCTCCTGTCCACCCAGCACGTTTATTCAAATAGACTGTAGACTATTGTATTCACGCATGCACACGCATGCATGCATGCATACTTGCACATATGCACACACACACTCACGCATGCACACGTGCACGCATGTATGCGCGCATGCACACACACACACAGATTAAGTAAATTGTTTTGAGCACTCTACCTTTAAACTCCATTAAAA
Organism: Rapana venosa; assembly: GCA_028751875.1. Lineage (NCBI taxonomy): Eukaryota > Metazoa > Mollusca > Gastropoda > Neogastropoda > Muricidae > Rapana > Rapana venosa. The sequence goes on along the minus strand of CM054145.1, from coordinate 31,961,080 downwards.
GAATCCTAAATTTTCCTTTTTTTTCTTTTCTTTTTTTGTTCTTTGGCTAGGGCTCTAACTTATTACTTAGGGATGATTCAGGACTATTTTTTGACTGCTCTGAAATTATGAATTTACATCTGAAGTTTTAACAGTCTCAAGATGTCAAAATTTAAATGGAAATTAAAAAAAAAATTAGCAATGAGATAGATTATCCACAAAATGCCAGTTTTACACTCTTAGTCTCAGTGAAATTAGTTCGTAGACACCACACAGCCTTATAGAACTTTATTCTACAGCAATAACTGGTATAGTTTACACCCAGTCCAGTCAAGGTGGATCTGTTGGCAATTGGCGAGTTACATTGTAAATTGCAATAATGATGGGGGTTTTTTGCTTAGAAATCAAAAGCAAACAGCACAAATTACTTAAATAGTTAACTACAAAATAGTAATTAATATAGTATTTTATAGTATAAAATTTCGCACTGTCAACTATCACTTATAAATGAAACAAAAGAGCTGTTTATATTGACTTGTAATGGTATTAACTAGTACTACTACTGTACTAGTACTACTAGTATTTTAATAATTATAGTGTTATGCCTATTGCAATTTCCATTTATGTCTTATGAAGAGATGATGATGATTTGGACTGTATACAAAGAAGTTTTCAAGTATAGCAGATTTGCACATTTTTTTCACAGAGAGAGAGAGGAAGTTTTCTGCCCTAGGCTATGAAATTATGAGAGAAAGGGAGAACTCAAACTCGAACTCTCGAACTCGAATTTTTTATTGAGGGTATATGGATAAGCCAGTGGCTTCTTTACACCAGGCCCTCGTCAAGAGGAGAAAAAAAGACAATGAACAAATAAGAAAACATTCATCAAATAAAAGACAGTATAGACTCTTAAATAACTAAATAAATGCATAATGCTATTCAAACAACGATTTGGTACATATTGTCAAGCACATGTCTATTCTTATCATTCTAAAGCATATTGACACTATTGACACACTACACAGACACAAACCCATAGCCAGCCGAACAAAAACCACTTCAACAATCATCAAAATTCCGAATCAATGGCCAAAAAGAGAAAAAGAGAGAGGGAGGGAGGAGGGAGGGAAGAGAGAGAAGAGAGAGAGAGAGAGAGAGAGAGAGAGAGAGAGAGAGAGAGGAGAGAGTTTTCTGCTCTAGGCTTTGAAATTATGAGAGAAAGGGAGGGAGGGAGAGAGAGAGAGAGAGAGAGAGAGAGAGAGAGAGAGAGAGAGAGAGAGAGAGAGAGAAGAGAGTTTTCTGCCCTAGGCTATGAAATTATGAGAGAGAAGGGAGGGAGAGGAGAGAGAGAGAGGAGAGAGAGAGAGAGAGGGTGAAGTTTTTCTGCCCTAGGCTATGAAATTATGAGAGAAAGAGAGAGAGAGAGGAGAGAGAGAGAGAGAGAGAGAGAGAGAGGAGAGAGAGAGGAGAGAGAGAGAGAGAGGTTTTCTGCCCTAGGCTATGAAATTATAAGAGAAAGAGAGAGAGGGAGGGAGAGAGAGAGAGAGAGAGAGAGAGAGAGAGAGAGAGAGAGAGAGAGAGAGAGGGTGAAGTTTTCTGCCCTAGGCTATGAAATTATGAGAGAGAGAGAGAGAGAGAGAGAGAGAGAGAGAGAGAGAGAGAGAGAGAGAGAGAGATGCAGGCATGCACACACACACACACACAAACACACACACACATACACACACATGTATACACACACACACACACACTCACATAGAGACAGAGAGGGGTGACATTTTTTTGCCCTAGGCTATGAAATTATTCATGTGAGAGACAGAGAGGGACAAGAGACTGGGAGGGAGAGAGAGAGAGAGAGAGAGAGGAGTGGGGTGGGGGGTGGGATTTTTCTGCTCTAATCTATAGGCATTGTAGTACTAAGCATGTCTCAAATACTGAAATAGAAGATTTTGCATGAAATGTATTTCCACATTTTTACAAGTAAAAAACTAAAACTAAAAGTCACTGGCATAGGATAGATTTTAAGATTAAGTTACACTTACTGAACTTTTACAGTAGTTGTTGTTGTTGACAGTTATCTAAGATGAATCATTTTCAAGTGTTAAAAAAAATGCTCAAAATTAAAGTTCAAGCTAAACTAAAGACTCAGTTTTCTGTGAGTCTGAACATTGCGATATTTTATCCTTACATGTAAAGTCTCTGTGAGTCTGAACATTGCGATATTTTATCCTTACATGTAAAGTCTACATTAAAATGCTAACCTTGCTGACATTCATGTCCACACCAAACCTAAATATATTGATTAATAACCTGCAATCAAAGTCTCAACCTGAAACCTTTCTTCTTCAGCAACTAGTATAATTTGAACGTACTCATAATTAAACATTTAAGACTAAAGAGTGTCAGAAAAGACCCCTGGTTCATTATAACTAATATAAGTCGTGACTGAAATTTACACAGACTATTTGAGACTATACTATGGCCTGCATTCTGTTGATGTGGTATCTTTGGTCCATGCTTTATCAGTATTCTGTGTAAACTTACAAGGTAGACAGTTGGGTCAGTGTTGTATACTGTTAATATTCCCCTCAGGCCATGTCAGTAGGATTACAAATTTTCAGCTGAAGACACGTTCACACACAGAGTGTTCTTTAACTTAACAGTGAAGTGTGAGTTACCGAACAGTTTCAGAGAACTGTTGTGACAAGAGTGGTGTTACTGTTATAGTGTTAATATTTCCAACAGCTTTTGTCAAAATACGTGTACTCTTTTTTTCTGTTTCAAGTTCTAGTGCTCTCCATTGTTGATTAATCAGGTCATCAGCTGTTAAGCGTTTAATTAAATGATATAAATAGGTCTACAGTTTTTCTAGATCAGTAAAAGTGCTGTTAAGCGTGTGATTAAAGTGGGATGTTATCTGGTCTCTCCAGTTGTGCCCATCACAGGCTGCGTTCTGTTGGTGTGTGGCCACCACCTGGAAAGTTGAAAGTTAGCCTAGTGACAGTGTGGTGGTGGCGGCTTACAAAGTTACTTTAGTGACAGTGGTGCTGGCTTGACATTGTATTGTGGTGCTGGCTTACTGTTACTTTAGTGACAGTATTGTGCTAGCTTAATTCATTGACAGTGTAAAGTTCTGTGCAAGCTCACTATTAATCTAAATGCTTGGTGAGGAGGTGATTAAAACTTGTTGGTGTGTAAAGTTAAGGTTACATCAACTTTTTGCTGTGTAAAGTCAAGATTACGCAAACAGGGAGAAATAGTGTGAAGTCATGAAGTGTTCAGTTTCCTGCCAGGGCTTGTGTAATTTCATCAGAAATTGGATGAAAAGCTGTTGAAAAATTATATTAATTGTAGTGTGTATTTTTAGTTATTTACACTTTAGAAACAGTTGTGGCTAAAAAAAACCTCTAAAAAACTGGTCTAAACAGCTGTGGTTTAAAAAAAAAGAAAAGGTCTAAACAGCTGTGATTAAAAAATATATATTTGTGTGCTCCCCCCCAAAAAAAAAAAAAAAAAACCAAGAAAAAAAAGAAGAAATCCACCAAAACTTGAAAAAGTTAAATTAAACAAAAGACAAAAACAACCCCAACCAAACGTTGCCTGCATTCTGCATTACCCACCAGGAAAAGGGAGAGAGAAAAACAATTGAGGACAAAAAAGTAAAGAAGAAGAAGAGCTAGAAAGGGAATGGACAAGATTGCAATCGAAGCAGCTGAAAGAGGAGGTTACATGATGGATTCTGTTGATGATGGAGACTGGCGTATTCTGTCAGTTCAGAGTTCAGTGGTGTGGGGGCATGTTGGAAACCAGTGCACAGCTTTTCCTTTGCAGGTTGGTCACATTAAAAAAAAAAATTTTGTCGTTTAATTTCTCTTTATAATTTTTTTTATTGAAATTTTTCTCTTTTTTTTTTTGAGACATCACAATTAGCTTGAACACAAACAGTGGACATGGATGATAAAATATGAAAATGTAGTAGATACTACATCTAGAATTGGAAAACCAAAAATTTAACAAGTTTTATGGACCTTCACAAACAAGAAAACCCAACCAAATGAATTTAAATTAAACAACTTCATGGACACTTGAGGAAACAAATAAAGCATTTGAAAAATCATACTTATACGTTATTGCAGATAGCCATTATTTTCATAATTTTATTGATCAACAATGCACACAATGTAGCCCACAAGAGGATCTTGGATGGTCAAAGTATTTTCTCCATAATTATGATGCAGTTTAGAAAACAAACAAACAAACAGCATACCATGAAAATCAAAACATTTTAATATTTTAATATTTTGTAGTGTTAGTCACTAAAGTGTCAACCTTTACAATTACATACACTGATTAGTTCATTGTCAATCTGTGGCTTGTAATACGAGAAATTATTTACTGTGCCACTTGAAAATCAATAAACTTCATTAGTAGTGGTTTTGCGCACATGTATTCCTCTGTGCAAGTACACAACAGCGCACGTATACATGTACATGTGCATATTAGTTTATTACACTGATGAATACATGACATGTGTGGCTACCAAAGTGTCACTGATGGCATGTGATGCTGGCTTGGGTTTTCTTTTTCCTGTGATGTGTGGGAATAGAAAGACAGTTCTGTTGATGATTAGCACAGACTGCGTTGTAGGATTTTCCCCCCATGATAAATGGTTTTCCTATGATCTACTCTTTTTATTCATGAAAGTCCTTCAAATTCAGACAAATTTCTCCGGGGGAGGGGTGGGGGGGAGAGGGTTAATTTTGTTTAGAGTATTCCTAATGATGATAATTATCAAACTGTTTTCATGTAGTTTATGATATTAATGTTTTTGCTGATCATTTTCACCAGCTAGCTGTTTCCAACATGTACATGTATCATGTAGTCTTTTTAACTTTTCTTTTAAAATAGAAGGATTCAAACTAAACCAGCTATAAGTATAATGAATATGATCAAAAACTGAAGAGCTCTGCAAAAAGATTCCTCAATTGTGCGGGTGTGTGTGTGTATGTGTGTGTGTGTGTGTGTGTGTGTGTGTGTGTGTGTGAGGAGAGAGAGAGAGAGAGAGAGAGAGAGAGAGAGAGAGAGAGAGAGTGTGTGTGTGTACATGTATGTGCGTGCATGTGCACAAGCACACATGTGTATGTATCATCACTGTATCAGTTTATGTACATACACACTATCCATACATGTATTACAGTGTGCATACAGTTAATTTTTTTTTTGCGTGTGTGTGTACAGTATTATCCTGCTGTACGGAAGTGAAACCTGGACATTGACTGCTGAAACAGCAAAGTGAATCCAGTCATTTGAAACAAAATGCCATAGAAAACTGCTGGGCATATCCTGGTGAGAACGAAAGACCAATGAATTTGTCAAGAGTCAAATAACACGGCTGGCAGGTCCACAGGAACCCCTTCTCACCATCGTCAAAAAGAAAAAGCTGACATGGTTCGGCCATGTCACCGACCACAACACTCTGCCAAAAACAGTACTGCAGGGAACACTCGAAGGTGGCAGAAAGAGGGGAAGACAGAACAAGTCATGGATGGACAACATCAGAGAATGGACCAGGATGAATGACTCGGCACTACTGCGCAGAGCTGAGGACCGAGATGGATGGAGGAGGCTTACCACGGCATCGTCTTTTGTGTCTCCCCCACAACTGCCAAGGTCACGGGTCTGATGATGTACAGTATTTCTTGAAATATTGTTGATTATTCAAGTGCTATGTAAAGTAAGTAAAAAGGGATAATAATTGTTTGTGTTGCAGGTGTTGGGTTTTGATGTTAGCACTATCAACTCAGTCCAGTTTTCCAACCACACAGGTAAGGAGATTGCTTGAAAAATGAATTTTGAATGTTATCATTAAAACTAGAACTAGTAGAAGTCAGTTAGCGTATTTGTAGTTGTACATAAAATTATTTCAAATCGGTTAGAACTGTCAAGTTTTCTATTGAAAGAGTTATAACTGGTGTGTTCATTGTTGAGTGTTGTCTTTTGTTTGGGGTTTTGTTTACTTGTAAAATGTAGTGTGTGTGTTTGTGTGTGTGTGTGTATGTGTGTGTGTGTGTATGTGTGTGTGTGGGCATTTTCATCTACATAAAAAGTGAAACACTAACTGTGGCTAGTAATAGCAGCATGAAACTATTTGCAACATATAACAACTTGATAGGCAGTTTTGTGATACTATATATTTTTTGTCATTCAGAATGAAACTAGTGTGTTGGAGTGTTTAACTTTAAGGCAAGAAAATGGATTTTTTCTTCCCAGAAATGATTTCTGCTTTAGCACTACTCACTCTCAGGCTGAGAATAAAGCTGAAAGTGTTTAACCGTGTGTGGAAGTGCTATGTTAGTAAATGTCTCGTTATTTTCTGTGAATTGCTGCAGAAAGCAGAAAATTTGTAACCAAAAAAAAGTAAAAAAAAAGTAAATAATAAATGAAATAATGATTTGTGTTGTTTTAAGGATACGGAAAATGGAAGGGACAGGTGCTGAATGCTCAAGATGTGGGCGACTTGTTCGAAGGCTTGCAAATGAACAACCTGATGCAGTTTTCACACGTACTGACAGGTAAGAATATCGACTCAGAAGAGCTTTTTAGTGGATTTGTAATCAGCATGCATGTGAGAATCAGGGCAAAAGTGGCATGTTAGTTTTTCCTCTGTATTTTTGATTTAATAATAATAATAATAATAATAATGTATGGAATTTATATAGCACTGAATCTTGTAAAGCAACAAATCAAAGTGCTCAGATTTTATTTCATACCACTTGAAGTCACGGCAGATTTCTCTCCGTGAAATTCGGGCTGCTCTCCCCGGGGAGAGCGGGAGAACGCGTCGCCACTTAGTGCTGCGCCACCCTTTCACCCTTTTCTTTTTTTCTTTTTTTTTTTCTGCAGCTGTATTTGTTTCCCTATCAGAGTGGCTTTTTTCTAAGAATTTTGCCAGAGACAACTCTCTTGTTGCCGTGGTTTTTTTTTACGTGTGCTAAATAATTACGTGTAACACACGGGACCTCGGTTTATCGTCTCATCCGAAAGACTAGCGCCCAGACCACCACTCATGGTCTGATTTACGATAAGTACCCGTGGGTGTAAAATTGAAATGTACTTGTGGTCATTTCTGGCCCACGCCAATGCTTTGTTATGTATGCTCTTGTGTTAAGAAAAGTGTCAAGGCCTACATTAAAGTGTTGAACATTGTTTTGCTTTGAAGTGTTATGTTGAGATTGTTATTATTCATACCATTATCAAGCTCTTACACTCTTAGTCTTAGCAGCCTGTATTCTAAATTAAAGGGGAAAAACCCCATATGTTGGAATATGGCTACCTACATCATAATGAGATGCTTGAAAAACAGTTATTTTATAAACTTACAAGTGAAAGAAGGAGGATGGCGGGATGGGTAAGACTTTCGCCTGCCAATAAGTATGCCGTCAGGTTCTGGGTTCAATTCTCAGTCTTGCCCTGTCTTCCCAGTTTGACAACAACAAAAACAAACAAACAAAAAACCGAATCAAATGTCAAAGTCCTTCAGATGAGACTATAAATGGAGACCCTGTGTGTGAATGCACACAGAACACCTTGTACATGTTAAAAACCTGTTCCACCTTTGAGAAGACTAGGCCATTGTGTGCTGGTAGGAACAGATGACAACAACCACCCCCCTTGCATGCAGTGCACACAGGTGTCATGTTTACACAACATCCCGGAAGTCGGAATGCAGCTACCTAAATGGTGTGGGTGGAGGGGGGTGGGGGATTGGCAGGGTGGGGGGGGGGGGGGGGGACGGTCGCATTCACAAAAATCTCACCATTGGTGAACCACAGAGCACTAGCTGAGGAACAACAACAAAAACAACAACAACAACAACACCCAAGTAAACTGTTCATCAGGTTTCTACTTATGGCCTCACAGTGATCCCCAGACCTGTGTGATGAGTGAGACAGAGTGCAGATTCTGGGTGATCGACATCCATGGTGTTAAGCTGAGGAATGCCTAACACCATTTTAGAACAAAACTGATCACTTCAAAGGGAACAGTTTTAATGTCAGCTCCTATACTGGGTGTGCTGTTTATTATCTAGGGTGAATCAAGAACTACCTCGTTTTTAAGTAGCTGCAGGTTCTTTGTAAGTTGTTGTTGTTCAATCTATCTGTCTGTCTGTCTGTCTGTCTGTCTGTCTGTCTGTCTGTCTGTCTTCTATCTATCTATCTATCTTTTAGTATCTATCTATCTATCTATCTATCTATCTATCTATCAATCAATCAATCTATCTATCTATCTATCTATTTTTCTATCCATATATCCATCTATCTATCTATCCATTTATCTATCTGTCTATCTATCTATCTATCTATCTATCTATCTATCTATCTATCTATTTTTCTATCTATCTATCTATCTCTCTATCTGTCTGTCTATCTGTCTGTCTGTCTATCTATCTTTTTTTTAAAATTTAATTTTCATGTTATCTATTTTTCTTTGAAAAGTAAGTTGTTGATTTATTTCTGTTATTGGTGATGCTGAAGGCAGCACTAGTAAATGTACGGATTTTCAATACTTAGCTTTCACAAACCTTAAAGGCATTTTACCATCTGCAGATATTTTGATGCTGCTATTATGGAAATTTTTTGTATCAAATTATTTTTAAAAAAAGGACATTTATTTGCCTGACAAGGTGTGGGCAAATACTAGGTCCTCATAACATTATGATGTGTATGGTGTCAGTGACAGATAATAACTTGATAATGAGTCATTGCTTATAATTAACAGAGAGGAAATGAAAACCAAATTGTGTCAGTTTTGCTCAGCATACAGACGCATAAGACCCATGAGACAATGTGCGCACTCACCATGTATGCATACATGTATGCTTTGCTGCACACACACACTCACACACACATGCATGCACACACACACACTCAGACACACACACGCACGCACACGCGCACACACACACACACACTCAGACACACACATACACACACTCAGACAGACACACACACACACTCAGACAGACACACACACACACTCACACACACATGCACGCACACAAACTCAGACAACTCAGACACACGCATGCATGCACACATGCATGCACACACACATACACTCACACACCCAGCACACATGTAGATTACTAGTTTCTTCTCAGATATATATTATCTAGGCTTCTGTTGAAATAGAACGTAGAAAGAAGAAGAGAGAGAGAGAGAGAGAGAGAGAGAGAGAGAGAGAGAGAGAGAGAGAGAGAGAGAGAGAGAGAGAGAGAGAGAGAGAGAGAGAGAGGGGAGAGAGACAGTGTGTGTGTGTGTGTGTGTGTGTGCGTGTGTGCGTGTGTGTGTGTTTGCATGCATACTATTACAGTTCTGGCAGTGCGTAATGTGTATTTTGGGTTCAAAGGCTAGTAAAGCATTCTCTCTTTTTTTTTCTGTACAATTTCAAAAGTTCTGTGCCATCTTTTCCCAGGCTACATTGGAAAAGAGTCTTTCTTGGAGAAAGTGGGGGAACGTATCGCAGAGATGAAGAAGACCAACCCCAACCTCATTTTTGGTGAGAAAACAACTGGATAGGTCTTGCGCCGTCAGCGCCTCGGCTTTATCACAGTTCTTGATTAATTAAGCCATTGATGCTGGGGGCAACAGCAAAGTGAGAGGCTGTATGACCAGTGGCTTTTCCACTCATGGAATTCCACTTTACAGCTTAGTCTTTAGTGATCGACTATGACTCTCTGACTAGGAGGCTTGACTTGCACAGTCCTTATGTGCTGCATCCCTGGGGGCTAGTTGGCCTTTGGAGAACATCTCCAATGCTGACTGTCCTTATGCCCACTTGGCTGAGAGAGTGGGGATGTACTGTGAGCAAGGCATCTCCACTATAATTAAATTTATGCCCAATTTCCGAAACAGCAGCTGCCTCCTCTGCTGTTTTGGAGGTCATCATTGAAAACGACAGACTAGTCTACAGGTCTAGTCTCTTGCTACAGATGTCTGTACAGACCTCCACCTCTCCCTGCAATAACATCTGTCCTTAAGTCTTTCGGATGAGACTATTAACCGAGGCCCCGTGCGCGAACACTCGCAGAACATCTTGCTCACACACGTTAAATCCTGTTCCACTTTTCGTAAGAGTAGGCCATTGTGTGCCGGTGGGAACAGATGACAGAATTGACAAAACCGCATACACACGGGGACTGGATGTAAAAACGCACATAAGTGCTTATTCCATTATCCTCGATATAAAATAATAAAAATAAAAAAATTAAAGTAAGGTACAACGGTTTCATAACCTATGAGGTCGTAGGGAAGTGAGGTAACAGAGACCTCAACTTCTCAAGGGGCCAGCATATTGAGGGCGGTGCCCATCTCCTCTCCCTCGCTGCTTTACCTTCACTGACCCTAAAGAGGCATGTACCCATTTACAGCTGGGTGAACTGGGGAACTGTACTGAAGCCAAGGTGCACAAACGGTCACCTATGCAACTGGTAACCACACTCAATGCTGTTTAACCTTAGCTAGGGGAAAGCGAGTGCTCTGACCACTGAGCTATCCTGTCATAGGGGGTTTGATATAAGGGCGTGTGATGAAGCCCAGTTCAAGCCACCAGAGATGCTTGTTTAATTAAGGGGGCTACATCCCTAGAGTTAACATCACTACTGGCCTCAGATTTTATGCATGAAAAAAATATGTATGCAGTTGATTAGTCAGTGGTCTAGAGATAACACACCTGCTTAGAAAGTAAAAAAATCTGGGTTCGATCCCTGTTTGTGCCCCAAACTCCCCCACCCCCCTCCACCCCTCTATTCACTAGACCCATGAGTGATGGTCTGGGTGCAAGTCTTTCAGATGAGACAATTAACTGAGGTCCTATAACAATGCAACACTATTTAGTGCATGTAAAAGAACCTTTAAGAGAGTTGGCCCTGGCAAGATTCTGTTAAAAGAAGAAAAGCCTCTCTTATAGGGAAACAACTACACGTGCAGACAGGAAACGGGAAAGAAAAATGGGTGGCACTGCTCTTGTGGCGACACACTCTTCCCAGGGAGAGCTGCCAAAAATTCACACAGAGAGATCGTCTGTGACTTAAAGTGGTAATAATATGAATACAGTATATGTATAAATTTACAATCCATATAAATAATATACTCAGTATACCGGCTTCAGATCTTAGACATAAAGTATCTATGATAGCACCCTGTCTCTCCATAAATTAAATCATTTGGAGTCTTACTCCCCAAAATTTCTTGAGCTTGAGGGCATACAAATAAACTCTTTCAGTGTGGAAGGTCAAGTAAAAGGAGGGAGGGAGGGAGGGAGGGAGGGAGGGAGGGAGGGAGGGAGGGAGGGAGGGAGGGAGGGAGGGAGGGAGGGAGGGAGGGAGGGAGGGAGGGAGGGAGGGAGAGAGAGAGAGAGAGAGAGAGAGAGAGAGAGAGAGAGAGAGAGAGAGAGAGAGAGAGGGGGGGGGGGAGAGAGAGAGATAGAGAGAGAGAATAACTTAATTCTGAGTTGTACCATAAAGATCCTTATGTTTTCAAAAATATTACATTGACAATTCTTTTTTCCCCTGCTTTTTTTCAGTCTGTGATCCTGTGATGGGGGACAATGGCCAATTTGTAAGTTTTGTATAATTTGATATTTTTCTTCTCTCTTTTCTCTTCCCTTTCTCGTCTTCTTTGAGGCCTGACGCAGTACTAGTGAAAGTGTAACCAAAATGGTAATTTTTGGTATTTGGAGTTTTTTGGTGGATTGTATATCTCTTTTAAGTTTTATTTTGTGCTCAGGTTGTGTGTGTAAGAAATGTCATTAACATTATGCACTGCAAGATGTACTGCATGCATATATTTATACTTTGGAAGGTCTCCATGTAAAGTCTTATTGGCAGATCTTTTAGGGGAGTGAAGTCAGTAGCAATGCTAATTTCAGGTAAGAAAAATCCCCTAGAATGGACATTCAGCAGAAACTCAAACCTGCACTCTCAGCTACCATTGGGTAACAAACTCAATGCTCTGACCACTAGGCTAATTCTGCGCTCCTTACAGTTCCATTATCATTTTGTTTTGGCAGACGCAATCAACAGAATATTTAAAAATATAAAGGTACTGAAATGACTGTTGTAGGCCTACCATTTGTCATACTAATTTTAGTCTGGTGTGTATATGTTTGGCCTGATTGATATGGCCTCTGTGGTCAGCGGGGCGATACACAATGAGATTGGATGTTTGGAAGTTGTGTTGTGTTGTGGCTGTAGCTGTTGTTCGTACCGTCGGTGTTTTGTTTTCAGTACGTGCCTCCAGAACTGATGCCAGTCTATCGGGACAAGATCCTTCCCCTGGCCAACATTCTGACACCCAACCAGTTTGAACTGGAGTAAGTGTCTGGCTTGCCTGGGTTTGTATGTTGTTCAAGTCTGTGTAGGTTTAAAGGTGTAAAGGTAAAAGGGGTTTCCATAACCTATGGGGTCATTTATTTATTTAATTTAATTTAATTTATTCTTTTATATCGAGGATAATGGAATAAGCACTCATGTGCTTTTTTACATCCAGTCCCCGTGTGTATGTGGTTTTGTAAATTTTGTCATCTGTCATTGGGGAGTGAGATGTCAGAGACTTCACCTTCTGCAGGGACCAGCATATTGAGGGCGGCGCCCATCTCCTCTCCCTCACTGCTTTACCTTCCCTGACCCTAAAGAGGACAGGTACCTATTTACAGCTGAGTGAAATGAGGGGACTTTGTTGAACTAAGGTGTGCAAATGGTCACCCTTCCATTTGGTAACCACACTCAATGCTGCTTAACCTTAGCTTGAGAAAGCGAGTGCTCTGACCACTGAGCTATCTTGTCCCTGTGTACGATTAATGAAATGGAAAAGACCAGAGCAACATCAAAACATCAGTAATGTGATGGCTTTGTGTATGTATAGTTATAGAGATGATTTTATTGTATTCTTAAAAGGGATTGTAAAGTTGATGGGATGTGATATTCCAGGATTTTTTGGTGTTGGTGTTGTTGTTGTTGTTGTTGTTGTTTGTCTTCTTCCTCTTCTTCTTCTTCTTCCTCTTCTTCTTTTTCTTCTTCTTCTTCTTCTTTTCTTCTTCTTCTTCTTCTTCTTCTTCTTCTTCTTCTTCTTCTTGTCACAATCTATCTTCCCAATTTTAGATTCATAACTTAAGCTATTCTGTAATGAAAGGAATATTTTGTAAACAAAGCTTTGAGACACCAACCACTGAGATACATGATGTCACTACTCACATCAAAGATTATCTGCCATCTTTACATTTTTGCGCACCAAAAACTACATGAACATTATCAACAAAATGGATCTTTCTTTAGTGTCTCGCAGTTTCAAAACTGAATTTTTGAGATGCCAAAAAACCCCCAGTGTTATATTTCACAAGAGGAAGCTGAAAATTGTAATATAAAATGATGCGAGAACAATAAATTGTCACATGCTGTTGTGTCTGAAGATATGCCATACTGCTGTGAAAGCAACCTCACAGAGTCAAATTTTGAAATGCTGCTTAAGACTGGTATTTAAAAGCAAATTTTCTCTCCATTATTTTGTAGGCTGAAATAACACACACAAACACACTCTCTCTCTCTTACTCAATGAACTGAATGTCAAAGTCCTTCGGAGGAGACTATAAACCGAGGCCCTGTGTTCAAACGCACGCAGAACATCTTGCGCACACTTTAAATCATGTTTCACTTTTCGAAAGAGTAGGCCATTGTGTGCCGGTGGAAACAGATGACAAAATTTACAAAACCGCATACACACGGGGATTGGATGTAAACAAGCACATAAGTGCTTATCCATTATCCTCAATATAAAAGAATAAATACATTTAAAAAAAAAATTACACATACCACACGCCCACACCAGATCACACCCTCCACACACACACACCACACCACAACCTTCCCCCCCTCCCACACACAGACACCACACTCACACACACATTCACCGCCCCCTCCCCCCCCACCACACACACCACACCACAAATCCCCCCCCTCCCACATGCCCCCCCCCCCCCCCCCCCCCCCCATACCCCCACCCTCCCACACATCCCCATACCCACCCCTCCCAACACATCACACACACACACCACATTCTACCTTCCTCAAATTTTTTTTCCCCTCTGGCCTTTTTTCTTCCCCCCCCCCTTCTACACCACAGGCAGCTGGCGGGCCTGAAGGTGAGCAGCGAAAAGGAGGCATTCGCAGCCATAGACACGCTGCACGGCAAGGGCATCCAGACCATAGTGCTCAGCAGCAGCACGCTGGGCTCTGAGGGCATCCTGCTGTGCCTGGCCAGCTCCGTCCTCAGTGAGTGGTTGGGTCCATCGGTCGGTTGGTCATCTTGTTAGGAAGGAAGGTGGCAGCAGGATAGTTAAGACGTTTGCCTGCTTGCCAACAAGTCGACCGTGAGGTTCTGGGTTCGATTCCCAGCCTCTCGCCCTTTCTTCCCAAGTTTGACCCCCCCAAAAAAAAGCGAACTGAATGTCAAAGTTGTTGGGATGAGGCTATAAACTGAGGCCCCGCATGCAGAACATCTTGCGCGTGCGTTAAATCGTGTTCCGCTCTTTGAAAGAGGCCGTTGTGTGCCGGTGGGAACAGGTGACATTTACAAAACCGCATACACACGGGGACTGGATGTAAAAAAGCGCATGAGTGCTTATTCCATTATCCTCGATATAAAAAAAAAAGAAGTCATCTGAGCGGTTTGATTTGTTGCTTTACAAGATTCAGCGCTATATAAATTCCATACATTATTATTATCATTATTAGTAGTAGAAGTTTACTTTTAGCTTTTGCTGAACACAGGCTGATGCTGTGGAAATGTGGCTGTGGAGGTGGTGGGTGATGCTTGATTAGAGAGATAGGGTAGAGTGAAGGGAAACAAGTACACTCATGCATGCATGTAAGCATGCTTGCATGCACACGACACACATACATATGCACACACACTCACACACGCATGCACACACACACACACACTCAAACACACATGCACACACACACACTCACGCATGCACACACACACACTTGCTCTATGACACACACACACTCTCTCCCACACATACACAAATGGCCATACACACAAACTCACACACATACTGTCTCTCACACACACACTCACATTAGGTACCGGCAGCCCTTCTTTCAGCCTGCGGGAAAGTAGGGCTGAGGGGGGGCATGAGCTTCTGACAAAGGTTTGTGTGTTTTTTTAAGCCATTATTGTTAAGCTGTGATTTGTACCCAGTTATTTTCTCCAATTGAGTTACTGTTAGTGTGTGAAATTTCTTGTAACCTCATTACACAAAAAAATCCTCAGATCAGTTTGGCCAACACAGGTACAGTGTACACTTTACAATTACAGCCAAGTAAACATTCACATGATAAATGTTTATCACAGTGATTAAATTGTTGAGACAACAAAGAACAATTTTCATGTTATCATGAATATGTCACTTCATCTTTTTTTTTTTTCCACAACAAAGTAATTCATGATCACATGCTGCAGATCTGTTATACATCACTCAGGCTTTGTAGGCAGTGAGTAATATCTAGTAAGTGTTAACTCAAACCATCACACCATACCCGACTTACTCTAGTCTTTCTCTCGGTTTCATACAAACTGAATATACTCTCTCTCTCTCTCACATGAGTTTATGAGGGTTTTTTGTTTTTGGTCACATGTGAGTGTGTGTGTTTTTTCTTTCTTTTTTACTCTGTTTCTATTTTTCCTTTGGAGTTAGTTTTAATATTATTGGTTATGGTTATAATGTAGTTAGATTATATTGATCAAGTTGTTTTTTGTTCATAGATAGATGGCTTGATCAAAAAAGAAAATGCATTGCTTATTCAATGTACCATCTGGAAATAAAAATTTGACTTGACTTGACTTGACACACACACACACACACACATGTATGCACAGAGCACACAAACCAGCACTACACTATCACCACCACCACCACTACCACCACAACACACACACACACATAATTGTCATGATGTCACATAGTGATTGATGAAGAAATGCAGACACTGAGACAGTGAAATCAAATTAAAATGATGTGTAAAAATGTTAAATAACATTTTTTTTAATACAAGGGCAAATTCATGCAAGAAGAGTAGTATGCAAAGAGTATCAATTTGACTTTTTTATTTGATAACTATTTTTGTTCTTTTGAGAAAAAAAACAACCCGACAAAACTGTCTTCCTGTAGTCATCAGTCTATCATGAAAAGTATCAAATGGCAAAATGAACAGCATGATAATTTATGGAGCTATTTTTATCTAGCACTGCTAATTTCAGTGTGCAGACTGTGCAAAATCCTCAATCTTTTTTCTATAGAGTAAGAATAGAATGAAAGCATCACAAGCTGAGAGAACAGCTGCTGCCTCGCAAAGACAGCTGGAAGAGACAAAAGCTAAAATTACTGAGGAAATTGACAAAAAACAACTCAGTGTGCTGTAGTTTCATACAGCTTTTTAAAATTTTATTTCAGGAGATGTAAAATAAAACCAAAGAGCTTGACAATGCTTAACTTGAAAAAAATACCAACATCCTGAACCAAAAAATGAAGCAAGTTCAGCAAAGTTGGGGAGAAAATGTGTACAGGCAACTCAAAAGGATGTCAGTACCTTTTTGTTTTTTAAGTTGGAAATGGTTATCAGGAGTATGTAATGTAATTTGATAGAGAGCAGTGTATAAAAGATTGTGTCAAATTTTCATTGAAATCTGCCAGTTAGTTTAGGAAACGTCCATTTCTGTTTGGACAACTCGGTCAACTCATCCTCGAAAGCTCTTGTTATGAAATAAAAAACAAAAAAGATAGTAAAGATAGCAAAGAAACACTCTTCATTATGTAGAAAATAATGTATTAAGACTACATGCAAAATTTGAAGACAATTCATTGAATAGTTTCAAAGTTATGGTCGTTTTTCATATGGCAGGTCAATATTCTCCCTTTTTTCCGCTGTGCAAATTGCATTACCTCCAGGTTTTTAACATGGAATTTCTCCCATTTCGCTCAAGCAAGCACCTCAGCAAAAAATAAGTGTGATTAATATAACTAGTATAAGCTGTCTAAATTGAAAGAAGCTTTCTGCTTGTCTTTTTCACTGTGCTCTGATGCTTCAAGTTGGCACATCTCAAAGATTTGACATGTGTCAAATTGTGGTTTTTCCAAAGTTTGACACCCTAGTACATATCAACCAAATACATTTGTGTCATAGAACTTATTTATCTTAAGAATATATGTTATAAAGATTTAAAATACTCATTTTCAACTGGGTATGTATGTTAAGTACAATTTTAATGAGGTTCAAACTTGGACGATTTTAGAAATTGTCAAGGGCATCAGCGTACCCCATTTTTAAACAGCCATATCTCTGAAAGTATGAAAGATAGAGACTTCATTTTTGTTTTGTTTTTTAAGTTTGATCATTATCTTTATGATGATATAGATTTTAAATACAAAAAGAAATAATCTAATTTTGGCTGCCGGTACTACATACACACTCACACACATGTCTAAAATCACTAAATGTGAATAGATGTTAAACTGAAGATATCACACACATACCTATTAGCAGAACAAGTAGTGTAGTATTTTGATGATAACATTTTTTTTTCTGGGTTTTTATTTTATAGAGAGAGAAAATGACCCACCCTCTCTAATAATGATAGCATTTCTGTAAAAAGAGAAATGATATTGATGTAATGATAACTTGTTCTGTTTGTTCTGATTGTTGTAATGATAACTTGTTCTGTGCAGAAGAGAGAGAAAAAAGAGAAGGTTGTAACACTACCTCGTTGCTTGCAGATGGTAAAAAGTTGCGTTATCAGCTAGAGATTCCCCAGCTGGACGCCATATTTGTGGGCACAGGAGACCTGTTCGCTGCCTGCCTGTTGGCCTGGACCTGCAGAGATGGAGGAGACTTGAAGGTAACGGCCACAGCATCACACTCAGTGCGTTGTGTTTCTGGCCTGTGCCTAAGGCTTTGTTGGTCATTCAAGTTAATCTCTTAACTTCCCAGTGCAAGTGCACCCTATATGCCGGGGAATAAAAGTCTTATGTACCACTGCTATGTTCATATCCCTCTTACTCAGAAACTACTACATGAATATTCCTGATAGTCTGCCCAATGACAGTATATATATCGTAGATTACTTCGAGGCAAGCTCAAAATGAGTTAGCATGATATTTCACTGCAAAAATATATTTAAAATGTAAAAAATCAACCAAAAATACGATTTCTTCATCACCACTGTCATTCTGAGTACCCCCCCCCCCATCTCAATAACGTCAAACATAAGTCTAGGCCAAATCTCATTCATAGTTTTTTAAATACACGATCTCCTGAATCATACGCGATCGTTTTCATCACTGTTAGGTAAATCTGCAGTGTTATTTGCCACTTTTACAGCTGTGTAAAGTTATTGATGCCTTCAACAAGAAGTGTCAGCCATTTTGAACAAGAACTTCCCAAGCATTCATGCATAAAAACACAAAATACGAGCTAAAAAACGATCGTTTTTGCCACGGTTTTTGCAGCTGGATGTTGTCAAGCAACAGGAGAGTGATCTCCATTAATTTTGGACTTCTTTCCCTTTAACTGTCAAGGAAGCAGGCTTGTTTACTTTGGTTCGACATCCCGGAAATTTTCCGGGTTGTAGGCGTATAGGGTGCACGTTTAGCCCCGGAAAATTTCCAGGGTAAGGCAGTCTAGTGGTTAACAGGCAAAGTACCGAGACCCGCATCAACGTTTTGCCAACACACTGACTGCACAACAATGCAGATCTCAGCATAACTCATTGATAGGTCCAGTGCTAAAATTTAGCATGTCCCTTCCCTTAATAAAGTCCTCCAAGTGTGGATAGTTCCTGCTGTAATTAGCACCAGCTGGGCTGGGCTGGGATGGAAGGGATAGCGCTCAGCTGAGGGCAGCTAAAAGTGAGGGAAACTGACAGCTGTGACTGTGCACTGGTGATGGTGAAAAAGATGTTCCCGACTTGGCTGACACTTACTGCACTGGGTTACTGGAAGGCTGGGGTAGACCATAGATTACCGTAACCATTCCACAGTACAAATAATAAGAAAAAATTCCCCTGTTCTACTGTTTAAAAAAAAAAGTTCAGTGCCTGAATCAGAATATCCCCTGGGATGTTAATATAATCACAACTGCAGAGTCTATTGCTTATGTCTAAGGAATACTACCACCCTAGATACTTAGTTCAGGGTCTTAGCTATTGGAAAGAGTCAGTTTGCTTGTGCTGGTAGTACTTTTATTAACCCAACAGTAGTTAAAGTAACAGACCCTCTCTAATGTGGAAAATGTCTACTCAGCGGCACTTGTGGAATTTCCTTGCTCCCCATCAAGTTTTTGTGCTTGTTTGTGTGTGCTCTTACATATGTGTAAATTCCTTATGTGGGTGAGCAGGGAGGGGAAAAGAATTGTATCAATGAGTGTGTGTGTGTGTGTACACGTGTGTGTGTGTGTGTGCCTGCATCTCTATCTCCCTCTCTCTGTTCTCTCCACACACCCTCCTCCTCCCTTGCAAGCTTTGCTATCCACACAGAGTTACATTACACCACACATATTTTGGCTATGTTTACGTCCCAACAGCTTTCTTGTAGTAGCCAAAGGACATTTAATAGAATACACATAGCAAAGTTTGCATTTTTCTCTTTCAGTTGATGTATAACACTTGGCTGCTGTTGCTGTATTTTAGCAAGTATAAATTTCAATTTAAAAGGCACAAACATAGCATGTGGGCAGGGAATATAAGTGCCTTGGGAGCACACAAAAGCAGGGAAGTGATGCTCCTATGATGTGCCAGCTGGGAACAAATAACCATATTGTTATGCTGTGAAATTTTAATGGTGGGGAGGGGTGTTGTCTTCTTCCATGACAGGCCCTTACATTAACAGCCTGCATCCTCCATTTAAGGTTAAAGTTGGGGTATGGCTCTGCCTGCACTGCAAAGCAAGGTGAATGAAGGCAGTTATACACGCAAATGTCTTATCGCTATACACGCAAACGTCTTATCCAGTGTGCTTTCTCACAGTGATCCCAGGTTGTGGTCAGTGGGGTAGGTGCATATTTTGGATGATTCTTGAGGGTGTTTTAACCCTATTTCTACGTAAAGTGAGAGAACCCCTCTTTCCCAGTACACGTGTACTGTGCACATTTGTAAGCTACCATAACCCAGTAGTGGGTGATACTGAGGGAAGGGTTAGAAGATGGTTGGTTGTCCTATCATGGGTTATCCATAGGGCAAAGGTTAAGGTCGTGAAAGCTTGTGGACGACAGCAACAAGTATTCAGGGGTTTTTTCAGGGATTGCTTCCCATTTTCACTGTTTGTATGAATGTAGGCAGAGTTCTTACTTGATGCCAGTAAAAAGTAATCAACAGGATTGTCAAATCAAATCAAGGCAAATCAGATCAAATCAAGTCAGATCAGTGTTATGGTTGTTTGTTTTTGTATTCTAAGCCGTTTGTTTATTACCACTTCTGTAAGACAAGATGGGTTAAGAGCAAGATATGACGAAGGCCATGAGGCCTGTGCCTTTTATGTATCAGTGAACAAAAATATATTATCGGAAAATGAGAGCAAGAACAACAGCAACAACAATGATGATGATGATGAAAGCAATGATAATGATCATACTACTACTACTGTTGCTGCTACTACTACTACCACTACTACCACTGCTGCTACTATTACTACCTACTACTACTACTACTACTACTACTACTGCCAATGGCAATAATCGCAATAACGATGTGGTTAATTTTCAGCTTGCTTTGGAGAAAACTGTGGCAACTGTCCAAGCTGTGATCACCAAAACCTTTTCCTATGCCAAGAGTGAGTAACACCAACAGATTAATAAACTGGCTTCAGCTGTGCTTTGCTTTTGAGCACTATTGCAGTTGGCATTGTTAGAGTGAAATCTTTCATACTGGTCTTCCTATAGACCTGCCAGTGTGTGTTGCGTTCGCGATTTGATGGCCCGAATTTGAGCCAACTCAAGACACCCAGATTCCTGCCCTGGAGTTAACATCAGTGCTGACCCCACTCCCTAGGAAGTCCTTTGGATGAGACTATAAACCAAGGCCCTGTGTGCAAACAAACACAGAACATCATGCGCTCATGTTAAAATCCATTCTGCCTTTTGAAAGAGGCACACTGATTTCGCGTTTAGACATCATCAGAATGCTGTTACCTTAATGGTGGGCAAATACAGTCGCATACACAACATTCTCACTGTTGGGGAACCTCAAAACCAAGGAACACACCCAACCCCCCCCCCCTCCCCACCAGTTCATATCAGCATATCATGTGGAACACACAAAATATAATCAGCAGGCACTTATAAAACTGATGCACCAGCTATCCTGAGAATATTTCACAGTGTAATTATGGAGTTTTTAAATATTTATTGGGCTGCAGGCACTTACCTCTGTTTTACTACAGCGTTTTGTCAGGGAACAGTTCTCTTATTGCCATAAGTTCTTTTTAGCGTGCTTACCCAAGGGAGTTGTTCTCTGGCAAAATTCTACCTTGAATCACGGTGATCAAAGTCGGGCATGGAAGATATCACACCTATGGGGTGTATAAATGTATACCCCTAAAGTGATCAGAATCCCACCCCTAGGAACAGTCTGCATGCCCTGTCTTATCAGTGAAATCCAATCGTTGGCCTTCCACAAAGGCGGAATGCAGCTACCTGAATGGTGGGTGCGAATGGTCACATGCTCAAAATCTCACCAGTTGTGAACCTTGGAGCTCTCTCCAAGGAATGGGGCAAAAAAAAATTCATTCATTCACCAAGCATAGTTGTCTGGCTTGCTGCTGATTATGTGCTGCGTCTTGTGGATGAAAAGAGGATATCTAATGAACTCCCAATTTCATTGACGTACAGGAGGTATGTAGCTGATTGCAGTAGAATAGAATTAGTGATCAAAACCGATTTTACACCCAGTGCATTGCCCTTGGATCCTACCAAGACCTATGTGAGCCCTGGACCCAACAGTTTTTTTTTCTTTTTTTCAGTGTCTGTACTCTGAAACCTGGACCCAAGCGCTGTTGTCAATTCCCATGCCTGTCTCAATATTTGTGTTTCATCTGAAATCTTTACTCATGGCTTAGAGGAAGGGGAGGAAACAAGCACTGCTTTCAGGCAGAATGTCAGTCACGTACATTTTGCTTTGGTTGAATGCATTACCTCTAGACCACCAAACCACTGATAAACTGAATTAACTGACTTTTTGGTACACACATGTGCGTATGACTTAGTATGTACTGAAAAAGGCATATTATGTATTTGAGCGCCTTGATTTGTTGCTTTACAAGATTTAGCGCTATATAAATTCCATGCATTATTATTATTATTATTATTATTATTATTATTATGATGTACTTTCAGAGGCAGCAGGGGAGAAGAACAAACCCTCGTCGGCCCAAATGGAGCTGCGACTCATTCAGAGCAAGAAGATCATTGAGAATCCAGACATCAAAATCCGCGCTCAAGATGTTTCTTCATCGTACTCTTCTTGAGACCAGCTTGATTTAGCCTCCAGCAGTATTTTAACGATGTACTAGATAGCTTTTGTTTGCTCGGGTTTTAGCTTTTCGTTTGCTTAGTTGTTTGTTTTGTTTAGCCTTGTATCTATCCAGAACCATTGGGTGTATTCCTTTACATTAGGAGTTTTGTGTGTTTTTTTCAGAATTTGTTTTTAATGATGATTAAAGTACACATGGCCATTAAGTGTAGGCAGCTTGTAGGTATGTTTTAATATTACAAAGGGATCAGTTTTGTAAGCTAACCACTTGTATAGAAAAGGATAAGCAGAGCTTCGGACAACAACAAAAACAGTAATTTCAATATATAGCTTGATCACACACACACAGATATCAAGGAATAAAATATAAAAAAATTTTGTTAAATAAACACACACACACAGGCATGCACAGCATGTACGCGCACACACACGTGTGCGCATGCACTTGCGCAAGCTACAAGAGAATGCTCCAGAAGCTTTTGCTTAACGTTTATATTTGCAAAGAAATTTTCATAAGTTACCTGTATGTACACAATTCATTTGTAGTTCTTTTATTAGTGCTCCTATTTCTTGGAGTTAGATTTATTTTTGCTTTAATTTGGTCTTCCAAATTGCCCAGAATAGCCTCACATAAGTAGAAATCTGCAAGTGCATGTTATTTAGATGAAAAACTTTCTGTTATCATAATCCCAATTCTGTTTAACTTGAATAACCAGATAGAAGGCTTACTGCTTTCAGGTTTTCCAATTCTGTATAACTAGATGCACAGGATAGAAAACTTTCTGTTATAAGATTTCTAATTCTGTCTATAACTAGATTCACACACACTGCTGTCAGTTTCCCCCACTTTCAGCTCCTCTTAGCTGCTATCCATCCCAGCCCAGCTGATGCTGATTACAGCAGGAACTGACCCTACTTGGACTTGGTAAAAGGAAGCAGGCTTATTTTAGCACTGGGTCCTGGGCCCTTGACTGAGTTATGCTGGATTTGTCTGCTGCGCGCAGGATAGAAAGCTTTCTGTTAGAAAATTTCCAATTCTGTTTATAACTAGATTCACGGGATAGAAAGTTTTCTGTTATCAGGTATTCTGTTTATAACTAGATTCACAGGACAGACCAGCCGCCATGGCGCAGTGGTTAGCGCCTTGGGTTACGGACTGGAAGGTCGCGGGTTCGAATCCCATAAGAGTCATAGGGATTTTTCGGACTCCGGCCAGCTCCTACCCAGAGTGAGTGTGCTGTGGGCTCAGTGGGAAGACTGGGACCACACAGTCGAGCTTCATCCACTTAACGGATGCGAGTTTGAGAGTGTTGCTCAAATTACCTGACCAACACTGCAGGTGTCTGTATCTCTCGGGCCCAGTTGACGCCAGGATATACTATGATAGTAAGCGTAGAGTACAGCCCTGTCAAGTAGTCTCAAAGCATATGCACTTCCACAGCAGCATCATTACGTCATCCTCATTGTCATTGATCATCATGCAATTAAAAAAAAAAAAAAAATTGCCTCTGATTCGGTGGTCCCAGTTTCTCTGGTCTCATGGTGGCCTCATATTCGGTTTGCCCATACACTTCTGTGCCTGTGGTGAGTTTGTGTCAAAGCCTTTGGGGTTGGAGGTTTGCAGGGGACGGTCGTTGGAGGGACGTTGTGGTGGTTGCTACCTCGGGTGGGCAACTCACTCAGTCTGGCTCCGCGACTGAGCTAATACTGTCGTTAGTAGGGGGTTTAGTAGGTGGTGTCCTGCGTATGTTAGCTCAGAACAGGCACCACTGAACACCGCCAAAGTGACCCAGCAGCAGTGCAGGGCCCCTCTGGCTGGTGGCCCCACGGCGGCCTGATAGTGATTGGCTCCCTGTGGACCTCTGACTCTGAGGATGAGACATAACAAACCTGGGTATGGTTGTGGCGGGGAGATTGGATTGAGCGGCGTGGGAACAGCAGGACGGGGGACGTCACAGAAGATGAGGCAGCAAAAAAAAAAAAAAAGATTCACAGGACAGAAACATTTCTGCTATCAAGTTTCCAAAATCTGTGTAACAAGATTTACAGACACTGAGCCATAATGGCTGGGATTTGTATATGCATAAAGGAAAAGAATGAGGAAAAACGCATCTCATGACTTGGTAGTGAATGTATTTTTCATCAGAAGTATTTTCTTTCCTGTCTTCATTACCCAGTTTCATATTGATCAGTATTGAGTTGGAATTCTCCATGCTGTCATCTTTAATTTTTCTTGCTTTTTCTTTCTTATTTCTTTATTTTTTGTGTTGATAGACATATCAGTTGCTTATAAGACTGGTGTTTGTTTCGTTGGCGTTTTTTTGGTTTGTTTTCTTTTTGTTTGCATTATATTGTGGCATTTGATGCCACAAATACCACATTCTCACTACTCTTTTTAAGTGTAGTTTTGTATTTTTTGAGTGTATGTTGGTAATTATCATGTAACCGTGTATTTCCTCTTTTGATGGTTAATAATTTGATACTGGAAGTGGAACTTGTAAGGTTGTTGGATAATGAATTTTGAGGGATGTTTGTTGTTGTTTTGTTTAGTATGGAATCACCCGATTGAAATCTTGGTGCGGCAGGTGATAGAAGTTAACAAGTTTGTCATGGTCAGGATTTGTACTCAAAAGGTTTGCATGTACATGTAGGGATTGTATTATTAAAATTGTGTATCAGATAAAGTGCATTTTTTGTCTCTTTGCTGGAAGATCATTTATACACCTTTTAAGAACAAATTTAAATGACATTTTGAATGTTCAAAAAAATTTGTGGGGGTTTATAGGGTTTAATTCTTTTGAGGTAAAATGCAACCTACATTCCATTGAACTCTGTGGATATACTGTGTATCATACTGTGTATTCTTATAGAAGAGAAGTATTTTATTCATAACAGCTTATCGTCGTGTGCATCATGAGACTGGATGACAAAATATCAGTATCAAAAGCAATGCTGGTGGAAGGAAAGGTAACTGGTACTTTGAATCATGGTAAAAATTTCGTCAGTTTTAAGTACTGTTTTTTTTTTTTTAGGCAATCATGCTATACATTTCATCAGTTTCAAGTATCGTTCCTTTTTGGAAGGCAATTATGCTAATTTCATCAGTTTCAAGTATCGTTCCTTTTTGGAAGGCAATCAGGCTATAAATAAATTTTCATCAGTTTTATGTACCGTTCCTTTTTTAAAGGCTTTTTAGGACTTCTTTTAAGCTTGTATTCTTTTTGCCTTGTTGGGGAAGGCGAGGGTGGGGGTGGGGTAAAAGGGAGGGGGGGAGAGGTCAAGTTTGCTTTCGTTTGGAAACGGACAATATTCAAGTACTTTGAAACATGTTTGAAAGTTGTAGAAATTTTGAAGGAATTCCTTGTCAATAACAACTGAAGATCTTCCTGTTCCAAGTTACATTTGCGAAGCTCAAAAAATGACCTCCACCATCCACATGTCACTTGTTAGCGTTGCATCCCTCTTTAACATTCTGCTTGAGAGCAAGTGCTGCAGGAAAGTAATGCGTACAGTTTTTTACCTGAGAGTCGAGAGTTCCTTATAATTTTCTAAGGTGCATCTGCATACAGTTTTTCCTGCTTACAAGATTTGTTTAACGTCTTGAACATGCTGAGTCTATTCCGAACAAGATTGCTTAACAAATGCTGAGACCAACGTGCTATTAAAAGGACACGCAAGTAATCATTTTGGGGACGAGTCAAATCTGATTCATTTGTTAATCATTAACATGTGACATGTAACAGGTGGTTTTGTTAAAATTCATGTAACCTACTTTGGGGTTTTTTGTGGAAATAAAATGATTGAATCTTGATAGTTGCCGATTTGCCTACTCCTATCAGTTCTTCTTCCCTTCTTTTCTGGTTAATTAGGGATTGATGGTTTTGTTTTTTCTAAAAAAAGTTTCACAAATCTTTTAAAAATGCTCTATGGTAACATTTTGGCTTTTTCTTCAAAAATTGTTCATCAAGACGGTTAAAAAAAAAAGTACTCCTGTTTTTAAATTTGACTTTTTTTCAAGGCTTTGTAAATATTAGGGGGGAAAAAAGCACTCTTTTTCAAAATCTTGATTTTTTTAATGAAATATTTTCACAAATATTTGAAAGATTACTCTGTTTGAAAAATGTGACTGTTTTTGGAAATAGTTTTGCAGATATCTTTAATTGAGACTAATCTATTTTAAAATGTTGGTCTCCCTCTACCCCCCCCCCACCCCCCACTACTGACATATTATATTACACATAAGTTTTATCTGTAATGGTACATATCATATGTATTTTCATTTTCTGCTTGGTTATTGCTAAAAGCAACCAAAAAAAACTGAAAAAAATCCAGAGCATTTTGACATTTTGTTTTCTCTCTGGAATGTTTTCAATGAGATACTGTGCCATAAGATGCAAGATGTGAGAAGCCGGTGTCCTGGGAAATTACTGCTGTTTATACCGTTGTTGGAAACAACCATCGTCTTTGATGGAGGTTTTTAGTGAGCTGTCAAATGCAAGCATGTCTCAAACCACCGAAGAAATCCCAGCAGTGATACTTGTGTGCTTGTCTGATTGTCAGAGATGATTGCTTTCAAAAATCGTTATGTGTGTGTGTGTGAGAGAGTTAAGTAAAGCTGTTCGAAAGCTTGTTTGTAATACAGAATTATAGAATAAGTTGCGAGGGTTTTTTGAAGAGATAAGAAAGGGGGGCGGGGGTGGGGATAAATAAATAGATAAATTTGTTTTGGTTGTCTGTTTTGCTTTGATTTGTTTTTTGCAAGATATAGCGCTATGTAAATTCCATGTACTATTATGATTATTATTATATTTCTAATTGATTTGTGTGAGTGTCAGACTCTAATGTTAGGATAACCAAGAAAAAGAAGACTATGGCTTGACCGAGTGGTCGTTAGGGCATTCATCATTAATGTTGCAACCCCTTTTGTATTTATCTGTCTTGATCTATCTATCTGTCTGTCTAGCAATCTTATCCGTTCTTTTTGTGTATAATTGTACTGCACATAGTCAAAATTTCCGCTTACCCAATGGGGCCAAGGCAAACTCAGGTTTCTATCAGGACTTCAAATTTTTGTTGATTTACTACTGTTCTTCTTATTTGTATTGTATTTGTACCCCACCCCCCACTCTCTTTTAAACAAAAGTGACCACAGTGTAATATTGAGTTGTAAAACAGTGTTTGTGACATCAGAATGTCATATACATGGAAAAAGACACACACACAACATGGTGTCTGTCTTTCGTAAAGAGTATTACAGTATTTGGAATGCAGAGGTTATTGTATTTTATTATTATAATGTTGTAGCATTTAGAAGTGAGTGCTTCCATCTTTTGTCCATGTGGGGTAGGTTTTTTTTGTTGCTGTTGTAGCTTTTTTTGTTTTTGTTTGCCTATCTTGAGCACAGTGCAAAAAACAGACATGGGGGATTATATTATTTGGTTCTTTTTATATGTTTCTTTCTTTATTAACACAGAATAATCAAGAAAACTAATGTGTACAATTAGAAAAGAGGATTGCGGTCTTTGATTTTTTTCATCGTTTAACTCAGATTCATCATAAACACAAAGCGTAGATTGTTTGGTTGGAATTTTTTTGTTGTTGGTTTACTTTTTCTTAATTTTTTGTGTGTGCCTGCTTCTTGTGTTACCTCGAACACAATGTGTGCAACTGAAAAAGAAGATTGTTTTGTTTGTTTTGCTTACTTCTCAAAAACAAAATTATGAGCACAATGCATACAACTGGAAAGGAAGATTACTTTCTTTGATTTTGTTTGTTTGTTTTCCTTCTTGATTAGCACTCAATGATCAGGAAGACAATGTGATAAGACCAGAAAAGCAAATGCAATGTGTACAACAGGAAAAGAGGATTTCTTTCCTTTATTGTTGTTGTTCGTTTTATCTCAACAACAGAATCGTCATGAATACAACGTATGTAACTGGCTTGGAGGGTTGCATGTATACGGCTGCTTTTTAACAATCTGGCAAAATAAGTGAGTAGCAGACTTCACTGGATATTTACACTTTTTCAACAGCTTTGGGTTTTAGCAGTCCCCAGCTTACACACCCTGGCGATCATCCAGAATTATTATGTTCTCTACCTCATTCTATGATCCGGGCATCACTGCGAGAGTATAATAGTAAATGAGAGGTTTGTGCGTATGGCTGTTTATGAATACCAGACCATGTAGGCAGCCGTACTTCAACTGCAGAACATATGCGACTGTTTGCCTACCATCAACGTAGCTACATTCTGACTTTGGGGATTTCACATGCTTCAGTATGTGTTAAAGTGAATGGTTGATAACCGAGTGCCTTTGGTGATTGCCAGTCTAAAGGAAAGAGTGTATGTGAATCGCGACTACATGACATGTGTGTTTATATTCTGCTGTGGTGTCTTTGGCACAGCTCACAGGTTGTGATATGACTTTTCATTATAAAAAAAGAAAAAAGTAGGGAAGAATGAATTATGTATTTACATGATTTGTGGTTATGATGATTGTTGGATGTAGGGAATGCGGTGTGTTATTCTTATTGGTGCAAGTGATCATTATCACGGTTCTTAGATAGATTATAGGTTTATGGTATTTTTTGTGGTTGCGATTATGTATTAAAAGTGGGAAAAGCAGTGTGTTATGTCTCTAGGAGCAAATGATAATTATCACTCTTTTTTAATAGATTATAATGTTTATGTTGTATTTTTGTGGATACGATTATGTATGAAATCTAGGGAAAGCAGGATTATATTTATAGGTGTAAATGATTATCTCTTGTTTTCAGTTAATGCCGCAGGAAAGAAATCTTCATTCCACCTATCCAGTCCTTACAATCTTGTTTGTATTATTGTGTGGGATATCTTGTTTGTATTATTGTGTGGGATATCTTGTTTGTATCATTGCGTGGGATATCTTGCTTGCATTATCGTGTGGGATATGTCTTTGATATGTGCTTTACTGTGTAGATTAGTTTACATGCATAAATCAAACATTATCTAGCAGGATCCTGTAGATTAGATGTAGAACATCCAAATGGAAATTGGAATAAAAGTATATTGTGTATGAAACAGTAAAAAAAAATGTTTTAGTATCGTTTTTAATGGATTATTTTGTAGTAAAATGATGTATGCACAAATCAGGTGTGATTGTTTTTTGTTCTATGTGCTTGAATGCTGAATGTGTGCATGTGTGAGTAAAAGAGAGCAAGTGTTGTTTTGATTTTACGTCTGTTCACTCAAAGTGATATCAGAGCGTGTACGTGTGTCTGTGATGGTTTATATTTGTCGGATTGATCATGTGGCTTGTATGTACTTTTATGTGCAAATCTTCACAGTTTTGTTCATTGCTCTCCTTCACAGACAAGCGTAGATGTGTGCACACACGCATGCATGTGCACACAGTGTCACATTTATGGGGGGCGGGATAGCCTGGTGGCTAGAACATTGCGCTGGCAATCTGACAACCCGGGTTCGATTCCCGTTCAAGGGGATATTTTCCCCTGGAGTTAACATCAGGGCAGACTCCACTCTCCCCAAAAGTCCTTTGGATAAGACTATAAACCACCGCCCCGTGTGTGAACACACGCATGTGATGTTGAGATAGCTATAAAAGATCTTAAATGCAGAAAATCACCAGGCCTCGGTAACATTCCAGAACTGCAGAAGCACTCGGGAGAAAGTGGGCTGAGAGTCCTGCGTTACCCACGTTATAAAATCTGGTAAGACTGGTCAGTGGCCAACAGACTGGAAGCCGCAATAATGAAAATGCAAAAGACTGGAGCAAGTACAGGACAAGAGCCGTTATCTGTCGTGCAAGCAACATCTTGTTGATCATATTAATTATAAAACTATCGGTGTCGGACAAGCTACATAAAAAAACATAGCAACGGCAGAATGATGTTTGTGCTCCGAAACAATTCAAAAGTACGAACGAAGACCTTTTCATTAAACGTTCATAGACTACAGCAAATCCTTTCACGGTGGGATTCACCAGCATCTTGTTGACCCAATGTATAAAATGGCTTTTTAGAACATCTCCCTAATTTTCTCACTTTATGAAGACCAGACGGGCAACCAAACGTGCGAATGTTTAAACATCTCAAAAGTTAAACAAGGATGCATCCTCCCTCTCCATTTTTAATACACACAGAGCAAATCGTGAGAGAATCTGATATTGAAGACACGAACCACGAGATAGGTGGCAGAAAAATAATCTGCACTACACTGATAATGCAGCACTATTAGCCATAACACTTGACAGGATAAAGAGTTTTACACACAGAGAGGATGCAACAGGACGAAGAGCTATATCAAAAGCAGTGCCATCACAACCAAAGTGCTGCATGTGTTGCCAGGAGCAGCTCCCAAACGGAGCATGAAGTAAAAATCCTTTGGAAAATGTCTGACTATATCTCGGCTCGGTCAAAACAAATGAGTGTCGGTACCAAACCTTAACACAAGACAGCATCCTTACCTAGAGGGAAATGCAGAGGGCAAGGATGGCTGAATAACGGATTAACAGCAGCAGCACTTCTATCTATCTATCTGTCCCGTAGTCTGACGACCGTGGGGGCACCCTCAAAGACTCAACACCCAGTTCCCTCCATTCCTCTCTCTGCAGCACTTGGGATGTCTTATTTTAGCTGTGGCGGTGGCTTTAATAGAAAGGAATTAAAGACAGCTTTATTGACTCACAGACTGAGGGGGTACTGGGGAATAGTTTTTATGAAGTAGTTTGATAAACTTTATTTCAGCAGTGCAGGAGGAAGGGGTAGGTATGATTTTAGCAGAGCAGCTTTTCTACAATGATGGAATAGAGAAACAATTGTTGTTATAGAGTGGCGTATAGAGGTTCCTCCTTAAGTCAGGTTTTTTTTATAAAAAAAGGGAGGGCAATACACAATGAACTTTCTCCTGACTTCAGAGTTAAACATGTACACAATGTACAATTAAAAAAACACAACTACATTTAAGAAAGTGATAACGTTACACCACAGAATCAGCAAGAGGCAATATACAGTGAACCTTCTCATGACTTCAGAGTTTAACAGGTACACACACACACACACACACACACACACACACACACACACACAACACACACATTTAAAAATGAATAGCGCATCTCAAAATGATAAGCAATGCTGCACAGCTCAGTCAACGGGAGCCAACTCATATTGATCTTGTACTCCATATTTCAGGAGGAATTCAGATGCGCTTCATGTTTTATTTTGGAAGGCTCCATCTATGTCAGCAGCCGAATAAAGGGAGGAGGTGGGTCATTTGTGTACTCAACTCAACTGTCTACATCACCCCTGTCCTCGGTAGCAGCTCCATGGGAACAATATTGTGTACCAATTTCACCAAAATGGCTTTTAAAAAATTCTCATTGGGGGAATTGAGGAAGGGGGATGTTGTATTGCAGTAGTCTTTTGTTGTAATTCTTAAATTCTGCAGTGGTGGGGCGGAGGGCGTGGCTGTGATATGGCAGAACGTTTAATAGCAGTATCCTGGAAAGAAGGAGGGGTTGTTTGCTTTTTAGGAGTATTTAGCAATGACATTAATCCAGCAATGGATGGCGGAGGTGCAAGGAGATTATCGCTATAAAGGAAGAAGCATTATGGAGGCGGTTTTACAATAGTGCAAAAATGGGGAGAGAGGAATGACGAAACGGAAAGTTGTTTCATAACCATAGCCAGAAAGATCTGTGGAAGTTTTACGTTATATTTATGTCTTAATGGAAGTTTAAAATATCAATGCGCAGACAATTTTAAACATACTCAATTAGGTCTAAATAGCTCCAGACCTTAGAATCTGATAACAAGCTCAATAAAACGTATGCACGATTTGAAATCATGTTCATTTTCTTTATCTTATTTTATTTATTCATTTATATCGAGGATAATGGAATAAGCACTCATTTGCTATTTTACAACCAGTCCCCATGTGTATGCGGTTTTCTAAAATTTGTCATCTGTTCCCATTGGCGCACAATGGCCTACTCTTTCGAAAAGAGGAACAGGATTTAACGTGTGCGCAAGATGTTCTGCGTGCGTTCGCACACAGGGTCCCGGAAAAGTCATCAGAAGGACAGTTTGGGGAGAGTGGAGTCTTCACTGATGTTAACTCCAGGGGAAAAATCCCCTTGAACGGGATTCGAACCCGGCTCGTCAGATTGCGAGCGCAATGTTCTTACCACTAGGCTATCCCGTCTTCTTTAAGACTGAGGCATATAAGTTTGCATTAGTGTGATTGTAATCCTTTACGTTAACCTCATGGAACTTTTCTATTTGTTTTCGGTACATGATACATAAATATGATGAAACCGTTGTAATGATATAAAATCCTTATGGACCATTACTAACATCCTCGCTCTGTCTCCGTCTCTGTCTGTCTATCTGTTTGTCTGTCTCTATGTCTTTCTCCCTCACAGTGTCATTGTGATCAAGAGTCTTTGTGATCAAGAGTTATGGGTTTTCATCAGGGCATAAGATGTACCCAAAGGTTTTTAACAATTTGTTTTAAACAGCGAATAATAGATTGTAGGTGGCAAGAATGGACCAGTCATATCCAGAATAGCCATCGATTTTCATTGTATAAGCTTTCGAAAATGAATAACCTTTTAGAACCATATAATGAAATGAATGTGAACAAGTTTATTAGACGTGCACTGACTAAATTTAGTTTGGTGTCTCTGATGTAGGAAAGATGAGAAAAAATGGGTATGTCCTATGTGTACATTTGATAAAGAGGGTGAAGTCCATTTCATTTTTTCTTGTCCAGTGCTAGAAGATTTAAGGAGAAAACATATTCCTGAGAAATATTATTGCAGACCAGGTTACTTTAGAAAGATTTTGCCCCTGTCTTCCAAAAATATAAATGTCATGAAAAATCTTGCTACATAATTATATTCTGGTGGTTAGAGTGGTGTATTCGTGATCTGCTGACCTGGGTTTGAATCTCGTTCAAGGGAGTTTTCCTCTGGAGTTAACATCAGCGCTGGCTCCACTCTCCCCAAAAGTCCTTCGGATGAGACTACATAAACCAAGGTACATTAAAACCCGTTCCGCTTTTCGGAAGAGTGGGCCATTGTGTGCCGGTGGGAACAGATGACAAAATGTACAAAACTGCATGGGGACTGGATGAAAAAAGCACATGAGTGCTTATTCCATATCCTCGAAGTAAAATAATTAAAAAATAGATTTAGTCTTTAAAAAGGAGAAGCAGTTTGATTTTATAACACAGAAAACAGAGTAACTTTGTATGTACTGCATTTTAGTTAGTTGGATAAATATGTTTGTGTACTTGAGTATAACATTATTATATATTGTAAACCCCTTTAAATGGGGCTATGGCCATTACTAAATAATAATTCCTAAATTGTCAGATCTTTAAATGAAGCATACAAGCATGGTGAACTGTCTGCAACACAAAAAGAAGGTGTTATCACTTGTATTCCCAAAGGTGATAAATCAAAAGAATATATAAAGAACTGGCGACCTATCTCTCTACTTAATGTTGTATACAAAATAGGATCTTCTTCTATTGCCAACAGAATAAAACAGATACTGCCAATCCTTATCAATGAAGACCAAACTGGGTTTATCAGTAACAGATATATGGGCGATAATGTAAGATTTTTATATGATATGATTAACTATCTAAATGTTAAAAGTTGCACAGGCTTGCTACTCTGTATTGATTTTGAAAAAGCCTTTGATTCCTTAAATTGGTGTTTTATGATGAAAGTTTTGAAAGCATATGGCTTTGGCAATAGTATTTGTCGTTGGATTGAAACATTCTATAAGGATATAAAATCAACAGTGGTTGTGAATGGACAGAGTGGGCAATGGTTTAAAATTGAAAGAGGCTGCAGACAGGGAGATCCAGTTTCACCCTATTTATTTATCCTCTGTGCAGAAATTTTAGGTACAATGATAAGAGAAGATAAAATAATTAAGGGAATTAAGATAAATGGTAGAGAACATAAGATTCTACAGTTTGCTGATGACACCCAACTGTTTAATATTGGTGATAGGGTTTCTTTTGAACAATCAATATTCATTCTTGACAGATTTAGTAGAGTGTCAGGTTTATTCATGAATTGTGATAAAATACAAGTTGTGTGGCTGGGAAATAAAAGAAGATCTAGGAAGATATTCTGTCCTCATTTAAAAATGATATGGAACCCATCTAAATTTAAAATACTAGGGATTTGGTTTACTGATAATTTAGTTGACTGTGAAAATATCAACTATAAAGATAAGTTAGCGGAAGTAAAAGTGATGTTTAGAATCTGGGCAAAACGAACCATCACTCCAATTGGAAGAATAAAAACATTTAAACACATGTAGGCAGACAGTGCACTCTCTCTGTCTGTGTCTGTGACAGGGCATACTTTGAATCAGCTGCAAAGAAACTTCAGCTACTGTGTAGTATGTCTGCCTTGACTGCCCTACTGACACACAACTCTGTTTGGAGTTGGAAAATACCTGGTGAGGTCCAGAGCACAGAAAATGTACCAAGACTAAAGCCAGCAAATGACCCAATGTCAACAAACATGGTGGATCTCATGTCAAACCAAAGTACACAGGTTCAGAACTTATGGGAAAAAAAGCCCCATGTCAATTATGAATTGACCAGGAGCAGAACCAAACAACACGAAACTGGAAAAAGAAAGAGCAGTTTTTGTTTGTGTTTTTGCATGTGTGTATGCCTTACTTTTTAGTATTATGGGTGTGGCAT
Organism: Rapana venosa; assembly: GCA_028751875.1. Taxonomy (NCBI): domain Eukaryota; kingdom Metazoa; phylum Mollusca; class Gastropoda; order Neogastropoda; family Muricidae; genus Rapana; species Rapana venosa. The sequence continues at coordinate 31,925,786 of CM054145.1, read as the reverse complement.
GTGGGTTTTATATCAGCACATGGGCATGGTGGGTTTCATCTTGGCACATGGGCATGGTGGGTTTCATCTTGGCACATGGGCATGGTGGGTTTCATCTTAGCACATGGGCATGGTGGGTTTCATCTTGGCACATGGGTATGATGGGTTTCATCTTAGCACACAGGCGTGATGGGTTTCAGTTTAGTTCATGGATGTGATGTTTCAGTGCAGAACATGGGCGAGATGTGCTTCATTTTAACTCCACACATGCTGAAATATAACGGATCAATATCATGTATTGAAATAACACACAGCTTAACTGACATGTCACGCTAGGCTAAACTGAAGCACGTCAGCGGACTTAACATCGCGCTGACCGAAAGCTGTAACCCATCAAACATCTGAAATGTGTGTTCGACATGTGAAGACTGTGATCGTCATTGGCAAACTTAATAATCGCCTATGCAACTGCAGTTTAAAGGCCAGTCTTCGTTGCTAAGAGAAGGAGGGAGGAATTCTTTAACCACGCCATTCTATAGGGCTGATTTTTGGCACCGTTGCTCGTCTACCATGAAAAAGACGAATCGAAAGATGTGACAAAGATCTGCTCTAAAGCAGTAGAAGAAAAAGTAGGAAGAAAAACCAAAATAAACAGAAACTGTTTATAAGTGATGATGTATTGGAATTAGGAAAGGGAAACAATTCGAGTAAAAGAGAAGAATACTCACAATTAAAGAGAGAAATCGAGAACAAGATTCAAAGACAAGAAAAAACTGGCTGGAACAAAAATGTGCAAAGATGAAGAAACAAAACTAGAAAGGAAATTCGAGATAACCCTTTCAACAGATCAGATCAGTCAACAAAAAAACCGGGTTCATGCCAAAAGTCTGTGTCGAAACGTCGGAAAGAACTACCCTAGCTGAACCAGAAGACGTTCTAAGAAAAAAATACTGAATTTTTTTTTATCAAGATGATGTACCTTAGAAATGATATTTCAATTTTGATACAAAAGGCTCCGGAATAGAGCCAGAATCCATCGTTCGTGATGTTGAGATAGCTATAAAAGATCTTAAATGCAGAAAATCACCAGGCCTCGGTAACATTCCAGAACTGCTGAAGCACTCGGGAGAAAGTGGGTTGAGAGTCGTGCGTTACCCACGTTATAAAATCTGGTAAGACTGGTCAGTGGCCAACAGACTGGAAGCCGCAATAATGAAAATGCAAAAGACTGGAACAAGTACAGGACAAGAGCCGTTATCTGTCGTGCAAGCAACATCTTGTTGATCATATTAATTATAAAACTATCGGTGGCGGACAAGCTACATAAAAAAAAACATAGCAACGGCAGAATGATGTTTGTGCTCCGAAACAATTCAAAAGTACGAACGAAGACCTTTTCATTAAACGTTCATAGACTACAGCAAATCCTTTCACGGTGGGATTCACCAGCATCTTGTTGACCCAATGTATAAAATGGCTTTTTAGAACATCTCCCTAATTTTCTCACTTATGAAGACCAGACGGGCAACCAAACGTGCGAATGTTTAAACATCTCAAAAGTTAAACAAGGATGCATCCTCCCTCTCCATTTTTAATACACACAGAGCAAATCGTGAGAGAATCTGATATTGAAGACACGAACCACGAGATAGGTGGTAGAAAAATAATCTGCACTACACTGATAATGCAGCACTACTAGCCCATAACACTTGACAGGATGAAGAGTAATACACACAGAGAGGATGCAACAGGAAGAAGAGCTATAATTATCAAAAGCAGTGCCATCACGCCAAAAGTGCTGCATGTGTTGCCAGGAGCAGCTCCCAAACGGAGCATGAAGTAAAAATCCTTTGGAAAATGTCTGACTATATCTCGGCTCGGTCAAAACAAATGAGTGTCGGTACCAAACCTAAACACAAGACAGCATCCTTACCTAGAGGGCAATGCGGAGGGCAAGGATGGCTGAATAACGGATTAACAGCAGCAGCACTTCTATCTATCTATCTGTCCCGTAGTCTGACGACCGTGGGGGCACCCTCAAAGACTCAACACCCAGTTCCCTCCATTCCTCTCTCTGCAGCACTTGGGATGTCTTATTTTAGCTGTGGCGGTGGCTTTAATAGAAAAGAATTAAAGACAACTTTATTGACTCACAGAATGAGGGGATACTGGGGGATAGTTTTTATGAAGTAGTTTGATAAACTTTATTTCAGCAGTGCAGGAGGAAGGGGTAGGTATGACTTTAGTGGAGCAGCTTTTCTACAATGATGGAATAGAGAAACAATTGTTGTTATAGTGTGGCGTATAGAGGTTCCTCCTTAAGTCAGGTTTTATAATTTAAAAAAAAGGGAGAGCAATACACAATGAAGTTTCTTCTGACTTCACAGTTAAACATGCACACAATGTACAATTAAAAAATAATAAATACTACATTTAAGAAAGTGATAATGCTACACCACAGAATCAGCAAGAGGCAATATACAGTGAACCTTCTCCTGACTTCAAAGTTTAACAGGTACACACACACACAACACACACACACACACACACACACACACACACACACACACACACCACACACACACACACACACACCAACACACACATTTAAAAATGAATAGCGCATCTCAAAATGATAAGCAATGCTGCACAGCTCAGTCAACGGGAGCCAAATCATATTGATCTTGTACTCCATATTTCAGGAGGAATTCAGATGCCCTTAATGTTTTATTTAACAAGGCTCTATCTATGTCAACAGCCGAATAAAGGGAGGAGGTGGGTCATTTGTGTACTCAACTCAACTGTCTACATCACCCCTGTCCTCGGTAGCAGCTCCATGGAAACAATATTGTGTACCAATTTCACCAAAATGGCTTTTTAAACATTCTAAATGGGGTAATAGAGGAAGGGGGATGTTGTATTGCAGTAGTCTTTTGTTGTAATTCTTAAATTCAGCAGTGGTGGGGCTGAGGACGTGGCTGTGATATGGCAGAACCTTTAATAGCAGTATCCTAGAAAGGAGGAGGGGTTGTTTGCTTTTTAGGAGTATTTAGCAATGACATTAATCCAGCAATGGATGGCAGAGGTGCAAGGAAATTATCGCTATAAAGGAAGAAGCATTATGGAGGCGGTTTTACAATAGTGCAAAAATGAGGAGAGAGGAATGATAAAATGGAAAGTTATTTCATAACCATAGCCAGAAAGATATGTGGAAGGTTTACGTTATATTTATGTCTTAATGGAAGTTTAAAATATCAATGCGCAGACAATTTTAAACATACTCAATTAGGTCTAAATAGCTCGAGACCTTAAAATCTGATAACATGCACGATTTGAAATCATGTTCATTTTCTTTATCTTATTTTATTTATTCATTTATATCGAGGATAATGGAATAAGCACTCATTTGCTATTTTACAACCAGTCCCCATGTGTATGCGGTTTTCTAAAATTTGTCATCTGTTCCCATTGGCGCACAATGGCCTACTCTTTCGAAAAGAGGAACAGGATTTAACGTGTGCGCAAGATGTTCTGCGTGCGTTCGCACACAGGGTCCCGGAAAAGTCATCAGAAGGACAGTTTGGGGAGAGTGGAGTCTTCACTGATGTTAACTCCAGGGGAAAAATCCCCTTGAACGGGATTCGAACCCGGCTCGTCAGATTGCGAGCGCAATGTTCTTACCACTAGGCTATCCCGTCTTCTTTAAGACTGAGGCATATAAGTTTGCATTAGTGTGATTGTAATCCTTTACGTTAACCTCATGGAACTTTTCTATTTGTTTTCGGTACATGATACATAAATATGATGAAACCGTTGTAATGATATAAAATCCTTATGGACCATTACTAACATCCTCGCTCTGTCTCCGTCTCTGTCTGTCTATCTGTTTGTCTGTCTCTATGTCTTTCTCCCTCACAGTGTCATTGTGATCAAGAGTCTTTGTGATCAAGAGTTATGGGTTTTCATCAGGGCATAAGATGTACCCAAAGGTTTTTAACAATTTGTTTTAAACAGCGAATAATAGATTGTAGGTGGCAAGAATGGACCAGTCATATCCAGAATAGCCATCGATTTTCATTGTATAAGCTTTCGAAAATGATTAACCTTTTAGAACCATATAATGAAATGAATGTGAACAAGTTTATTAGACGTGCACTGACTAAATTTAGTTTGGTGTCTCTGATGTAGGAAAGATGAGAAAAAATGGGTATGTCCTATGTGTACATTTGATAAAGAGGGTGAAGTCCATTTCATTTTTTCTTGTCCAGTGCTAGAAGATTTAAGGAGAAAACATATTCCTGAGAAATGTTATTGCAGACCAAGTTACTTTAGAAAGATTTTGCCCCTGTCTTCCAAAAATATAAATGTCATGAAAAATCTTGCTACATAATTATATTCTGGTGGTTAGAGTGGTGTATTCGTGATCTGCTGACCTGGGTTTGAATCTCGTTCAAGGGATTTTTCCTCTGGAGTTAACATCAGCGCTGGCTCCACTCTCCCCAAAAGTCCTTCGGATGAGACTACATAAACCAAGGTACATTAAAACCCGTTCCGCTTTTCGGAAGAGTGGGCCATTGTGTGCCGGTGGGAACAGATG
>CM054145.1:31916210-31918710 GCA_028751875.1 Rapana venosa | reverse complement strand
ACAGATGACAGAATTCACAAATCCGCATACACACGGGGACTGGATGTAAAAAAGCACATAAGTGCTTATTCCATTATCCTCGATATAAAAGAATTAATAAAATAAAAAAACACACATACACACATACACACACATACACACACTCGGCAATATGTACACAGAGGTACAAATGTATGCGACATTACTGGGAAAGAGACTTGCATCTTAATATTATGTAACAAATGGTATGAAAACGTCAGAAAAAATGTATAGAAATACCAATGCAGTACAGTACATACAAAATCACAACAGCAATTCTTGACATGTGATAAACTTTTCTGTGAATGCACCAGTGAAGGTATAAACAGGAACACTTGACAAGCCATACACGAAAAGTTATTGAAGATAGTTATTCTTAACCACCCTTGAGATTGTATCAAATAAACAGTGATGGTTTATTTCGTTCAGATAATACAAACACTACAAAGTGACAAACAAATAAACAAACTGTACACAATTGATTAAAATTGAAATGAAAGAAACGAAAGAACAAGCGGAAAACAATGTAAAATCCGTGAAATAAAACAACTGATAACAGTCAATCGCCAAAGTATGACATTCAGAATAAATAACAGAATAAAATAAATAAAAATTCAGCAAGCCCATCCCTGCCCCCTACCCCCCCCCCCCCCCCACTCTCATAAGAGATGCTTGCTTGATTTAACAGCGACCACTTTAGGAAAATGGTAACAAAACATAATGCTTGAACTAAGTTTATAACAACATGACAGTAAGAACCAAAACATGATTCATTAGGGGTAAAATAGGTAAAAGAGTTAACAAATCGTTGATGACAAGAGAATAAACAAAGGAAAGGATAAAGGAATAGACATGATGGCATCATATCTCAGCTGCTCAGTTTCCCTCGCAAACGTTGAACAAAGGCCATGTCCAAGCATGTCTGTCACTAGATCATTGTTTTTACTGCACGGACGAAATGGAAAAAATGCTACAAAAGGAACAATACCTCAACAAGTTCACAAACCATTGAAGTTAATAAGTAACCAATAAACCATTAATAGATTGTTACTTCAGTCTATTGAGAAAATGAGATTATAAAGTCATTACACAGAATTTACAGTGTATTTCGCTCAGAAATGATATAGAGACAGGACTGAAATTTCAGGGCTACAGGAAGAAAGATAACTCTTCCAGATCAGCTACCATAGTGCAGTGGCTAGTGTGCTGAGTTTCTGGCTGGTATGTCGCAAGTTTGAATACTATACGAGTCAGTAGGGTGTTGTTTTTTTCTCACTCTTTGGACGGTTCCTACCCAGAGTGAGTTTGCTATGAGCTCAGTGGGAAGACTAGGACCACACTGTCGATTATCATACACTTGACGGATGCAGTTTAAACTGTTACTCAAATTACTTGACCAGCAATGTAAGTGTCTGCATATCTTGGACCTGGATGACGCTAGGATATAATACCATGATAGAAGGCATTGAGTACAGCTCTGTCAGATGGTTTCAAAGCTGGGGCGCTTCCATTTTGTCATAACATCATCCTCGTCACTATTGATCATTATGCAAATAATAAAAAAACTGAATTGTTTTTTTCATCATCAACATGACTTTTGTCTCTAGCCTACAGGAAGGGGAGGAAGGTGCTGGCAGGTTACACCTAAGATCACCTGAGAGACCTTAGAATGTCTACCTATACCCTAAAGCGCAACCCGTTACCAGCTGTCTGTGACTTACCTCACTATTTTGTTTATGATCTATCGTTCCCAACCCTAACCTTTACCTGGGTTGTATTTCAGTCACCGTGATATATCATTGGAACACTATATGAAGGCTCTGTAGCAGTGAGCTCCACTGAATCGTCGGATACTCAAAGGACTGAGGTAGCCGATGACTGAATGCAGAAAACAAAACCATTGAGCACTATCAACACGGAAACATTTAACTACAGTGGTAAACCATGCAATGACAAAACTAGTTTTAAAAAAACCCCAACAACCCAAAAAAGGCATAGTGGATGTACTTTATAAAAGTAAACTATAACGAAACAAACCACAATGCAATAGAAGAAAATCAGTAGAACATCATCGCTTAAATGAATAAAAAAAACAACGAAAGATGAAGGAAACAAATGTCAACTAAAGTGATGTCATCTAATGCATTACAGTCAAATACATAACATGTGCTCGCAATTCCAAGACGCTATCAAGATGAAACTTAACGTAAAGAAAAAAAAAGAGTTCATGAATGAGTGAATGGCTGGTTGAATAAACGAATGAAGGAATGAATAAACAAAATACTGAAGAAACGAACAAAAAACTGCATGAATGAATGTATGAATGGATGTATGAATGAATGATTCAATATAGGCGTTCACAACACATTTATTTTAAGGTGGTTACACACGGGAAGAAACACGGTGGTGGAATGTGGTATAAAACGATAATTATTCAGTTTCATATAAGGACAGTCTGTCACACAGAATACTGACATCTTGA
>CM054145.1:31906210-31911210 GCA_028751875.1 Rapana venosa | reverse complement strand
GAAGTTAATCCGGGGGGTGGAGAAAAAAGAATAGCCTAAACAAAATCCACCTCCATACAGATGAAGAACATCTTAACATCAAGACGGATATCGGTTAATCTAAGAATAAGATGAATAAACTGCTACCTACTATTTGGAGGGGGGGGGGGGGGGGGGGGGGCAGTTTATCCGAGGGAGAGAGCATGTTGCCTCAGTACGGTACAATTAAAAAAATTCTGTGTGTGTGATAAAAAAAGTCTATATTTCATTCGAAGAATTTTGGGAACAATGATAAATATCTGTAACTTTTTTTTTGCAGAATTTTGGAGGTAAGGGGGGGGGGCAGTTTATCCGAGGGAGAGAGCATGTTGCCTCAGTACGGTACAATTAAAAAAATTCTGTGTGTGTGATAAAAAAAGTCTATATTTCATTCGAAGAATTTTGGGAACAATATCTGTAACTTTTTTTTGCAGAATTTTGGAGGTAAACATTATAAATATTTCTCTTTTTTTGCAGAATTTTGGAGAAAAAACATCATAGATATCTTTATCTTTTCTGCAGAATTTTGGAGAAAAAAATAATAGATATCTTTATCTTTCTTGCAGAATTTTGGAGAAAACATAATAAGCATTCTCCGTCTCAAAGCCCTAACTTGTTTTACTATTGCTGAATGTATGTAACGTAAGAAACCATTAGTTTATCCAAAAAAGACTAGCCCTAGAATACCACCTAAGGTCTAAAAAGTAACGGTAAAGGTGTTCCCATAGTCTATGCAGTGGTTGGGAGCGCGCTACGTCAGAGACCTCAACTTCTCAAGGGGCCAGCATATTGAGGGCAGCGCCCATCTCCCCTCCCTCACTGCTTTACCTTCCCTGACCCTAAAGAGGGCAGGTACCTACTTACAGCTGGGTGAATTGGGGGACTGTACTGAAGCCATGGCTCACGAACTGTCACCCATCTAAAAGGTAATCCCGCTCAACACTGTTTACCCTAAGCTTGGGTAGAGCGAGTGCTCTGACCGCTGAACTACCCCGTCCACCAGGATATTGGAATGTAAAAGATGGGTGGAAGACTCGTGGAGGAATTATCAAGAACATTTTTAACACTACTTTTTTTCTTTCTTCTTTCATTCTTTTATTTCGAGGATAATAGAATAAGCATTCATGTCCATTTTATGACATCTAGTCCCCGTATGTATTCAGTTTTGTAAATTTTGTCATCCGTTCCCACCGGCACACAGTGGTCTACTCTTCCGAAAAGAAAAACAGGTTTTAACGTGTGCGCAAGGTGTTCTGCGTGCGTTTGCACACGGGATCTCGGTGTATAGTTTCACTCGAAGGACTTTTGGGGATAGTGGAGTCTGCGCTTATTTAACTCTAGGGGAAAAGTCCTCTTGAACGAGATTCGAACCTGGGTCAGCAGATCACGAACGCAATGCGCATCACTCTAACCACCAGGCTATCCAGTTCCCGCTCGAATCAGGAATCTCTTGCATACCCGTCAGATTCTTGACCATGAAAGTACCTGTGATTTATACTGATCTTATTTTATTTTAGGTATCCCACAGTGCCTGTGGTATATACAGTAGAGATCTCTTACCTTCTCTGGAGCTCTTTGATTCTGACCATCATGTTGAGGTGACCCTGGGAGTATTGTTCTATCACGTCTCGCACATCGTACGGCTTACGAGCTTGCTGTACATAATAATAATAATAATAATAATAATGATAATAAATACACAATAACATTCAGCAAAATAATCATGATAATCATGATGATACTGATAAGACTGATGATTTGATAATGCACAAAAGCACATACAAACGCGCGCGCGCACACACAAACACACATACACACACACACAACAACAACAACAACAACAACCACACACACACACACACACACACACACATACACACACACACACACACACCACCACCACCACCACCACCACCACCACCAACAACAACACACACACACACACATACACAAAGGCACTGACTAGGAGGGCACACAGAGACAGATTCAGACTTAGACAATCATAGATACAGACACAGACAGATAACAGATAGATAGACACAGACACAGCAACACATACACAGACAAGACAAAACAGACAGACAAATAGACACACAGAACTACAAAGAACATCATTTATGCATTCTATCTCAATTCGTCCAGTTTTACTCACATACATGTATTTATTCAAACAAAGGAGAAACGAGAAAGATGGACAAATGAATTAAGTAATTCTATACAAAGGGAGGAAGACAAAAAGCAACGAATCCTCCCCCCACCCCCAACACACACGCAAACAATAAACACCCCCCTCCCTCCCATACACTTACACTCATACAAACACACGTCAAAACTAAACAAAAGAAAACAAACCTTAAATGAACAAATCGAAAATGCAAAAACAACAAAGAACGAATAAGCAACAACCCCCCCCCCCCCTTCCCCCCATACACACACGCGAACAATAAACGCCCTCCCCCCACACACACACTCATACAAACAAACACACATCAAAACAAAACAAAACAAAACAAACCTTAAATGAACAAATCGAAAATCCAAAAACAACAAAGAACGAATGCATGTTGGATTCTCTTTGTTTTCTTTGTTGAACTGACCTGAAAGCGCCTCCTGGAAACAAAGTACTTGATCTTTCGAATCACTCGGATGGCTGTTTTGTGGGCCTCTGTTAATCTACACACCACACACACACACACACCACACACACACACACACACACACACACCACGCACGCACGCACACACACACACACACACACGCGCACGCACGCACGCACGCATGCACGCACGCACGCACACACACACACACGATAAGTAAGGCGTCAGTATCCACCTACAGCATGGTGTAAATGAATTGTGATAATTTCTTCAATTTTAACCCACAACAGTGTAAATTGCGGTTATATATTCGTTCTTAAACTACAAGCAGGGTAAATTGCGATTGTATCTTAGTTCTGAAACTACAAGCACAGTGAATTGCTATCATATCTGAACTCTTAATCTACAAGGAGAGTAAATTGCGATGATATCTTAGTTCTTAATCTACAAGGAGAGTAAATTGCGATGATATCTTAGTTAAGATCTTAATCTACAAGTAGAGTAAATTGTGATTGCGTGTTAGTTCTCAAACTACAAGCAGAGTAAGCTGCGCTTGTATCTTAGCTCTTAATCAACAAGAAGGGTGAATTACGATTGTATCTTAGTTCTTAATGTACAAGCAGAGTAAATTGTAATTGTATCTTAAACTACAAGTACGGTGAAGCGCGGTTGTATCTTAGTTCTTAATGTACAAGCAGAGTAAATTGCAATTGTACCTTAAACTACAAGCACGGTGAAGTGCGGTTGTATCTTAATTCTTCAACTACAAGCAGAGTAAACTGCGATTATATCTTAGTTCAAGATTAAACTACAAGCAGTGTAAATTGCGATTGTGTCTTAGTTCTTCAACTACAAGCAGAGTAAACTGCGATTATATCTTAGTTCAAGATTAAACTACAAGCAGTGTAAATTGCGATTATATCTTAGTTCAAGATTAAACTACAAGCAGAGTAAATTGCGATTGTGTCTTAGTTCTTAATTTACAAGCAAAGTATATTGCAATTACATCTTAATTCTTAATCTACAAGCAGAGTAAATTGCGACTATGTCCTAGTTCTTAATCTACAAGAAGTGTAAACTACGATTTTATATTGATTCTGAATCTGCAAGACGGGTGAATCGCAAACCTTTCTTAATCCTTAATCTGCAAACAAGAACCGTAGTCCTTTCTTTATTCTTAACGCACAACAGTGAGTAAATTGCGATCAGTTTTTCTTAGTTCTTTACCTACAAGCAGAGTAGATTACCATCATCTCTTAATCCTGCTTCCACAAGGAGACTAAACTGCGATTAATTCTTAATTATTAATGCGCAAGTAGAGTAGATTGCGATCATTTGTTGATTCTTAATCCGCAAGAAGAGTACACTATGATCATTTCTTAGTTATTAATTCACAAGCAGAAAAAAACCGCGGTTCTTTCTGAATTCTCAATCTGCAACCAGAACAAACTGCGCAGATCATTTATGAAGTCTTAATACACAAACTAAATCGCAAACATGTATCAACCTTTAATCTACAAGCACAACAAACTGCACGACCATTTCTAAAAATGCTTAATGCACAGGCACAGCAAACTACCATCGTTTCTTAATTCCTAATCTACGAGTAGCTGCACGACCATTTCTAAAAATGCTTAATTAATGCACGGGCACAGTAAGCTACCATCGTTTCTTAATTCCTAATCTACAAGTAGAGTAGCTTCCAAACACTTCTAAAAGCACGAGCAGAATAATTTGCGATAATTTCGTAATTATGAGTTTATAAGCAGGGTGATCTAACAGCGCCACACAAGACTCACAGCACGATTTTCTCGGTAGCCTCATCGCCTTCGTAGTCGGTGTCGTCGTTGTAGGTGTCGGTCCCGCCACAGGAGATGCTGGGGCGGTGACTGTCCCGCCTGAGAATGCGCGGTGTCAGGGGGCCTGGGAATTGAACCAAGCATCATGATACTACGTAGTTGCAGCCCTATGTTCCCCAAGGAACCAAGAGGCATAAGTCAAAGTAAGTCATCATGATACTACAGGGTATGGTGATGGTGATGGTGATGGTGATGATGATGATGATGGTGGTGGTGGTGGTAATGATGGTGGTGGTGATGGTGGTGGTGGTGGTGGTGGTGATGGTGGTGATGATATTGATGAGGATGACAACGACGACGACGATGGTGACGATGGTGGTGGTGACGCTGGTGACGGTGGTGGTGGGGATGATGATGGCGATGATGGTGATGGTGATGATGATGATGATGATGATGATGATGATGGTGGTGTGGTGGTGATGGCGGTGGTGGTGGGGTTGGTGGTGATGATGATGATGGTGATGCTGCTGCTGGTGGGGGTGATGGTTATGGTGGTGGTGGTGGTGATGATAATAATGATGATGAT
>CM054145.1:31861210-31896210 GCA_028751875.1 Rapana venosa | reverse complement strand
GACAGGAAGAAAAGAAGAAGGAAAGAAACACAAGACAGAAAGAAAGAAAGCGAAGAATAAAGAAAGACGAAAGAAAAGAAGGAAGATAGACAGAAAGAAAAGAAGAAATAAAGAAAATACGAAAGAAATACAGAACGAAAGAAAAAAAAGAAGAAAAACAGAAATAAAGAAAAACAAAAAGAAAGAAAGAAAATAAGAAAGGAAGAAAATAGATAGAAAGAAAGAAAGAGAAAAAACGAAGACAGAAGGACAGAGCAGAAGGAAGGAAAAGGACAGCCTGCCAGCCAGCCAGCCAGTCAGCCAGCCAACCAGTCAACTAGCCAGCCAACCAGCAAGCCATACGCCAAGAACTTATTACTTGCAAGTTGTTGTAGCGGAATAATCTCAAGAAAAAGGAAGCATTAACAGAAAATCGTTGTTTTTATCAGAAATGAAAACAATAGAAAGAAAAAGGAAAGAATTAAGTGAAACAGCCCAGGCTCTTTCCTTAGTAAAACTCCATGGATTGAGAGATTAAATGAAAACGATACTTGGTTTTTGGTCTGAAATCCTTGTTTCGTATATCCGATTAAAAAAACAAACAAAGACAAGCCTAGAGTCTTTATCTTTCGATCAGCGAACTATAGGTAATACTTTTTTTTTTTTTTTTTTAAAGATATCTAAGACCATCTAAGCCTTCCACATAGCAAAAATACAAAATGTACTAGTTTGATTTTTTTTAAAAGGCACATTAATTGCTTTTACTAATGACGCTATAAACAGAAAGGATTTAATCTCCGTCTCTCTGTGTATCTCTGTCTCTCTGAATCCGTATCTGTATCTGTTTCTCTCTGTCTGTCTGTCTCTCTCTCTCGCTCTCTGTCTCTGTCTCTCTCTGTTTCTCTCTGTCTGTCTGTCTGTTTTCTGTCTGTCTGTCTGTCCTTCCTCTCGCTCTATGCCTGCTTTGTCTCTGTCTGTCTGTAGAACTCTCTCTCTACCCCTAACTCTCTCTGTTTCTGTCTCTCATTCTATGTGTGTGTGCGCGCATGTGTGCGTGTGTGTATGTCTGTATGTGTGTGTGTTTTGTTTGTTTGTATATGCGTGTGTGTGAGCGCATGCATATGCGTGTGTGTATGTCTGTCTGTTGTGTGTTTGTTTGTATGTGCGTTGTGTTGTTGTTGTTGTTCTTTTGATTTAACGTCTTTTCACTCTTAGTGATATTAGACGAATTTGTATGTGCGTGTGCGCGCGCGTGTGCATGTGTGTGTGTGCATGCGTTTGTGTGTGCGTGTGGCATGTGTGTGTGTGCGTGTATGTGCATGTGTGAGAGAGAAAGTTCTTTTTTCTGTTTTTTTCTTTTCTAATCATTTCAGAGGTGATTTTGTCTAAAATCCTCTAAACAATTACTATTGTTCCCCAACTTCCCGTGTTTGCTCAATGTTCTTGCTTGTCATTTAGCCTGGAAAGCTGTAAGGTCATTTACGTGAGACCTGTGATACATCGTGTTTCTTCTGTGTGTTCTCTGTTTCCTCTGTTCTGTTGTCTTTCTCTCTCTGTCTCTCTGTCTCTATCTCTGTCTGTCTTCTGTCTTTCCTTCTCTCTTCTCTCCTCTGATCTCTCCCTCTCTATGTCTCTTCTTCTCTCTGTTTTCTGTCTTCTCTCTCTCTCTTGTTCTGTTCTCTCTCTCTCTCTGTTTCCTGTTTCTCTCTCTCTCTGTTCTGTTCTCTCTCTCTCTCTCTCTCTCTCTCTCTCTCTCTCGTCTCTCTCTCTCTCTCTCTCTCTCTCTCTCTCTTCTCTACTCTCTCTCTCTCTCTTCTCTCTCTCTCTCTCTCTCTCTCTCTCTCTCTCTCTCTCTCTGTGTCTCTGTCTGTCTGTTTTGGCTTTCTCTCTCTCTGTCTGTTTTCTTTCTCTCTCTGTGTTTCTGTTTCTGTTTCGCTCTCTGTGTCTCTCTGTTTCTCTCTCTCTAACTGTGTCTCTGTCTCTCTCTTTGTCTCTCTCTCTCTCTATCTGTGTGTGTTTGTGTGGTGTGTGTGTATGCGTACGTACGTGCGTGCATATGTGCGTGCGTACGCGTGCGTGCGTATGTGCGTGTGTTGATGATGATAGAATATCTATTCAGCTAAGCTTACTATTGTCATTATAGAAAAAAACGTAATAGATTTTATGCACAAAGCATTCTGCTCAACACACAAATAATGTGTAGTGTGTGTATGCGTGCGTGCGTACGTGCGTGCATATGTGCGTGCGTATGTGCGTGTGTTGATGATGATAGAATATCTATTCAGCTAAGCTTACTATTGTAATTATAGACAAAAACGTATTAGATTTTATGCACAAAGCATTCTGCTCTACACACAAATAATATACTTCTTCATTCATGCCTTCCGGGCATCGTGGACAATGATAATATGTTGCTTGAGCAGGTTCCTCAGTATTAATGCTAGCTTGTATATTGAATTATAGCCGATAGGTTTGATCCTTTCCGCATTCACAATGCCAAATAAGCTCGATGTTACATATTATTTGGTGAACTATTCAGGTTTGTTGTAGCGTAAACAGAGAGAGACAGAGAGAGAGAGAGAGCAGAGACAGAGACAGAGACAGACTGAGAGAGACAGAGAGAGCAGAGAGGCAGAGAGGGACGGAGACAGAGGCTGACATAAAATACAGACAGACACAGACAGACAAACAGACAGACAGACAGAAAAACAAAGACAACGACAGGGACAAAACTATGAACGAACCTAGTCTTCCTGCTTACCAATATCTGGGTAAACAGATGTTGCTATCAATCATTATTACTGCATTGTGATAATTATGACGAAAGGCCTCTCGGCACTCACCTGTCTATGCAGGTAGATGACAGAGCCCAGCATTCTCCAGCTGCCTCCCTGTCTGTCTATACCTGCAGCACTCACTCACTCACCTGTCTATGAAGGTAGATGATACAGCCCAGCAGTCTCCACGTGCCTCTCCTTCGGATGAGACTATAAAACGAGGCCCCATGTGCGAACGCGCGCAGAACATCTTGCGCACACGTTCAATCCTGTTCCTATTTTTGAAAGAGTAGGACATTGTGTGCCAGTGAGAACGGATGACAAAATTTACAAAACTGCGCACACATGAGGGGCTGGATGTAAACAAAGCGCATGAGTGCTTATTCCATTATCCTCGATATAAAAACAATAAACAAATCTCTGTCTATACCTGCAGCACTCACCTGTCTATGTAGGTAGATGACAGTCTCCATGCAGCACTCACCCTTCTAAGATGCACCGTCCTAAGCAGCTATCACCATGTCTCATGGCAGACATCTCCACTGTATCAGATTACATCTCCATGTCAATCTACATCACATCTCCATGCAGTACTGACAGTCTAATGCAGCATACTCACCATCTATGCACTATACCTTCTATGCAGTAGCATCCTCACCTTGCAGTACACTGACATCTCCATGAGTGACAGTCTCTTAGAGCACTCCTCATCGGTAGATGCAGTCGATGACGCTACAGCAATCACTCCTCACCTGTCTATGGCAGGTAGATACAACTCCATGCAGCACTCACTCACTCACTGTCTTGCAGGTAAATGACAGTCTCCATGCAGCACCACTCACCTGTCTTGCAGTAGATGACAGTTCCAGCACTCACTCACCCTGTCTATGCAGGTAGATGACAGTCTCCATGCAGCACTCACTCACCTCATGCAGGTAGATGCAGCCCATCGCACTCCCACTTATTAGTAGATGCAATCTCCATGCAGCAACACTCATCACACTCCTGCAGTCATCTCTCCTCATGCATCATATCACTCCATGCAGTGAGACTCACTGCACCTCACTAACATGTCATCACCAGTGCAGCTCCATCAATCACCACTCTAGCGTCGATGCAGGTTCATGACAGTCCTCAACACTCACTCTGTCTATGCAGGTAGACTGCAGCAATACACTCACTCCCTACCGTCTATGCAGGTATGAAAATCTCCATGCAGCACTCACATCCTTTACCTGTCTATGCATGACATGACACTCCATGCACCTGTCTACATGTTATCAGGTAATGCAATCTCCAGTGCCACTTGTCTGTCTACATGCAGTAGAGAATCTGCAACCATGACCCTCTGCAAACCATCAGCGCGCGCCGCACAGCACATAAACTACACACTCATGCAGGTACGCAACCACAGCAGCACCACACACACACACCATCACGGTACGCAGCTCCATAGCACCATACCCAACGCCGTACACAACATGACGTCCCCCATCGCAGCATACACCACATACACAGTAGATGACATCCATGCACACACTCACTTCTATGTAGAAATCTGTCATCTCTTTAAGCCATCAATACAAGTTATATAATGACAACTCCATTAGCCCATTCACTCATGATAATATGCAGCAAGTCATCAAAGCAAATAAACTAACTGTCATCATGCAATACATAAACTATACAACACACAATACCGATCATGCAGTAGTTTGTCTTCTTGCCAAACAACTTAACAATGAACTATGCACACATACACACCACACACCAGCACTCACCTCACTCACCTCACACCCTGACACCCCACCATAGCCCTCACACCCCCTTCTACAATTAGAAAAACAGATCTAAATCACACTCAACTCACTTCCTTTATGTATAAGTCTTTCCAACAAACTCATACCTGTCACCGGTAGTGCAGTCTCCATGCAGCACTCATCACCAGTCTAGCGGTAATGACAAGTCTCCATGAATTACTCAACCTATGCAAGTCGAATGGCCAATGGGAACTCAATCTGCTATGCACGTCACCCTGGCATGCGTAACGGCGAATCGCCATGCACATCACCACATCACCTTCATGAGTAGATAACAGTCTCCATGCCACTCAGCGCATGACATGGAGGTAGATGACGTCTGTCATGCAACACTCAACTCACTGTCTATGCAGTGATGCGCGAGCCCAGCAATCTCGGTGCCTCTTGTTTCTACATGCAGCAACAAGAATCTGCCAGGAACCTACACCTCTGCAAAACCATGCACGCGCGCGCGCGCGCCACGCATAAACACACATATACATTTAAAAAACAAAACAAACACACAACACACACACACATTACACACGGACGCAAACCATAACACAACACATAGACACAAGCGCACACCACATACGAAAAAGCACAAGCACACATCGAGCAAACAACACAAGCCCCACGCCGCACACACACCACATATCTGTATCAAATCTATCCTTTCCTTGAACAAGATGCATAATAATAGTTATATAAATCAAACCCATTAACGGGGTTGATTTATACAAATATGCAAGCAAAGGGTTATAAAGGGAAAATAAGTACAACATGCAATACATGAAAAACTATACAACACAACAATACCATAATTGCATTGTTTGTCTTTTTGCCGAACCAATTAAAACAATGGAATCTCACACACACATACACACACACATACAACCCCCCTCCCTCTCCACACATCCACCCCCCCACCCCCTCCCTACACACCATTTAAAAAAATCACAAATCACACCACACAGGGGCCACACGCACCATGCACACACATACATGCTGTCTCATACACACACAGACACACAGACACATACACACCCATCCAGCCCCCTCCACCACCTCCCCCCTAACGTTTTTTAAAAAAAAGGAAATCACAAATCACATCACTCTCTTTTTTTCTTTATTCTATATTTTTCCTTTAACAAAGAATGAGATAGCCCCCTCGGCTGCTGACAAAACTGACTAAGGCTACAAGGTCATGAATTATCAAACAGTGTCAAGTTTCGGAATGGGCCAACTGGGAAATGTCAGATCTAGCAGAGGATTGACTCCGGGATGAGCGAACGCGCGAAATCGCTCATGCACATACGCAGGCATGAGCGCACACAGCCGTGGCAGCTAGTCAAGCCGACAGGCAGGAAGGCAGATACATGGGTAGGTAGGTAGGTAGGTAGGTAGGTAGGCACACGCGCATACTCACGTTTGCATGCTTGCGCGTGTGCACACACATGCGCGTGGGGGACACGCACAGGCACGCACACACATACATGCTGTCTCATACACACACAGACACACACAGACACATACACACCCATCCAGCCCTTTCCACCACCTGCCCCCCTCCTACATTTAAAAAACAAAAGGAAAACATCACAAATCACATCACTCCCTTTTTTTCTTTATTCTATAATTTTTCCTTTAACAAAAAATGAGATACCCTCCCCCCTCCCCCCGCTGCTGACAAAACTGACTAACGCTACAAGGTCATGAATTATCAAACAGTGTCAAGTTCGCAATGGGCCTGCTGGGAAATGTCAGATCTAGCAGTGGGATTAACTCCGGGATGAGCGAACGCGCAAAATCGCTCATGCACATACGCAGGCATGAGTGCACACGTGGGGGCAGGTAGTCAAGTGGAGAGGCAGGAAGGCAGATACAGGGGTAGGTAGGTAGGTAGGCACACGCGCATACTCACGCTTGCATGCGCTTGCGCGCACACACATGCGCGCGGGGGCACGCACACGCTCGCACACATACATGCTCTCTCATACACACACAGACACACACAGAGACACATACACACCCATCCCCCACCCCCCACAACTTAAAAAAAAAGAAAAACATCACAAATCACATCACTCTCTTTTTCTCTTTGTTCTATATTTTTTTCCTTTAACAAAAAAAATGAGATAGCCCCCACTCCTGACAAAACAGACTAACCGTACAAGGTCATGAATTATCAAACAGTGTCAAGTTTGGAATGGGCCACCTGGGAAATGTCAGATCTAGCAGAGGGATTAACTCCGGGATGAGCGAATGCGCGAAATCACTCATGCACATACACAGGCATGAGTGCACACGTGGGGGCAGATAGTCAAGTGGAGAGGCAGGAAGGCAGATACAGGGGTAGGTAGGTAGGTAGGTAGGTAGGCACACGCGCATACTCACGTTTGCATGCGTGCGCGCGCACACACATGCGCGTGTGGTGGGGGGGGGGGGGGGGCAACGCGCACGCACGCACACACATACATGCTGTCTCATATACACACAGACACACACAGACACATACACACCCATCCATCCCCCTCCACCCTCTCCCCCCCTCTTACATTTAAAAAAAAAGGAAAACATCACAAATCACATCACTCCCTTTTTCTCTTCCCCTCCCCCCGCTGCTGACAAAACTGACTAAGGCTACAAGGTCATGAATTATCAAACAGTGTCAAGTTCGGAATGGGCCCACTGGGAAATGTCAGATCTAGCAGAGGGATTAGCTCCGGGAAAGACAAACGCGCGAAATCGCTCATGCACATACGCAGGCATGAGTGCACACGTGGGGGCAGGTAGTCAAGTGGAGAGTCAGGAAGGCAGATACAGGGGTAGGTAGGTAGGTAGGTAGGTAGGCGCGTGCGCACACACACATGCGCGCGGGGGGCACGCGCAGGCACGCACACACATACATGCTCTCTCATACACACACAGACACACAGAGACACATACACACCCATCCAGCCCCCTTCACCACCTCCCCCCTCCTACATTTAAAAAAAAACACGAAAACATCACAAATCACATCACTCCCTTTTTCTCTTTATTCTATATTTTTCTTTTAACAAAAAATGAGATAGCCCCCTCCAGCTGCTGACAAAACTGACTAACGCTACATGGTCATGAATTATCAAACAGTGTCAAGTTCGGAATGAGCCCCCTGGGAAATGCCAGATCTAGCAGAGGGATTAGCTTCGGGAGCGACACACGCGCGAAATCGCTCATGCACATACAAAGGCATGAGCGCACACGCCATGGCAGGTAGTCAAGCGGACAGGCAGGAAGGCAGATACTCGCATACTCACGCTAGCATACACATACATACATACATACATACATACACACATACATACACACAAGCGCGCACGCACACACACACACACACACACAAACGCACACACACACACACACTCTCTCAGAGAGAGGGAGAGAGAGAGAGAGGGAGGGAGAGAGAGCACACGAGTGCTTATTCCATTATCCTTGGAATAAAAGAATAAATTAAGAGCAAATAAACACACACAAACACACATACAAACGCAACCACATAACACTTACACATACAGAACACGAGCGCTTATTCTATTATCCTCGAAATAAAAGAATAAAATGAAAGAGTAACATGAATAAATAAAACACACTCACAATCACGCACGCATGCGCACACACACACAAACAAACACACACAAACGCACGCACACACACAGCCACACACACAACTCGAAATAAAAGAATGAAATAAAAGAGTAAAATAAATAAACAATACACACACAAATCTGAAAAAAACAACAAGAACAAAAAGCATACTATGTTTTAAATAAAAAAAAAATGAAAAGCAGAAAGAGAAAGAAAGAAACCAACCAAAAACCAAAAAGACCCAGAAAGAAAAAAAGGTGTCTTGAACGGTCAGGAAAAAAGAAGAGGAAATGACGGTTAAAAGAAAAGTCGAAACGGAGAACAAAAGGAACGCGGGAAAAGGGAGGTAAAAATTAAAAAAACAAAACAAAGCAAGAAAGATTTTTGAAAAATCTAAGGGGAAGAAAGGAAATGTGGGTTGGCGCGGAAGCAGAGAGGAAATTTGTTAGAAGAGATTGAAACTAAATGAAAAAAGAAAAAAAAGAAAGAAAACCCCCCAGAAAGAATGCAAAATTGCAAAACGGATAAGAAAGACGAAAACAAATATAGTTGACATAAAACAGCAGCAGCAGCAGCAACAGCAGCAGCAGCAGCAGTAATAGCAGCAGCAGTAATAGCAGTAGAAGCAGCGGTAGCAGCAGCAATAGCAGCAGCAGCAGCAGAAGCAGCAGCAGCAGTAGCAGTAGCAGTAATAGCAGCAGCAGTAATAGCAGCAGCAGAAGCAGTAGTGGTAGCAGCAGCAACAACAAAAACAATATCAACATTTATACTATTGCTTCCTCCTCCTTCTACTACTACAAACAACAGCAACAACAATAACAACAGCAGCAGCAGTAGCAGCAAGAAGCGCAGGAGACAAAGTGGAGAAAGAGCAGAATAGGAGAAAAAAAAAGGAAGGAGAGTAACAGAAACACTAGGGAAAAAAAGCTAGAATAGCTTTGAAAGTTTAGAAAAAACCAAAACATTTTAAATCAAAGGCGAAGCAGAAATAAACATAAAAAGAAGACTGGCTTGGAAAAGATGACCAACCTGCTCCCCTCTCCACCTCTACCCAAAACAAAATTTGTAAAAAGAGATGAAGATCTAAAAGAAAGTGTGTGTGTGTGTGTGGGAAGGAGGGGAGGGGGGGCAGGTGCGCGCGCGCGCGTGCGTGCGTGCGTGTGTGTGTGTGTGTGTGTGTGTGTGTGCGTGCGTGTGCGCGCGCGCGTGTATGTGTGTGTGTTGGGAGTGAACAAACTCAATAAAATACGGAGAAAGAGCGGAAGTGGCAACATTAAAAAAACGAAAAGATAAGCGGAAGCGGAAACAGGAAGGTGACTGATACATGTAAAAATAGGATCAACAGCAGGAACTGTGGGAAAGGTGTCCTAAAAATAATGCTACCCAGCGGTGGTGTTGTGGACTGGTTATGACATCAGAGGTGACATACATCTTGGGTAAGCTTTCAGAGAATGACTGTACTCAGTTCTGTGCAGTTTTAGAAGAAAAAAAAAAGACGATTGCGCAACTCTCAAATAAATTTGTATGACTTTTTCTTTTGTGTTCCTTTAGGAGGATTGGACTCATTACATTAAAAAAACACAGGTTTTCTTGACTTGAAGGCAAGTTTTCTAGAAACACTCTCGCAGTTTAGTTTTGCAATCAGAAAGTTCGAGGAATATTTGTAAACTGTAGGTTATTCTTCTCTCTCTCTCTCTCTCTCTCTCTCTCCTCTCTCTCTCTCTCTCTCTCTCTCCTCTCTCTCTCTCTCTCTCTCTCTCTCTCCTCTCTCTCTCTCTCTCTCTCCTTATCCTTGTTTTCTGTTCTTTTCTGTCTTCATTTTCGTGCTTCTCTTATCGCAGTTAGTGGTTTGTTTAGTCTGTTTCTTTCTTCGTTGTTTGTTTTTTTAACGTTTATTTTTCCATTTGTTCTTTTTTGTTACGGTGGTTTTGAGTGTATCTGGTTATAGCTTGCTTACTTATTTTGTCCCACTGAACCCTCCCCCCCCACCATATAAAAAACCATGTGATTTCTGTTTTATCAATAACTTGGAAAAGAACACTGCTTAAAAAAAATCGAAAAAAAATTGTTCGAAAAGGATAAAATTCAGACTTCTGATCTACCAATAAGAATATAAATTTTCGACGAAAAATAGTCTTATTTTGTGCACATGATCTTTGTCGCGGACAGTACCTACACTTTAAACCCACCCCTCCAAAACCTTCCAGTCAACCATACAACTAATCAACCATCCAACTAACCAACCAACCAACAAACCACACCAGGCAAAACCTTAAAAGTCACAACAGACACACATATTATCAAACATTTTTTTACCTGATGGCGGAGGTAGCGAACACCTGTCCCTTGGATCCAATGGTGAAGACTACCACAGAGGCCACCACCACTATCAGATCTGAAACACACATTTTTATTTCTTTATGTATTTATTTATTTATTTATTTATTTACTCATTTATATATTATACTTCGACGATAATGGAATAAACACTCGTGTGCCTTATCTTTTACATCCAGTCCCCACGTGTATGCAACTTTGTAACTTTTGTCATCCGTTCCCACCGGCACACAATGGCCCACTCTTCCGAAAGGCGGAATAGGTTTTAACGTGTGCGCAAGATGTTCTGCGTGCGTTCGCATACGTGATTTCGGTTTATAGTCTCATCTTAAGGACTTTTCTTTTTTTTGGGGTGGGGGGGGGGGGGGGGGGGGGGGGGGGGGGAGAGGAGTCGGCACTGATACTAACTCCAGGGGAAAATATCCCCTTGAACGGGATTTGAACCCAAGTCAGCAGATTACTAGTGCAATGCGCAATACTCTAACCAACCAGGTTATCCTGTGTCCCCCAAAACATGAAGACACCAAGACACCAGTGTCATTATTATTGGTTCGGAGAGAGAGAGAGAGAGAGAGAGAGAGAGAGAGAGAGAGAGAGAGAGAGAGAGAGAGAGAGAGAGAGTAATTGAATTATCTTTATTCGCAAGGATGAAGATTTTAGGCTAAGTTTAGTCGTATCGTTTGTCCTTGTAAAGAACCATGCATGATAAAAATCAACAGCATATGATAATCAGTCAAACATTGGTAGGAAGAAAGCTACACACAAAATAAAATTGACGAATAAAGAAATCTTAAAATATAATACGCGCACTACTATCAATCTGCTCATTAAAAATAGCACACAGACACACAGACACAGTCACAGACACACACAGACACACACATACACACACACGCTCACACACACACACACACACGCACACACACACACACACACACACGTTCACTCACACACACACTCACACACACACTCACACACACAAGCAATCTATTAAAAAAAAAGTTAAAATACGTAAAGATATATCGAATATATCCTAAAACAAAACCCCTCATGTACACATATAGTTATACATACCTAAACAAACGCGCGCGCACAAACACACACACACTAAATGGAGATTCATAACTAATAAAAGTACTAAATAGTAATATTAACCTCCCAAAAAAACAACAAACAAACCCCCAAAGCAAAGCAAAACAAACCAACACACATATAAAAAATGGTAAAAACGTCAAAGAAGTATACAGCAAATAAAACAAACAAAAATTCGACAAACAAACCAAAGGATTGAAAACATAATTTTGTTTAAAAATGTGCAAAGAAAACAAAA
Organism: Rapana venosa; assembly: GCA_028751875.1. Classification (NCBI taxonomy): domain Eukaryota; kingdom Metazoa; phylum Mollusca; class Gastropoda; order Neogastropoda; family Muricidae; genus Rapana; species Rapana venosa. Next base: position 31,884,358 of record CM054145.1, on the reverse strand, counting down.
CCCCCAAGAACCATCCTTACATAACAAACATGTCAACCTGACCCTTTCAGCTTTCCTGACAAATCGCTTCTGTTCAGCTGCTCAATAGAGTCATGGTCATATATATCAACCGCCGCACACACACACATTTACACACACATTTGCACACACATTCACACACACATTTACACACACATTCACACACCCATTTACACACATTCACACACACATTTACACACACATTCACACACACATTTACACACACATTCACACACACACATTTACACACACATTCACACACACATTTACACACACACACACACGCACACGCACACACACACACACACACACATTTACACACACACATCCTTCGGATGAGACTAAAAACCGAGGACCCGTGTGTGAACGCACGCAGAACATCTTGCGCACACGTTAAAACCCGTTCCGCTTTTTGGAAGTGTAGGCCATCGTGTGCCGGTGGGAAAAGATGACCAAATTTTCAAAAGCTGCATACACACGGGGACTAGATGAAAAAAGCACATGAGTGCTTATTCCATTATCCTCGATATAAAAGAAAAAAAAAATAAGAAAACAACACACACACACACACACACACACACACACACACACAACACACACACACACACACACACACACACACACACACACACAACACGAACGCTCCCACGCGCGTACACAACACACACTCATACAACACACACTCACTCACACACACACACACACACACACACACACACACACACACACACACACACCACACACACACAACACACACAACACGCACACGCGCGCGCGCGCGCGCCCGCCCACACACATTCTGTCCCATATAATTTTCTAGCGCGCATACACACACACACACACACCTGTCTAAATCACGTTTTAGTGGATAGATGTTACAACGAACACACATACACACAAACACAAACACACACACATACACAGAGAGAGAGAGAGAGAGAGAGAGAGAGAGAGAGAGAGAGAGAGAGAGAGAGAGAGAGAGAGAGAGAGAGAGAGAGAGAGAGAGAGGAGAGACGTTTCAAAGATTAATCAGATCTGTCTGGAAGAAAGGAGACAGAGAGATGGAAACGATAAGAAGAAATGCTGGTATGGGAGCTACAATTTTAATGACAACTGTCCGCCATTCCATGTCGCTCATCTGTCATTCCTTTGCACCGGCCAGTTATTCTACACAACACACACACACACACACACACACACACACACACACACACACACACACACACACACACACACACACACACACACACACACACACAGCACACCACACACACACACCAACTCACACTCGCGTACGCGCCCACACACGCACACACACACACATACACACACACGCATACACACAAACACACACAGACAGATAGTACAGACACATACACACACATACACACACATACACACACATACACACACATATACACACAAACACACAGACAGACACACACACACACAACACACATAACACACACAACACAACACACACACACACACACACACACACAGAAGTTTTAAAGATCAATTATTCTACACACACACACACACACACACACACACACACACACACACACACACACACACACACACACACAGATATGCGGACACAGAAGCACACACACACAGACACACACACAGGCGGACACAGACACCCAGACACGGACATATATTATATATATATATATATATATATATATATATATATATATATATATATATATTATATATATATATATATAATAGATAGATAGAGAGAGAGAGAGAGAGAGAGAGAGAGAGAGAGAGAGAGAGAGAGAGAGAGAGAGAGAGAGACACACACACACCACACACACACACACACACACACACACACACACACACACACACACACACACACACACACAACACACACAAACCCCATAAAGATTTAAAGATGACAAACAACTGTCTAAAAGAATTTTTTTTAAACCCATAAAACACAACAAGAAACCCTGACATGGATGCCAAAACATTGATGTCATTGTGTATTAATTGCCCTCCTTCATTCCTTTGCTCCAGCCATTTATTCCGACAATCACCTTTCCCCCCTCACCCCCTCTGTTTCTACGCCCCCCCCCCCCTCCCTTGCCCGTTCCACCCATATCACCTCAGACACAGATATAGACATAACACACAGAAACATACACACATATACAGACATAGCACACAGACACAACACACAGACATATAGATACATATACAGACATAGCACACAGACACAGATACAGACAACACACAGACATATAGACACATATACTGACATAGTACACAGACACAGATACAGACATAACACACAGACATATAGACACATATACAGACATAGCACACAGACACAGATACAGACATAACAAAGACATATAGACACATATACAAACTTAGCACACAGGCACAGATACAGACATAATACACAGACATATAGACACATATACAGACATAAACACACAGACACAGATACAGGCGTAAGGCGCAGACACACAGACAGAGACGTAAGACACAGACACACAGACACGGATACAAACTTAACACACAGACACACAGACACATATACAGACGTACCACACAGACACACAGACACATATTCAGACGTACCACACAGACACAGAGACACATATACAGACGTACCACAGACACAGAGACACAGACACATATACAGACATAAAACACAGATACACAGACACAGAGACTCATATACAGACGTACCACACAGACACATAGACACATATACAAACATAGCACACAGACACATAGACACAGACACACAGACACATATACAGACGTACCACACAGACACACAGACAAATACTCAGACATAACCCACAGACACACAGACACATATACAGACGTACCACACAGACACATATACAGACGTACCACACAGACACATATACAGACGTACCACACAGACACACAGACACATGTACAAACATAGCACACAGACACATAGACACAGACACACAGACACATATACAGACGTACCACACAGACACACAGACACATATACAGACGTACCACACAGACACACAGACACATATACAGACGTACCACACAGACACACAGACACATATACAGACGTACCACACAGACACACAGACACATATTCAGACGTACCACACAGACACACAGACACATATACAGACGTACCACACAGACACACAGACACATATACAGACGTACCACACAGACACATATTCAGACATAACCCACAGACAAACAGATACATATCTAGACATAACATATAGAAACAAAGACACATTTACAGACAGCACATAGACACACATACAGGCATAACACGTAGACACACAGACATATATGCACACATTCACGCACTCACGCTCGTATACACACACACACACACACACACACATACAGACGTAAAACACAGACACATATACAGACGAAACACTCAGACACACAGGCACATATACAGACATAGCACACAGACACACAGACACACATATACCGACGTAACACTCAGACTCATAGACACATATACAAACATAGCACAAAGACACAGACACACAGACACATATACAGACGTGCCGCACAGACACATATACAGACGTACCACACAGACACACAGACACATATACAAACATAGCACACAGACACACATATACATATCTAGACATAACATATAGAAACAAAGACACATATACAGACAGCACATAGACACACATACAGGCATAACACGTAGACACACAGACATATATGCACACATTCACGCACTCACGCTCGTATATATATACACACACACACACACACACACACACACAACACACACGCACACATGCACACTGACTTAAGTTTAGGTATTGATTTTCTGTTGGCAGTTTTGTGAGAATTCCGATTCATAATACCAGAGAGATGCAGAAGTCTGTACTTTTATTAATGGCAATCACATTTTGAGGATACTGCAATAACATTAATTTTACGACTTAATATTTCTTTCTTCCGATATCTATATTTTTATATTTCGAACGATTATTTCTGACTTTTAACGATGTTTTTCTGCTTGTTTTGATGCACGTATGTTTACAATGAACAGAACAGAAAAGAGCAGAGCAAAGCAGAGTAGAACAGAGCAGAAAAAAGCAGAGTAGAACAGAGCAGAGCAAAACAGAGCAGAACAGAACAGAGCAGAGCAGAACAGAGCAGAGCAGAGCAGAACAAAGCAGAGCAGAGCAGAACAGAGCAGAGCAGAACAGAACAGAACAGAGTAGAACAGAGCAGAGTAGAACAGAGCAGAGCAGAACAGAGCAGAGCAGAACAGAGCAAAGCAGAACAGAGCAGAACAGAGCAGAGAAGAGCAGAACAGAGCAGAGCAGAACAGAGCAGAACAGAGCAGAGCACAACAAAGCAGAACAGAACAGAACAGAGCAGAGCAGAGCAGAACAGAGCAGAGCAGAACAGAGCAGAGCAGAGCAGAGCAGAGTAGAACAGAGCACAACACGGCACAGCAGAGCAGAGCACAACAAAACAGAACAAAACGAACTGTTATTTCAGAGGGTAACATATTCTGTACAGAAACTTTTTTCTTTAGCAAACCTTTGTAAAAAAAAAAAAAAAAAAGAAGAAAAAAAGGACAGATAACCAAAACTAGATTGAGTCTAAAATGATATCTATTTTTTTAAATTTAATTTATTCTTTAATATTGAGGATAATGGAATAAGCACTCATGTGCTTTTTTAAATCCAGTCCCCGTGTGTATGCGGTTTTGTAAATTTTGTCATCCGTTCCCACCGGCACACAATGGCCTACTCTTACGAAAAGCGGAACAGGATTTAACGTGTGCGCAAGATGTTCTGCGTGTGTTTGCACACGGGGCCTTGGTTTATAGTCTCATCCGAAGGAGATAAACCCTTGAATGCTAAAGATTATTCATCAGTTTCTTTCTTTCTCTTTTTCCCATCCAGCCCCTATCTCGCTCCTCTCTCTCTCTCTCTCTCTCTCTCTCTCTCTCTCTCTCTCCTCTCTCTCTCTCTCTTCTCTCTCTCTCTCTCTCTCCCTCTCTCTCTCCTCTCCTCTCTCTCTCTCTCTCTCTCTCTCTCTCTCTCTCTCTCCTCTCTTATCTATCTTACTTATCACATCCATATAGCCCCTAGTGTCTATTACATTGCCGAGACCAGACAGCTTGAGATAAAAGACCAACCCCCCCTCCCCCTCCCCCATCTACCAAAGAATTTGAACCAGGAGACGGGAAAATATAACTTCATCACCTATGAATGATAACAGTGTGTTTACTTCCCTTTCTCGTTAGCTAATTTAGAAAACAGAATGAGACATCAACAAACAGTATTTACTTATGAGAGAGAGAGAGAGAGAGAGAGAGAGAGAGAGAGAGAGAGAGAGAGAGAGAGAGAGAGAGAGAGAGTAAAGAAGGGGTGGAGCGAAGGAGGGTTTCTTTCTTTCTTTATTTATTTCATTTTTTATTTTATTCTTTTATATCGAGGATAATGGAATAAGCACTCATGTGCTTTTTTTTACATTCAGTCCCCGTGTGTACGCGGTTTTTTAAATTATGTCATCTGTTCCCGCGGGCACACAATGGCCTGCTCTTTCGAAAAGCGGAACAGGATTTAACGTGTGCGCTAGCTGCTCTGCGTGCGTTTGCACACGGAGCCTCGGTTTATAGTCTCATCCGAAGGTGAGAGAGAGAGAGAGAGAGAGAGAGAGAGAGAGAGAGAGAGAGAGAGAGAGAGAGAGAGAGAGAGAGAGAGAGAGAGAGAGAGAGAGACAGACAGACAGACAGACAGGCAGACAGACAGACAGACAGACAGAGACAGCACTGATTAAAAAATTATCGTCACTCAAACTGACCCTAGGTTTAACACCATTTCCAGGCTGACTCTATATTTACACTATTTTCCACTTCTTACCCGAATCTCATATTGTCTGTCAGTACATCAACTTATTGGCTAAAAAAAAAGTATTAGAGGTAAAAGTGTTACTACAACCTATGTGGTCATTGAGGAGCGAGATGACAGAGACCTTAGCTTTTCTAGAAGTCAATATCAAGAGGGCGGCGGCGCCCATCTCCTCTCCCTCGCTGCTTTTACCTTCCCTGAACCTAAAGAGGCAGGTACCCATTTACAGCTGGGTGAACTAGAGGAACTGTACTGAAGCCAAGGCGCGCAAACGGTCACCCATCTACTGAGCAACCACACTCAAGGCTGTTTAATCTTAGCTTGGGGAGAGAAAGTGCTCTGACCACTGTGCTATCCCGTTCACTCATACACAGCACACACACACACAAACACACACACACACACACACACACACACACACACGCGCGCGCGCGCCACGCACGCACGCACAATACTATGTAGGTAGCTTTTCTTAATTTCCTATTATGACAAAACAGAGAGAGAGAGAGAGAGAGAGAGAGTGAGAGAGAGAGAGAGAGAGAGAGAGAGAGAGAGAGAGAGAGAGAGAGAGAGAGAGAGACCCAAGTAAACCAGTGGACTTAGAATTAACACAAGAAAATAGAAATGAAATAAAAATCAATGTAAAAATATTAAACACATAAATAATCAGATAAATAAGTAATAAACGAAGAAGGAAGCCAATAGCATTTCCTTGCAAATGGCCGAACGAACGTCATTTCCGGCTTTCACACTCATAGATGCATTTTTCTCCGCGGGCCATACTTTCCATTAAAAAATAAATAAATAATGAACAAATCGGTAAAACAAACAAACAAATAAATAAATAAACAAGAAAATAAACAAAGAGATGAAACAGTAAATAAACAAACAAACGAAACAAACACAATAAACACCAGCAAGTTTTTTTTTCTCTTGCAGGTGGCCAAGTGCTTTTTGTAGATTCCATTCATGAATACAGAATAATTTCTTTTTTGTTTATTGGTTTAACGGATGTGATTTTGTCTTTTTACTCAAAACCTGGGTTAAAATATTCACCATCTTCCTCTGCGCGCAGGCGCGCGCGCGCACACACACACACACACACACACACACACACACACACACACACTCGCTGCTTCTCACTCTCTCTCTCTCTTTGTCCGTGTCTATCGCTCTCCCCCTACCCCCTTCTTCCTTCCCTGTCTCTCTCTCTCTCTCCCCACCTTCCTCTGTCTCTGTATCTGTCTCTGTCTCTATGTCTGTGTGTCTGTCTATGTGTCTGTGACTTTGTGTGTTGTTGTTGTTGACTTCAATTTTACGTCTGTTCACTTCTAGTGATATTAGACGAGGGGGAGCAAATGGAGGGGTGGATGTCTTATTAACAAAATGTGTGTGTGTGTCTGTCTGTCTCTCCCCTACTCTCTCTCTCTATCTCTCTCTCTCTCTCTCTCTCTCTCTCTCTCTCTCTCTCTCTCTCTCTCCCCTGTTAACTGAGTTTCCTGTCTTAGCCAAACTATGACAAGCGTACATTGCATTGTTAAGACCAGACTGCTTAAGAGAGGAGACCCCCCAAAGGAATGTGCCCACGGAAACCCTGAAGCTCAATGTCACCTCATCAAGGTAGAACAACACTTGGCTTGCCTTTCAGACCACTCGCTTACAGGGAACAGAGTGATAAATCAACAGACACTAAAATTGCTTTCATGCTGCAGTACAGGAGACAAAGAAAACATGTTCATTTTGTTTTGAAGAACCGAATAATTATTGATCTACAGATACCACCATTCAAATCGGCCGTAACCTACACCACCTTTTCTTTCTTGTTGAAATCTAACACCTACTAGACGGTTTAGATCAGTTGTTTGTTGTTGTTGTTGTTATTGCTGTTGTTACTTGGTTGTAGAGCAGCCTTTAGCAATCAACCAGACAAACCTGGGGTATATTATAATATGTGATTATGTGAAGAGCTCCTGACTTCAGTGAAAAGACGCAAAATAAAGCGGTACGGGCATGTCACAGGAACATCTGGACAGGCCAAGACTGTCCTACAGGGAACAGTACAAGGAGGGAGACAGAAGAGGCAGACAGAGAAAACGATGGGGAGACAACATCAGAGAGTGGACTGGCTTTAAATGGAACGATTTGCTACGGAAAGCAGAGGACCGCGGGGAGAGGAGAGCTGGTTGAAAAATCTTCAGTGGTGCCCCCACGGTCCACGGGACTACGGGATAGGTGAAGTTGAAAGAATTTTTATCTTGGCCATCAAGAAAAGTCTGTTCAGATTTATTGTTGTTGTCTAGTCTCTTTCTGGCAATTGTACTCTACAGACTGACCCATACCACTGCTGCAAGGATCGAGCCCAAATTCCTCTGGAACAAACAAGAACACCGCCAAAGCTCTAAGATCAGACTGATGCGTTCCCTGGTCATGTCCACATTTTTGTACGCAGATGAAACGTGGACAATAACAGCATACATTGAAAGAAGGACACAGGCAATGGAGATGAGATGCTTTCGCAAACTTCTTCGCATCTCATACAGAAATCACAGAACCGACATTCAAGTGAAAACCATAATTGAAAAACGCTATCTGGCCAATGCATACTGAAAGAGGATATAAATAGCTAGATTAAACACAACCGAGAGAGAGAGAGAGAGAGAGAGAGAGAGAGAGAGAGAGAGAGAGAGAGAGAGAGAGGAAGAGAGAGAGAGATGAGGAGAGGGACAGAGAGACAAGAGAGACAGAGAGAGATAGAGAGAGACAGAGAGAGACACACAGAGAGAGACAGAGAGAGAGAAAGAAAGACAGACAGACACAGACACAGACAGACAGATAGACAGACAGACAGACAGACAGACAGACAGACAGACACAATATGCATCAAACATCAATGCATCAAACATCATTCTCCGTGTGTGTGAGTGCATGTGTATGTGTGCGCGCATGTGCATGTGTGTGTAGTAAAATTATCAACAAATTGTTATTAGGCAAAGTGTCGTTCGACAGTTTAGAAAACCTGTCTCAAAGAAATTGTGTTTGACACAATTTTACCATTTTACATAAAGCACTCCCTGTTATCAACTCCAAAAAACCCCCCAAAACCTGTGTCAAATTGCACAGCTCTTAGGACTGTGCAACTTTAATTTCACATTCTCTACACATGCTTCAACGAGTGTTTATTCCAAGAGAAAAATGCAAAAAGGTTCTGAAAAGCTAATGCATCAAACATAATTACAGATCTCTTGTTTGCACACATTCTCTCATCTGAAATGCAGAAGAGATTTCTCTTCTGTTTAGTGAGTTGATTACCTCTTGGTCCTAACACTTCGAATAGGAGAGCTAGCTTAAACACAACCACAGATAGAGAGAGAGAGAGAGAGAGAGAGAGAGAGAGAGAGAGAGAGAGAGAGAGAGAGAGAGAGAGAGACAGACAGACAGACACACACACACACACACAGAGGCAGAGGCAGAAAGACAAACAAGCACAGCAGACAGATGGAGATAGATTAACAGACAGAAACATCCAGACAGCCAGGCAAACAAACGCACAGAGACAAACAGACAGACAGACAGACACACAGACAGGCAGACAGATAGACAAACAAACGCACAGAAACAGAGACAGACAGACACACAGACAGATAGACAAACAAACGCACAGAGACAAACATACAGACAGACAGATATCCAGACATACAGACAGACAGATAGACAAACACATAGAAACAGACATCCAGCCAAACAAACAAACAAACACACGCACAGATGCAGAGAGACAGAGAAGACAGACAGACAAACAAACGCACAGAGGCAGAGACAGAGAAGACAGACAAACAAAGAAACACACAAAGGCAGAGACAGAGAGTGACACACAGACAGACAGTTAGACAAACAAACACACACACACACACACAGACAAACAGACAAACAAACAGCCAGACAGATAAAACAGACTGGCAAAACCAAAAGGGAGTAATTTTATCGTTGACATCAGACTGTCTTGCCCTCTCTCAGCCCTACTGAAGACTGCTGTGAATATTCATAGAGCAGAGAAATAGCCATACTGCTATGCTGGTCCTATCAGGTTTCGCATTGTCCCAAATGAGTGGGAAATTATCACCATGACCAAATTACTGCCCTCCCCCAAAATGAACATGTCTTTTGATAACTTAAACAAAAAAAAACACAAAAAAGGATTTAGGTTTAGACCTTTTCTTGTTCTGTCTCTGTTTCTGTCTTCCAAGCCTGTTTGTTAGTAAGTTTGTTTGTCTGTCTGTCTATCGGTCTGTCGGTCTGTCTGTCAGTGGGTTATCTGGTTGGGCTGCTCTGTTGAGTTATGTCTGCCTGCCTGTTTCTTTTGTCTTTCTCTGTGTATCTTTCTGACTGTTCACCAGGTTGTCTTTGTTTTGGACTGTCTTTTTCATGCCTATCTGTCTTTCTGTGTTTCTGTGCTATTTTTTCCTTTTAGGTCATTCTCCTTCTCTTTTTCTCTGTTTATATCTGTCTGCCGGTCACTCTGTATCTATCCATATCTATCTATCTATCTATCTATCTATCTATCTATCTATCTATCTATCTATCTATCTATCTATCTATCTATCTATCTATCTATCTATCTATCTATCTATCTATCTATCATCATGTCACCATATGTGTCCCTCTCTCTCAATTTTTTTCTGTCTATCCCTTTCTCTCTCTTTATCTCGGTCAATCTCTGTCTGTCTGTCTGTCTGTCTGTCTCCGTTCCCCCCTCCCCTCTCTCTCTCTCTCTCTCCCTCTCTTTCTACCCCTTTGCCATCAAACACTACAACAAAACTCAAACTATGCGCAATCATTTGGTCCATGAACTTTGCCCTCTCCCCAAAATACTCATAATATACCTAAAAAAAAACACCCTTGGAATCTGAAGCCATCAATATGAACTATTGAAAGCTATCAGTAAAGAAACAAAAAACCAACACAACATAGTCAGTCTGATCAGGTTTAATAAAAGCCGTTGATTTTGTTGACAAACGACGGTGCTTTAGACTCCAAACAGCAAGTGATGTAGAATTAGAATAAATTTGGTTGACATAACTTTCAGACCAATAATGTTGCGGGTTTTTTCCCCCAAAGGGATTGATTGACATTTTCCCTTATTGGATTAATGTTAGCCCTCCAATTTTCGGTCTGCTGATAATGATATGGTATCATTCCATCGGCAGCTAGTGAGACAGGCAAGGAAAGGTAATGTTATAATTGTAGGTGAGGAAGTTACATGATCTATCGTCTATGTTATATAGGTGAAGAAGTTACACTCATCTATCTTCTCCTCTAGTTATACAACGTCTTCTGGGCGGGGGTCTTTAGGGGAAGGTAGAGGCGGGAGTCTTTACTTTCAAGTAGTCTGGTCTTAGTAATTCAATTGATGCTCGAGATTTGATGATTCAAGCAGGATGACAAGTAAATAAGTGAGGACAGAGACAGAGAGAGACAGACAGACGGATAGAAGGTAAAGGAAGAGGGGTGGGGATGAGGGGGGGGGGGCAGAGAGAGAGAGAGATAAGAGAGAGAGAGTGAGAGAGAGACAGAGAGAGACACAGAGGGGGAGACGGGGAGAGATACAAAGAGACAGAGTGGGAGAGAGGAGAGAAGAGAGAAAAGAGAGAAGAGAGAGAGAGAGAGAGAGAGAGAGAGAGAGAGAGAGAGAGAGAGAGAGAGAGAGAGAGAGAGAGAAAAGAGAGAGAGAGAGAGAAGAGAGAGAGAGAGAGAGAGAGAGAGAGAGAGAGAGAGAGAGAGAGAGAGGCGGAGACAAACAGACAGGGTGAGACAGACAAAGAGAGAGACAGAGAGACATAGAGAGACTGATCATCCTTTGATTGATTGATTGACAATCTTTATTCCAGCGAGAGAAAGACCGGGGTACACACGCACAGAGAGTGAGAGAGAGAGAGAGAGAGAGAGAGAGAGAGAGAGAGAGAGAGAGAGAGAGAGAGAGAGAGAGAGAGAGAGAGAGAGAGAGAGGAGAGAGAAAGAGAGAGATACAGAGATACAGAGACAGACAGAGACAGAAACAGACAGAGACGGAAACAGAGAGACAGAGAAGTAACTGAATAATAGAAGAGTTGTTTAATTTGTTCGGGATTTTATTTGTTTGTTGGGGTTTTTTTGGTCCGATATTTCTTTCTTTTTTTAAATTTGTTTTGATAATCTTTATATTTATGACAAAAAAACCGCAACAAAAACAAGTGGAATAAAAAGTATCCCCAAATTACCCGACCAAAAATGTAATGTTTAGCCTCTTGCGCAAAAAACAAAGCTCTGAGCAATTGAATGGTTCCTTTATTTGTTTTTGTGGGTTTCTTTTTCATTTCATTCACTGGTTATATGTTTCTTTCTTTCTCTCTGCCTTTGATTGCTTTGTGTGCTTGATGTTGTATTTGGGTTTTTTTGTGTGTGCGTTTTTTTGGTTCCTTTACTACACTGATATCGTCTTTTTTTGGATAATGAATTGAACTAATTAATCAATCCCCCCCCCTCCCTTGGTTTTTTCCTTTTCCTTCTTTCGATACAATCTCTCTCTCTCTCTCTCTCTCTCTCTCTCTCTCTCTCTCTTTCTCCATCTCTCTTCCCCCACTCTCTCTTTCTCTCTCTCTCTCTCTTTCTTTCTCCATCTCTCTTCCCCCACTCTCTCCTCTCTCTCTCTCTCTCTTCTTTCTCCCTCTCTCTTCCCCACCTCTCTCTCTCTCTCTCTCTCTCTCTCTCTCTCTCTCTCTCTCTCTTCTCCCTCCCTCTCTCTTCCCCCACTCTCTCTTTCTCTCTCTTCAAATCACGGTAGCACACATCGTCTTGACATCCATATTATTAGCCAGGTAATGTTATTGCAATCCCTCCCCCCCTCCCTACACACATAAGCACACACATCAACACACACACACACACACAAACACATAAACTCACACACACACTCAAACACAAATACACCCAGCTACACCCCCCCCTCTCCGCCCCCCCTAAATCCCCCGCTCCCCGCTCCCCCCCCCCCCCCCACACGTACAAAAATACAACACACACACATACACACACGCGCACCCTATCCCCCCACCACTTACAACACACACACACACACACACACACACACACACACACACACACACACACACACACACACACACACACACACACACACACAAGACAAACAAAACACTACACCCACGCATACATCACAACACACACACACACACGCGCACGCACAAACACAAACACACACACACACCACAACACCCCCACCCAGCTACACCCCCCCCTCTCCGCCCCCCCTAAATGCCCCGCTCCCCGCTCCCCCCCCCCCCCCCACACGTACAAAAATACAACACACACACATACACACACACGCACCCTATCCCCCCACCACTTAACACACACACACACCACACAACACACACACACACACACACACACACACACACACACACACACACACACAACACACACAGACAAACAAAACACTACACCCACGCATACATCACAACACAACACACACACACACGCGCACGCACAAACACAAACACACACACACACCACAACACCCCCACCCCACCCCCCCCACCCCCATCCCCTAATCCCCCACCCCCTACACACAGCACACACACAAAACACTACACCCCCCTCCTACACACACACACGCACACACAACACCCTCACCCCCAATCCCCCCCCTCCCCTACACACACATACACACACATACACACACACACACACACACACACACACACACACACACACACACACACACACACACACACACACACACACACACACACACTGTTGTCTCCATAAACTCGCTAACCCATTCTGACGTTTAGCTGATGAAGCGTCTAAAAGACCAGGTAGCGCAGACTAGTCGTGCTGGCTCTGGAAAGCTAGGCTAGTGTATTATAGTATATTATATTATATTATTATTATTATTATAGCATAGAGGTCCTTCCTTAGGCCCTAGGAATCAGAGATGACAGCTCATTTTGTCCTTGCCTACATACATACATTCATACATACATACATACACACACACTCATACACACACACATACACACACATACACACACATACACACACATACATACACACACACACACACACACATACACACTCGAACGCATGCATACCATCTTGCGCACACGTTAAATCCTGTTCCGCTTTTCGTAAGAGTAGGCCATTGTGTGCCGGTGGAAACAGATGACAAAATTTACAAAACCGCATACACACGGGGACTGGATGTAAAAAAGCACATGAGTGCTTATTCCATTATCCTCGATATAAAAGAATAGATAAATAAATAAACATAAATAAACACACACACACGCACACCTACACACACACATACACACACACACGCACGCACGCACGCACGCACGCACGCACGCACACACACACATACCGCTAGGGGATGGATGCTCCGGCACCTCGGCAGACACAGTGTCATACTTAGTTGTTGCCTATTACCTTGTGCAGCCCAGAGGGCTACAGAGAGAAGATGACAGGTATAGGGAAAGAGAGGGAGAGAGAGAGAGAGAGGGAGGGGAGAGGGGAGGGAGGGAGAGAGGGGGAGGAGGGAGGGGGAAGGAGAGAGAGAGAGAGGGAAGGAGGAGGAGGGAGGGAGGGAGGGAGGAAGGGGATGGAGGGAAGGGGTGGAGGGAGGGGAGGAGATGGAGGGAGGCGAGAGAGAGAGAGAGAGAGAGGGGGGGGGGGAGGAGGGAAGGAGAGGGAGATTTATTTTATTTTATTTTATTCTTTTATGTCGAGGATAATGGAATAAGCACTTATGTGGTTTTTTTTTACATCCAGTTCCCGTGTAAATGCGTTTTAAAAAATAAAAATTCTGTTTTCTGTTCCCACCGGCACACAATGGCCTACTCTTACGAAAAGCGGAACAGGATTTAACGTGTGTGCAAGATGTTCTGCGTGCGTTCGCACACGGGGCCTCGGTTTATAGTCTCATCCGAAGGACTTTTGGGGAGAGTGGAGTCTGCACTGATGTTAACTCCAGGGGAAAATATCCCCTTGAACGGGAATCGAACCCAGGTCGTCAGATTACGAGCGCAAGAGAAGGAGAGAGAGAGAGAGAGAGAGAGAGAGAGAGAGAGAGAGAGAGAGAGAGAGAGAGAGAGAGAGAGAGAGAGAGAGAGAGAGAGAGAGAGAGAGAGAGAGACTTCAGACTTCAGACTTCAGACTTTTACTGTACATCGGCCTTAGGCCACAATACAAAGGAATGACGGGTGTGTGGAGTGGACATATGACATGAGTGTTATAAACACATTACTATCAATGTATATA
Source organism: Rapana venosa (assembly GCA_028751875.1). Classification (NCBI taxonomy): domain Eukaryota; kingdom Metazoa; phylum Mollusca; class Gastropoda; order Neogastropoda; family Muricidae; genus Rapana; species Rapana venosa. The sequence goes on along the minus strand of CM054145.1, from coordinate 31,869,152 downwards.
AATATGAAATGATATATCAGCAATAATAAAGAAATTACATCACCCATTTCTTGAATATTCATCACAAATCAATTCACGTTCGTCATAATCGACAAATGTTTTGAATGTAGTTTTCATCAATATAAGGATCCATTTCTATACAGTTATCTTACTTCTTCTGTTGGTTGCATGAAAAATAAATCGTGATAAATTATGTCTATCAGTAGATATTGTAGCTTTGAGTAGCACGTGCAAAGGAAGTCTCTTCGCATCTTTGAGAAACTTGTGTCTCAAATCTTCATAGACAGGGCAATTAAATAAAAAGTGTTCTTCATTCTCTATTTGGTCTTTACAAACAGGGCACTGCTTATCTTCATTTGAACTACTATAGCGATGTGTATTATTGTTTAGTGGTAGCGCATTCACTCGTACTTGAGTAACTGCAACTCGAAAGCAATATGTATCCATTTCACTAATGGAGAGAGAAGAGAGAGAGAGAGAGAGAGAGAGAGAGAGAGAGAGAGAGAGAGAGAGAAGAGAGAGAGAGAGAGAGATGGGGGGAAGATAGGGAGGGAGGGAGAGAGAGAGGAAGAGGAATAGAGAAGGAGAGACAGGGACAGAAAGAGAGACAAGGACACCACTTCAGCACTGTAAAATAGTAGAATATTAATTTTAATTTCAGTTCAGTAAAAATCAACAACAACAAAAATCAGCCAATTCCGTTCTCGCGTAAGGCTTTATCGTTTATGCTGGTTTCTTTTTTTAAATTCAGTTTTAGATATCAAAGACTAGATTTTTTGCTGCATGATTAGGTAAGCCCTACAACAGATAGCAGGCGAAGATGGCCGTCCCATTTCTTTATGTCTGGAAATGTGGTATTATTATGTGGCATGTGTATTTGCTTCCTGGATGAGAGTTGCTCCTTCTTTCTACAGAATGTTGCCAGGGACAACTCACGTGATTTTTTTCCATTTTTTTCCATTTCGAGGATAATGGAATAAGCACTCACGTGCTTTTTTTTTACACCCAGTCCCCCGTGTGTATGCGGTTTTGTAAATGTTGTCATCTGTTTCCACCGGCACACAATGGCCTACTCTTCCGAAAAGCGGAACAGGATTTAACGTGTGCGCAAGATGTTCTACGTGCTTTCGCACACGGGGCCTCGGTTTATAGTCTTATCCGAAGGACTTTGACATTCAGTTCGATTTTTTTTGGTCAAACTGGGAAGAAAGGGCGAGGCTGGGAATCGAACCCAGAACCTCACGGTTAACTTGTTGGCATGCGAACGTCTTAACCATCCTGCCACCTTCCTTGCCAGATGTTTAGCCCATTAGCAGGCATAAAGCCATTACAGTGAGGTAGGCATGCACTAACGGTCAAGCGTCAACTCCCAGCAAAAACTGAGACATGTTTCAGCCTAAGAGATGTGACACTTCATTCTATGTTGGCTTAAGGGAGAGGAGAGGAGGATCTGAGAAAGGAGCAAAGTGTGAAACTTATTTGTGTCTTTTAGTACTTGAAAGGGGCAGGGTCTGAGAGAGGAGAGAGAGAGAGAGAAGAGAGAGAGAGAGAGAGGAGAGAGAGAGAGAGAGAGAGAGAGAGAGAGAGAGAGAGAGAGAGAGAGAGAGAGAGAGAGAGAGAGAGGTGTAAATCAAGACGGGGACAAAAAAAAACCCCAAGAAAGTTCGATAGAACACACACACACACATACTCACTCACACACACACACACACACACACACACACACACACACACACACACACACACACACACACACACACCACAACACACACACACACTCACTCACTCACACACCACACCACACACACACACATACACACACACACCACACACACACACACACACACACACACACACACACACACACACACACACACACACACACACACACACACACACACACACTCACTCACTCACTCACTCACTCACCCACTAATTACAGACTTGGATGAGGAAGGAAGCAGCAGCAACTACTTTAGCAGCGCTATTTTTATCTCTCTCTTTTGCTTGTCTGCCCAAAGCACTGACCCTAGAAATGAACCTGTAATCTCATCTACTTTCTCCTCCTCTTCTTCTTCTTCTTCCACTTCTTTGTTTTCTGTTTTCTTTTCTTTTTCTTGTTCTTGCTCTTCTTTGATTTTGCTCTTCGTCTTCTTTGTTTTTGTTCTTTGTCTTCTTTTGCTCTTGTTCTTGTTCTTCTATGTCTTCTTTGTTTTTGGTCTTTGTCTTCTTTTGCTCTTGTTCTTGTTCTTCTATGTCTTCTTTTGCTCTTGTTCTTGTTCTTCTATGCTATCTTTGTTCTTGTTCTTTGTCTTCTTTGCTCTTGTTCTTGTTCTTCTATGTATCCTTTGTTTTTGTTCGTTGTCATCTTTGTTTTTGTTCTTTGTCATCTTTGCTCTTGGGTTTTTTTTGTTTTATTTACTGTTCTTCTCCTATGTTCTTAGTCTTTGTCCACTTTTGTTCTTGGCTTTGTTTTTTAAAATTCTCTTTCTTTTACTTGTTTTTCTCTTTTTTTCTTGATCTTTTATTTGTTCTTTTTGACTTGTTCTTCTTGTTGTGATTGTTCTTGTTCCTGTTGTTGCTGTTACTGTTGTGTTGTTGTTGTTGTTCTTTCTTCTTCTTCTTCTTGTTCTTGTTCTTCTTGTTCTTGTTCTTGTTGTTGTTCTTCTTTCTTCTTTTTCTTGTTGTTGTTGTTGTTGTTGTTGTTGTTGTTGTTTTCTTCTTCTTCTTCTTCTTCTTCTTCTTCTTCTTCTTCTTCTTCTTCTTCTTCTTCTTCTTCTTCTTCTTCTTCTTCTTCTTCTTCTTCTTCTTCTTTACATGTATCTATCGTCAAGTAAAACACACACACAAATACTCACACAAACACACAAATACTCACACACACACACACACACACACACACACACACACACACACACACACACACACACACACACACACACACACACACACACACATACACAAACACACACACACACTTCAGAAACAGAAAATAGAAGCATGCCCGTTCAGTGATGTCATTGAGAAGAAGAAAACAAAGAAGCCACCCTCTCTATGAATCGTTTCAGATACAACTAGCATCATCCATACCTTTCTTCCTGTAATTACTACCGTCTCTTTCCATCTCTCGGCTTTTTTCCTTTATCTTATGTCTTCAATTAAAAAAGACCTCTTTTGTGTCAATTTTTCTGTTGCTTTCTATCGCCATTTTCTTTGATCTCCTTTCTTTTTTCCCGTTTAAAAAAATATGTTTATTAGCCACTTTCTCTTAAGGTCTTGTTGGTATTTCCACCCTTTATTTCTTCATTTTAAAGAAAATATGAAATGTGTAGAATAGTTTTTCCTGATTGTTTTCTATCGCCATTTTCTTTTATCTTCTCTCTTACTGCATAATCCTATTTTTTAAAAACTTTTTGTCTTGATCGTCTTTTCTTTTATCTGTTCGTATCAGTTCTGTCTCTGTCTGTTTGTACGTTTGTCTGTGTCTGTCTGTGTCTGTTTCTGTCTGTGTCTGTCCATCTCTTTGTCTCTCTCTCTCTCACACACAGATGACAAGAAGTCACAAAACCGCATACACACGTGGACTGGATGTAAAAAAGCACACGAGTGCTTATTCCATTATCCTCGATATAAAAGAATAAAAAAAATATAAAAAAATAAATAAAAATAAATACACACACACACTCTCTCTCTCTCTCTCAAAATAAAAGCATGCCCATTCAGTGATGCCATTGAGAAGAAAAAAGACGCCAACCTCTCTATGAACCGTTTCAGAATAAACCAGTATCATCCATCCCTTTCTTTCTGTAACAACTACTGTCTTCTTTTTTCTCTCTCAGCTTTTCCTTTTTTTATGTCTTCAATTAAAAAAGTCCTCTTTTGTGTCAGTTTTTTCTTTGCTTCCTATCCGCATTTTCATTGATCTCTCTTTTTGTCGTGTTTAAAAACAATGTTCAATGGCCAATTTCTTTTAAGATCTGAGCATTTCCTCCATTTATTTCTTCATTTTAAAGAAAATCTGAAATGTGTAGGATAGTTTTTTCCTTATTGTGTTCTATCACCATTTTTCTTTATCTTCTCTCTTGCTGCATAATCTTATTTTTTTCAATACTTTTTGTCTTGATCGTCTTTTCTGTCATCTGTTTTGTATTATATCTGTCTCTGTCTGTCTCTCAGTTTGTCACTGTCTCTCTGTGTCTGTCTCTGTCTGTCTGTCTGTCTGTCTGTCTGTCTCTCTCTCTCCACACACACACACACACACACACACACACACACACACACACACACACACACACACACACACACACACACAACACACACACACACACACACACACACACTTCAGAAGCAGAAAATATAGAAGTATGCCTATTAAGTGATCTTGAGAAGGAAACGCTAGCACAAGGCATTTCCCCTCAAGTGACACACAATGATAGTTACTGTCTGAGCTCTCGACGAAGACGAAAACAAAATCCGCTCCTTCTTTTTGATGTTTTCCCCCTTTAAGCTTTATTTCAATAGTTTGTTTCATCTTTTCTTATCTCAATAGTCATTTTTATACATCTACGCATCTATTTCTGTTTGCCGTTTTTCATTTTATGTCTTAGATTTACACCCTCTTTTTCTTTTATAAAAAAGAATGTCTTTACCTTTTGTTTTTCTGTCTTAAATTTTTTGTTATCTACTTTCTTCCTCATAACTGTTATCATAATTATTCGTCTTGATCGCCCCCGTTGTTATCTGCTCGTATTAACCAATTTTCTCTCCCCCCCCCCCCCCCCCCCCCTCTCTCTCTCTCCCTCTCTCTCTTCGGATGAGACTATAAACCGATGCCCCGTGTGCGAATGCATGCAGAACATCTTGCGCACGCGTTAAATCCTGTTCCGCTTTTCGAAAGAGTAGGCCATTGTGTGCCGGTGGGAACGGACGACAAAATTTACAAAACCGCATACACACGGGGACTGGATGTAAAAAACACATGAGTGCTTATTCCATTATCCTCGATATAAAAGAATTATAAAAAAAATCTCTCTCTCTCATCACTCCCGCTGCTTGCTCTCTGTCTGTCTCTCTCTCTATCTCTCTGCTTGCTGTCGCTCTCTCTCTTCTTTCCTACCACTACCTCCCTCCCACCCATTCTCATCGCATCCCCACCCCTACTACCTTTCCCTTCCATCCTTTGCCCCGTTTCTCTCTCTCTCCTCCCTTACCTCAACCCCATCTCTCTCTCTCTGTCTGTCTGTCTCTTGTCTGTCTGTCTGTTTGTCTCTGTCTTTCTCTCTCTCCCTGTGTCTCTCTCTGTCTCTCTGTCTTTCTGTCTCTCTCTCTGTCTCTGTCGTCTCTTGTCTGTCTGTTTGTCTCTGTCTTTCTCTCTCTCCTGTGTCTCTCTCTGTCTCTCTGTCTTTCTGTCTCTCTCTCTCTGTCTCTGCTGTCTCTTGTCTATCTGTCGTTGTCTCTGTCTTCTCTCTCTCCCTGTGTCTCTCTCTGTCTCTCTGTTTTATCTTCTCTGTCTCTCTCTGTGTCTAAGTCTGTCTCTTTCTCTCTCTGTGTGTCTCTCTGTATCCCGTCGTCTGTCTTCTGTATCTCTCTCTCTCTCTCCCTTCCACCGCTCCTCTCTCTCTCTTTCCCTTCCCCATCTCTCTCCACACCCCACCTTTCCTCCTCCACCCACATCCATCGTCTCTTTGTGTGTAGCATCTCATTTTCTACTCCATTCTTCACACGCAGCCTGGCCTTCAACTCTTCGTCCACATACATGAATGGCGTTCATACATGGGGAAGGGAGAGGGAAAAGAGGTTATTTAACTAAATATGAGATCGCTTTTGTCTGAACTTATGACAACTTAGCCAAGACAAAAAGGGGGGTGGGGGAACTAATAGTTTTGCTTCTTTGTGTGTGTGTGTGTGTGAACAGATATTGATCCTAAGATCTTCTTCACCCTTGGGGGTGGGGTGGGGGTGGGGGGTGACGGGGTCTTTCAGTATAGAATAATAGTCTATCCATCTGCTGGAAACGCTCTGCTCGAAATGTCCTTTTTTTCTACCAGTCTCTGTTTGTTTCTGTCTTTCTAATTTTAACCTCTCTGTATCTGTCGCTCTGTGTTTATCTGTCTCTGTCGCTGTCGCTGTCTCTGTATGTCAGTCTGTCAGTCAGTCTGCCTGTTTGTCTGTCTGTCTGTCCCTGTCTCTCTCCTCTTCCTCCCTTTCTCCCCCACCCCTTTCTCTCTCTCTCTCCATCCCCTCTCTTCCTCCCCCTCTCTCACTCCCCTCTCTCTCTCTCCCCACTCTCTCTCTCTTTTTGGCATATTTCTCACATTCCCAGTACTTGCCATTTTTCTGCCTTTTTTTTCAAGCAAAACTGACACACACATTTTCTGGTGTATTTCGCATGAATTTGTTTTTCTCAATGAGCTGCCGTAAAGTCAGACTGTGTGTGTCTGCTAAGGGCACCAGCAGAAGCAGACCTTCTTCTGCAGAGTTACAAGCACAGGAGAAGACCAGGCACTGTACGTTCCACCCAGTATGGCTGTGGAGAATGCAGGGACAGAGAATGCCGAGGAAGGTGAAAACGCATCCTTAGGACTTTCTAACGAGTTTCCTTCCTCCTAGTGGTGTTGTAGACCAGTCTGCTGAGACAATGAACTTGAATGAACTTGAATCCTTGGTTTTGGAGATGGGTGGATGGCAATGTAGATAGAAGGCGTACATTCATTGTCTTTACAATCATCATAATCACTATTGTCATTAGCTTCATCGTCGTCACCATCACCATCGTCATTATTATTATTATCATTACCATTAATGTTACTTATGCGAGGTGTGTGTGTGTGTGTGTGTGTGTGTGTGTGTGTGTGTGTGTGTGTTTGAGTTTGTGTGCTGTGTGGGCATGCGTGTGTATTTCTGTGTGTGCGTCTCTCTCTCATCTCTCTCTCTCTCTCTTCTCTCTCTCTCTCTCTCTCTCTCTCTCTCTCTCTCTCTCTCTCTCTCCTCTCTCTCTCTCTCTCTCTCTCTCTCTTCTCTCGAGTACGTGTGTCGGTGTCTGCCTGTGTCTGTATGCTTGTCTGTGCGTTTCTGTCTGTGTGTCTCTACGCTGTCTACCTCTGAATAGTAACACAAACTCACTTAAACGCCAACAATAAATCGCGTATCCTTTACACTTTAATCGATCAGAAAATTCATGCACCATTCAAGAAAGCGGCATCCTTTACACATGGAAACCTTTAGTTTACCCTGCATCGTTATTTTGCTCTGAGATATTGGGATAGCAGAATGATCTCATAGATTTAAGCAAATTTCGCGAGAAAGGCCTCATAGGGTTAAGGATCAGTGCTTCGGAATGAACATACTTATCCGTATGATCTATCCTTAAAAATAATCTTGCTATCATATTTTACCATTGCCTGTCCCACCCCTGGTGGCAATGTGTTGCCCTAACAAAGTTTTACGTGACCAGCTAGGTGCTTAAGTCGATAACATTTTGACCCCTAAGGGAAAGCCTGGGGCCTGTCAGTATAAATAGCATCCTCACCTTCTGGAAATTATGTGTTAGAAATTTCCTCTTTTCTATCGCTCTCTTGGTATCTGTTGTTCTTTTTCTTCCTGTTACCACTTTTTAGGGTCTATGTTCTGCCTTTTAGGTCCATTTTCCTGTCTTTTTTTCCAGAAAGACTTAAAATAAAATATAGCAATTCTCTCCCGCACCGAAGTCAGATGCGCAGGAGCTGCACTGACATGTCGGGCGCTTAAGGGCAGCAAAGTTCATTGTCTTTCATATGACAGGCAACAAAAATTGCTGTCTCAGTGTTTGATGATGATGAAGCTAAAGAAGAAGGAGAATGCGAAGAAGAATGCCAAGAAGAATGCAAAGAAGGGTGCAAAGAAGAAGAATTGCGAAGAAGAAGAATGCGAAGAAGAAGAATGCGAAGAAGAAGAATGCGAAGAT
>CM054145.1:31803710-31851210 GCA_028751875.1 Rapana venosa | reverse complement strand
GGGCAATGTTAACAGGAGGAGTGATTAGACCACAAGAGCAGCTAGCTTCACCCATTTCTCTTTTAATGTTCCCCCCCACCGCTCCCCGTTTGCATGTGTATTTGTTTCCCTCTGCGAGTTGGCTTTTCATACAGTTTTGTCAGAGAAATTCTGTTGTAGACGTAGGTTCTTTTACATGCGCTGAATAATGTTACACTCGAGAACTTACATTTTTTGGGTCTCATGCAAAAGGCTAGAACCCATTTTCTATTAAAAAAAACCCTCACCACCCAAGGTTTTATGAATAGGGATCTTATGTGTTAATCTTGGGCACAAACGGGGATCAGGATCGAACTCTGGCATTTCTAGCTTTCTAGGCAGGCACGTTACCTCTCGACCACTGATACACGATAGGCAGACAGAAACAGGAACACAGAAACAGAGACACACAAAAAAAGAAAACAATGAAAGAAAGAAAACAAACAAACAGAGCCAGAAGATAGCGAGGGTCTGAGTGAGTGTTCGTGATAATTCTGATGGACTTGGAATATTTGTCAAGCACTGGAAACGTGACACAGAGTTCTCTGTGCAATCAGGAATACAATTCTTCATTCCTCACCACTTTCCTCATCATTTTCCTCTCCCCACTTCAACCCTTTTCCTATTCCACTTTGAGTACACACTCTCCTTCTTTTAATTTTCTGCAAAGAAAAAGAATACGATGACGACACTGACAACAATAACGGCGATGACGATAACGATGACGACGACAACGAAGAAGAAGAATGCGAGGAAGAAGAAGAAGCATGCAAAGAAGAAGAAGAAGAAGAAGAAGAAGAAGAAGAAGAATGCGAGGAAGAGGAAAAAGAATGCGAAGAAGAAGCAGAAGCAGAGAACAAAAAGAAGAAGATGAGAAGAAGAAGAAGAAGAAGAAGAAGAAGAAGAAGAAGAAGAAGAAGAAGAAGAAGAAGAAGAAGAAGAAGAAGAAGAAGAAGAAGAAGAAGAAGAAGAAGAAACAGAACAAGAAGAACAAGAAGAACAAGAAGAACAAGAAGGTGGAGATAGGTATAGAGAAAATAACCAAACAACACCCCCCCCCCCTCCTTCAACATTTCTTTAGGTTTTTGTCCACAGCAGCATCATAACTGAACAACTTAAGTTAGTATCTGAGTTTGTGTGTGTGCGAGTGTGTGAGACATTTACAGCCAAGCTAGAGGCAAGCAAGGTACCAAATTATCCTAAACAGAAAAACCTCAGCTGCCTTTCCTAGCTTTCTGTAGATCTTCTTTCCACTTTTGATTGCAGTTCTCAATTTTAACTTATTTTACACCCGTGCCTTTTGTACTTCTAAACAGCAGCGTGCCCAAACAAACAAACAAAAACACACACAGAAACGCACATATACACACAAACCAATCAACCAACCAGCCAGCCAGCCAGCCAGCCAACCAGCCAACAAATGAAACAGGCAAATAAAAAAGAGCAAAAGGATAAAACACAAACAAGCAAACAAACAAACAAACACACGCTTTAGAAAAAAAAAATTCCACTGTAAATACAATTCAGGCTTCATGTAAAACTTTTCCCCAGAATGAAAGCCAAATCTTAACTCCCTCACTTTCTCATTATAAAGTCCTCCCCTCCCCCCCTCCACCCCCCCTTCCCACCCACCCCGAACCTTTTAGTCTCTAACATCACATTATTTTCTTTTTTTTATGCTCAAGCCATCTCGTCACAAGTGTAATCAAAGTGACAAAGACAAGCAACAGCTCTTGGAGAAGAATCTAGCAATACATTAACCCTCGAAGTTGTGACCTTCACCGCAATCCCCCAAAGGAAAAGACAGGAGACAACGTCTCTCTTCTATCGCCAGTATATCTCTGACAAGAGAGACGACCTTGGGAAAGGAGGAAAAGGAGGGAAGAGAGAGAGAGAGAGAGAGAGAGAGGAGAGAGAGAGAGAGAGGAGAGAGAGGAGAGAGGAGAGAGAGAGAGAGAGAGAGAGAGAGAGAGAGAGAACTCGAACTCAAACTGTTTATTGAGAGTAAATGGATAAGCTCAGGGCTTTTTTTACACCATGCTCTCAACCCCAACCCCCCCTTCCCTCCCTCGAGAAGCCAGAAGCCCCAAATCAGAAATACACATTTATTTTAGACGGAGAGACACGCGGACAAACAGGCAGAAACAGTCACAAGCACAGAGACACACTTACTAAGCATCGACAGAGAAGTACAGATATTGAAACCAAACTTGCCAAGCTGGCTGCAAATCAGTGATAACCAGGAGAGCATATACACCTCAGGTCATCAGCAGTCTTATATATAAGGCACATGTCCACCCTGCTTGTACATGTATGTCTGGCTGTAAGTGCAGGTTGTCAGACACTACTATTGCTAGCCTGACCTTGTAGCCTCTGAAAGGTGATGGAAAGAGAGAGGAGAGAGAGAGAGAGAGAGAGAGAGAGAGAGAGAGAGAGAAGAAGAGAAGAGAAGAGAGAGAGACGAGAGGAGACAGAGAGAGAGAGGGAGTCAGCCAGCCAGCCAGCCAGCCAGCCAGACAGACGGATAGACAGTCAGACAAAGACCCAAAAAAATCAGTGAGCAGTTTGACACAACAGCAGAGAGCATGAACTATAACCCCTGACAATCTATCTGTCAGTAATAAATAGCGTGTATACCCGAGGTTCACCAATCCAGGTAATAATTATTATACTGATGCAGACTGCTGCCACCTCCTTTTCCCTTCAGGTTACGACATGACCAGAACATGAGAGACACTGGCTTTCTCCTGAACTTGTCAGTCCCCTTTGAGGCATGGTGCCGACAGGAAAGAAGGCGACAACTGCGGATATTTGCATGGAGCTTTGAGGTGGGGGCAATGGTAACAGGAGGAGTGATTAGATCACAAGAGCAGCTCCACCCATTGCTTTTCAATTTTTCCATTTGCTTATGTATTTGCTTCCTGGCTTTTCATACAATTTTGTCAGGGAAATTCTGTTGCGTGGGTTCTTTACATGCGCTGAATAATGTTACACACGAGAACTTACAATTTTTGGTCTCATGAGAAAGACTAGCACCCAATTTCTAAAAAATACACCCCACCCAAGGTTTTATGAATGGGGATCTTAGGTGTTAATCTTGGGCACAAACGGGGATCAGGATCGAACTCTGGATTTCTGGCTTTCTAGGCAGGCACGTTACCTCTCGACCACTGATACACGATAAAAGACAAGACAGAGACAGGAACAGAGTTATTGTAAAGAGAAAAAATACCAGAAACAGAGACACACACACCAACAAAAAAACAACAATGAAAGAAAAAGTAACCCAGACAGAGCCAGAAGATAGCGAGGCTCTGAGTGAGTGTTCGTGATAACTCTGATGGGCTTGGAATATTTGTCAAGCACTGGAAACTTGACACAGAGTTCTCTGTGCAATCAGGAATACAATTCTTCATTCCTCACCACTTTCCTCATCATTTCCATCTCCCCACTTCAACCCTTTTCCTATTCCACTTTGATTACACACTCTCCTTCTTTTAATTTTATGCAAAGAAAAAGAATACGATGAAAACACTGACAACAATAACGGCGATGACGATAACGATGACGACGACAACGAAGAAGAAGAATTGGAAGAATTGCGAAGAATTACAAAGCATGTAAGAAGAAGAAGAAGAAGAAGAAGAAGAAGAAGAAGAAGAAGAAGAAGAATTCGAAGAATGCGAAGAAGAAGAAGAAGAAGAAGAAGAAGAATTCGAAGAATGCGAAGAAGAGGAAAAAGAATGCGAAGAAGAAGCAGGAGCAGAAGAACAAAAAGAAGAAGAATGAGAAGAAGAAGAAGAGGAAGAAGGTGGAGATAGATATAGAGAAAATAACCAACAAAAATAATAAGAATGAGAAGAAGAAGAAGAGAAGAAGAAGAAGAAGAAGAAGAAGAAGAGAAGAAGAAGAAGAAGAAGAGAAGAAGAAGAAGAAGAAGAAGAAGGTGGAGATAGATATAGAGAAAATAACCAAACAACACCTCCCCCCCTCCTTCAACATTTCTTTAGGGTTTTGTCCACAGCAGCATCATAACTGAACAACTTAAGTTAGTATCTGAGTGTGTGTGTGTGAGTGTGTGTGTGTGTGTGTGTGTGTGTGTGTGACGTTTACAGCCAAGCTAGAGGCAAGCAAGATACCAAATTATCCTACACAGAAAATCCTCAGCTGCCTTTCCTGGCTTTCTGTAGATCTTCTTTCCACTTTTTAATGCAGTTCTCAATTTTAACTTATTTTACACCTATGCCTTTTGTATTTCTAAACAGCAGCGTCCCCAAATAAACAAAAGTAAACACACACACAAACGCACACAAACACACAAACCAACAAACCAGCCAGCCAACCAACAAACGAAACAGGCAAATTTTTAAAAAAGCAAAAGGATAAAACACAAACAAACAAGCAAAACAAACAAACAAACAAACGAACAAACAAACAAACACACGCCTCAGACAAAAATAAAAGGCCACTGTAAATACAATTCAGGCTTCATGTAAAAACTTTCCCCTAGAATGAAAGCCAAATCTGAACTCTCTCACTTTCTCATTATCAAGTCCTCCCCTCCCCCCCCTCCCCCCCTCTCCCACCCTCCCGAACCTTTCAGTCTCTAACATCCTATTATTTTCATTTTTTTATGCTCAAGCCATCTCGTCACAAGTGTAATCAAAGTGACAAAGACAAGCAACAGCTCTTGGAGAAGAATCTAGCAATACATTAACCCTCGAAGTTGTGACCTTCACCGCAATCCCCCAAAGGAAAAGACAAGGAGACGTTACAGTTCACAACGTCTCTCTTCTACCGCCAGTATATCTCTGACAAGAGAGACGACCTTGCGAAAGGAGAAAAAGGAGGGAAGAGAGAGAGCGAGAGAGAGAGAGAGAGAGAGAGAGAGAGAGAGAGAGAGAGAGAGAGAGGAGAGAGAGAGGCAGAGAGAGGCAGAGAGAGAGAGAAAGAGAGAGGAGAGAGAGAGAGAGAGAGAGAGAGAGAGAGAGAGAGGAGAGAGAGAGAGAGAGAGAGAGAGAGAGAGAGAGAGAAAGGGGCAGATAATTAAGGACGTTTGTCAGGAGCGTTACTGTGCTTGGTTCCAAACGATCAAAGGCTTTGGTGGTTGGTATAGAACGAGCTGAGGGTGGAAGGGGAAATAATATAAAAGGATGGGGAAGAAGAAGAATGGGGGGAGGGGGGGAGGCAGGGGGGGAGGGGGGGGGGGAAGATAGATGGGTTGGGTGGTGGGTTGATGAAAAGACCGCGCGCATCAATTCTTGATGCCAAGTCAGCCATTAACCAGCCTCGCGCTTTTTGTGATCTAGTGCATTATCAATCATTATATGAATAAACGCTCGAATAGATGATTTAACACACGAACGAGCAAGCAAGCAGGCGAATGACTGAATGACTGACTGACTGAATGAATGAATCCACATATAAGGAATTTATGAATATATGAATATATGAATAAGTGAGCGAATGAAATGTAGAATAAATGATTCATTGATAAATCTGAATAAATGGATACAAAGACTGAATGAACAAAGGAATGAAGAAAGAAAGAAGTCAATAAGACTGCCCATAGATGAAAAGAGTCAATGGTAAATTGATAAATGAATTTAAATTCTTCCCCCCCCCCCCACCCCCACTTGGATTGGGACCGTTTTTAACCCACCATTAAGGTAGCTGCATTCTATATTCGGGAGTAGAAATACGAATGAATGAATACAGCAATAAAGAAATGAATGAAATTGTCCAAATATTTTTAAAAAAAACAACTCGCTGATGATAACTGAGTGATTTTAATTTGAAGAACTGGTAAAGAAAGATCATTATTTACTGATTCCCCACTCCCTCTGCCTGTTTCTCTATTACTTGTTTATAGTTCTTTTATGCTATACACTACTATCGCTTGTTTATACTCTAATCTTCTTCCTTTTAAGTATAGACCCACACATATAAAGAGATACTTTTAAGTATACAAGAAGCGATATACCTGCTGACAAGCGCTTGTGAGCACAAGAGCATGTCTCCTTATCCTACCTCCTACGCATCCAGGGATACTATACAACACAATAAAACGCAATACAGCGCACGTAAAAGAAACCACGGCAACAAGAGAGCTATCCCTGGCAAAATTCTTAGAAAAAAAACCCCACTCTGATAGGGAAACAAATACAGTTGCAGACCCCAAAAAAGGGTGGCGCTGCTCTTGTGGCGACGCACTCTACCCGAGGGAGAGCAGCCCGAATTTCACGCAGAGATTTCTCGTGATTTAAAGTGGTAAAATGAAATGAAATTAAATGAAATACAGTGAAATACAACACAAGACAGTACACTCCAAAGTGACACGTTACTCGTACAATACATTTCAAAACAATGCTTTACAATATTGTACAATACCATGCAATACAATACAATACAGTGCAATATAAATGGAAAACAACACGTTTCAACACAATACAGAACAATTCAATACAACGCAATACAATGCGTTACTATACAGTACAGTAAGTACAGCACATCGCAATGCAATACAATTCAACGCTATACATTACAACACAACAAAACCAATGCAATACGTTACAATTTAATACAACTCAATGCAATGCGTTACAACGCAATGTAATACATTTCAACTTAAAACAACGAAATGCAACACAACATAATGCAGCCCATTACAACGCGATGAACTCAATGCAATACAATGCAACGCGACACAACACATTACAACACAATGCAAACACAGCACAATGCAGTACACCACAACACAATACACCACACCACAGTAACTTACTGTAGAGTAAAAAAGGTAAAGGTAAAGGAGTCCCATAACCTATAAGGTCGTAGGGGAGCGAGGCGTCAGACACCTCACTTCTCTAGGGCCAGCATAATGAGGGCGGCGCCCATCTCCTCTCCCTCGCTGCTTTACCTTCCCTGACCCTAAAGAAGGCAGGTACCCATTTACAGCTGGGTGAACTGGGGGAACTGTACTGAAGCCAAGGCGCACAAACGGTCACCCATCCAACTGGTAACCACGCTCGACGCTGCTTAACTTGGCTGGGGGAAAGCGAGTGCTCCGACCACTGAGCTATCCCGTACAGTAAAAAGGTACAGTACAACACAGTGCAGTACAATGCAATGCAAGCTTAGTTAAGTACAAGATTATAAGGGGTTTTTGTTGTTGTTTTTTGTACAAGATTCAGTGCTATATAAATTTTATGCATTATCATTTATTATTATCATTACAACATACAGTATATCTAAAGTATCTGTAGCCTCTTCTTCTTCTTCTTCTTCTACTTCTTGTTGTTGTTGTTGTTGTTGTTGTTCTTCTTCTTCTTCTTGTTCTTCTTCTTCTTCTTCCTTGTTGTTGTTGTTGTTGTTGTTGTTCTTCTTCTTCTTCTTCTTCGTCTTCTTCTTCTTCTTCTTCTTCTTCTTCTTCTTCTTCTTCTTCTTCTTCTTCTTCTTCTTCTTCTTCTTCTCTTCTTCTTCTTCCTCTTCTTGTTGTTGTTGTTGTTGTTGTTGTTGTTGTTGTTGTTCTTCTTCTTCTTCTTCTTCTTCTTCTTCTTCTTCTTCTTCTTCTTCTTCTTCTTCTTCTTCTTCTTCTTCTTCTCCTTCTTCTTCCTCTTCTTCCTCTTCTTCTTCCTCTTCCTCTTCTTCTTTTTCTTCCCCTTCTTCCCCTTCTTCTTCTTCTTCTTGTTCTTGTTCTTGTTCTTCTTCTTCTTCTTCTTCTTCTTCTTCTGCTTCTTCTTCTTCTTCTTCTCTATTGTTCCAGCTAAAACTCTTCCCAAGTCAACATGGCAGCACTATTATTACCACCGAATTCACAATGTAGAAGACCCATTAATTGAATCCAAATAAAAGTCTGGCCCCGTGTTCAACCCATTTACACGATTCACGACAGTCTTCTTTTGTTTACCTGCTTAGAATTTCAATTCCGTCTTTTTTTAAGCTTTCGTGTTCAATTTAAATTTTATCTCTTTAAGTAAGCTTTCGTGTTCAAATATACCAATGCTCTCTCTCTCTCTCTCTCTCTCTCTCTCTCTCTCTCTTCTCTCTCTCTCTCTCTCTGTCTCCTAGTCATCTCTCTCATCTAACCCCTATCTCTCTCCATTTTTATCTTGATATTTCTTTTCTTTCCAGACAATTCGCGTTCTCTCTCTCTCTCTCTCTCTCTCTCTCTCTCTCTCTCTCTCTCTCTCTCTCTCTCTCTCTCTCTTCTTCTCTCTCTCTACCCCTCTCTCTTCTTTCCAATTTTATCTTGATATTTCTTTTCTTTTTTCAGAGACATTACGATGTTGGTAGTCGTCGCGCAGAGAGAAAGATCTTCAGGAATTTAATAATTCTTTTCCCATGTTGACCTTCAGAGCTACGTTATCTCCAGGGAATGACACGAAAAGTTCCAGTTCGCGTCTATCTAATATACTGCTTGTATGTGTCTCTCTGACAGAGAAGGGTACGACAGAGACCCGGGGAGTGGGAAAGGGGAGGGGGGTGGGGGGGGGAGGGAAAGGAGGAGGAAGACGCAGGAGCAGATAACCAAGGCCGTTTGTCAAAAGTTCTGTATTGGCTTCAGGGGGATAGAGGCTTGGTGGTGTAGTGTAGGGTGAGTTGAGATTGGAATGGATAAGGGGTGTGTGTGTGTGTGTGTTGGGATGGGGAAAGGGGGGGGGGGGGGGTGGAGCGGGAGGGGGGAGGGATGAGTGCGGAGAGAAGGATGATGGAGGTTGAATACAATGACCATAACAATGCTTGGAGTGTCTTGGAGGTTCCCTTAATATGGCCTTGACCTTTGTAAGTTGTCTGATTTATGAAGAATGAATGAATGAATGGATGGATGGATGAAGGAGCGAATGAATGAAGAAAACATGTGTTACACAGAACAAAAACCAGAGCGAGAGAGAGGAGAGAGAGAGAGAGAGAGAGAGAGTGAGAGATTGAGAGAGAGAGAGATGAGAGAGAGAGAGAGATGAGATGAGGAGAGAGAAGAAGTCTTATGCACGTATGTTATTACTGAGTGGTGCCAGTTAGCACATGACAGTCTTCTAGGCAGCCCTCAGTCTCGACAGACTATGGAGTTGCACTCTAAGTGTTAATTCTTCAGAGCACAAAACCCCTGGGTAAGTAAGTATGGAGAGCAAGCTGTTCACCATGCAGCAGAACCCCCCACCCCGCACCCGCCCTCTCCACGTCGCTGGAATGGTCCATTGGAATACACGTGGCTCCAGTGCCGTCGCAGGAGTTGTCAGAACGTTGCTGTATACATACAGCCTCGGACTGCCTTGGGGACACCGACTCCCCATTTGTCCCTCAGGGTTGACTCCCGAAGCACTTTCCTATGAGTAGGTATGGCTGCAAGGCAGCGGAGGTTTGAAATCGGAGTTTTCCTTCTCCTAGATGGACAGTCTTCCCAGACTGATGAACTAGCTCCATGTACCCACGCGGCACAGGTAGTACTTGGCTGACATGGTTACCAGTTAGCTCATGACTGATGTCAAAACTAAGATGAGACTATAAACCGAGGCCCCGTGTGCGAACGCATGCAGAACATCTTGCGCACACGTTAAATCCTGTTCCGCTTTTCGAAAGAGTAGGCGATTGTGTGCCGGTGGAAACAGATGACAAAATTGACAAAACTGCATACACACGGGGACTGGATGTAAAAAAAGCACATGAGTGCTTATTCCATTATCCTCGATATAAAATAAAAAATGTCATCTGAGCGCTTTGATTTGTTGCTTTACAAGATTCAGCGCTATATAAGTTCCATACATTATTATTACTATTATTGTTATTGTTATTATTATTATTATTATTATTATTAAAAACTAGGAGCAAGATACCAGTCTAGCTTTGAACACTGAACAACAACAAAAATGTATCTCACCCCTCCAGAGCTGCTACAGAATTTCCACTCTCTGCTCAAAACACTTTAATTACAATTCTTTCTTTTCTCCATTAAGAAACGTCATTAATTTTTGTGTGTGTGTGGTTTAGTCAAGATAGGGAGACAAATATAAGACCCTGTCGATTAGAAAGGTTGGTAAAGGTAAAGGTAAAGGAGTCCCATAACCTATAAGGTCGTAGGGGAGCGAGGCGTCAGAGACCTCACTTCTCTAGGGCCAGCATATTGAGGGCGGCGCCCATCTCCTCTCCCTCGCTGCTTTACCTACCCTGACCCTAAAGAGGGCAGGTACCTATTTACAGCTGAGTGAACTGGGGGAACTGTACTGAAGCCAAGGCGCGCAAACGGTCACCCATCCAACTGGTAACCACGCTCGACGCTGCTTAACTTGACTGGGGGAAAGCGAGTGCTCCGACCACTGAGCTATCCCGTCCCGGGTTTTAAAAAAAAATCCAATGTCTTCTCACTTTCTCTTTCTTATCGTTCCATCTCTGTCTGATCAAGTCTTTAACTTCAGCTGAACTTTTCTTGTCTTCACTAAGACGTCTTTATAATTATGCTTCTGCAAGTTTGAAGCTCATAATATTTGTTTTTACCATGCACCTCCTCCCCCCCACCCTCCCATCCCACTACTATTTCAATTTTCTTCTCCCTCAGCACTGCCGCCACATCCATGAGCTTCCCTGAAGTCGGAATGTGGCTACCTTAATTTGGGCCAAAACGGTCGCATATACAAAAAAACAACCCAACCAACCTCACCATTGGTGAACCTCGGAGCTCTAGCCGAGGAACAAGACAACCACCACCACCACCACCCATAAACAAACAACAACTACAAAGAAAGCCCATATATAAATGTCGATGATATTATTTTTTGTGTGTGCTTTACAAATCATGGATTCATTGATTCACGCTATTTCAGCATTGCAGTTTAGGTGGCCAAAACAAAAAACAACAACAACAAATAAAACAAAATATTGTGAGATTTCGCTGTAGTTAGTTCTGCCACAGAGTGGGATGCCACATCCAGTTAACCTTGTGCGAACTACCGGGAATGACACTAACAGTAACAAACAGCGTGTATCGGCTATTTCTTGTCTGTCTCTGACAGAGAAGGAGCTCGAAAGGTCGCCAACAGGGGGAGGAGGAGGGGGAGTGGGGTGGGGTTGGAGGGGGGGAGCAGGGGAGATGAGGAAGAGGGAGATAACCAAGGACGTTTGTCAGGGGACTGTACTCGGCACTAGGCGATAAAAGGTTGGTATTGTACTGTGGGGCGAGTGAAAATTGGGACGAGAAAGGTGAAGGGTATGAGGGAAGGGTGTGTGTGTGTGTGTGTGTGTGTTTGTGTGTGTGTGTGTGTGTTGAGTGTGTGTGTTTGTGTGCGTGTGTGTGTGTTTGGGGGTTGGGGGTGGAGGTGGGTTGAGGGTAAGATGGCATTACTTTGACGAAATGACCACCACTCTCCTTGATGTGATAGCAGCCTGTACTTGACCTTGAGGCCTGTGGTCGGTTGGTTCATAACACGAATGAATGAATAAATGGAATGAATGAATGAATGAGTTATATTTCGTTCTTCAGATAGAGCTCCGAGGCTCACCAATTGTGAGATGTTGCATATGTGACCGTTTTATGCCCACATAAAGGTAACTGCATTCCAGTTTCTGGGATGATTTCTAAACACGACACCAGTCTGTATGGGATTTTGGGGCTTAGGAAGCCTAGTTCAGGGGCTGTACCATCATCCCATGGATATCCATGAAGTCGCCAGTCGCCAGAGAAGACAGGAGGAGCAAATGGGAGAAGGAGGATCACGTCGGTGTCATGGGTACTGTGGCTTACGCCGAACTCGGTGATGCCGATAAATGAAATGGGTGAGACCAGCATCTCATATTTAAAGACTTTAGCATGCAAGTTGCCATAACCAGCACCTCTTATTAAAAGACTTTAGTATGAAGTTGCCATAACAAGCATGTCATATTTAAAGACTTTAGCATGAAGTTGCCATAACCAGCACGTAATATTAAAAGACTTAAGCGTGAAGTTGCCATAACCAGCATGTCATATTTAAAGACTTTAGCATGAAGTTGCCATAACCAGCATCTCATATTTAAAGACTTAAGCGTGAAGTTGCCATAACCAGCACGTCATATTAAAAGACTTTAGCATGAAGTTGCCATAAACAGCACCTCTTATTAAAAGACTTTAGTATGAAGTTGCCATAACAAACATCTCATATTTAAAGACTTTAGTATGAAGTTGCTATAACCAGCACGTCATATTAAAAGACTTTAGCATGAAGTTGCCATAACCAGCACCTCATAATAAAAGACTTTAGCGTGAAGTTGCCATAACCAGCATCTCATATTTTTAAGACTTTAGCATGAAGTTGCCATAACGAGCACCTCATATTAAAAGACTTCAGCATGAAGTTGCCATAACCAGCATGTCATATTAAAAGACTTTAGCATGTAAGTTGTCCAACCTGGTTAACTTCAGAGGCCACATACCCTCGCTGTTCTGATCGTGCTTTGTAGGACGGGGACTTGTTTATCTCCTCTCTATGAGATCTTTTCAACCATACGCTTATTTAGATTCTTTTCTTTTTGTGGAATGTCATAGACATGTCAGCTAGCTTATCTTATGGGGTGAAAACTGTAGGGATCACAAGACAACTACCACTGTGGACATAGGGAATATAGCTTCACCTAAAGGAGGTCTTGTTTCGTATTGTGTATTCTAGATGGAAACAGCTGAACGAAGGGACACTTTTTGACAATACGAAGAGAAAGACACGCAGACACAGAAACAGAAAGGGGCACAGATAGAGACAGAAAGGGATACAGACAGACACAAACAGAGTTGAGGGAAGAAGGAAAGGAACACACACACATGTTCTCTCTCTCGCTCTGTTTCTCTGTCTCTGTTTGTATGTCTGTCTGTCTCTGTCTGTCTGCCTCTGTCTGTCTCTGTCTGTCTCTGTCTGTCTGACTGTCTCTGTCTGTCTGTCTCTGTCTGTCTGTCTGTCTCTCTCTCCCTCTATCCTCCCCCCCCCTCTCTCTCTCTCCATCTCTCTCTCTCTCTCAACTCACCATAAAGAAGAGCGTCTCCAAGGCAAATTCGGAGTACTGTTCGATGGTGGACAATACACTGAAGATGAGACAGACGAGAACCATCATGAACCTGCAACAACCATGATCATAATCCCATCATTATCCCAATATATATACGTCTTCAGTCTAAACAAAAAACAAACAAACAAACAACAAGCAAAGATCATCCCAACAGCAAACAATGAAACAACAGTTACCCCCCAAATAAACCGATCCTGTATCTTTCGGGTATGTTCAACAAGCAACAGAAGAACAATGTCTATGATTCAGTGGTATCCACTGTCCTTAATTCTTCTTCTTCTTCTTCTTCTTCTTCTTCTTCTTCTTCTTCTTCTTCTCCTTCTCCTTCTCCTTCTTCTTCTTCTCCTTCTTCGTCTTCATCATCATCATCTTCATCATCATCATCATCACTTCATCATCATCATCATCATCATCATCATCATCTTCTTCTTCTTCTTCTTCTTCTTCTTCTTTTCTTCTTCTTCTTCTTCTTTGCATTATTCTTCGCATTATTCCTATTTTTCTTATCAATTTTTTTCTTTTTCGAACGCTCAGACAGCCAATACTGTTGTCTGTCGTTTGAACAAAAACGGGAAAACAAAATGTAGGAGAATGGACCAACATGCAGATGAGACGATAGACAGCAATGTAAAAGGAAGAATAGTCCATTGGTTAATGCAAGGACATTGGGAAAAACCTGCAAATAAGGGTGACAGCCTGTTCTTACACATGCAACCAAATCACAAATAATTTTAATAAATTCAAATTTACACACACACACACATACACACACACACACACACACACACACACACACACACACACACACACACACACACACACACACACACACATGAAGGTTATACACTTTGGTGGGGTGATGGGCATTTTGGCTGTTGAAGCAGGGACAGATAGGAAATGAAAGAGGATGGGGGAAATCTTAAGTTTGAAACAAATATGTCTTGAGGCTGGATTGAAAAGTGTCATAAGTAGACTTTTTTGCGAAGGGATGAGAGAGAGGAGAGGTCAATCCAGACTGACGGATCAGAAATAGAAAGGGAAACACACACACACACACACACACACACACACACACACACACACACACACACACACACACACACACACACACACCACACACACACACACACACACACACACACACAATGCTTATTTAATGTTACCATCTGGAAATACAAATTTGACTTTGACTTTGACACACACAAACACACATGTACACAAGTTATGTAAACTTAATCTTTTGCCCTCTTTAACGATCATTTTGACATG
Organism: Rapana venosa; assembly: GCA_028751875.1. Classification (NCBI taxonomy): domain Eukaryota; kingdom Metazoa; phylum Mollusca; class Gastropoda; order Neogastropoda; family Muricidae; genus Rapana; species Rapana venosa. The sequence continues at coordinate 31,836,897 of CM054145.1, read as the reverse complement.
ACTTGGCTTAACTTCACGCACGCACGCACGCGCGCATACACACACACACACACACACACACTATTCTACACATGGATACAAATGCATGGCCAGTCACACAACTTATTAGAGTGCACAAGCACATGATACAGCATTTAAACACGTTATGTTTATGTACACACACGGTGATCCTCTTTGACTGTGCCTTTAACTTGAAGAGGTTCAATTTCAGTGTCTCAAAGGTTTATTGTGTCCAGAATATTTTATTTACGTGAAGTCACTTTTGCGACATTGTACAAAGCAGAAGACAAATGAAATCCCACCTCCATTCTCTTGCATAAACAAAACAAGTTCTAACAAGCAAACATGAAATGAAATTAACACGCCACCACAGATGCAGTGTGACACAATTGTTCAATTGATTCTATTCCACCCGCTACCCCCACGCCTGTTTGTATAAATAGCATCTCGACCTTCTGGAATAATTGTGCTAGAAATTCGATCTTTTGGATCCTTGCCTTGTTCCTTTTCTTTCTGTCACATCCTTCTTGTCTATTTTCTGTCTGCTTGGTCCATTCTCTTGCTTTTTTCCAGAATGACTTAAAAGATGCCAATTCCTTCCCATGCCAAAATTGGATGTGCTGAGCCTGATTTGTCAGGCGCTTTATAACAATGCAACACATTTTTGCTCATATGAGAGACAACAACAGTTGCTGTCTTAGCTTTCAATGAAGAAGAAGAAGAAGAAGAAGAAGAAGAAGAAGAAGAAGAAGAAGAAGAAGAAGAAGAAGAAGAAGAAGAAGAAGAAGTTTTATTTTATTTTCATCTATTTAGTTTGCACCTGCATGTGTAACTTTTTCATATTTAGAGTGGCATTTCATAAGGGAATTTGCAAGTAACCCCTGTCTTCAAGCTGCAAATTATTTTACGTGCTACAGGATCACCCCCTAACTTCTAATCCTCCGAGCTTTGGAGATGTGTTGTCTATCTTCCTTTGTTTGTGGAGAGATAGGGGTTAAGGTTGGGGGGGGGGGGGGGAGATAAGGGGGGAGGGGGTAGGGATGAGGGGAATAGGAGAGGGAAAGGGGGGGGATAGGTTTGGTTCAGGGAGGGGGGAGACAGGAAGGGAAGGGGATCAGATAGGTTTGGGGGAGGGGGTTACAGAGAGAAGGGTATACTTTTAAGGGGGAAGGGTGGCATAGTGGGGAGGAGAATAGGTAGGGGGGTGGGATAAGTAAGGGGTGTTAGGGGGGGGTGAGGATGGTGTTAGAGAGGGGTGGGGGGGGTGGGGGGGGGGGGGGGTTAAAAGGTTTGTTTTATCAGGACTTTAAGCATCTTTTTCTACCATAACTTCCAGGGGTATAGATTTACTGTTTCATACGCTAATACTGTTTGCTACGATTCTAAGTATAATGTATGCAAACCGGCTTGCTGTCACTCTTCATGTCAGAATTAAACCCTAGGCGGCTGTGCTAGAAATAGAAAAAAAGGAGCAAAGCAAAAAACGAAGAGAGGGTTAGAAAAGAGGGGATTACTAGCACAGAATTTCCAGAATGTGGGGATGCTGTTTATACTGGCTGACTCAAGACTCAAGATCAATAATACTTTAATAATGTCTCAATTAAAGAAATTACACTGGAGAGGGAGAAGGGGGATAGGCCGCCAGCATTCATAGGAAGGAATCCTGTCTTATAGTGACCCCAGTTTTGGTCATTCAGGAGGGCCGGTCCCTCTGGTCAGTTTATGCCAATGCCATCAGAATCTGTCAGTCTACTGGAGAAGGGAAGAGAAGGAAGTTTTTGCCAGTCAGTCAAAGCGACCTTAGGGTCCAAGTAGGCAAGAGATGGAGGAGCGAGAGAAAGAGAGAGAGGGGAGGGAGGAGAGAGGAAAAGGGGAGAGAGGAGAGAGAGAGGAGAAGAGAGAGAGAGAGAAAGAAGAGAGGAGAGAGAGAGAGAGGGGAGAGAGAGAGTGGGAAAGAGAAAGAAGAGGGAAAGAGAGAGAGAGTGAGTGAGTGAGAGAGAGGGAGAGAGAGATCGAATAGTAAAGGTAAGTAAAGGTAAAGGTGTCCCATAACCTATAAAGTCGTAGGGGAGCGAGGCGTCAGAGACCTCAACTTCTCAAGGGGCCAGCATATTGAGGGCGGCGCCCATCTCCTCTCTCTCGCTGCTTTACCTTCCCTGACCCTTTAAAAAGGGCAGGTTTTCCCATTTTTCAGCTGGGGGAAAATGGGGGGAAATGTACTGAAGCCAAGGCCGCGGGAAAAAAGGGCAACCCCACCCAAAATAGTAGCCACTCTAGATGCTGCTTTCCCCTTTTAGGGGGAAAGCGAGTGGCCCCCAAACCCATTGGGGGCTATCCCCTCCTCTAAAATGAACGGGGAAAAATTGGTCAAAGTGGAAAGAAACACCTTGTACTTTGGGGGTTTTCTTATATGACCTAGAGTAATGGGCGGATATTTTTAAGAAGCCCCGGAAATTTCTACTTATCTCTCCCCTCTCTCCCCTCCCCCCAACCTCTCTCTCTTTCTCTTTTTCCCTTTTCTTTTCCCCCTCTCTCTCCCCCCCTCTCTCCTCTGTTAGTCAGTCAAGTCCCAAATCAAAAATTTATTTCCACTTGGGACATTGATTAAGCAAAGCATTTGCTTTATTTTTATCAACCCCTCTATCTAGGGTAAAAAAAAAGTGCGTTTTTTTTTTGTTTGGGGTGTGTTCCCCCCCTTGTCTCCTGCCTGCCTCCGCCTGTTTCTGCCCTTGCCTGTCGTCTTGTCTGTTTTCTTTCTTCTTCTCTCTCTGTTTTTCCTCTCTCTCTCTTTTCTCTCTCTCTTTTCTCTCTCTCTCTCTCTCTCTCTTCTCTCTCTCTTCGTCATTGCGTGCCTGCCCATCGATCTCTGTCTTTTTTTCTGTCTATCTGTCCGCCTTTTTGTCTATTTGTCTCCCCCTCTACCCCCCCCCCCAAGCCCCCCCAATCTCTCGTTTTTTTCTAACTTTTGGATTTGCAGGGGCAAAAGGAACGTCAGCACTGCCCACTGTTTATGTTGTGGAGGGAGGTGCTCTGTCCGGGTGAAAATTTTAGTTTTTTGAGGGCTTTCCCGGGAAAAACCCTTTTCCCACACACCCGGTTTGATTGTTGTCCGCTCTGTAGCCGGGCTGAAGCCAGAAATCCCCTTAGCATTTCTGGGCTTGGTAGCCCATGTCCCGCCCCGGTCATACCCTTAAAAAAAAGTATCCCCCCACCATCCTTTTTTTCCCCCCCTGCAACGACAGTGCACGCATAGACACGCGCGCGGGAAAACGCGCGGACAACATTACACCACAACACCACTTACACACACCACTTAAACACACCAACATACCACACAGAACAAGTCCTCATATTAAAAAGTTTAAAAATGGGTTTTTTGTCTTTATTTTCGGGATAAGGGAATAACACTCAGTGTTTTTTAAAAAAAAATCTATTTCCGTGTGTTTGCATTTTTAAAATTTTTGTTCCGTTCCCCCCGGCCACAATGGCCTACCTCCCGAAAAGCAAAAAAGGGTTAAAGTGGGCAAGAGTTTTGCGGGGGTTCGCCACGAGACCTGGGGTTTATGTTTTTCCCCTAAAGACTTTTGGGGAAGCGGAGGCGGCACTGTTTTAAACTCCGAGGAAAAATCTAATGAACGGAATCGAACCCGGGTCAGCAGATCACGAATCCCCCACTCAACCCACTGGCATCCCGTTCCCGCCCCTAGGTCTTTTCCCTTTTAGTTTTTCTTTAAGGGGAAGGGGGAAAGTATTTTTAATTATATGATTTTTTTAGAACGAAAAGGGGGGGGGGGGGGGGGGGGGGGGGGGTAGCATAGTGGTTAGAGCTTGCTCTACCCGTTTGAGCCCCCAGGATCGAGCCAGTTCGAATCACCACCGAGAGCCTGTTTAAAGGGAAATTTTCCCCCCTGGTGTTATTTAAAAACTGACTTACCCCTCAAAAAAGTTTTTGGGGAGGGGAACTCTAAAAAGTGGCCCCCGCGTTGCGAAGCACGCAAAAACATTTGCGCAACGAAAATTTTTTTATTTTCTGATTTAGGCCTTTGTTTTCTAGGGAAAAAGTGTCACAACGAATGTATATTAAAAATACATGCACACTTTTTGTCGTGTTTACCATCACCCCCGAAGTCGGAAAGGGCTACCTTAAGGTGGTAAAAAGGCTGCTACAAAAGGGTATCATTTTAATTTGATCCTCAGGCTCTAGCCCGGGAAAGAAAAGAAAAAATGACGTTTTTAAGCACTTTTAGCTGGGGGAAGGTTGAAAATCGAAATGGCTTTAAAAAAAAAATCTACACATTTGATCACGGGCTTTTACTTTTTTGCGGTTAAAAATTTTTTAAAAACAAAAAAAAACCCAAAACAATACAAATTTTTACAGTTTCAGATGAGTGAACAGTTATTTTTTTTCCTGACTGAAACCCTTCGGTTTTTTGTTTTTTTGAAATAGCCTTAAAATAAAAAACAAATCAACTAGCACTGTAAACAATAAGCTCAGGGGATTTTTCCCAAACCCTTAATAAAAATAAAAAAGAATTTTAACAAAAAAAATCAAGATTTTTTCAATGAGAAAAGGGAGAGAGAGAGAGGGAGGAGAGAGAGAGAGAGAGAGGAGAGGGGAGATCTGCTACAATGTTCAAACCAATTCCCCAACCTGGGTAAAACCGCAAGTGGTGACCCACACCAAAAACCAAACCACACACACACCACACCGGATATTTTTTGTCTTTCCCCTGTTTCACGAGCAAATAACAAGAAAAAGGGAGAAAATTTGTGCGGGGATAAGAGCGGAAACCCTGATTTACGAAACGTGTGGCAAAATCTGGGACAATCTCCTTCCTCCCTGGAAAATACGGCCACAAAAACAACAACAAAAGCAAAAACAAATAAGGAGTGGTTTTAGGTTCCCCCACACACTCCCTTAGTCGTTCGCTCTATTGACAGACTTTCCCTCACTGTCAACTCCGGGTTGATGGTCCCCTTTTTGTTTGTTGAATGAAAAGTTAGCATCTTTTTTGTTTCATTTAAAAAAACATATCTTGCAGCTTAAGTTGCTATTTTTTTTGGGGAACTTTGGGGTTTAGTCTTGTCTTGTTTGTGTAACTGTTCGGATTTTGGTTTTTTGTTTTCATAAGGGCTTATCAATGCGAGGGGTAGCTTTAAGTCATTTTACAAAACCTTGTTTAGCTTTAGTCGTTTTTTTTCGAACACCCAGTTTTTAAAACCCAAACCCTGTTGCCCTCCTCTTTCTCTGTTTTGGTCCCTCCAGTGGAAGACCCCCTCCCCCCTTTGCCAAAAAGCCTTTATGATACTTTCAAATCAAGCCTCGAAACGCACTTATTTTTACCTGAATCTTCCCTGTTACCCTTTTATTTTCCAAGTAAACCTTCACCCCCCACCACCCCCCCCTAAGGGTTGTGAGTTAAAAATTTGACATTTGTTTTCCCGTTTTGTGGGGTTGCAACGGGGGGTGGGTGATTTTAATGCAAGCCCTTCGATTTGTTTTTTTACAAAATTTAGAGTATTAAAAACCCTAATTTTACATTATATATTTTTCATTATCATTTTCTTTTTTTCTTCTTCTTCTTCTTCTTTTCTTCTTCTTCTTTTTTAGTTAGAGTTAGTGTAGTAGTAGTCAAGTCCCAAAAAAAAGAAACTTATATCTTTAGTGTCTGCCGACAGGTTTTTTGTTTTTTGTGTTAGTGGTGGGGTAAATCTTTGTGAAACCCGAAGCGGGTTTCGTGATTTTGTTCCGTTCCCCCCGATGTGGAACCATAAACCCCATTTCTTTCTTTTATAAAATGTTGGGATAGTGGTGGTGATTGGGATGAAAGATGGTGGTGGTGTGGGGATGTTTGATGATGATGATGATGTTTGGGGATGATGGGATGGTGACCGGTGATGATCATGATGATGAGATGATGATGGTAAAAGATGATAATGATTTCTCATCCTTATCATTTAAATAATGTTACCATTTGTCATTATTACTATCAAAAGCAAATCTTCAGTGGTAACCCAAAGATCTACTGACACTGAGTTGTTTATTTTAACGTACCATCCGGGGGAAAAAAATATTTTTTAAAACCCAGACTTTGGCTGTTTTATTTTTTTTCATTCCTCAGTTTAGAGGTCCAAGGTTCACCATAATGGTAAGATTGTTGACGTGTGAGGCCATTTCCTGTCCGTCATGAAGGGAGAAACTGACTTTGATTTTGACTCTGACGCAACCAAATGATGACAACATTGGTTCACTTTGTTAAGTAAAAAATAAAATAAAATGGCGTTAACCTTCCCCTGTAGCAATTTTTGTAAATTGTTCAGACTCATTTAGAGATGATGATGATGATGATGATGATGATGATAATAATAATGATAATGATAATAATAATAATAATTAAAAAAATAAAATAAATGGAATTTATATAGTGCGATATCTTGTAAAAAAAACAACCCAACCCAAATCAAAGCGCTTGCGTCCATTCCACTCACACACATGCAACCAACAATGATAAATAGTTTAACAAATTCAAATACACACAAACGCACAACACACAAATGCGTATGCGACCGGGTTTTTCCCCCTCACCATGAAAGGAAGCTGCATTTCGACATTGGAGAATGTGTCTAAATACGACACCTGTGTGTATATATGTATGCGTCTTTTTTGTTTGTTTGACTGACTCGAAAAACAGAAACCGTAATTCGGATGAGACTATAAACCGAGGCCCCGTGTGCGAACGCATGCAGAACATCTTGCGCACACGTTAAATCCTGTTCCGCTTTTCGAAAGAGTAGGCCCTTGTGTGCCGGTGGGAACAGATGACAAAATTTACAAAACCGCATACACACGGGGATTGGATGTAAAAAAAACGGCACATGAGTGCTTATTCAATTGTCCTGGAAAAAAAAATCTGAGCGCTTTGATTTGTTGCTTTACAAGATTCAGCGCTATATAAATTCCATATTATATTATTATTATTATTATTATTATTATTATTATTATTAATTCTGAATCTGGACACTTTCTAGACCATTATTTACAAGCATCTGTGTAAGTGATGGGGTATTAATTAAACTTCATTACTCAGAATCACCTGGTTGGCAGCATATATAATACCGTAAACCAGACATTTCTGTAACGTTTTCAAGCTAAACAAAACAGTATAAAAGAAAATAAAAATTGGAGGAACAACGATTCTGCATGCAAATAGATAATAATACTCCTTAATGCACAGGACTTGAGAACTATTCTCCTCCGTACTTTTTCATTTTTTTTGTCTTTCTCAGTCGGTGTGTGTGTGTGTGTGTGTGTGTGTGTGTGTGTGTGTGTGTGTGTGTGTGTGTGTGTGTGTGTGTGTGTGTGTGTGTGTGTGTGTGTGTGAATGTGTGTGTGTGAGTGAGTAAGTGTGTGTGTGAGGAGTGTGTGTGTGTGAGTGAGAGTATGTGTGTGTGTGTGTGAGTGTGTGTGTGTGTGGTCAAGTTGAGTCAAGTCAAAATGATCTTTATTGAGGGTAAATGATCTGTATAGTGTGTGTGTATGCATGCGTGCGAGCGTGCGTGCGTGCGCGCGCGCGCGCGCGGTGTGTGTGTTTGTGTGCGCGCGCGCACACGTGAACGATCCCCCCCCCCCCACATCAATCATACAGTAACAGACACATAACACAAAGCGTGTCAGCCAGAATCTCACCGAATTTTGCCCAAGAACATTTCCGATTTATGACAATTCCCTCTGCTCAAATTGAACATAATTGTTCGGTTTCAAAATAGAAGGTCTTTTAGAAATGTCAGAAGAAATGTGATAGAGATAACGAGGAATAAAGAGAGCTCAAAAATGCCCCATAGCAAGTCATTAAAGTGTGGTTATGGGGTTATGTTTTTGACATCTCAACCGCTTACGCGAGTTCCAGCATGTTTGTAAATGTATTAAGCTGGTCGTTGTGTTGTTAGAGTTTTGTGTCTGTGTTTGTAGACTGTTCAGTTCGTTCTTGACTGTCCAAGTTGTTGTTTTCTTCTTTTTCCTGCAGCTTTATATTGATTACCTTTTGTGAACATTTTTGTTTCTCTATTCCTAAATTATTTGTTTATCTTTGTTTCTATTTTTTGATCCTTTTTTTGTTGTTCTTTATCGTTTCGTTTTGTTGTTTTGTTATTTATTTTACTTGCAGTCTGTGGGTTTTTTCTTTTTAAAAAAAATTCTTTCTCTTTGTTTTGGATTAATTTTATGCATTGTTTTAGGTGAGTCGCTTAGTGCATCACATCACTCATCTTTTTTTCTTCATGTTTTTTTTCTTCTGCCTAATTGGCTATTTGCGAGTCCGCTTCTGCGTCTTGCAGTTCGCTCTGTTTCTGATTCTCTGTCTGTCTATCTGTCTGTCTGGCTGGCTGTCTCTGTCTCTCTTTGTGCCAGTATTCTCTCTCTCTCTCTCTCTCTCTCTTTCTCTCTTTAACATTCTTTCTTTGGTTCTTAAGGTTAGCATTGTCTCTCTCTCTCTCTCTCTCTCTCTCTCTCTCTCTCTCTCTCTCTCTCTCTCTCTCTTTCTCTCTCTTTAACATTCTTTCTTTGGTTCTTAAGGTTAGCACTCTCTCTCTCTCTCTCTCTCTCTCTCTCTCTCTCTCTCTCTCTCTCTCTCTCTCTCTCTAGCTAGCCCTTTCCTTTCTGCATTCCATTTCTTCTTTTACTGCTATTGTCTTTCCTTCTTTAGTTCTTTTTGCTTTGTTTCTTTTGTTTTCCCTTTTCCCTTTCTTTGTTCCAGATTGCGCTGTTTGTTTTCTTTGTCACAGGGACACAACTCTTCACAGCTTACAGAAGAAGGTCAGTTTTTCCATTGGCCCACCTCATCACACAAAATAGACGTGTTGCCCTTTTGGCAACTTTCTCCTCTGCATCTGAATCGGCCTTAAACGGAGAGAGAGAGAGAGAGAGAAAGAGAGAGAGAGAGAGAAGAGAGAGAGGAGAGAGAGAGAGAGAGAGAAGAGACAGACAGACAGACAGACAGACAGACAGACAGACAGACAGACATAGAGAGAGTATTTTCAAAAGAAACAATAAAATAAAAAACAGAATGGAGGAAGGAAGGGAGAAGAGGGAGGATAATTATAAACGTCAAAATATGTTTATGGTGCGTTTAAGCCTGTAATACATGGACTGCGGGATGTCGAAATTGCAGATTTCTATTGTGCTGTGTTATGTAGCTGTTTAAAAGAGAGAGAGAGAAATACACGATGATGAAGTCAAATGTGCTAAACAAGATGTATTGGTTGCTATCATAACGAGAGAGAGAGAGAGAGAGAGAGAGAGAGAGAGAGAGAGAGAGAGAGAGAGAGAGAGAGAGAGAGAGAAGAGAAGAGAGAGAGAGAGAAAGAGAGAAGAGAGAAGAGAGAGAGAGAGAAGAGAGAGTAAGAAGAGAGAGAGAGAAGAGAGAGAGAGAAGAGAGAGAGAGAGAGAGAGAGGAGAGAGAGAGACAGAGAGACAGAGAGAGAGAGAGAGAGAGAGAGAGAGAGAGGGAGAGAGAGAGAGAGAGGAGAGAGAGAAAGAGAGAGAGAAAGAGAGAGAGAGAGAGAGAGAAGAGAGAGAAGAGAGAGAGAGAGAGTCACAAAGCACAAATTGATCTCATTTTCTCCTGAATAAAACCAGAACCGAATTGTTCTGAACGAGGACAAAGGAGGTGGGTGTCGGGGGAAGGGGCGGACGGGGGAGCGAGGGGGGGCGGGGAGGAGAGAGGGGCAGGGGGGATAATAAGCTCCCTGTGGACTTTTGACCCCGAGGCTCCGACTTAACGAATCTAGGTATGGTTGGGAAGGAGAGATCGGAATGAGCGGCGTGGGAACAGCTAGCAGGATAGGAACGTCACAGAAGATGATGCAGCCCTCCCCCCCCCTCTCTCCCATCCCCACCCCCCAAAAAACGAACACGGGGGATTGGAGAAGGGAATAGGATGAGAGTTACGAATGCCACAGAGAAAGTGACACTGACAGTAATGATACATGTGTATGCATTGTGGTGTTTGATCTGGGTTCTGTGAGTGTGTCTGACTGTCTGTCTATCTGTCTGTGTGTCTGCCTGAGAGAGAGGAGAGAGAGAAGAGAGAGAAGAGAGAGAAGAGAGACGAGAGAGAGAGAGAGAAAGAGTCAGAGCACAGACAGAAACAGAGACAGAGAAGACAGACGAGAATCAGAGACAGAGGACAGACAGACGCAGAATCAGAGACAAACAGGCAGACAATAAGCAGACAGACAAACAGACAGAGAGAAAGAATGAAGAAGAAGAAGAAAAGAAGAAGAAGTATCGTAAGGTTAAATAAAAGAAAGAATGAATGAATATATAAACGCACGAATAAACGAATGAATAATCACATGAGTGAACAACTGAATGATTAAACAAGGACAGAACCAGTACAAGTTAATGAATGGATAAATGCATGAAGAAATGAAAAAAAGGAAAAAAGAAATACTTCGATAAACGAGTGATTAGATAAATGAAATGGAATAATCACATGGATGAATAAATGACAAAAAAGAGAATGAATAAATGAATGAGCGAATAAATCAATGAATAAATGGCAAAATATAAAAGCGTAAATAAGATCGGAGGTAAGATTTAAAACCTAAAAGAACGTTTAAAATAGCGAAAGAAAGACAAATACAAACATGTAGAAAGCAACCAAAAAATAATAGATTAAAAAAATAAAATAAAGAGAATACGGAACACGTTGGTGGATATTTCAACTCTTAATACGTTTTTCATGCGTTTAAGCCTGTAATAAATGGAATGCATGTCATCCAAAGGGCACATTTCTTTTGTGCTTCGTCATGTGACTGTTGAAAAGAAAGAGGCAAAAAGATAAAATAATATGCTGCTGTTAACAAGACACATTGGTGTTACCATTGCAGAAAGAGAAGAAGAAGAAGAAGAAGAAGAAGAAGAAAGAAGAGAAGAAGAAGAAGAAGAAGAAGAAGAAGAAGAAGAAGAAGAAGAAGAAGAAAGAAGAGAAGAGAGAGAGAAGAAGAGAGAGAAGAGAGAGAGAGAGAGAGAGAAGAAGAGAGAGAGAAGAAGAGAGAGAGAGAAGAGAAAAAGAGAGAGAAGAGAGAGAGGAGAGAGAGAGAGAGAGGAAGAAGAGGGAGAGAGAGAGAGACAGAGAGAGACAGAAGGAGAGACACAGAGAGACAGAGAGAGAGCAGAGAGACAAAACGAGAGAAGCATTGCGTGTCACGAAATTTATTCCAAGCTAGTTTTGTGTGTGTGTGTGTGTGTGTGCGCGCGCGGTGCGTACGTGCGTACGTACTTGCGTGTATGTATGCATGAATGCATGCATATGCGTGAGCAAATTCATGCACACGTGTGTGTGTGGTGTGTGTGTGTTGTGTGTGTGTGTGTGTGTGTGTGTGTGGTGTGTGTTTATAAGCTCATATAAAAAGGCTTGCCGGGTAATGGAGCCGGAACTTAACGTTAACTGTAGCGGAAAATATCCAGAAAGTGGACATCTCCGTTTTTACTCAAATTACCCCATTCTCCTCAGGCCACCCAGGTCCTTAGTCGGAATCTGAATCGGCTAGGGGTAGTCCCCACTCCCCTTTCCTTCTTCTTTCCAGTTCAAACATCATTATAATATTACAATATTCTTTTGTCATATCTCGCCGCTGCCAGACAAACGCAATGCAAGCAATAATGGACTTACTGACTGACTGATTGACAAGTCTAAACGTGTCATTCAGTGATGATGCTCTCTTTTGTACTATGTTGCTATTACTTTTATTCTCCGTTATTTCTTTACACTTGTGCTTGCCTGTTGGTCATTATTGCTTGGGAGTTTACGCACGCTTACTGAAACGTTTCTTGACCTTTATGTTGTAATAAGAATGTCAACAGTTTATCGCTTTTTCGTTGTGAGAAAAACGTGTTATTTTGTCGTTTTACAAAGTTTCCACGAAAGAGATTTATGTCTACAGTAATGAAATAAATCATCATCTCTCTCTCTCTCTCTCTCTCTCTCTCTCTCACTCTCTCTCTCTCTCTCTCTCTCTCTCTCTCTCTCTCTCTCTCTCTCTCTCTCTCAAAGAGTTGTGGATATCTTGTTTCGGCTGGCCCAATAATGTTCCCAGGACAGAGTTTCCCCGAATGAAATAATGTCTACAGTGATGAAATAAATCATCATCATCATCATCTCTCTCTCTCTCTCTCTCTCTCTCTCTCTCTCTCTCTCTCTCTCTCTCTCTCTCTCTCTCTCTCTCTCTCTCTCTCTTTCAAAGAGTTGTGGATATCATGGTTTAGCTGGCACAATAATGTTCGCAGAGATTTGTGGCTACATCTTTGCAGACGACAGAAGCGCCCCATACAGTTCTAGTCATTGGTGTACTGAGAAGCTGCAACCTCAAAAGGTTGTAGCTGTTACTTTGTATGGTAAAAAGCGCTGCCAAAGAATGAAATCTATCATTCTGTCTGAGATAAAAGCAATTTTTTAAAGATTATTTTTCTTGTTCTTCTCCTTGTTCTTCTTGCTCTCCTTCTCCTCCTCCTCTTCCTCTTCTCCCTCCTCCTCCTCCTCCTTCTCTTCTTCTTCTTCTTCTTCTTCTTCTTCTTCTCTTCTTCTTCTTCTTCTTCTTCTTCTTCTTCTTCTTCTTCTTCTTCTGCTGCTGCTGCTGCTGCTGCTGCTGCTGCTGCTGCTGCTCCTCCTCCTCTCTTCTTCTTCTTCTTCTTCTTCTTCTTCTTCTTCTTCTTCTTCTTCTTCTTCTTCTTCTTCTTCTTCTTCTTCTTCTTCTTCTTCTTCTTCTTCATGGCTTCCGTTGGCAGTTGTTGACTGGATAGCCTAGTGGTTAGAGCGTTGTACTCGTGATCTCACGGCCCCAGTTCGAGTCACCACTGAGGCCCCTGTTCAAGGGAATTTTTCCTCTGGAGTTAACATCAGCACTATCCCCACACACCCCGAAAGTCCTTCGGTCGAGACTATAAACCGAGGTCCTGTGTGCGAACGCACGTAGAACATCTTGTGCACACCCGTTCTGCCCTTTGTAAAAGTTAGCCATTCGTGTCAGTGAGAACGGATGACAAAAAAATATATATATAAAAAGCGTGCGCAGACTGGTGCCGTGTTTAGACATCATCCCTGAAATCTAAAAATGGCTACCTATTTGGTGGGCAAAAACCGTACGATATGGCCTGTGTAGCCGGCGGGGCTATAAACAACAAGATTGGATTGGATTAATTCACTGGCAATGTATAATAACTTCATAGGTAAACGTCTACTAATGTTTGTTTTAAGGAGTGCGAGAGTTTACACAATGTATACTAGCTTCATAGGTAAACGTCCACTACTATTTGTTTTAAGGAGTGCGAGAGTTTACACAATGTATAACTTTATAGGTAAACGTCCACTACTTTTTGTTTAGGGAATGCGAGAGTTTACACAATGTATACTAGCTTCATAGGTAAACGTCTACTAATGTTTGTTTAGGGAGTGCGAGAGTTTACACAATATATACTAACTTCATAGGTAAATGTCCACTATTGTTTATTTTAAAGAGAGCCAGAGTTTACACAATGTATACTTACTTTATAGTAAACGTCCACTATTGTTTGTTTTAAGGAGAGCTAGGTAAACGTCCACTACTGTTTGATTAAAGGAGTGTGAGAGTTTACACAATGTATAGTAACTTCAGAGTTTACACAATGTATACTAACTTTATAGGAGGTAAACGTCCACTACTGTTTGTTTTAAGGAGAGCAATAGTTTACTCTCTTCCTGTTATGACAGCAATGCTATAGCCATTGGGGTGAAAAGTATCTGTGACGGGTGTTTCCTTACGGGTGTGTTGTTTCCACCCTGTGTTCTGTCTGTCGGTAATTGTCATCATTAGCGGCTCGTTTCCGCCAAGCCCTGTGGCATCAAACACGTCCCTTCAACTCTTCTTGTGGTGTCTTCAATCATCCATTCCGTCTCTCTGGCTCTCTCACTCTGTCTGAATGGTCTGTATGTTGTTTGGTTGTCTGTGTGTTTCTGTGTCTGTTTCTCTGTCCTTTTGCTTGTGTGTTGGTTTGTCGGGTCTCTCTGTCTCCTTCTTCCTCATCCGTCCTTCAAGTGTGGTGTGTGTGTGTTTGTTTGTGTGTTGTGTTTTGTGTGTGTTTTGTGTGTGTGTTTTGTGTGGTCGCGCGCGGCGCAGGCGCATTCTACATACTTGTACTTTCACGCCAACGCTCATGCCTGTGTATGCATGTCGTTTTAAAACCCAAACGCATGCCTGCACAAACACACCACACCCCACACACACACACAACACAAAACACACACCCCAAACACCCCACACACACACCCACACACACACACACACACACACAGCATACATTGTGTACGTCCACGTGCACCAGCAACAGCAAAAAATACAACCTAGTACAAACGTAACCATACCAAAGAAGGAAATGCCGACATTTCGGAAGGATTAGTGAGCAATATCTCTCTTGTGCAATTATATCTACATGACAGGCGTTTAGCTCAAAAAACTTCCTCATATCTCATGAAGAGAAGATCAGGTAAATGTCAGGCAGCTCTTTTGGGAGAGGAGAGAGAGGAGAGAGGGGAGAGGGAGGGGAGAAAGAGAGAGAGGAGAGGAGAGAGAGAGGAGAGTGAGAGAGAGAGAGAGAAAAGAGAGAGACGTGGGCACACTGACCCGCTATGAGAAAGGATCCATCGTTTCAAATATAGATTTGGTGTGTGTGTGTGTGTGTTTGTGTGTGTGTGTGTGTGTTGTGTGTGTGTGTGTGTGTGTGTGTGTGTGCGCGCACGTGTGTGTGTGCGCGCCCCCGTGTGTGTGGGGGTAAATATATACGCACCTTAACACAGGCAACTACAACATTTGCTCTTTGCTACCTGAAAAGGTCAGGGTTGGAATTTTAAGACTGAGAGAGAGAGAAAAAAAAAAGTCAATGGGTTTGGAAAAAAAAAGTTTCTTGGAAGTGTGTGTTAAGTGTGTGTGGTGTGGTGTTGTGTGTGTTGTGTGTTTGTGTTTGTGTTTGGGGTTTGTGCATGTGTATATGTGCATGTGTCTGTGAGTTTTTAAGAAATATTTTATGTATTTATATGGCTTTTAGTTCTTTTATATCGAGGATAATGGAATAAGCACTCATGTGCTTTTTTACATCTAGTCCCCGTGTGCATGCGGTTTTGTAAATTTTGTCATCTGTTCCCACCGGCACACAATGGCCTATTCTTCCGAAAAGCGGAACAGGATTTACCGTATGCGCAAGATGTTCTGCGTGCGTTCGCACACGGCGTCTCGGTTTATAGTCCCATCCGAAGGACTTTTGGGGAGAGTGGAGCCTGCACTGATGTTAACTCCAGAGGAAAATATCCCCTTGAACGGGAATCGAACCCGGGTCGTCAGACTGCGAGCGCAATGTTCTAACGACTAGGATATCCCGTCTCCATGTGTGTGTATGTGTGTTGTGTTGCGTTTTATTGTTGTTGTTTGTGTCGCATCTTTGGTCGAAGGGAAGCATTGCAGTGTGTGTGTATGTATGTGTGAATGTGTGTGTGTGTATGATTGAATGTGAGTGTGTGCGTATGTGCGTGTGTGTGTGTGTTTTTGTGTGTGTGTGTGTGCGCGCGCGTGTGTGTGTTGTTTGTGTATATGTGTGTGTTTGTGTGTGTGTGCGTGTGAGTGTGTTTACGTATGTGTGTGTGTGTGTGTGAATGTGAAAAAAATAACCTGAAGTCAGAGTACAGCTGCCTGTATTATAAAGAACTTGAAAACAGCCACACACGCAAACTTCTCATCCAAGTATGTACTGACGGTCTTACAGTTGATCCCCGAAAGTGATGAGTAAGGGTCCCTATACTGAACAACCTCCACCAAGGCATTATTAAGCTAAGGAACACACACGACAACAATAACTAAAACTTACGCAATTCTTTCAATCCATGAACGCACACCCACATCCAGCATCAAAAACCCTTTTCTGATTTAAAAACAAAAGGAGCATTAAAAAAAAAGTCTTCTTTTGCTCTTTTTATTCTCATTTTGTTGGGAGATTTATAGCAAAAATTGCTGTTAATATCCTTGTTCCACATGTGAAGGCCTTAGTGGGGTATTAAATTCGCATCAAAATCAGCCATGTGGCTTCTTGCCAATGGGCCGTGGGGGCGTAAACCAGCTTTGAACAAAATGGGAAGAGAGGGTTATTACAAGACAATTAAGAAGGAATGAAAGGGTTTAGTGTTGAATGCTGGGCGATCCGAACAGGGAAGAATTAAGAAAAAAACCCCAACTCAATGGAGGAGGGAGGGAGGGAGTTTGAATTTCGTCTGTTGCAATCGTAGTCAAGAATTTCTCAGACGGACACTTCATAGCCGAGTGGTTAACACCGTTCGACTTCAATCCCGTGGGTCCATGAAGTCCTGGGTTCGAATCTCGGTGGTGGCGTCTGGTGAATTAAGGGGTAAGGATTTTTTATGATCTCCTAGGAGCACTTCGGGTTGCAGACCTGCCAGTGCGTGCCTGATTTCTTCCGTGGATGTATACTCGTACAGAAGAGCAGATAATTCACGTTAAAGATCCGCGACATTCATATCATCAGCGTTTGATGAGTTACGACAACATGAGCATACCCGGTATACATACTCCGAAGTCGGAATGCAGCTACCTTCATGGTGGGCAAAAAAGGTCGCATGCGTAAAATTTTATTATTGGTCAACCTCAGAGCTCTAGTCAAGGAACGGAAAAAGCGAAGAAGAAGAAAATGCGAAAAGAACTTGAAAGAATTGAAAGAGAGAAGAGAATGAAGAGAGAAGAAGAATTGCAAGAAGAAGAAGAAAGGAAGAGAAGAGATGCGAAGAGAAGAGAATGCGAAGAAGAAGAAAATGCGAAGAAGAGAGAAGATGGAGAAGAGAGAATTGCGAAGAAGAAGAAAAAGAGAAAAGAAAAAGAAGAGAGATAGAAGAAGAAGAGAAGACAGAGAGAGAGAGAAGAGAGAGATGATGAGAGAGAGAGAGAGAGAGAGAGAGAGGAGAGAGAGATGAGAGAGAGAGAGAGAGAGAGAGTGAGAGAGAGAGAAGAACAGGGTGCTAGCATATTTAATTTCATCATTTTGACACAAATAAGTTACTGGCAGAATGTAAAGAAGACAGAGACGTGAATGATTCAGATAAATGATAAAGAAGAGGAGCAACAATGTTGCCATCGCAGATGCACGTAAAAAGAAATAAAGTATGCGTGTCGTTGTTGTTGCTGCTGTTGCTGCTGTTGTTGCTGCAGTTGCTGCTGTTGCTGCTTCTACTACTACTACTGCTGCTGCTGCTGCTGCTGCTGCTGCTGCTGCTGCTGCTGCTGCTGCTGCTCCTACTACTACTACTACTACTACTACTACTACTACTACTACTACTACTACTACTACTACTACTACTACTACTATTACTACTTCTACTGTAGTTAGACATTTCCCAGATGAACACCTTAGGGTAAAACAAAGTGTGCACTCTAGATCATACCATCTGCGAACCACTGTAAAACTATAAGTTACGAGCAAAATTGTTTTCATGTAGGCTCTACTTGACCATATAGGCAGCTACGTTACGACTTCATATTGTTTTTTCCCCTTTATTTGAGAGTACATGTTGAAATGACGTAGAAGATGTGGGCGCCGCCCTCAATATGCTGGTCCCTGGAGAAGCTAAGGTCTCTGACACTTCACTCCCTACTGACCGCCTGGGTGATGAAAACACCTTTACAGGTTAAAATTGCAAAGAGCTAGGAACTTTCATAGGCGAAAACATACTCTACACACTATTGCAAACCTTATCAACATTTCAGCGTAGGCCTTGGCACGGAACTCACATCATTAAATTAACCGAAAAAGCTTTTTGGCTTGGTCCGTAGATAGTACACGATTCTCTACCCTATATTTGTGGTTAGTCAATAGTACATGACTCTCCACCCTGGCACAGTGGTCGAGTGGTTTAGGCGGTCAACTCGTGATCCAGAGGTCGCGGGTTCGATCCCCGCTCGGCTCGGTGTTGTGTCCTTGGGAAAGACACGTTACTCCTATTTTCCTCACTCCACCCAGGTGTACAAGTGGGTACCAGCTCTGCTGGGGAAGTATCTGGCGGCAGACTAGCGTCCTGTCACAGGGGTGGTGAAAAACCATCAGTTCGCTTAACGCTACAGAAACCGGGATAAGCTCCAGCTCTATGGGCCTTCTGGCTCGAAAGAACATACTTTTTTTTGTCTCCACCCTATATTCGTGGTTAGTCAACAGAATTACACGATTGTCTATCCTATATTCGTGGCTTGTCAATAATACATGATTCTCTACCCTATATTCGTGGTTATTCAATAGATAGTACACGATTCTCTACCCTATATTCGTGGTTATTCAATAGATAGTACACGATTCTCTACCCTATATTCGTGGTTAGTCAATAGATAGTACATGATTCTCTACCCTATATTCGTGGTCAGTCAATAGTACGCGATTCTCTACCCTATATCCGCGGTTAGTCAATAGAAAGTACACGATTCTCTACCCTATATCCGCGGTTAGTCAATAGAAAGTACACGATTCTCTACCCTATATCCGCGGTTAGTCAATAGAAAGTACACGATTCTCTACCCTATATTCGTGGTTAGTCAATAGAAAGTATACGATTCTCTACCCTATATTCGTAGTTAGTCAATAGATAATACATGATTTTTCACTCAATATTCGTGGTCAGTCAATAGTACACGATTCTCTACCCTATATTCGTGGTTAGTCAATAATTCTCTACCCTATATTCGTGGCTAGTTCTTGGGTGGTGGATTAATTGTGTCGACCGCAACGCTATTAGAGCAGCGTTATTGTCATTGACTGGGGGTTACAGCTGTTGCGGCTCGCGTTATCTTAATACACACGTTCCGCTGCGTGCTCTATCAGTCCACTGTCATCATCGTTAGCCTCTTCTATCCTACAGCCTCTGGCCACATACAGCGTTGGCCTCCAGCCCACCCCAGCCCAGCAATCAGTAATGAAGCATGCAATCCTCTCCTATATAACTCATGCAGTCCTCTCCTATATAACTCATGCAATCCTCTCCCATGTAACTCATGCAATCCTCTCCCATGTAACTCATGCAATCCTCTCCCATATAACTCATGCAATCCTCTCCCATATAACTCGTGCAATCCTCTCCCATACAACTCATGAAATCCTCTCCTATATAACTCATGCAATCCTCGCTTTTATCTCATGCACTCCTCGCTTATTTCGCGCACTCTTCTCTTATCTTATCTCATGCAATCTTCTCTTATGTCTCATGCAATTTTTTAAATTTTATCTCATGCACTCTTCTCGTTATCTCACGCAATCATCTCTTATCTCACGCAAATCTCTCTTATCTCACACAATAATATACCTCATGCGTTCCTCTCTCATCTCATGCAATCCTCTAATCTGTGTGATGTATTCCCCTTTTATCGCATGCAATCCTCTCTTTTATCTTATGTAGTCATCTCTTTTTTATGAAGTCCGCTTTTATCTCATGCAATCCTCTCTTTTATCTCATGCAATCCTCTTTTATCTCATGCACTCCTCTTTTATCTCATGCACTCCTCTCCTATTTGGTGCACTCTTTTCTTATCTTATGCAATCCTCTCTAATATCTCATGCAGTCATCTCTTTCATCCCATGCAGTCCTTTCTTTCATCTCATGCAATCCTGTCTTTCATCTCATGTTTGTAATCCTCTATTCTCTCGAGCAACTCTCGCTTTTATCTCATATAATCTTCTTTTATTTCGTGCACTACTCTATTTTACCTCATGTAATCCTCTCTTTTGTCTCATGCAGTCCTCTATTTTTTCATGCAATCCTCTCTTTTATCTAATGTTTGTAATCCTCTCTTATATCGAGCAATTTTCTCTTTTATATCACGTGATCGTCTCTTACGCAATCCTATCTTTTCTCATGCAATCCTCAATTATCTATTGCAAATTTTATCTCTTACTTCATGCAGTCCTCTCTTTTGTCTCATGCAATCCTCTCTTTTGTCTCATGCAATCCTCTCTTTTATCTCATGTAGTCCTCTCTTTTATCTCACGCAATCCTCTGTTTTGTCTCATGCAATCCTCTGATTCGTCTTATGCAATCCTCTATTTTGTCTCATGCAATCCTCTCTTACTTCATGCAATCCTCTCTTACTTCATGCAATCCTCTCTTACTTCATGCAATCATCTCTTATCTATCCACCACTCTGCTTAGGATAGTTTTAGACTGTTCGTGTCTTTGACTATAGTTTTCACTGAGTTTTCAGAGCATCTTTTCGTTGTAAATTTCTTTCTTCTTCATTTAGGGTAACGGAGGTTCTCTCTATTTTTTCCAATGTCTTTTCATCGTTACTTTTTCTTTTTTACTTTTGCGTCTTAAAAAAATCGTTTGAAAGTATTTTCGTTGTCAAATGTCTTTGTTTTTTTTTGGTTTCTCTTGTTCTCTGTCTTGTTAAAGTTTGTTCATCATCATTATTTTGTGCTTTCTTTGTTTCCTTTCTTTAAAAATCAGCGTTCATGCAGCAATCGCATTGTTACTTTAACACCATCGCTTTTTATTATACAGAGGTATCAACCATAAATCACAAAAACCAGCATGCACTTTGTATTTGAAGTCTATTGCGTTATCTGGTCAATGTATAAGGTGGGAGGACAATCGATGGTAAAGCGAATCGAATACATGACAATCATTGAAGTACAACAGGAACAATGAATCAATGATTAACCTATACACTATTCATAGAGTTTATAACTATCCTTGCATTCATAAAAATGGCCATAGTGATAAAAAAAAAATACCCAATGCATTTATAGCGGTTTGTGTGCAACAGCATATTCATTCTGCCACATGGTAGGCGAATAAAGTCAGAAAACATCAGCTCATCCATACGATCGATGCTTTTGTGTCCCTTGCGCAAGATAGAAGCGTGACACCATCATTAAAATGTCTCCAGATGAAAGAAGAAGAAGGAGAAGAAGGAGGAGAAGGAGGAGGAGGAGGAGGAAGAGGAGGAGGAGGAGGAGAAGGAGAATGAGGAGGAGGAGGAGGAGGAGGAGGAGAAGGACGAGGAGGAGAAGGAGGAGGAGGAGGAGGAGGAGGAGAATGTGAAAGGGCTTAGCGTTCTCACGACACAGGATATACTGACTCATTCAAGCGTTATCCATTCTGACAGAAAATGTATTTCCAGCGAAGATGACCTTTTTCGTTCTTTGTCTTTCTTTCTTTCTTTCTTTCTTTCTTTTCTTTTCTTTCTTGCTTTGTTTGTTTCTTTCTTTCTTGCTTGCTTGCTTTCTTTCTTGCTTTCTTTCTTTCTTTTCTGTCTTCCTGTCTCTTGCTGTTCTCTCTTTCTTGTGTTTACTTGGTTTCCTTTTTCTTTGTTTCTTCATATCTTTGTCTTTGTTTGTTTTCTTCTTTCTTTCTTTTAGGATGCGTGCTCCTCTTTAATCTGTATTGTTTAGTGCAATGTTTTGTAGTTTTAAAATGCCACTCAAAATCTGTTTGAAGTTGAAATACAAAGGTATTCTAAAGCCTTCAAAGTCTTCAGTCTTCTTTCGTTCTTATTTCTTTCTTTCTTTCTTTCTTTCTTCTTTCTCTCCTTTCTCTTTTTCTTTCTCTCTACTCTCCTTTGTTTCGTCTTGTCTTTTATTGCCTTTTTCTTGTTTTTTTTTTTACTGTTTCTTTTTACTTTCTCTTCTTTCTACGTATCATTTATATTATTCGATAATCATTCATTCATATATATATATATATTTTATTATATATATATATATATATTATATATATATATATATATATATATTATTATAATATATATATATATATATATATATTCTGAAGTCGGAGTTAGATGCCTACAAGCCAAGGTACTTGAAAACAGCATTACGTACAAACTTTTCATCTACAAAAATATACTGTGAACCTCCAACATTCGAATGATTTCAGGTTTTCGTTGTTGTTGTTGTTGTTGCTGTTGTTCCTAATTATGCTAATTTTCAAATGAATCCTATAGAGTGACCTTTGAACAGATAGAAGGGCTACGCCTTATGATATTATTCAATCGATATTGTCTTCGTGGACATACGCCCAGTGAAGATTTTGTGTTTTTACTTTGTCATTTTATTCTTTGATTTACCTGGCCTTGATAATAATCATGATCGGAGTGTAGCCTCAAAATTGTGTGTTGTGTGTGTGTGTGTGTGTGTGTGTGTGTGTGTGTGTGTGCGTGTGTGCGAGTGTGTGTGTGTTGTGTTAGTGAGTGTGTGTGTGTGTGTGTTGTGTGTGTAGAGTGTGTGTGTATGTGTGTTTTGTATGTATGTGTGTGTTGTTGTGTGTGAGTGTGTGTTTGTGTGTATGTTTGAGTGTGTGTGTTGTATGTGTGGTGAGTGTGTATGTGTGTGTTGTATGTGTGGATGTGTGTGTGTGAGTGGGAGTGTGTGTGTTGTTGTGATGTGTGTGTGTGTGTGTGCGGCCCCGGGGGTGGTGTGTATGTTTTTGGGGTGTGTGTGCGTGTGTGTATGTTATGTGTGTGTGCTTGTGTGTGTATTTGTGTGTTAAAAACAGACAGAAAAATCGCCGTTTCTTCTTGGGACTATAATAAAGTGATCTCCACTAAGCCAAACATAATGTTAAGGAATAAACGAAAAACACTGTCCGTTTCTTCTTGATAAAATATTTTTTCTCTTTATACAAGTATCCACATCATCTTAGTGTGAGAACAATCACAGCCATTCTTGTTCTGTTCTTCTTTCCTTCTCTTTTCCTCTTCATCCTCCTCCTCCTTACTCCTCACAACAAATGTCAGTAGCCTACTTACCGACGTCAATATCATCATCATCATCATCATCATCATCATCATCATCACAGCATCACATCAGCATCACACAGCAGCACATCATCAGCAGCATCAGCAGCGCACTTATCACACACCACCACCACCACCACCCCACCACCACCGACCTCCGTCATCATCACACCCCCACATCACATCAGCACATCACCATCACCACCAACACCACATCACAGCACCACACACCACCACCAGCACACAGCACAGCATCAGCAGCATCACAGCACACATCATCTCACATCAACATCAGCAGCAGCATTCACAAGAAAACAGTACCACCACCATCCTCCTTCTCTTCTTTGTCTTCTTCTAGTTGTTTGTTGCTTTTTACAATTGATTGTTGTTCTTGTTGTTTTTACTGCTGCTGTTGCTGCTGCTGCTGATGTTAAACTATTCTTAATGCTTGTTGTTTATGCGTACTTATAGATGCTCTTATTCATGACTTTTTAACAGGTATGGAAATTTGTAGCCACCCTTCATTCTCTTGTCGTTCACAATCTTCCCTATCATCTCATCCCTCACCCCCCCCCCCCACCCCACCCCCACTTCCTGACCCTGCTGATACCACATGAATATTCATCAAATCGTGACATGGCCGCTTCGCAATACTGAAATGGAAATAACACTTCCGATATTGGAAAATAATGACCGATAACCCCCGCATCCCCCCCCCCCTTTTTTGGGAGGGGGGGTGTTACACTCCTGTCATCTGTCAGCTCCGTCTGTTACTGTCTGTGTGTTGTTGTCTGTTTGTTTGTTTGTCAGTTGCTCTCTGTCTGTCTGTCTGTCTGTCTGTTTGTCTGTCTGTTTATTCATTTACTTATGTCTTTGTCAGTCTGTTTCTGTCTTAGGTTAATCTATCTGTCAGTCCGTCTGTTTCGCAATGTACTCTGTTACAAGAAAAAGCATGTATAACGCGCTCACCAAACGCGCACAATGCTGAGCGCATGTGTGTGTGTGTGTGTGTGTGTGTGTGTGTGTGTGTGTGTGTGCATGCACGAACACACACTCCCCCCTCCCTTACAAACACATCACTACTACCACCACCTCCATCCTCCAGCACAACCACCACTAACATTACCATCACCATCACCACACACCACCACCACCAACAACAACAACAAAACACTCGTCGTCGTCGTCTGTCGTCATCATCATCATCATCATCATCATCATCATCATCATCATCATCATCATCATCTTTATCCCCACAACAACCCACCACCACACTCCCCGTGCCACCACACCACCCCACCCACCCCCGTACACACCCACCACACCACCACTCCACCCACCCCCAACACCCACCACACCCCACTACCACTCCTACCACCATCAACCACACCACCCACCCCCCGTAACACCACGACCACTCCATCACCTTCACCACCACCACCAACACACCACCACCACTACCACACACACTACCACCACCACCACCACTACCACCACCACCACCCCACCACCATCTATCATGTTCTCATCCACTCAGCTTTCCTACTTCACTAGCAAGTAACGCAGATAACCCATATGAGAATGAATCTCCTCCTCCTCCTCCTCCTCCTATCTGTCTGTCTGTCCTCCATCAGCTGGCATTCCTCCTCCTCCTCCTCCTCCTCAGTACAGTGCAGAGTCTGGTCACCACCATTTTGTATCAGTGCTCTCCATATACTAGTCATCATCATGATTATAATGTGTTGTCTTCTGCTGCAGGCGCTGATCATCAGTGATTGTCATCGCGAATTGCTGGGTGTTGGTTGTTGTTTTCCCTCCCCCCCGATTTCCTTCCTTAGTTGTTGTTGGCTACCAGCTATAGGGATATAGGCTTATACTCGTGCTGCCTTCCGTGTGGATCATACCACGATACTCGCTGTGTTTTTCTGTCTTTGTCTCTATTTGTTTGTCTGTTTGTCTTCTGTCTGTGTGTGTGTGTGGGGTGGGTGGGGGGGGGGGGGGGGGGGGGGGGGGGGTAGGGTGGGGTGGTGGTGATGGTGGTGTTGTTGCGCACGTGTGTATGCGCGCGAACGTGTGTGTGTGTGTGTGTGTGTGTGTGTGTGTGTGTGTGTGTGTTTTGTGTGCATGTTTAGTGTTTTCTATATCTATCTATCTATCTATCTATCTATCTATCTATCTATCTATCTATCTATCTATCTATCTATCTATCTATTTATCTATCTATCTATCTATCTGTCTGTCTATCTATCTATCTATCTATCGATCTATCTATCTATCTATCTGTCTGTCTATCTATCTATCTATCTATCTATCTATCTATCGATCTATCTACCTATCTATCTATTTCTTTCTCTCTCTCTCTCTCTATATATATATATATATATATACATATACATATACATACATACATACAGACAGACAGAGAGGGAGACAGATACAGAGAGACAGAGAAACAGAGAGAAAGGGGTATACAGACTTTCGACGTATGCGTGCTTTCATTTAAGAATGTATGCAACACAGGGTTTCAGAATAGGAGATGACTGCATAGCCTACATAAGACATTGAACTAAAGAAAGAAATATCAGCAAAATCAAGCGGAAAATAAGGACACACACGCAAACCCCATTAGCAGACATCGATAGTGACAAGTCAAGTCAAAATGTACCATCTGGAAATAAAATTTTGACTTGACTTGACTTGAGAGTGACACGCACCGAAACACACTCACATACACTCCCGATCAAATCCTGCGCCTAATAACGAAATACCTCTTATGCCGAAGTAGGATGCGCTGGGCCTGACCTGTCAGGCGCTTAACGGCAGCGAAACGCATTTCCGCTCTTATGACAGACAACACTATTTGCTGTGAGAGCGTTCCAAGAAGAAGAAGATAACAAAATACATTTTGCCCCGACGCCGGCCCCATTGCCTCTCTCCTCCCGCCCTCCCCCCCCTCTCTCTCTCATTATCATATATATCCATCCGTACGGGCGGGGACTGGATGTAAAAAAAAAGCACATGAGTGCTTATTCATTATCCTCGAAATAAAAGAATTTGTCGTTTGTCATTTGCCATTTGTCATCTCTCTCTCTCTCTCTTTCTCTCTCTCTCTCCCTCTCTCCCCCCTCTCTCTCTCTCTTTCTCTCCATTTTCTCTCTTCCTTTCTCTCTCTCTCGATTAGTCTCTCCTCCTCTCTCTCTCTCCCACTCCCCCTCCCTCTCTCTCTGCCTCTCTTTCTATCTCTCTCCCTCTCCTTCTCCTTCCCTCTCTCTTCCTCAGTCTCCCTGCCCAAAAGCTAAAAGCAGCCGTAACTGGAGATAATGGTTGATGGTGCAGACGAGAAATGCCTGGCTCTATCCGCAGCATGTTTATTTCCACACAACAGATTGGACACATTGACCTCGAATGGACACTACAACAACGATTCTGTCTTTCTTCTGTCTGTCTGTCTGTTTGTCTGTGACTCTCTATCTCTCTTCCTCCCTATCCCACTCTGACAATCTGTCTGTCTCTGTCCCCGTTATTCTCTGTCTCTGTCTTCTTTAGGCATAAAATTGCTGTGAACTTGCTTAACAAAGCAAAACAAAGCTATTGACAAAATTATTACTGCAACTATCACCACACGCAGACATACTCACAGAAAGACACACACACACACACACACCACCACCACCACCACCACCACCACCACCACCCCACCACCACCCCCACCACCACAAAACCACACACACACACAAACACACACACACATGCACACGCACACACACATTCACGCACACACACAAATTCATCCCCCTCACACACATACTGCACACACACACACTACAAACAAACACAAAACACACACACACTCCCCTCTCAACCCTCTCCCCCCCCAACCCCCTCAAACCCCCCCCCCCCCCCCACCACACACACACACACACACACCACACCACACAAACTAAACCAGATAACAACATTAAACACAGAGCAGAACCTCATAAGGGATAGCAGCCACCCCCTCCCCCCCCCCCCTTATCCTCCACCCCTCACCCCCTCCCACTCCCGAGCCCCCACCCCCATCCCACCCCCACAACAAGGTAAAACAGTCACAACAGCTTGTCAACCAAAGGGAACGGATGATAACACAGAACTGATGGGACGGGGGTAGGGGGGGGGGGTGACTGGACTGGCTAATGGCTCCCACTGTACCAGACCAGGACTGGTTAGGCGGCAATGTTCAGTCCAGCCCCATGTGCTTCTGTACCGTCATCATCACGGCACTGGCTGTTATGCATCGGTAGTCCGCCTATTGGTATTTTACTGTCTTGTTTTGTATGTATGACAGGGAAAATGTTGGGGGTGTTTTTTTGTATGTCGTTTCAAATGTGTTAAAAGTCCTTTCTTCTACGCGCTCTCCCCAGGGAGACCAGCCCAAATTTCACGCAGAGAAATCTGCCGTGACTTTAAGTGGTATAAATAAATAGATAAAATAAATATATAAATAAATAAAAGCATATAGAGACATATGCTTTTATTTATTTATATATTTATTTGATCTTTTTATTTATACCACTTGGGGGACGGGATAGCTCAGTGGTCGGAGCACTCGCTTTCCCCCCAGCCAAGTTAAGCAGCGTCGAGCGTGGTTACCAGTTGGATGGGTGACCGTTTGCGCGCCTTGGCTTCAGTACAGTTCCCCCAGTTCACCCAGCTGTAAATGAGGTACCTGCCCTCTTTAGGGTCAGGGAAGGTAAAGCAGCGAGGGAGAGGAGATGGGCGCCGCCCTCACTATGCTGGCCCTAGAGAAGTGAGGTCTCTGACGCCTCGCTCCCCTACGACCTTATAGGTTATGGGACTCCTTTACCTTTTTACCTTATACCACTTTGAAGTCATGGCAGATTTCTCTGCGTGAAATTTGGGCTGGTCTCCCTGGGAAGAGCGCGCTGCCACAAAAGCAACGCCACTCATTTTTTGTCTTTTTCGATCCTGTCTGCAACTGTATTTGTTTCCCTTGCCCCTTCATTTGATGTTTGTCTGTTTTTCTGTTTCTCTTTTCCCTTTTTTCCCCTTCCTTTCTGTTTATAAACATCTTGAAAAAACAAGAACAATCCCAGATAAGTGGGGAAAGCAAAACAAACACATAATTATATAAACACTTTCATCTGCATCTTTTACCTATCAGTAAAACCGCCACTACCGCCACCACTGCTTCGACCACCACCACCACCACAACCGTCAGCAAACAAAAACAATAATGACGATGACAACAACAAAAACCAAATCATACACACACATATATACACACACACACTTACACACACACACACACACACACACACACACACACACACACACACACACACACACACACACACACACACACACACACATACACACACAGAGCAATTGCACTGCTTATTAAATGTGCAGCTGGTAAAAAAAGTTTGACTTGACTTTCACACACTCACACTCACACTCACACACACACACACACACACACACACACACACACACACACACACACACACTCAAGCACACACACTCACACACACACACACAAGTCTTAAAGTCTATAACTTATAAGCAATCTACTAAACTTTTACTAAACATCAAATACTTCATAAATCTTCTGCGTTTAAGAGGAATCCATGTTTTGCTTTTGCTGGATACCTTAACATATAGGATTATATGGTGGCACCATCCACAATGAAGACAGCATATAGCACTACAGCCTCTAGCCAACAGCAGCTAGGAGGAATGGGAGGGGGGACACAACTACCAGCAGGTCACGATGACAATCACTGATAGCGCCTGCAGCAGAAGACAACCATTATAATCATGATGATTATAATGATCATGATTATAATGGAGAGCACTGATACAGATGGTGGTGACCAGATTCTGCACTGCACTGAGGAGGAGGAGGAGGAGGAGGATGCCAGCTGATGGGGGACTGACAGACAGACAGATAGGAGGAGGAGGAGGAGGAGGAGATTCATTCTGTGTATCTACTGATAAATGGCAAAGCTAAACTGATGGTGATGCTGCTGTTGCTGCTGCTGCTGCTGACGACGATAGTAGTGATGATGGTGATGATGGTGATGATGATGATGATGATTGTGATGCTGCTGCTGTTGATGATGATCATGATGTTGATGATGATGATGATGATGAGGTGGAAGAGGAGGAGAATGAGAATGAGGATAGTTATGATAATACATAAAGTGATGATGTTGATGATAAGGAGGAGGAGGAGGGGGATGACAATGACGATGACGGGTATAGATGGTAGTGGTTGTCATCGTAGTAGTTTTGATGATGTTGGTGATGATGATGATGATGATGATGATGATGATGATGATGATGATAATGATGATGATGACAATGACTATTTTAATGATGACAAAAATGATGGGCGATGCTCTTAACCATCATCACAATGACACCAAACTCCATGGCTATAGTTATCATCATAATCACTTTTTATCACGTAACTGGGTGCGGTCCCTAGTGGATGACTGAAAGCATTTAAGGTTCTGGCTTCACCCTCGTGTGGGTGCAACGATGACCGTAGTGATAATGATGTTGATGATGATGACGATGGCTACGCTGATGATGACAATGACACCACCACCACCACCACACCACCACCACCACCACCATGACCACCACCACTACCACCATCATCATCATCATTGTCGTCGTCGTCGTCATCGTCGTCGTCGTCGTCGTCATCATCATCAATCATCATCATCATCATCATCATCATCATCATCATCATCATCATCATCATCATCAAAGTTGAGGATGAAACCAAAAGGGACAGAAAAGCTATCGTCTCCGTTCATCAGACAACCGCGCCCAATATTACACTTAACTTGTATTTGGGAGACAAGATAGAAATGTATCAGTCCTTGAATCCTACATTGTCTAGAGCTTCATCCTACACATATGCACATGTGTAGGTGTGAGAGAGAGACACACACACACAGACACACAGACAAAGACAGAGACAGAGAGAGACAGAGATAGACACAGACAGAGACGGAGAGAAAGAGCGAAGAGAGACAGAGACAGAGAGGGAGAGACAGACAGACTGAGACAGAGACAGAGAGAGAGAGGGAGAAACAGACTGACAGATAGATAGATACACACACACACACACACACACACACACACACACACACACACACACACACACACACACACACACACACCACACACACCACACACACACACACATGGATGAGACTATAAACCCGAGGTCCCGTGTACGAACGCACGCAGAACATCTTGCGCACACGTTAAATCCTGTTCCGCTTTTCGTAAGAGTAGGCCATTGTGTGCCTGTGGGAACAGATGACAGAATTCACAAATCCGCATACACACGGGGACACGGGGATGTAAAAAAGCACATAAGTGCTTATTCCATTATCCTCGATAAAAAAAGAATAAAATAAATAAATTTAAAAAAACCCGCACACTCAGACAGACACACAGACAGAGACGGAGACACAGAGAGAGGAGAGAGAGAGAGAGAGAGAGAGAGAGAGAGAGAGAGAGATAAATAGAGAGAGAGAGAGAGAGAGAGAGAGAGAGAGAGAGACAGACAGACAGACAGGCAGAGAGACAGACAGACAGACAGAAACAGAACAGCAGACACAGGAACACAGACACTGTCAATCAAATTCTGCTCCAGATAAGGACATCTGTTTTTGCCTCTTCTCTTGTCACCTCCCTCCCTCCCCCCCCCCCCGTCCCCCGCCGTATCTTCCCCCCCCCCTACCAGTAAGATAAACAATGGCTGGAAATAATGGCTAATGATGGTGCAGAATGGTAAGAGTCTGATAATTATCTATCATTACATCGATACACTGAACACCAAAAATGGTTACTAGACCATTGGCTTCTTTCTTTTTTCTTTTTTTCTTTTTCTGTGTCTGTCTGTCTGCCTGTTTCTTTGTGTGTCTGTTGGTCTGTCTCTCTGTGTCTTCTTTAAAAAAAATATTCGTTTATATTCTTTTATAGCGGAGGATAATGGAATAAGCACTTATGTGCTTTTTGTTTTACATCAAGTTCCCATGTGTATGCGGTTTTGTAAATTCTGTCATCTGTTCCCATCGGCACACAATGGCCTACTCTTACGAAAAGCGGAACAGGGTTTAACGTGTCTGTGTGTATGTGTCTGTCTGTCTGTCTGTCTGTGTCTGTCTGTCTGTCTGTCTGTCTCTCTCAATCTCTCTCTTCATTTCCGTGGCTAGAGCTCTGGCGTTCACCAATGGTGAGATTTTTTGCAATATCCAAACCGTTCTTGTGCATCAAAACAAAAGGTTAAGGCACCCGCATTCCGACACCGGGAACGTCTCTCATCTTAGGTTGTTTGCTCTAAGTACCACGCACCGAGTAAAGTGTCCTGCCATTTTTACATTCTGAAGAGATAGAGTATGGTATTTAAAAAATTATTATTAGAAATAGGAAATAGAACAGGAGATTTCTATCAATCCACCCCACGCTCCTACCATAACACAGAGCACGCCTAGTATTTTAAGGTCTACCATGACGATACCAGCATAGCATCTCCTCGAAAATTCATATCATTAAAGATGCAGCAGTTAGAGGTAGCGTAATAATTAATTATCGCTTTGTTTGTGGTCATTGTAAAATTAAAAAAACCAAAAAAACCCATCTTATTTCTATACTTTGCTTATAACTGCTGCAAAGTACTAAATGAAAGGGGAAAGAGAGAGAGAGAGAGAGAGAGAGGGGAGAGAGAGAGAGAGAGAGAGAGAGAGAGAGAGAGAGGACAGAGAGAGACAGAGAAACAGACAAATAGACAGACCCACAATCAAACAGACAGACCAAGTGACAGGCAGACAGATAGAGGGGAGAACAAAGAGAAGGAGACAGACCAGACAAAGTTAGACAGGAAAACATTAAGGACAGAGATTGATTGACAGACAGAAACAGATGGACTGAAGAGAGAAAAAAGATAAGATGACAGAAAGAAAGAAACAGAGGTACACACGGCAGAGAGTAGTATAATAACAAAAAAAATCACCAACAGACACTACTCCCAATCATGAATGCTGCTCCCCAAAGAAAGACACAAGATAATTGTATTGTATTGTATACCACTTTAAGTCACGGCAGATTTCTCTGCGTAAACTTCGGGCTGCTCTCCTCGGGAAGAGCGCATCGCCACGAGGGCAGCGCCACCCATTCTTTTTTCTTTTCCTGTCTGCAACTGTATTAGTTTCCCTATCAGAATGGCTTTTTTCTACAGAATTTTGCCAGGGACGACTCCCTTGTTGCCGTGGGTTCTTTTACGTGCGCTTAATAATCATGTGTAACTCGCGGGACCGCAGTTTATCGTCTCATCCGAAAGACTAGCACCCAGACCACCACTCATGGTCTAGTGGGTGGGGGAAAGAATCTGACCCAAACGGGGATAGAACCACCACACACTCAACCCTTTTCGCTTTCTGGGCAAGTGCGTTGCCTCTAGACCACCGATCCACAAACAGAGATACACACGAAAGAGGTAAAGGTAAAGGTGTCCCATAACCTCTGTGGTCGTAGGGGAGCAAGGCATCAGAGACCTCAGCTTCTCTAGGGGCCAGCATATTAAGGACAGCGCCCATCTCCTCTCCCTAGCTGCTTTACCTTCCCTGACCCTAAAGAGGGCAGGTACCCATTTACAGCTGGGCGAACTAGGGGGAACTGTACTGAACCCAAGGCACGTAAACGGTCACCCATCCAATCGGTCACCACGCTCGATGCTGCTTAACCTTGGCTGAGGGGGGGGGGGGGGGGGGGAGCGAGTGTTCTGACCACAGAGCTATCCCCGTCCGTCCCCACACACGGAAAGAGTGTGGTGACAAAAACACAGACACTACTCCCAATCCTTCATTGATGCTGCTGCTCCCGGACAGACAGGAACAAACAGAGATACAGACTGTAGAGAGTAGTAGTAACAAAACACGGATATTACTCCCAATCAACTGCTGCTCCTGATAACGAATTCCGTTTGGTCCCCCATCCTCCCTCCTTCTCCTCACCCTTCCCCTTCCTCCTTCCTCCCCCGCCCCCCTCCCTCCATCCACCTTGCCACTCTTCCGCTCATCCCCCCAACCCCTTTGCCAATAAAACAAACAGTGGGGGGAGATAATGGCTGATGGAGCTGAAGGGAAAAGCCCTGTAATCATTCCATAACTACATTGACACACTGAACATAGACGGTCACTAGAACAATGGTGTTGGGGTTTTTTCTCTGTGTCTCTGTATCACTGTCTGTCTGTCTGTGTCTGTCTGTCTCTGTCTCTGTCTGTCTATGTCTCTCTTCCTCTCTCTGCGTTTTTCCATGTCTTTCTCCGTGTCTCTCCACCTCTACTTCTTTGTC